>OY751399.1:7937500-8675000 GCA_963565295.1 Epirrhoe alternata | reverse complement strand
ACCTAACCTAACCTAACCTAACCTAACCTAACCTAACCTAACCTAACCTAACCTAACCTAACCTAACCTAACCTAACCTAACCTAACCTAACCTAACCTAACCTAACCTAACCTAACCTAACCTAACCTAACCTAACCTAACCTAACCTAACCTAACCTAACCTAACCTAACCTAACCTAACCTAACCTAACCTAACCTAACCTAACCTAACCTAACCTAACCTAACCTAACCTAACCTAACCTAACCTAACCTAACCTAACCTAACCTAACCTAACCTAACCTAACCTAACCTAACCTAACCTAACCTAACCTAACCTAACCTAACCTAACCTAACCTAACCTAACCTAACCTAACCTAACCTAACCTAACCTAACCTAACCTAACCTAACCTAACCTAACCTAACCTAACCTAACCTAACCTAACCTAACCTAACCTAACCTAACCTAACCTAACCTAACCTAACCTAACCTAACCTAACCTAACCTAACCTAACCTAACCTAACCTAACCTAACCTAACCTAACCTAACCTAACCTAACCTAACCTAACCTAACCTAACCTAACCTAACCTAACCTAACCTAACCTAACCTAACCTAACCTAACCTAACCTAACCTAACCTAACCTAACCTAACCTAACCTAACCTAACCTAACCTAACCTAACCTAACCTAACCTAACCTAACCTAACCTAACCTAACCTAACCTAACCTAACCTAACCTAACCTAACCTAACCTAACCTAACCTAACCTAACCTAACCTAACCTAACCTAACCTAACCTAACCTAACCTAACCTAACCTAACCTAACCTAACCTAACCTAACCTAACCTAACCTAACCTAACCTAACCTAACCTAACCTAACCTAACCTAACCTAACCTAACCTAACCTAACCTAACCTAACCTAACCTAACCTAACCTAACCTAACCTAACCTAACCTAACCTAACCTAACCTAACCTAACCTAACCTAACCTAACCTAACCTAACCTAACCTAACCTAACCTAACCTAACCTAACCTAACCTAACCTAACCTAACCTAACCTAACCTAACCTAACCTAACCTAACCTAACCTAACCTAACCTAACCTAACCTAACCTAACCTAACCTAACCTAACCTAACCTAACCTAACCTAACCTAACCTAACCTAACCTAACCTAACCTAACCTAACCTAACCTAACCTAACCTAACCTAACCTAACCTAACCTAACCTAACCTAACCTAACCTAACCTAACCTAACCTAACCTAACCTAACCTAACCTAACCTAACCTAACCTAACCTAACCTAACCTAACCTAACCTAACCTAACCTAACCTAACCTAACCTAACCTAACCTAACCTAACCTAACCTAACCTAACCTAACCTAACCTAACCTAACCTAACCTAACCTAACCTAACCTAACCTAACCTAACCTAACCTAACCTAACCTAACCTAACCTAACCTAACCTAACCTAACCTAACCTAACCTAACCTAACCTAACCTAACCTAACCTAACCTAACCTAACCTAACCTAACCTAACCTAACCTAACCTAACCTAACCTAACCTAACCTAACCTAACCTAACCTAACCTAACCTAACCTAACCTAACCTAACCTAACCTAACCTAACCTAACCTAACCTAACCTAACCTAACCTAACCTAACCTAACCTAACCTAACCTAACCTAACCTAACCTAACCTAACCTAACCTAACCTAACCTAACCTAACCTAACCTAACCTAACCTAACCTAACCTAACCTAACCTAACCTAACCTAACCTAACCTAACCTAACCTAACCTAACCTAACCTAACCTAACCTAACCTAACCTAACCTAACCTAACCTAACCTAACCTAACCTAACCTAACCTAACCTAACCTAACCTAACCTAACCTAACCTAACCTAACCTAACCTAACCTAACCTAACCTAACCTAACCTAACCTAACCTAACCTAACCTAACCTAACCTAACCTAACCTAACCTAACCTAACCTAACCTAACCTAACCTAACCTAACCTAACCTAACCTAACCTAACCTAACCTAACCTAACCTAACCTAACCTAACCTAACCTAACCTAACCTAACCTAACCTAACCTAACCTAACCTAACCTAACCTAACCTAACCTAACCTAACCTAACCTAACCTAACCTAACCTAACCTAACCTAACCTAACCTAACCTAACCTAACCTAACCTAACCTAACCTAACCTAACCTAACCTAACCTAACCTAACCTAACCTAACCTAACCTAACCTAACCTAACCTAACCTAACCTAACCTAACCTAACCTAACCTAACCTAACCTAACCTAACCTAACCTAACCTAACCTAACCTAACCTAACCTAACCTAACCTAACCTAACCTAACCTAACCTAACCTAACCTAACCTAACCTAACCTAACCTAACCTAACCTAACCTAACCTAACCTAACCTAACCTAACCTAACCTAACCTAACCTAACCTAACCTAACCTAACCTAACCTAACCTAACCTAACCTAACCTAACCTAACCTAACCTAACCTAACCTAACCTAACCTAACCTAACCTAACCTAACCTAACCTAACCTAACCTAACCTAACCTAACCTAACCTAACCTAACCTAACCTAACCTAACCTAACCTAACCTAACCTAACCTAACCTAACCTAACCTAACCTAACCTAACCTAACCTAACCTAACCTAACCTAACCTAACCTAACCTAACCTAACCTAACCTAACCTAACCTAACCTAACCTAACCTAACCTAACCTAACCTAACCTAACCTAACCTAACCTAACCTAACCTAACCTAACCTAACCTAACCTAACCTAACCTAACCTAACCTAACCTAACCTAACCTAACCTAACCTAACCTAACCTAACCTAACCTAACCTAACCTAACCTAACCTAACCTAACCTAACCTAACCTAACCTAACCTAACCTAACCTAACCTAACCTAACCTAACCTAACCTAACCTAACCTAACCTAACCTAACCTAACCTAACCTAACCTAACCTAACCTAACCTAACCTAACCTAACCTAACCTAACCTAACCTAACCTAACCTAACCTAACCTAACCTAACCTAACCTAACCTAACCTAACCTAACCTAACCTAACCTAACCTAACCTAACCTAACCTAACCTAACCTAACCTAACCTAACCTAACCTAACCTAACCTAACCTAACCTAACCTAACCTAACCTAACCTAACCTAACCTAACCTAACCTAACCTAACCTAACCTAACCTAACCTAACCTAACCTAACCTAACCTAACCTAACCTAACCTAACCTAACCTAACCTAACCTAACCTAACCTAACCTAACCTAACCTAACCTAACCTAACCTAACCTAACCTAACCTAACCTAACCTAACCTAACCTAACCTAACCTAACCTAACCTAACCTAACCTAACCTAACCTAACCTAACCTAACCTAACCTAACCTAACCTAACCTAACCTAACCTAACCTAACCTAACCTAACCTAACCTAACCTAACCTAACCTAACCTAACCTAACCTAACCTAACCTAACCTAACCTAACCTAACCTAACCTAACCTAACCTAACCTAACCTAACCTAACCTAACCTAACCTAACCTAACCTAACCTAACCTAACCTAACCTAACCTAACCTAACCTAACCTAACCTAACCTAACCTAACCTAACCTAACCTAACCTAACCTAACCTAACCTAACCTAACCTAACCTAACCTAACCTAACCTAACCTAACCTAACCTAACCTAACCTAACCTAACCTAACCTAACCTAACCTAACCTAACCTAACCTAACCTAACCTAACCTAACCTAACCTAACCTAACCTAACCTAACCTAACCTAACCTAACCTAACCTAACCTAACCTAACCTAACCTAACCTAACCTAACCTAACCTAACCTAACCTAACCTAACCTAACCTAACCTAACCTAACCTAACCTAACCTAACCTAACCTAACCTAACCTAACCTAACCTAACCTAACCTAACCTAACCTAACCTAACCTAACCTAACCTAACCTAACCTAACCTAACCTAACCTAACCTAACCTAACCTAACCTAACCTAACCTAACCTAACCTAACCTAACCTAACCTAACCTAACCTAACCTAACCTAACCTAACCTAACCTAACCTAACCTAACCTAACCTAACCTAACCTAACCTAACCTAACCTAACCTAACCTAACCTAACCTAACCTAACCTAACCTAACCTAACCTAACCTAACCTAACCTAACCTAACCTAACCTAACCTAACCTAACCTAACCTAACCTAACCTAACCTAACCTAACCTAACCTAACCTAACCTAACCTAACCTAACCTAACCTAACCTAACCTAACCTAACCTAACCTAACCTAACCTAACCTAACCTAACCTAACCTAACCTAACCTAACCTAACCTAACCTAACCTAACCTAACCTAACCTAACCTAACCTAACCTAACCTAACCTAACCTAACCTAACCTAACCTAACCTAACCTAACCTAACCTAACCTAACCTAACCTAACCTAACCTAACCTAACCTAACCTAACCTAACCTAACCTAACCTAACCTAACCTAACCTAACCTAACCTAACCTAACCTAACCTAACCTAACCTAACCTAACCTAACCTAACCTAACCTAACCTAACCTAACCTAACCTAACCTAACCTAACCTAACCTAACCTAACCTAACCTAACCTAACCTAACCTAACCTAACCTAACCTAACCTAACCTAACCTAACCTAACCTAACCTAACCTAACCTAACCTAACCTAACCTAACCTAACCTAACCTAACCTAACCTAACCTAACCTAACCTAACCTAACCTAACCTAACCTAACCTAACCTAACCTAACCTAACCTAACCTAACCTAACCTAACCTAACCTAACCTAACCTAACCTAACCTAACCTAACCTAACCTAACCTAACCTAACCTAACCTAACCTAACCTAACCTAACCTAACCTAACCTAACCTAACCTAACCTAACCTAACCTAACCTAACCTAACCTAACCTAACCTAACCTAACCTAACCTAACCTAACCTAACCTAACCTAACCTAACCTAACCTAACCTAACCTAACCTAACCTAACCTAACCTAACCTAACCTAACCTAACCTAACCTAACCTAACCTAACCTAACCTAACCTAACCTAACCTAACCTAACCTAACCTAACCTAACCTAACCTAACCTAACCTAACCTAACCTAACCTAACCTAACCTAACCTAACCTAACCTAACCTAACCTAACCTAACCTAACCTAACCTAACCTAACCTAACCTAACCTAACCTAACCTAACCTAACCTAACCTAACCTAACCTAACCTAACCTAACCTAACCTAACCTAACCGTGAATTAGAATTTTTATTTTCGCAACAACTTTTTGAAAATAGCATTCCAAAATATTATTTTCATCTAATTAGACAAGGAATTGCTAAATCTAGTGTCCTGCCCCCTTTTCCAAATTAATTTTGTTCATTTTTGACTAATTTTCTAAAACTTTGATAAAATCCTTAATTTTAAGTGATTTTAAAATATTTTTGACTTTTTGGTTGGTCAAATAATTTTTTATTTGATCGTTTCGTGTAGATCTGTATTATCCGCGTGCGCTGAAACAAAAAAATCGAATTTTGGACGCGAAATAGCAAGTTTATTGACTTAGCCGTGTCCAAGATCCGTATTTTTCTATAATTTCAGTGCATTTTGGTCCATTTTTGGCGATTTTCCTTCGATTCCAGACGTCCATCTCTCGTGGCGCAGCTGAAACTACTTAGTTTAACACCCCCGCGCATACCTGCAAACAAAACAGAGTGAAAAATCGAAGAAAAATTCAAAAAAGTGCTCGGCCGGCCTTTGAAAAGTCTTAATACCCGGTGCGAATTCCCCATACATTCGTGAATTAGAATTTTATTTTCGCAACAACTTTTTGAAAATAGCATTCCAAAATATTATTTTCATCTAATTAGACAAGGAATTGCTAAATCTAGTGTCCTGCCCCCTTTTCCAAATTAATTTTGTTCATTTTTGACTAATTTTCTAAAACTTTGATAAAATCCTTAATTTTAAGTGATTTTAAAATATTTTTGACTTTTTGGTTGGTCAAATAATTTTTTATTTGATCGTTTCGTGTAGATCTGTATTATCCGCGTGCGCTGAAACAAAAAAATCGAATTTTGGACGCGAAATAGCAAGTTTATTGACTTAGCCGTGTCCAAGATCCGTATTTTTCTATAATTTCAGTGCATTTTGGTCCATTTTTGGCGATTTTCCTTCGATTCCAGACGTCCATCTCTCGTGGCGCAGCTGAAACTACTTAGTTTAACACCCCCGCGCATACCTGCAAACAAAACAGAGTGAAAAATCGAAGAAAAATTCAAAAAAGTGCTCGGCCGGCCTTTGAAAAGTCTTAATACCCGGTGCGAATTCCCCATACATTCGTGAATTAGAATTTTATTTTCGCAACAACTTTTTGAAAATAGCATTCCAAAATATTATTTTCATCTAATTAGACAAGGAATTGCTAAATCTAGTGTCCTGCCCCCTTTTCCAAATTAATTTTGTTCATTTTTGACTAATTTTCTAAAACTTTGATAAAATCCTTAATTTTAAGTGATTTTAAAATATTTTTGACTTTTTGGTTGGTCAAATAATTTTTTATTTGATCGTTTCGTGTAGATCTGTATTATCCGCGTGCGCTGAAACAAAAAAATCGAATTTTGGACGCGAAATAGCAAGTTTATTGACTTAGCCGTGTCCAAGATCCGTATTTTTCTATAATTTCAGTGCATTTTGGTCCATTTTTGGCGATTTTCCTTCGATTCCAGACGTCCATCTCTCGTGGCGCAGCTGAAACTACTTAGTTTAACACCCCCGCGCATACCTGCAAACAAAACAGAGTGAAAAATCGAAGAAAAATTCAAAAAAGTGCTCGGCCGGCCTTTGAAAAGTCTTAATACCCGGTGCGAATTCCCCATACATTCGTGAATTAGAATTTTATTTTCGCAACAACTTTTTGAAAATAGCATTCCAAAATATTATTTTCATCTAATTAGACAAGGAATTGCTAAATCTAGTGTCCTGCCCCCTTTTCCAAATTAATTTTGTTCATTTTTGACTAATTTTCTAAAACTTTGATAAAATCCTTAATTTTAAGTGATTTTAAAATATTTTTGACTTTTTGGTTGGTCAAATAATTTTTTATTTGATCGTTTCGTGTAGATCTGTATTATCCGCGTGCGCTGAAACAAAAAAATCGAATTTTGGACGCGAAATAGCAAGTTTATTGACTTAGCCGTGTCCAAGATCCGTATTTTTCTATAATTTCAGTGCATTTTGGTCCATTTTTGGCGATTTTCCTTCGATTCCAGACGTCCATCTCTCGTGGCGCAGCTGAAACTACTTAGTTTAACACCCCCGCGCATACCTGCAAACAAAACAGAGTGAAAAATCGAAGAAAAATTCAAAAAAGTGCTCGGCCGGCCTTTGAAAAGTCTTAATACCCGGTGCGAATTCCCCATACATTCGTGAATTAGAATTTTATTTTCGCAACAACTTTTTGAAAATAGCATTCCAAAATATTATTTTCATCTAATTAGACAAGGAATTGCTAAATCTAGTGTCCTGCCCCCTTTTCCAAATTAATTTTGTTCATTTTTGACTAATTTTCTAAAACTTTGATAAAATCCTTAATTTTAAGTGATTTTAAAATATTTTTGACTTTTTGGTTGGTCAAATAATTTTTTATTTGATCGTTTCGTGTAGATCTGTATTATCCGCGTGCGCTGAAACAAAAAAATCGAATTTTGGACGCGAAATAGCAAGTTTATTGACTTAGCCGTGTCCAAGATCCGTATTTTTCTATAATTTCAGTGCATTTTGGTCCATTTTTGGCGATTTTCCTTCGATTCCAGACGTCCATCTCTCGTGGCGCAGCTGAAACTACTTAGTTTAACACCCCCGCGCATACCTGCAAACAAAACAGAGTGAAAAATCGAAGAAAAATTCAAAAAAGTGCTCGGCCGGCCTTTGAAAAGTCTTAATACCCGGTGCGAATTCCCCATACATTCGTGAATTAGAATTTTATTTTCGCAACAACTTTTTGAAAATAGCATTCCAAAATATTATTTTCATCTAATTAGACAAGGAATTGCTAAATCTAGTGTCCTGCCCCCTTTTCCAAATTAATTTTGTTCATTTTTGACTAATTTTCTAAAACTTTGATAAAATCCTTAATTTTAAGTGATTTTAAAATATTTTTGACTTTTTGGTTGGTCAAATAATTTTTTATTTGATCGTTTCGTGTAGATCTGTATTATCCGCGTGCGCTGAAACAAAAAAATCGAATTTTGGACGCGAAATAGCAAGTTTATTGACTTAGCCGTGTCCAAGATCCGTATTTTTCTATAATTTCAGTGCATTTTGGTCCATTTTTGGCGATTTTCCTTCGATTCCAGACGTCCATCTCTCGTGGCGCAGCTGAAACTACTTAGTTTAACACCCCCGCGCATACCTGCAAACAAAACAGAGTGAAAAATCGAAGAAAAATTCAAAAAAGTGCTCGGCCGGCCTTTGAAAAGTCTTAATACCCGGTGCGAATTCCCCATACATTCGTGAATTAGAATTTTATTTTCGCAACAACTTTTTGAAAATAGCATTCCAAAATATTATTTTCATCTAATTAGACAAGGAATTGCTAAATCTAGTGTCCTGCCCCCTTTTCCAAATTAATTTTGTTCATTTTTGACTAATTTTCTAAAACTTTGATAAAATCCTTAATTTTAAGTGATTTTAAAATATTTTTGACTTTTTGGTTGGTCAAATAATTTTTTATTTGATCGTTTCGTGTAGATCTGTATTATCCGCGTGCGCTGAAACAAAAAAATCGAATTTTGGACGCGAAATAGCAAGTTTATTGACTTAGCCGTGTCCAAGATCCGTATTTTTCTATAATTTCAGTGCATTTTGGTCCATTTTTGGCGATTTTCCTTCGATTCCAGACGTCCATCTCTCGTGGCGCAGCTGAAACTACTTAGTTTAACACCCCCGCGCATACCTGCAAACAAAACAGAGTGAAAAATCGAAGAAAAATTCAAAAACGGGCCCGCCCACCCTCCCATACCGCGTTACCGTGGTAAAAGACTAGTCACTTATTTGTAGGGAAATATTTTTTATCTCGGAAACTACTAGGTATTTTGATTGTTTTAGTATAGGGGACTGTTGTCTTAGTTTTAGGGCACCTTTTCGTTAGAAAATAAGTGCTTTTAGAGGCCTGTATAAGGCCTCAAAGTGCAAAATTCACATTAGTTCGTAAGTTTGACAATCCTCAGGGTAAAACCCTATTATTCGTTTATCATTTACGGTTTTTCTAACACTTATTAATAAGTTCGTTGTAGAGTCTTGACATACCATTTTATAACATCAATTTTTGACAAGTTTTTAACCTAAAAACTTACCCCAAAATATATTATCTAGAAGTTTAACTCACACTATCGACGAGGCTGTGAAAACCGTAGATCACTTGGTACCTGAAACAAAAAAGTAGGATTAGTTTTATTATATACATATTTACATTAATTTTAACCTAATTTTAAGATAAATTACATATTTACAACTTTTACAAACTTATACTAAATCAAAGGTTAGGTCGAAGTTCCGCAAAGATGTTCGGCATGCGAACACCCGTACCCAAACCTCCAAGAGAAGGTCCGCGCGGGCAATCTCCAGGACACGAGGGGGTGGAACCCACGCTGGGGGAAAAAGAGAGGAGCCAGCAAACCAGCGTGAGGCGAAGTATTGGAGAGTGGGAGTCTGGGAAACCGGACACCCGCGCCAAGACTTCCGTCACCCCCGTTACGGTGGATCCCCCAAAGCCAAAACCGAAAACGGTGCTCTCGCAAGAGAACGGTCCTACCAGCAGACCACTCCCAAGGAGAATATCGGTAGAGGTCGCGGGGAGTCCACCAATTCCGGAGAAGCCGAAGTACGTGGACCGACTTTCGGAGGCAAGAGCATGTTTGGCTAAGGCCAAACTAAACTTAAACAATTCCAGGAACCTCAAGACGGAAATAAAGGCAGAGGTCTTGAAAGCGATCGAGAGGTTGTACCAACTGGTGAAAGAAGCAGAGAGTGAAAAGAAACAAGGAAAAAGGGCAGCGACTGGGCAGGGGAAGGAAGAAGTTCTTCCATCACCTGTACAGTCGTCGCCTCTTCCGCAGAAGACAGCAGAAAAGAAGAAAGACGACAGCGAATTGATTAAATCCATGCAAGAACATGCAAAACTAATAAAAGAACACTCAGAGAAGATGGAGAAACTGAAGGAGACGCTTGGTACACACAAAGAAATGCTGGAAACCAGAACGTACGCGAATGTGGCTGCGGCGTCCCCCAGGCGACAAACCCTGGTGGAACAGACCGCGCTGCATTCCGTAGTCGTCACCTCTAAGGTGGAAACAGATACGGGTGAGGATGTGCTGGAGAAAATACGGAAAGTAGTGAATGCAAGGGAAGGAGGAGTAAAAGTGGAAAAAATCAGGAAAGCTAAGGATAGAAAAGTAATACTGGGTTGCAAAACAGTAGAGGACAGAGAAAGGATAAAGGAGAAATTGAAATGTGCAGAGAAACACCTGAACGTGGAAGAGATGGTCAACAAAAACCCACTTATAATACTCCGAGACGTCTTCAAGTACAATGGCGACGAAGACATTCAAAACGCCTTGAGAAATCAAAACAAGGATGTCTTCGTCGACAATGATACTGAAAATCAGATATTGGAGATAGCATATAAAAAACCAACCCGCAACCCCCACACACAACACGTGGTTATGAGGGTGCCCCCGAAAGTCTGGCGTAGGCTGGTAGATGCAGGTTCAGTCCGCATCGATCTCCAGCGTATCAGAGTGGCCGATCAATCTCCACTCGTCCAGTGCTCCCTCTGCCTTGGCTATGGCCACGGCCGCCGCTTCTGCGAGGGAACACTGGAAAAGTGCAGCCACTGCGGGGGCCCTCACATGAGGACGGAATGCGCAGACTTCCGCGCCAACGCGACCCCTTCCTGCTGCAATTGCGTGCAGGCTAAGGTAGAGAAGGCGGATCACAACGCCTTCAGCCAGGACTGCACGATCAGGAGGAAGTGGGACGCATTGGCACGAGCCACCATAGCGTATTGTTAAGGCATCAAAAAAACAGCGAGCAAGACGCCAGATAAACAGGCTGGAACAAGTTGAAACTTTGGACCACCGTTTATACAAAATAGCTGCAAAAAGCCGCAATAAATAGCCTTAAACAAACAGGAAACAAAATAGAAATAGTAAATATAAAACAACACATAGATAAAAAAGTCTTGTTAATAATATATATTGATATATATATTACAACTAGCAAATAAATAAAACAGTAACGTAGAAAGATCCATATATTAAAATTAAACATGCAAAACCAAAAATAAACAAACAGAAACAGATATAAATAAACTATTAACAGCTAATATCTATATTGATATACAAATATGAGAAATAAATAAAGAACTAAATAAATATTAAAAAAGCATGAAAATATACACAGTGAAATAAGAAGTAAGAATGTACACTTAAAAGATAGAAATGAGGTATATAATTAAGAAAATATGGGTAAAATAAGAAACGAAGATAATAATAATTAGATATAATCAGTAAATAAATAAAAATCACATAAACAAATAAAGTAAATAACCATCTCCTTCACACTAAAACCCAAAACCGAATTAAAATCAAGTAAATAAGACGAAAATAAGCAAAAACAGACTCTAAACGATTAATCCATTAGAGGAACTTCAGATTTAAAAAAAAAAAAAAAAAAAAAAAAAAAAACCTAACCTAACCTAACCTAACCTAACCTAACCTAACCTAACCTAACCTAACCTAACCTAACCTAACCTAACCTAACCTAACCTAACCTAACCTAACCTAACCTAACCTAACCTAACCTAACCTAACCTAACCTAACCTAACCTAACCTAACCTAACCTAACCTAACCTAACCTAACCGGTTCGGGAGCTTCGATGGTCCTCTTCAACGGAACAAGCTCCTATGGATCTGATTCCCGCTGTTGGACTTGACAGGAACGAGATAGTCTCGGCTATCAGGGAGGCAGTGGCTGAGTCCGCTCAAGGCAAAGACCTTGAGCCGATCAAGGAGCTGTGCGATGACACCCACACAAGGGTACAGAATCTGGCAAGAGACGTTGAGAGGATCAGGGAAGCCGCTGTGCCCAAAGAGGCTGCACTGGACATATCCTCAAAAGTCGATGACGTCAAGCGCAGTCTTGCTGGCCTGAAGGAGGTGGCTCTGGACACAACAGCCCCCATTAGAATGGCAGTTGAAGACCTAAGGAGGGAAATAAGAGATAGTGAAAGGGAGAGTGCAACAGCGTCAGCACAGCCACAGAAGTTTCTTGCGCCAACACCACCTATGACCAGCCCCGTGGTCAGTGCTCCAAGTGCTTCCTATAAAGAAGCACTGATGAGAGCGCGCTACCCAATTATGGTTGAGTCGATGGACCCACAGCAATCTAGCTCTGACGTGGTGCAAAGCTTAAAGGAGAAGGTTGATGTGGTCCAATTGGGGATTGGAGTAAGCAGCGTGAGAAAGGTCAGGAACCAGAAGGTAGTGATTAACTGCGATACTGAACGAGATCGGAAAGCACTAAAAGAAGCAATCAAGAAGTCATCTCAGAAGCTCACAGTTTCACAGCCCACTGTCAAACTACCGCTACTCAAGCTGACAGGAGTAGCAAATGACCTGAGTAACGCCAAAGTGGAGGAAGCGCTGATCACTCAGAACCGGAAGTTATTGCCAGAGCCAATTCCGGAGAAGACCACAGTCCGGGTCTTAAGACGTAGTCGACTCCGAGACAATGTCAGATCCAACGTTATCCTTGAGGTGAGCCCGGCAGTATGGAGCAGCCTCAGGGATCAAAGCGTCCGTGTTGGATATCAGACGGTGTCTGCTGTGGACCAGTCGCCCGTGATCCAATGTTACCGCTGCCTGACTTTTGGTCACATAGCGCGGGAATGTCAGGAGAAAACGCGATGTGGATACTGCTCCGAGGAGCATGACACGCGTGAATGTCGCAACCGGGACTCCGCAGCCCGATGTGTAAACTGTGCCAACTCCAGTCAGGTTCAAGAGCACGCTCACCCAGCTTACTCATCGGAATGCCCGGAATGGAGAAAATGGGATCGGCTCGCGCGTAACATGACTTCCTATTGTTAAGCCGAGGGCACCACTCTGAACCTAAAGATAGCACAAGTTAATCTGGGGAAGGGTTTTGCAGCAATGAAGGAATGCTTTCAGGCAGCAGCCAATTCTGGGTTTTCTCTTCTTTTATTGCAGGAACCATACATTGGTGCAAAGGCCCACGTTTCTAGCAATTTTCGTGTGATTCAGAAAAAAACTCTGGACAGAAATAAACCAGTACGCGCGGCGGTTGTCGTTGTCGATCCTAATCTAACCGTCATTGAAAATGCGGATTTAGCGAGCGAGTCTATGGTAGGATGCATTGTTAGAATAGGAACAATTAGTATAGGCATAGTTAATGTATATTTTGATAAGACGTTAGATATAGAAGATGACATAGATAGGCTACAAAGGATCATAGGAGCATTGGGCACACCAAACATCATCGTGGGAGGAGACATCAATTCGTCTAGTCCCTGGTGGGGCTGCCGAGACGAGGACGGTAGGGGCGCAAAGTTTGTCGAATTTGCCACACAGCATGACCTCAATGTCTTAAATGAAGGCACAACACCAACTTTCTACATCTACAGAGGAGAAGTTCTCTACTCAAGCATTCCGGATGTAACTGTCTGCTCAACTGGACTATTGAACAGGGTCAAGCACTGGAAGGTCAACAAAGAGGCAGTAACACTCTCTGATCACAGACAGATAGACTTTGAAGTGGAGCTAGGGCATCGGGACATGGCTGAAGAGAGGAAGACCACGCGCATCTTCAATACAAAAAAAGCCAACTGGGGTAGGTTTCGGGAACTTCTCGGAACCAAACTGGATGAGAAGGGCATAAGCCCAGAGTTCGTCTCCGAAGTCAACTCTAAAAGTGAGACGGACAAGTTAGTTGACTTATACACTAACACAGTACTGGAGGTATGCGGCGAGACTATTCCAATCATTCCCAAGGAAAAGAAAGTCAAGAGAATAGTATGGTGGACGGAAGAGCTGACTCAGAAGAAAAGACAGGTTTTGAGGATGAGAAGCAGAATCCGTAATGCAAACCCTACCAGACGACCCTTTGTCATAGAGACATACAAGAAGGAGAAGGAGGAATACAAGGAACTCATGCAGGCGACCATAAATGCCAGCTGGATGGATTTCTGCACCAAGGAGGAAAAGGAGACTATCTGGCAGAGGTCATATCGAGTTCTGAAGATATGTGAAGGAACTGCATCAGAGAGACTCCTTAAAACCACTGCAGGAGCAGAAACCCTGAGCACTTTGGAATCAGCAGAGCTCCTTGCTAGGACCTTCTATCCCCGAGATGAAGAAGCGACGGACAATGAGGGGCAAACAAATGTCAGGATCGAAGTGGAGGAAATCTTAGGGAGCATTGACCAGACCCAGGAAAGTACCCAAAACATACCTGACTTCACCCTGGAAGAACTCGACGCGGTCTACTCAAAGATGAACCCAAACAAGTCCCCAGGAGACGACGGGCTCACATCGGACATCTGCCGGATCAGTTACGAGGTGGCTCCCCTTGTTCAACTGGGAATATTTAACCTGTGTCTCAGAATTGGGTATTTTCCGACCAGGTGGAAGGTTGCCAGAATAAGAGTCATCCCCAAGCCCGGAAAGGAGGACTACACTGCGCCAAAATCTTATAGACCAATTGGGCTTCTGTCGGTGATGGGTAAGGCCTTGGAAAAACTCTTCGCTACCCGTATTATGTGGACTCTCGGAAGCCAGGCTAAACTCAGCAACCGACAATACGGGTTCATGCCACAGAAAGGAACGGAAGATGCCTTGTATGACTCCCTTGGCATTGTGTGGCAGGGACTCAGAGATAAGGAGATAGTTGCAATGGTGTCGTTAGACATCGAAGGAGCCTTTGACAACTGCTGGTGGCCTGGCATCCTTAAGCAACTACACCACAAAAAACTGGACAAACCTATCTTGAAACTCATTGCCAGTTATCTCACCGGTCGTAAAGTCAACCTGTCCTACATGGGTGAGCTTGTGTCCAGAGAGACCAACAAGGGGTGTGTACAGGGCTCAATATGTGGACCCCTGCTCTGGAATGTCCAACTGGACCCACTCCTGGAAGAAGCTGAGACGGCAGAGGCCCACATTCAGGCGTTTGCTGATGACATTCTCCTTGTGGCTACAGCAAGAACTACTTCCCAGCTTGAACGAAAAGTTAACGATGCACTCACTCTGATAGCCAAATGGGGCACAAATTACAAGATGCGATTCGCAGCCCACAAGACGCAGGCCATCATCATAACCAAGCGATTGAAGTACGACAGCCCCCGTTTCGAGCTGGGAGGCCAGGTGCTGGAGCTTTCGGACAGTCTGAAAGTTCTCGGACTCACTATCGACAGATGCTTGAACTTTGGAGCGCATCTGGACAATGTTTACAGGAAAGCTGTCAACATATACAAAATGTTGTCCAGAGCAGTAAAAACCCAATGGGGGCTCAACTCAGAGATCGTGAGGCTGCTGTATCTTGTAACGGTGGAACCAGTTATCCTGTACGGAGCCAGTGCATGGGCTGCAGCTGCGGACAAAAAGTTTATAAGAGCCAGACTGGACCATCTGACCAGAATCTTCGCTCTTAAGATAAGTCGAGCCCATCGCACAACATCACTGGTATCGAGCGTACTCATTGCTCGGATCCTGCCGTTAGATCTAAGGCTGAAGGAGAATGCAGCTCTATACGAGATTAAGAGGGGGAAGCCCTTTGAGGAGCTGCCAGGAAGAGCTCTGGAGAAAAGGGTTAGTCCATTTCAGCTGCCCCATCCTGCAGAGAGGAACCGCCTTCAGTTTGGTAGGATCTGCAAACAAGAAGAGGCAGAGGAAATCGGTAACGACTGGCCCAGGCTGTACACAGATGGAAGCAAACTGGAAGGAAAGGTTGGTGCTGCGGTCTCGTGCTGGAAAGAAGGGAAGGAGTACAAGAGCATTAAAATAAAACTCGCTGATTACTGTACGGTCTTCCAGGCCGAGATGGCGGCAATTTTGAGGGCAGTCGTATTTCTCAGGGATAAGTCTACGAGCGGCAATGTCATCAGTGATTCGAGAGCAGCCCTGGAGTCCATCAGTGACCCTGCTACTGAGAACCCCATCGCCGCTGAGGTGCAACAAGTAATAAGAGAACTTACCATGAGGAGCATTGAGGTCAAGCTGTACTGGATCAAAGCACACGTTGGCATTGACGGGAACGAGCGCGCTGATGATCTGGCAAAGGCAGCAACCACGATGAGAGTTGCTCCCGCTTACGATGCGTTCCCGTTGTCCTACTCAAAGCGTCACATCAGGGACACTACGCTGAACGAATGGCAGGAAAGATACTCCGAAGCAACGACAGGTCAAGTCACGAAGATGTTCTTTCCGGATATCAGGAAAGCACACAAGATCCTCACCAAGCTCACCACTAACGCCTTGAGAACACAATTATTTAGCGGCCATACGGGCATTAAGTCATATCTACACAGGTTCAAGTTAGCGGATGATCCATTCTGCACTTGCGACGGCACCAGTCCAGAAACCATTGAGCATGTAATTCTCGAGTGTCCCAAATATGGTCTAGAACGCCTTGAGTGCGAGAGCAGAATGGACTTGAAGCTAACCAAAGATAGTTTAAGGATAGCCATCGACAATGACAACCACCGGAACCATTTCCTAGCTTTTGCGGAGAGCAGTCTGCGCAGATCCGCAAAAGCGAATGGGTCAACGATAGCCTAAAATATAAAATATTATCCACGAGTAATCACTGAAAGATTTTGAAACAAGTATTGTGTGATTTAATGTTGATTTAATTTTGATTTGATTGATTTAATTTTGACTTAATTATGATTTACAGTTGATTAAATTTTGTTTTAATTTTGATTTAATTTTGATTTAATTTTGATTTAATTTTGATTTAATTATGATTTAATTTTGATTTAATTTTGTTTTAATTTTGATTTAATAATAATTGTACAATTTGAATACTTTGAAAATTATGATTTAGATGGTTATTATATAATTTGGATGATTAAATAAATAATTATATAGAAAGAAAATAATATATTTAATGGATTTGAAAATTACCAAACTTGGAAGTTCATAATTTAATGAGTATGTTAAATTATTTAGAATATTTAAGTAAAATGATGGAAATTAATTTTAAGAATTTTAAGAATAATTGTTTAACCTAATCAATTTGAAATCTTGTATAATTTTCGTAAATTTTTATTATTATTTTTTTATACTGTAATGCATGAACTTATTCGTATATTATGTTAAATAAATGCTTGTGTATACCTTTATTTTAATAAAAGAGGCACTAAGTATGGATGATTAAGAATAAATTATGAGAAATTCTAGTCTTATTAGAAATTCTATATAATATAATAGTAATAATATAATTAAATAATTTGTCAAACAAATGCATGTGCATGTTGGAAAGAAGAATTTTGTAATATTTTATAAAGGGAAAATGAATTAAAACTTGTAAGGGGGGGAGGACAGAGAATAAAATAAAAAAAGAAAATAAAGAAAAGAAAAAACCGCCACAAAATAAAGAGTGGCGAAAAGAACGAGGAAAAAAAAAAAAAAAAAAAAAAAAAAAAACCTAACCTAACCTAACCTAACCTAACCTAACCTAACCTAACCTAACCTAACCTAACCTAACCTAACCTAACCTAACCTAACCTAACCTAACCTAACCTAACCTAACCTAACCTAACCTAACCTAACCTAACCTAACCTAACCTAACCTAACCTAACCTAACCTAACCTAACCTAACCTAACCTAACCTAACCTAACCTAACCTAACCTAACCTAACCTAACCTAACCTAACCTAACCTAACCTAACCTAACCTAACCTAACCTAACCTAACCTAACCTAACCTAACCTAACCTAACCTAACCTAACCTAACCTAACCTAACCTAACCTAACCTAACCTAACCTAACCTAACCTAACCTAACCTAACCTAACCTAACCTAACCTAACCTAACCTAACCTAACCTAACCTAACCTAACCTAACCTAACCTAACCTAACCTAACCTAACCTAACCTAACCTAACCTAACCTAACCTAACCTAACCTAACCTAACCTAACCTAACCTAACCTAACCTAACCTAACCTAACCTAACCTAACCTAACCTAACCTAACCTAACCTAACCTAACCTAACCTAACCTAACCTAACCTAACCTAACCTAACCTAACCTAACCTAACCTAACCTAACCTAACCTAACCTAACCTAACCTAACCTAACCTAACCTAACCTAACCTAACCTAACCTAACCTAACCTAACCTAACCTAACCTAACCTAACCTAACCTAACCTAACCTAACCTAACCTAACCTAACCTAACCTAACCTAACCTAACCTAACCTAACCTAACCTAACCTAACCTAACCTAACCTAACCTAACCTAACCTAACCTAACCTAACCTAACCTAACCTAACCTAACCTAACCTAACCTAACCTAACCTAACCTAACCTAACCTAACCTAACCTAACCTAACCTAACCTAACCTAACCTAACCTAACCTAACCTAACCTAACCTAACCTAACCTAACCTAACCTAACCTAACCTAACCTAACCTAACCTAACCTAACCTAACCTAACCTAACCTAACCTAACCTAACCTAACCTAACCTAACCTAACCTAACCTAACCTAACCTAACCTAACCTAACCTAACCTAACCTAACCTAACCTAACCTAACCTAACCTAACCTAACCTAACCTAACCTAACCTAACCTAACCTAACCTAACCTAACCTAACCTAACCTAACCTAACCTAACCTAACCTTCTTCTTCTTCTTCTTCTTCTTCTTCTTCTTCTTCTTCTTCTTCTTCTTCTTCTTCTTCTTCTTCTTCTTCTTCTTCTTCTTCTTCTTCTTCTTCTTCTTCTTCTTCTTCTTCTTCTTCTTCTTCTTCTTCTTCTTCTTCTTCTTGCTTGTCTTATCAAAATTTTGGATTCCGACGGGATTCGAACCCGCATCGATCAGACGATCCTCCTAAAGCCGGAGTGCCTTACCGCTCGGCCACTTAATCCTACTTGCCGAAGTCTAAATTCGATAAGCTCATATTTTTCGGTCGAGCACCGATTAGCGCCAGCTACACGTTCACTCGTGAACTCATGCTTTATGAAGTTCTCTCATACTATATTAATTTCAAAAAACTAAATGTCATGGCGGTTGTACACACTCGACGAGAACCTCTCGCCGAGAGCCGCGGCCGAAAAGACTCGTCGAGAGCATGCCTGTACACACTCGTTCTAACATTTGAACTGAAGTGAAGAGTTAACTTGAAGAATTAGAACTGAACCTTTTGACTCGGGCGAAAAAAACCGACAAGGCACCGAGAGCGAACGAGACGAGAACGAGAGAGCGAGACGAGACGAGTGTGAGTGACAGAGTAACTATAACTAGTGTGTACAACCGCCATCAAATGAAGCCCCTGTTCGCACGACGACGTAATTTTTACGCGACGTAATTTTATCGCGCAGTGCTCTATTCTCAACTCTCAACTCTATGCCCAACGCTCAACGCTGAGAATAGAGCACTGCGCGATAAAATTACGTCGCGTAAAAATTACGTCGTCGTGCGAACAGGTAGGTACATGGAATTTCATTTGTTCTATTTGGACGTAAATTTTACGTCCGTTAAAATTACGCTCGTGCGAATGAGGGCTAACGATTTCATAGTGCCAGGAGAGCACTCTACAATATTCGTATCGTAAGTATTCCATTACAAAGTATTCTCTTTCTATATGTATGGTGGGGGTTTATGGCCTTACTTGACGCCCTGTTTCACGCTCACGCCGCGTCCTGAGTCAAACTTTGAAGTTAGTTTTCTTTTTAGTTTTATAAATTATTCAAATTACTAGCTGCGCTCCCGCGGTGTAACCCGCGGTCCCTCGGGATTTTTTCGGGATAAAAAGTAGCCTATGTCCGTCTCTGGGATACAACCTTTATCCATGCCAATTTTCAGCCTAATCTGTTCAGTGGTTTGGGCGTGAAAAGGTAACAAACAGACAGACAGACAGACAGAGTTACTTTCACATTTATAATATTAGTATGGATATGGATTGCATTACAATAGGGATGTATGAAGCCGAGCGTGCCAAACAAATAGCCTACAATACAACCTATTTCTTTGGCACGCTCGGCTCGTTCTAGGTTAGGTTTTATGTAATTTAAATATGAGTAAATAACACAAAAATAGGATTTGATATTAATTTAATTATACATATATGTGTAGGTATATATTTTCATTCATGTTACATTACCACGAAGGAACAAGTACCTAGATAGTGCCTATCTTCCTGTCGGTTACAATATGGACTAGTCATGTCGGTACCACAGTAGGTAAGCTTATAATATTAGTTAACAAAACAATTAGGTAACAAAGCCCAAAACACAATAATACGGGCTCTTCGATCAACAATATTATTGCCATTGAATGCGGGTTATCCGTGTACGATCTACGCGTCGGTCGCAGGCGCGGGCGCGTCTGTGGAGGGCACGCGGTCTACGTCGGAGCGCTCCAGGCGCGGGTAGGAGGGCCGCGACAGCACGCCGCACGTGTTGGCGCGCGCCTGCAGCCGCACGTAGCCGCCGTCGCCCCACGCCGCCGACCACGAGTTCTTCAGGATGAAGTGCTCCTCCCCCCCGCGCCGCACACCCCACCCCACCGCCAGCACGGCGTGCTCCGCCTTGTTCTTGGCGCTGAAACGGGGCGTGATCGATCATTCCTGTCTCCCCGCTGGAGCCTACTTAAAATAACGGCAAGTTCGTCGAAACGTACCATCTCTCGTCGTGGAGGACGCCCTTCTTGTAGAATATGAAGCTCTTGGGGGTCGCATCGATGATGACCACGGTCGGCGCGTGGCGCCTGATCGCCACCTGGACAGAGGACACGATATGATCATAACGATCTAGCCGCGAGCTCGCCCGGGGTCCCCGCGCGGAGTGCGAGCTCACCTTCAGCGCCTCCACGTTGTTCCGGGTGACGTTAACGTGCGCGCTGATGTGCGTGACGGGCGGCACGCTCCGCTCCACGCAGGTCAGCACCTGCGAACAGGGACACACGCGCGGAGTGAGCGGGACGTCCGTCGCTTCTCCCGCTCCCTCCGCAACCTTCACGCACCTTCTCCTGATAGGGCGTGTACTCGTTGAGCGCGGGCAGACCGCGATCCTGGATGTAGCCGTAGGCGGCGCTCGGCCACGTGCCGCCGCAGCCGTGACCGCCGAACCTGCGCGAGAGACGAGCGAGTCAGCCAGGGGCGGGCGCGGCCGCGACCCTGTCCCGTGTATACGTACGGCTGCGCGCAGTCCACGAGGCACTGCTCGCTGAGCGGCACGAGCGCGCGCGTGCGCACGAATAGCGCGCCCTCCACCGCGCCGGTCACCGCGAACGCCCAGCACGAGCTGCACGAGCCTTGGTCTGCAACACACCCGAGCGAGCGTCAGCACGTCAGCACGAGGGCGGGAGGGGGGAGGGGGGAGGAGTCGTGAGGTACTGACTGCGCACGTGCGTGACGGCGCCGCGCGCGCGCCAGTCGAACTCGCGCGGCAGGCGGCCGCGGGCGGCGCGCAGCGCGTCGGCGGCATGCGGGAAGCGCTCGGCGGGTCCCTCCGCGTCCTCTCGTACGCCGCGCAGCACTCCCAGCTCGGCGTCCAGCCGGTCTCCGAGGTGGTTCATCTGCACACGATATGACATTACACCCGAGCTTGCCCTCTCTCATAGCGCTGCCTCGGTCGGCGCATACCTCCAGCTGGTGCGTGGCGCCCTGCCGGTTGCCGGAGCTGACGAAGCGAGAGTGCTGCACCAGCAGATTCTTGCGCACCGCCTCCTCGGTGTCGTCCATGTAACGCCGGCGATGAGAACTTTTAAATCTGCAAAACGAAACATTTTTGAAGTGAAAACTTCTTTAGGCGCGTTCATTTTGAGATGGAGAAAATCTTTGGATTCGTGCCGCGAGCCGCCACCTGACCACCACCTGCCACGACACCGTCCATAAACATGAAGGAGTAGCGGTCGCCCTAGTTAGGGACCATTACGCTCTTAACTCTTATTACACCACTTCTTGTTAGGGTAAGGGACCCTGAATATCCGTGCTGAATACCGTGTAGTGTGATACCCGCTTTACTCGAGTGAGCGAGTCAGATATACATTCAAAGTGATCCCAGCGGTCCTACTGAATAAATGCTTTTTGACTTTGACTTTGAATCGAGCTAATTTATATGTCCCGTTGTGGTGCGACAGAATACAGAGAGCCAAGATGCATTAGTACTTTAAATGTCAATTTTATTGAACTAGAGTATTCGTCTGTGACAAGAGTGGAGTGGGGACCGGTTGGTAAAGGTGCACTGACTGGTTGTACACGGCGTCGTATCTCGGGTCGCGGCGGCTCATGGTGAACTCGCGCAGCGGCTCCAGGCGCTCCTGCGACGTGGTGTGCTGCACCTCCTCGCAGGACTCCACTGCAATCAATCATCAAGTAAAACGGTGAGCATTCATCGTGGTCTATTCTCCGTTCACGGGTCCCTCCGTCGCAGGCACGCACCCAGGTCGAGCACGAAGAGGCCGGGCTCGTGCTGCTGGTCGCGCAGCTCCGTGTAGCGATGCACGTAGCCGTCGCAGTCGGCGCCCAGCACCGAGCTGTCCACCGACACCGAGTATCTGCACAAGGAGCGATGCATAACTCGCTGCGTCTCTCCGGGGAGGCTGACGCGGGGCGGGCGAGGGGTCTCACCTGAGCGGCGTCGTGGTGTAGTTGTCCGAGGCGCGCGCCAGCAGCAGCTCGTGGCGGAAGGAGAGCGCCTCCCCCCGCGCGCCGCCCAGCTCCCCCGCCTCGCCGGACACCGTGTGCGTCCAGCGCTCCACCGGCCCGAACTCCGACTGCACGTAGCCGGCGAACCCGAACGGACGCGGGTCCGGCAGCGCGGGCGGCGCGCGGTCCCCGGCGCCCGGCGCGCGCGGCGCGCTCGTGGCGCAGCGCCGACGCTCACCGCCGCCCGATCGCTCCACGCGCATCTGCAACCGCAGGAACGACATTCTCATTCATCGGATCGAGCGTTCGGTCCCGAAGATAGCTGCCGACGGGCGGTGACGCACCTCAACGAAGCGCACGCGGCCGTCCGGCATCACGGTGCGATAGGTGGAGGTGGCCCCGCCGTGCAGGTCGACGCGCGCCGCCCCGCTCGCCGCGTCCCACCTGCGGCGGAAGGAGCGTCAGTAGGTACGTGGACAAGGAGCTGCGGGCCGGGGGGGGGCGGGGCGGAGGGGGGAGGTGCGCGGCGCTCACCACACGGAGTAGGGCTCGGAGTAGCCGGCGCGCGGCACGGTCAGCTCGCCGCGCAGCAGCAGGGAGCGCTCGAAGCGCGGAGGGGCGGGCGCCCCCCCCGCCGGCCCCCCCGCCGCGTGCAGAGACGCGTACGGCGGCGGCGCGGAGGGCGAGGGCAGCTGGTAGCGGCGCATGCGCACGAGGCGCGCGCGGCCGGGGTGCGCCGCCGCCTCGGGCGCGCCGCGCACGAGTCTAGCGCCGTGCTGCTCCTCGGCCGCGCCCTCCACATCGTCGGGTCCCGGCGCGGCCACCGCCCCCGCCGTGTAGTCGGGGATCAGCGCCGGCGGCAGCTCCGGGTGCGGGGCCACCTGCGCCTTGAACAGCTCCACGAGCTGCTGAGACGAAACTGGAACACGGTAGGTGGTCGTCGATCACCCGCATCCTTGTCTCGGGATCGTTCATCGAGAACCCTCGACTCTCGCTCCTGCTGGAGAGCTTACCGACGTAATCCAGATAAGGCACGGTGGGCTCATCATCAGGTGCGCGGGGCGCGGGTCGCGGACGCGGGGAGCCTGCCGCCCCCTGCGCCCCGCGGGCCCCCGCCCCCGACGTCGCCGGGACCTGAGGCACCTGAGGGAGCTCGAAGGGGCGGGGTCTGTCCGGATATTTAGAGGACCCATCGACTGCTCCGTCTATATTGGCGAGCGGTTTCGATCCAGATGAATCGCAATCTGGAATAGATAGGTTGTTATACCTAGGTACTTCTGACACAAAGTTCCCACGACTTGTAAGATATTTGTATGCCCTTACGTTGCGAAGTCTTCTCTCGGGTGCTATGCACGGGCACCGGCACCGGCAGCAGCAGCACCGGCACAGAGACGGGCTTGCCGCCCTCGCCGCGCCCTGCGGACGGAACGTTTTATAGAACATGAGCGATAGAGCTCAATGAGTTAGGCGCGCTACAGACTATAAACAGTTCTAACTACAGTTTTATAAGTGATCAAACTAACTCACCTGTGACGTTCGATCATTATTATACGAAGAACTTCACTCGAAGATATAACTAACATGGCAGCTTCGATTCGTAGCTAGCAACATTTCGCGCTTTCAGATCTGTAAATCTTAAAAAAATACACAAGTATGTCCATGATAGACACGTCAATGTCATATGTCATTCTTTTAGAGTTTAACTTAGTCCTCGACTTTACCAATGGGCTGGGTGGGTAGGGTTTTTATATCTTCGAGTGAAGTTCTTCGTATAATAATGATCGAACGTCACAGGTGAGTTAGTTTGATCACTTATTATACTACAAACTTCACTCTCGATATAACTAACATGGCAGATGTTTAGAGATATATTGGTAAAGTTGAGTTTGATTGGCAAAAATTAAAAGCATTTTAGTATTCGCCCCAATGAAATTAAATCGAATTTTACTTTCTAGTAAACATAATAATTAATGTACCAAAAAAATAACTATAATACGAGTATCATCTCATTTTTATAGCAACATAAAAAGGAATCTCACTTGTCATACATAAGTCATGTTATAACAAGCATATTGCAGAAGATAGAATAAAAATATATAATATTTGGTATTTATAATATTAGTAGGACAGTGTTAATCATGCTGTGTATTAAACACCAAAAAACAGCATGGGTATAATTAAACCTGAAGTATTCAATAGGTTTATTATAGAATTCAGCAAATCAAATAATTGAATTCATTTTTTCCAGCCCATGGTCTAACTTACCTTACCAATTCTAATTTAACTCCTATAAATTACATTGGTAGATAAAAAATCTTAAAAATATAGATAAATTGAATACCAATTTTATTTTTGATCCATCTACTTGTAGATGATGATTGATGAAACTATTGTATAGCTAAGTCAAAGTAAATATCAAATGATAATTCTTAATTTTAACAATAATTAAATATTAATATTTCAAGGTAAAAAATAATAATATTTCAAATTTTTCACTAAACCATTTCTGATGTTTCAAATATTAAATAGTAGGTAGGTATACCTAGATCAAGTCTTCATAATAATAAGTGTACTTAACAATATTCAAACTATCACTAAAAAAAATATAGTTATTTTATTTAGTTATTTATTTTATATGGCTTCATTTATATATTTTATTAGAGAAAGAGTCTACAATCTCTGGACTTTAGGTAATACAGGCAATAAATTATATACTAGTTTTACATAAGGTAAAAAATGTTTTGCTTTTTAATTTGCTAATCATGGTTCGGACTAATAGAACCCTTTATATAACCTGATCAGGCACCCCCCAATTTTAGAGCCATTATTGAAAAAAAAAATTGTTGATAATTATATCAGGATTAAGAACCTTAAGAAGCACTTTATAAGTAAACAAATTAAGTATGTAGGTACCTACATAGAAAACAAATCTGTTAAATCAAATACCTGACTTTTGGCACTAGGTGCCTGGTATGGTGGATTCATACGACGATGGATCCATATTCTGATTAATTGCACTACAAAAATCTAAAAAATCATATTAAAGAGAAGTGTGCAAAAATTCTGTTAATGCTTGTCTCTGAAACCAGAGTGCTACAGGATTTCCAGTGCTCAAATAATATTAGTTTTGAAAATGAATACTTATCTTTTGTAATGGTCTAGAAATGCCTAGATCAAGTCTCTCATCAAGTAAGTATTCTACTAAACCTCAACACAGCGGATGCAGTTCAGGTTTCCAAGATAATTTTTAATGATATGAAACATTAAATTATTCTTTATGCAAACAAATCTGTTAAAAGTTTGCTAAGCTTATTATAATTATTATTATTTTTTTACATATACACTATTAAAATTCATAAATTTTCTCAGCTGATTCTTGGTAATCTGTTGATTTTTGTAAATGGCAAAAATCCTTTTAGTAATAGGTCGAATGCATTTTTTCACACCACTGCCCTAGGTTATGGCTCTGGCAAGGTATTTCAAGCAAGGGAACTGAATATAATCCGAATGAAAATGCACCTGCACATATTTTGATAGTGGAATGATGATTGTGTAATGTTGTCTACAAAAGAAATAAGTAAGTATTAAAATCTTTCCAAAAAATATTTAAATCTTAAACCATAGCCAGTAATTCTCAGTCATTGTGAAAATAAAACACAATTAAGTAGCACTGTTATTATCATCAAATGCAGGGAAATGATGATGAAATGATGCTCGCCAGCCTGCTCTGAAAGCATCATTATTATTTTAGTGAACCATTAAGATTTTGACAATACAACTTCTTGATGAATTAGGTACTTGACTTGTTGGATCGCCAAATTAAATGTGATATATTATTTGGGTGAAAATTCCTTTTCGAATCATTATTTTAAACCTATGTATGAACCTTAAGGAACATCATTATCATCATTGTCTTCAGGTACATAATAATGTGTATTTAATGGTAGTTATTGTGTACTAAAAATTCCCATTTATGACAACCATAAGTTGTGTTGGGCACTAAAATACTATACAATGTAGTAATTTGCCAAAATTACCTAATTTATGTGTAACTTAAATAATTTTCTACCTTCTGATAACTTCACATAGATAGATGTGCAATCAAATCGTTGTAAGGCTTTTGTCTGAGAAGTTCTTATTTTTAGAATTCTCTGCCAAGACTGTACCATGAGTAAGTAATTTACTTATTAACATAACTGTATGTAGGTACATAGGTACATACCTTTTTTACTCAGATGATTCAAAACTATTTCCATAATAGTATTGTAAGAAAGTCATTCCACAGCATTTCATTCATACAGCTCATTTCTAATTTTCACCAATAATATTTATAACAGTGAATATTGATAAGTTAACTAATTAACTGATAAGTAAGGTACCCTTAAGTTTGCCATCAAATTTTTTGCAAATAGAGTCATTGCTGTTCTAAGATCTTCCATTGGGAAGTTACTAATACATGTAAAATAATAAAATAAAATAATAAGTTTTTATTTCAGACCCTTCTATGGTCTATAGTGTGTCCATAGCCTCAAATTAATTAATTGTAAAGGTCAAATAAACCTGTTTATTAGTTTTAGGTATAAAATAAAACTTTTACCTACAGATTTTAAATAATCTCTTGTTAGGTTTTAAGGTACTAAAAGTAAATACCTATTTGAAATTATTTGTTGTAAACATATTATGAGCAAACATTCCAGACCCTTTAGTAGACTAGACAGGTAGCCTTTCAAAACTTGGTATTAAATACGGTCAGATAAACATTGGATGTGAAATCCAAAAATATATTCCTGCACGGAATAATATTTTCACGGAAGAAGATTAACTAATCTTCCAGCATGATTTGTTCACAAAAGACATGGCTTGTGCTATGAGTTGCACTAATAACCCTTTCACCCCACTGGTTTGAAATAACCTGTGAGAAGACAAGAAGAAAATTTAACTCCCTGTATGAGCAGGTTTCTTCTGTAAATTGAGTTTCTGCATGGAGTTTTTGTGATGTTCAGTTTGGTTCATAAACAACCATAAATTGACGACTGAAAAAACCTTACCTTGTGTCCATACTTTGGTTATGTCATGTCATAAACACATAGGATCGTAGCGACTGGAGATCCGTGGTCTCTGCCTACCCCTTTGGGAAAGAGGCGTGACTTTATGTATGTATGTATGTATACACACATATATGGTTTGTACCATACACTGGTATTGAGTACCGACTCAACACACTCAACGTCTTGATTGTTTTTATAAAGGCATTGTTTCAACAAAGGCTTTTTTACTTCTTGATGTAATCAATGTAAGTGAGTGTAACTCTTTTGGCATCATTAAAACATACTCATTAATTTAGGTGGAGTAGCCGTATAGTTAAGCATTGATGTAGCTTGTAATATTACTAGTAAGTAACAGAGCCAGGCATGATTAGTTGTGTGTGTTGCTTTCACAAGCGCACAGGTTCAATTATTCAACCAAAAAGCAAGAGGGTCACCTCTTTCAATATTGCTGATATTATAGGTACAAGCCAAATTATTATTTATGACTGGGCTAAATTATTTCCAGCATAAGATCACCCAAAACCATTGTGACATCGAAGTCAATGGTAGGTTGTATTACAGCAATGTCCTCAATCGGTGAGGATGAGCCAGATTCTTCCATAGAAAGGTGTCTATAGCCCCGTTGAAAACCTATTAGTAATGTAAGGCACTTTTGATATGGACACAACTGTTATAAATTCCACTTTCAGTGGGAAAAAAGATTGACTTATTGTAGTCTGAAATAACAGTAAGTAGGTAAAGACATGTTGTACTACAAGTAAATTCACTGTATAGGTAAGGCCTATAACAGTATTGAGCTCGTGTATACATCTCGTGCATACCAAGAGTCGATTGTGCTCGTTCATACATCACGTGTATGTCCCGAGACAAATGATCACGTCGAGGCATCTCGTGCTCCACCCGTGTCAATCGATACTGAGGTTATTTTTTAACCAAAAGCTTTGCCGATCATAACAATCGGTGCTGTATCGATATACTTGTACAACAATTACCTGAAAAACATGACACATCAGTGTCCTCGTCTCCTGACGATGTGTCAGCGCCGGCCCTCGCCTGCCCCGTCCCGGCAGGCGGCCTGGTCCGCTGTATTCTGGTGTCACATTAGTCGACGCTCGATTTTCCGGATTTTCACTATGTAATAGTTCATACTCTCTTGTGACGAACGTCTCGACATCACGTTATAATATTTACACTATTATTTCACTCTTGTAAACAGTCTAAACATGAAAATAAGATTTTTAAATGTTGAAAAATAACACCATAACAAGAAAGCGCATTATCGGTTGCCGCGCAAACGAAAAGAATGACATATGACATTGACGTGTCTATCATGGACATACTTGTGTATTTTTTTAAGATTTACAGATCTGAAAGCGCGAAATGTTGCTAGCTACGAATCGAAGCTGCCATGTTAGTTATATCGAGAGTGAAGTTTGTAGTATAATAATAGTTCAATGTAAGTACCTATCGATATTATGATTACTTGCCTAGATTATCAATTCAACTTTCAACTGCACAGCTCGCAGTTATGCCTACACACTCATACGTTTAAACTGAACAGTTCAACTGTTCAGTTAAAAATAAATCAGGTCTGTACATTGAGTTATAATGTACTACGTACATTATAACTCAATGGGTCTGTAGCCCGCCCCCGCTACATGTAGGTAGCGTAGGTAGGTACGTACCTAGTACGTACTATAAACGGTCTTTCATTTTAAACTAACTTTATTCAGGAATTGGGTTCAACAAATATATTAAAAAATAATTATGTACCTACCTACTTAATGTTTTTTTTGTTTTGTTATGAAAATCCCGAGAAAATCGATGACTAGGTATCCTTTCAATTCATTGTTGCTTGTATAACTCTCTGTGGTATAACTTAGTCCATTCGAGCGTGCATGTGTGTGCGGGGCTGTGATTGGTGGAATGTCTGTTCTCCTTGAAATCATTATGCAACATGTCCTAAAAAAATCAATAAAACATAAATTTTAAAGTGAAAACTTATTACGGCTTAGGAATTACCTTTCAGGGTCAAACCCAAAAATGAAGCCCTGTCAGTTTGTGTAGTTTAAAATGAAAGACCCTGTATTGTATGAGCAGTTGGGTGTTCTATTAGCTAAAAACAAAGTTCATATCGTTCACGTTCGGCCACTTTCACTTTAACAGGCAGCATTGTCTAACTGAGAATGGATTTCAAGTAAGACAATAAGGCTGAGGGTCCTATCCGTCCTATCCTAGCTATGGATGGATACATACCGACTGGCAAGGTGACGGGGATGGGGCGCGGAAACCAGTTGTCTCTGTCATCTTCCGAAGAGGCCACTGATGTGCGCGCGTAATCTGTACATAATTAGAGGCAGGTAAGTACCTACATCGAATGTAGTAAGTAAGTAATCGACCTAATCGTAGGTCAGGCTATTTGTATTCTGTGGTTCAGGTAGGCAGGCGCAGGCAGGAAGTAGCTACGTACCAGCGATGAGCTGCAGCCAGCGGTCCGCAGGCCCCGCGCCGACACCGCGCGCCGCGCTCCAGCCTGCCGACCAACAATTAGGTAAGTTTTACCTATTTAGTTATCTCTGCTGACCACTGTGAAGTGTAAAAACTTACTTAGCTATACCTAGTACCTACCTACTTACCAACCATTTTAAAACTCTAGAATATTATCACAGTTCTATGTTATCACGTCGTCGATCGCGTGGGCGGGCGGTTGGTAGGTTCGCCCTTTTCCCGCGTAATTTGCTACTTTTTATCCCGTTCCTACATCTATCCCCTTGTAATATAGCTGGGAGGTGCAGGAATCAAACTACAGAGTTACATCTTGAATGCTATTACTCCATATTCTTCACCTATAGTTCACAATACACACCTTATATACTAGAACTTACGTGCTATTCTTAATCTATTAGTATCGGTATTTAATACACATATTGTCACGTGTGACTGATTCAACTATCAGAGACATCGTCTCACGTCTGATACGTGTAACGTAACTACTTCCTTATCACACCCTAAAAGAAAGCTAGGCCCCAACCCAAACAGTATTTGTTGCCCTGATTCTTCACGGTATTGGTCACGAAGGAACAGGAGTAAAATCACCTAGTTTTAAGACGATTCAATGTGATCCCAGTGGTCCTTACTTACCTACTTACTGAATAAATGCTTTTTGACTTGACTTGACTACAAAGATAGAGGTGGTTGTAGCCTAGGTACCTATACCTCTCTACCACCTCACCTCTACTATATCTCGTTCAGAGATAAGCACAACCAGACCAACTTAGCAGACAAGCAGCAGCAACCAGCGAGTGGCTCGGCGAGTCTCGCTCGGCAGTCGGCCGGCCAGGCGCGCGGCCGCGCCCCGGCGGCGCGAGCGCACTGTCCCACGCTCGATGGGGACCGTCCTCTCCTCAAGGTCCCACTAAACGAGTTCTACCTAAGTAGGTACCTACTTAAGTTTTATCGAAATACTCAAATGTTTCCACAAGCAATCAAATTATTTCATTAATCTATTTTGTTTGCATAAAGTAGGAGGTCAGTCAAAGTAATCATCTAAGTAGGTACTAGGTACCTATATATTATACTCTGTGATAGGTACCTACCTACTTAGGTACCTATTTATTTACTTAGGTAATACTTTACTTAGTACCAAGTACCCACCCAGGTGCTTACGCTGGTAATAAGAGCGTTTTCCTGTAGCTACAAGTTAGGTAGGTAGATGTAGGTACATGACCCCCATGTCCCATCTCAAAAATCCACGCTGTAGCACAGACTGTAGATTATCGCATTAGACTAGAAAATGTCTGAAATGATAATTTAGTAAATAAATAACTGAAACTGAAACAGAATACAGCTGTAGGTAGTAGGAGGTACTACGAGTAGGTATATCAGTGCGTCAGTTGTCCGGTCGGCTTTAGTTATCGGCCTTTTGGTGTAAGCGCTGTAGTAAAATTTAGATATAAAAATTTTTGAAAAAAAAATTGAACCGACTTCACACAACACAAATAGACACTAAGAACTTTCTATGTACCTACACTAAAAAGAGAAAAATAAGAATATACACATGCAATTATTACTTACAGTATTCAAAAAATAAATTATTATGTTATATTATATTTGAAGTCGGTGCCAACTACCTATGCATTTACATCTAAGAAGAAATTACGAGTACCTACAATAGAACTTGGGTGCAAAATTGTATGGAGTAGTTAGAGTAGAATTAGTTGGCACCGACTTCAAATATAATATAACATAATAATTTATTATTTGAATACTGTAAGTAATAATTGCATGTGTATATTCTTATTTTTCTCTTTTTAGTGTAGGTACATAGAAAGTTCTTAGTGTCTATTTGTGTTATGTGAAGTCGGTTCAATTTTTTTTTTTCAAAAATTTTTATTTTTCAATTTTTAGTGTAAATAATATAGTAGGTTAGGTTAGATATTGGAATAGTCAAGATTAAAGAAGTTAGAGTGAGAATCCCTCAGGAATAAAATTATATGGGATCACCTCGAGCGTATTTAAACATGTCAAACTATTCAATGTTTGACTCAGATTTTGTAGTGAGAATGAGGTTTTTTGAGATTTACAGGAAAACTATCAATCCCTCAGGAAAAAAAAGTATGAGGACCACCTAGATATGGATACCCTTTCAAGCAAAAAAAAAAATTTTGGAAATCCGTCCACATTTTTCGGAAAGATCGGTGATTTTTTGAGTATTACGGGAAAACTATCAATCCCTCAGGAGTAAAATTTTTATGGGACCACTATGGTAGCATACCCTTTCAAACAAAATAAAATTTTTTGGAAATCGGTTTACAACTGACGGAGATATCGATGAACATAAATCCAAAATAAAAAACATACCTACACCCGAACATAGAACCTCCTCCTTTTTTTGAAGTCGGTTAAAAAGAAACCTAAAGGACCTTTTATTTTATTTTTAGGTTTATATTTTTCTCCAGTCATCTAACTATATTGTTAACCCTTGTTTCGCAAAATAAATGAATTTGAATAATGTGGCTTTCCAACCTCTTACACAATGATAGACAGTCATCATTTCCTTGTGTGAAACTGACATTAACTACCCTCTGACTTTGCTTCTTCCTAGACTATCTTTCAGAAATTTTGAGGCACTGAATGAATTTTATGACCTACAACTCCAAAATATATCATGAAGGTGTTTCAATGACTTTTGCATTTTGGGAAGGTCAGATAGATGTTTAAATTTTACATTTTTTTTGGCAAAAATAACATTCGTTTTCGTGATTTGGTTAATAAAAATCTGACTCCAATTTAAATGTGTTCATAATGGATTCTTGGATCCAATTATGCAGGACAGCATTTATGTACTTAAGTAGGTACTATGACAGTTTAAGACTAGGTATGGGAATTTAACTTATGACTACAGTATTTTTGGGCTAGTTTGTTATGTGTAGTGATGTTAGGACCAAAAACATTATGTCAATCAACAGGACCCCGCTTGATAGGCCAAAAGAGTAGGAAATTTAGGGAGAGCTGATCAAGAGACAGCGATGTCCTCACCGGGCGCGGCCAGGCTGGCGACCAGCAGCAGCGTCATCCAGCGCATCTCGTCAGCGGTCGCGGTGTCGCCCGGAGGTGATAGCTTCTAGCAGGTGGTCGCGTGGGGCGATGCGTGTCGCCAACTTGAGGTCGCGCGCGCACTGCCTGCGAAGCTGCGCCCGCGCACGCGCCCCGCCACCGCCCCTCCGCGCGCTTGCGGATCTTCCTAATGAACTTTTACAAGCTTTTTGCTATCATCAGTGTGTGTGCATCGACCTTTAGGCCGTCAACATCTTAGTTAGGGTCATATCCGTGGTTAGGGGCCTTTAAAATATTTGCAAGGTTGTCATAATCAAACAAAGTACGTACCTTACCTACCTACTTACTAGGTAGGTACCTACTCACTTACCTTGCTACCTTTGAGAGTAACATAGAAAGGTAGGTACCTACCTAGGTACCACATAAACTAATGTCAGAAGTTGAGGCCATGGGCCAGAGAGACTAGAATAATTGGACCACCATAGGAAAAGTGGTGGTAACATATTGTGTTGACTTGGTGTTAACATTTAGAATGTAGGTAGGTACCTACCTACTGACTGACTTACCTAGGTACCTATGTTATGTGGAAATCTTCTATTTTTTTTTATGAATGATCGCACATACCTAAATAATAAAATGTGAATCTAAATGATGCGCCCGCGCCGCTCACCGCGCCTAAAGGTCAAGGATAAGATAAGGCCCCCCAAAAATGTAGCACGTTGGAAGATGTCCAAGTTAGTACGTAGGTATGTACCTTACCTACCATATCCAAATCTAAAATATTTAATAATAATGTTTACGCTGGTTGTTTCGTCTGCGTGTTTAGCTGACCGCTCAGTTTACCCGGTGCACCCCGGGGTTCATACTTTTCCTATAAACCCACTTGTACCTACTAATAGTGTTTGCTAAACACAAGTATAGACATAACGTATAAGTATTTGATCTAAGTGAAGTTGTTCTAAATATTTAGTGTTCAAAATAATTCAACAATAATATTATTGTTGTATTATTTTGAACACTTAGGTATTTACACACAGTCTATATTATATCATACACAGTCCATATTCTATAAAGTTATATTGATATAACTGTATTATTTAATACTAGCTATCCGTCGCGGTGTTACCCACGTTCCCTCGGGAAAACTTCACTTTCCCGGGATAAAATATAGCCTATGTTCATATCAGGGATAGGAAATGCAGGATTCTAATGGTAAAAGATTTTTTCAAATCGGTCCAGTAGTTTCGAAGCCTATTCAATTCAAACAAACAAACAAATCTTTCCTCTTTATAATATTAGTGTAGATAGTTTATTAGGGATATATCGTGCAGTTTATTATAATTAAGTATTATAAATATAACTGAAATACTTAATAATAATTGCTATAAATAGGAACTTTCTTTAGAATGGTGTTGCCATAGCAGGCTGACAGACCTGTGGAATAGGTTTCAATAATGACCAAACCATCTATACCATATACCGTATCGTTATTGGTAAAATAAAACAACAAACGTAGGTATGCATGCAATCCGGGTCCGCGGGTGGTCGAAGTGGGGACTTCGGCTGTCCATGATGCGGACCCCGGGAGGGCGGCGGCGCTCTGTGGCGAGCGCCGTCGTAAGCACCGCGAGGGTGCTAGGCTAGGACCAAGTATGGTCCGAGGTGCTAGGCGTGACTGTGGGTGTCATTCCCGGGACAGTGCTTTAGGCAATGCGAGAGGGGCACCGGTGAGTTCCGTAGGAGAGCCCGGAGCCCCTTGACATGCATGGAGGCCGGCCATACGTCAGTTTTTAGTCGGTGAGAGTCCGACATAATTATCCCTTCCGCTGTCCCCACGGCGGCCGGGTATCCATAATGGATTTTCTGACGGTATAAAAAAAAAAAAAAAAAAAAAAGGTATGCATGCAAAATGAATGGAATTCAATTTAATAGATTATCTATAGATATGTAAAGGTAATCCTTGACATTAAACTAGGTTCTGCGCGCGGCTTCGCCCGCGTGGTATGTATATGTACCAACATTTGGTATATTAGTAACATTTTTGAATAGCCTACATGCCAGGTACTAATAAGTAATATTGCAATTAGATGTGATAAACTTTATAAAATATGAAATGTATTGCTAATAGCTAGTCATTATAGTAAAAAGAATAGAATATGTTACAGTTATAATACAGGGTATGACATTTAGAATGGGCAGTAGGGGAAAGTCTGAAACTACGAGTATAAGACATACGAAGACCTATTCTTAGGAACCATGTCGTCGATTTTAGTAAAAAGGAAAACTGCATTCACACAATAAAAAAAACGTTTACTCAGCTCGGGAATCGAACCCGGACATTTTAAAAAATGAAACTAACACTATTTCTATTTCGATAGCGATTGTGTAGGTCTCACGCAGTAAATGTTACTATGAAACATGATGACTAAAATTAATAAAATCATAGTTGTTTATTCAATCAAATAGTTAAATCAAAATCGCAATGTGTCATAGTAACATTTACTGCTTATGAACTAAGCAAAGCTTGTGTCGCAGAAGTTCGAGTAACAGTTTTCATAAAAATAAATATAAAAAACACTCTGGTCTATTTTTAATATAGGTACTTAAAGTAAACAAAAATATTCTCATACATAGAAAAATATACTTCATCTACTCTAAAATCTAGATTCGGTGCCTGGAAGAAATCGCTTTCAGCGATAAGGCTGCCTATTGTACTAAGAACTTGTACATTTTTTAAATGTTTTGTTTTTGTTAATTTCTTGGTGTACAATAAAGTGTTCATTCATTCATTCATTCGGTTATAGCTGCTGAAGTTATAGCAAACGCAATTAGTAAAAGTGGGTTTATAGGAAAACATAGCCCACCATCTGCTTCCTTCTGCCTGAGCCACAGACCAGAAGAAGCCTGAGCTATACCCACATATTTGTCACAAACTTACTACCTACTTTGTTTGGTTGTGAAATAATGATTTGCTGACCCCTCTAAGGTCCCAGTCCATCGCAACCTTAAAGCTCAATGATCGCAACGGCCATTATGAGCCAATCAACGGCGCGGTATTGCATCAACGACATTTTAATGAAAATTCCACAAACAAGTGTAGTGTAGGTGTAGAACCCCGCGCATGCTACATAAATTAGGTAGGTACCTAAGTACCTACCAAAGTCAAAGTCAAAAAGCATTCAGTAGGACCGCGCTGGGATCACTTAGAATAGTTGACCGAGGTATAAAACTAACACTATTTTTATTTAGATATCGATAGTGTACTCTATGTTAGGTACCTAATTAACTATTAACCACAGACGAGAGTGCTTCGGTACCGCTTGATATAGATTGTGTCCCAGCCGCGATGGGACAATACATCCCATGCTATTTCAACATAGCCGAGTGACTCTGTTTGTGTATGCTCCAAACCGTTCTAGGTTTATCTGGTAATCATTTAGTTAGAGGTAGTTTTATGCTGGCAACATTAGTTGGTCCATTCGATTTTTATAATATTTTTTTTGTCAAAAAAGTAGCTAATAATGTTTGTGTAGGTACCTAGGTACGTACCTATAGCAAATTAAAAGGTCGGGGGCACAGTCGAAACAACCAGGTCGGGGGTCAGCGCAGCGATGACAAGGTCAGCCAGGATCCATTAGATTAGGTGGCACAGTACGAGAGGACATCACGGTCGCGTCCCTGTCCTCCGAATTTAAGAACTAGACCGGTATTTCCGCTTCAAGAGCAAGGTAGGTAAGTGATTGACAAACAAGATGTTAGGTATTTTTATGATCGAAGGTACCTACCTACCTATTATCTATTTTAAGTCTTGTTACGTTACGTCACAGTTACGTACGACAACGTAAGTATGTAGGTAGGTACCTACCTACCTAACAATCTTGTTGCAAGAGCCGCGAGCAGAGATCTCTCTTTGAGTCGACATTTGAATTTCGTACCATCATAGGGTCATGATCCGGTTGAACAGGTAACCAGTAGGTAGGTACCTATGTAATTGAATTGACGAATCTCGTCATAATGAATTCGATGGCAAAATAATAGAGACCTCACACTATCCAATTACCTACTTATGTACCTCTACATACATTATTATTACAATTCTTATAAAAATAGGAATAGAAAATGTAGAAAAAGGAAATGTTGACGAAAACTTAGAATATACCTACTATCATAACAATACTACCTCCTACCCTGACATTGCTATTATTTTTAATTTTATTAAATATGCTTATAAACTCGCGTCACGTAAAAAGAACGCTGGAAAAAAGTGGAGGGGGTATGTTTGCGCATGGGTACACTCGCGCACGAAAGTACTCAACCTACTGTTTTATTTTTCAAATAGCCTTTCGCTTGCGGTTTCCTATATTGGTTATTGGTAGGTACATTCAAATATATTAGATAGATTCATCATTAAATAGAATTAAAAACACATTAAATTCCGTAAATAATGTTTAATCGTATTAAAACACATTAAAGATAATGTTGAAACTCCTTCCACTAAGTCGTAGTGGTATTCCGAATCTTTTGAACCTTTTACCATTTTATTCGTCCCACTGTAGACAAGTAGACTCTGAACGTTTTATCGCCTTTGTTGTCCGTTTTATACATTGTTTTACAATATCAAATGCATTAATAGCAACCTCATTTCATAGAGCAATATACCTACGTCATAAATACTTTTCTAAATTTTTTATGTTAAACGATTTCGTAATTAAAAACTTTTGTGCGCGATGGTATTTTGCGAGAAAAAGTAACGTGGCACCGCGCGAAAGGAAAATGCCAACTGACAAACCAATAGCGCGCTGGCAAGCGTGTGGCACGCGACCATCACGCCCCGCGCCTAACTCCGTACCGTCAAATGCACACATAAAGCGACCATGCATGGCGCAGCTTGACAGCCAGCGTTCTTTTTACGTGACGCGAACTATACCTACCTAATAAAATTGCAGCGCCCTACAGGGTGTACCTTACCCACTAAGCCTACTTAGACCTAAGTTACACCCATGTACATACAAGCAATAAATAAACGAATATGAATTATGAATAAACTGTAGGTAGGTAGGTACCTTACCTGCATAACATTGCGAACAGGACCAGCGAGGTACGTTACCTTACGTAGGTACACTTCTCGATAGGATCTAGGCATTTCTCCTTCGTTTGTCTGCGCTGAACACAATTTTGAATGAAAAAGCGTTCACTGCGCAGACAAACATCACGAATGCCTTTAACAGATAGGTAATACTGCGGAGCGGCCGCGTTCGATCATCTAAGGGTAATACCTACCTCCCTACCATACGTAGGTGTGCTAGTTTAGGAATACAGAGTGCCCCAGTATGCTTAGCTCACATAAGTACTACGAAATACCTATCTATCATTGAGGTCTACCCTAAGCTTATATTAAAGGACTAAAATATTGTTTTTAAAGTCGTTTTTGGATTTTAATTATTGCAGTTGAAGGTGGTTATTTTAATAAGCTTTTTTCATAAAGCGATTTATCAACAAAAAAATTGTCTCTTAGTCTGTTTGTTATAATGAGCTTAGGGTTGTTATGGTTCATTTCATTTTCATTTTATTCCATAATAACAAAATACATCAGGGTTTCAGGTGGTATTAGTTACATTTTTCAAAAATAACCTATTTTGTTTATTCTACGGCATTTCCAATCCTATTTAGGCTAACGTATAACAAAACAGGCAATAATAATTAACTTGGGTCAAATTGTCTGTTGAGTCTGTTGAGAATTTTTTGCATGCTGTGGTGTCCTTTAATTAATTAAAGAAACACATTGTTCTAAGATAATATTACTTTAGATATAAGTATTCTATGTGATTTCTTTGTTGGATGCCCTAAATAAATAAATAAATTGCTCACTCTGGGAATTTTCACGTTTGTACCATCCGTATTCTGTGGTATTGCGGAAGCTTACAGTCCCTGCTAGTTTTTGAATATACTCGGGAACCATGACATAGTGTTTTTGGATTCTTAATTTTATGTTAAAAATTAAACGTTCACTATTTCAAACAATAAATCCAAACTTTTTTAACTTGCACTAAAGCTACAAAACCGAGTTTTGTATGTATGAAAGAATAATTCAAGGAAATTATTTTACGAGAAAAAAAATTCTAATAGAATTCTTTAATTTTTAGAGAAAACACTTGAACACCTCCCAATTTTTTTTTGATAACTTTAATTCGTTCCAATCGGACTTCCGGATAGCCCTGGGTGGATGCGAGGAACTAAATTTTTTTCTTTTGACGTCACTGAGTGGACCACCCACAGATATTGTCTGTGGGACCACCCTCTGTATAGGTATCTACTATTATGATCATCCTACCTATTATGATATTCATCAGTTGCCATGAATTGATTTGAGAATATTATCTATACATATAGGTAATCCAAAATACATTGCAAGTAAGTTTATAGGTATTTTAATGGTCGTCAATCACATGAAGCTTATAAAAAAAAATGTTTGTTTTCCTTCCGGTAGCACTTCGCACAGAATACGCGTCGCCATTTACCTGCGCGTGCCGCCGCGCGCCTGCCCCCCTCGCCCTCGCACGTACGTCTTGTGCGGGAGCCCCCCGCCCCCGCCGCCGCCCCCGCCCCCGCCGCCCGCGGGCTGCTTGATGCCGTCGTGGCTGTAGCCGGCCGTCTTGCCGGGCGGGCCAGCGTGCGCGCCGCGCGTCGCGGCCGGCGGTGGCGCAGCGGACGAGGCGGGCGGAGGCGGACTCGGTTGAGGCTCGGACATGTTGATCTGTTCGTTGAACAGCATGCAGAACTCGTCTACCTGCAAACACATGTGTTCATGTACATCTGGGCGATGAATGCGGTGAAGGCGGAGGCTATGCGGTCGATCGATCGTCACCTTTTGGATCTCGCCGGTCTTTCCGGAGTAGAGCGTGAGGGCGGAGCGCCACAGCGAGGCGTAGCCCCGCAGCAGTCTCACGATGTCGCCGGGCTGAAGCAGGGCGCCAGGCGCGTCCCACACGGAGAGGTTTACCGACGCCGACGCGTCCGCCACTCGTAAGGTCCGCACCTGGTAATTATTTCAAATTGACTACAATAGAATAAAATAAATAGTAATAATAAAAAAGTATATTGTTTTTGTCCTATTATTTTATTTACAACTAGCTTCTGCGCGCGGCTTCGCCCGCGTGGTACCAACATTTTGAATAGCCTATATGCTATTCCAGTTCACTATCTACGCCTATACCAAGTTTCATCCAAATCGGTTCACTGATTTAGGCGTGATTGATACACAAACATCCAAATATTTTTTTAAATATTTTGTCTATTAGGCTGAGCTATAGGAGACGCATACATAACGGGAAGAATGGACCTGTGGCATGTTTAGAAATAGGTGATTTTGGCGACCTGCTGTATGACATTTGTATAGTTAGTATTAGTTTTGAGTCATAGGGGGACATTTTTTTTATTTTGTTTTATTGAAACTTAAAATCTATTTGCATTTATGATATATCACGGAAGGTTACTTACAGTAAGCTTTCTAGCAATTAATGTAAAAGCTCTTATTACAAATCTGAGCCAAACGTACATTACTATAAGATTGCATTGATGTAACTCCTAGTATTCATTTTTGTAATGTAGCTGCTTGTTTGTTTTGCCAATAAATGTATACAAAAAAAATTTAATTAAACATTTCTGTAATAAATAGATTATTTTTGAATGATTTTTGTAAAAACATGGAATTTATTGACCACTCTAAAGCATAATGGCCAAGAAAAATATAATTAATTATGCATATTTTAAAGATCTTATGACCTGTATGACCTAAACAATAAATAACATAACCAACAATAAAATTATTACAGATGAATACCTCCCCAGAGGTCAATAAAATCACCGACGAATCTCATTTGTATGTCAGTGCTAGTGTTACAAAATGACACATCAGTGGATAAGGGTTAAGCTAGGTACATTTGTTCCAACGGATCCAGGCATTCGTGAAGTTAGCCATTTGTCTACGCTGTATTGTATTCTACAATTTTGTATGAAAAAGCACTCACTGCACAGACAAATGGCTAACTTCACGAATGCCAACATCTGTTGGGTGAACTGTACTTATTTATAACTAGCTTATTCGCGCAGCTTCGCCCACATGGTACCAACATTTTGAATAGTCTAATGCTATTCCAGGTCACTATCTACACCTAACCTATTCCAAGTTTCATCCAAATTGGTTCACTGGTGAAACACAAACATCTAAAAAAACTCACAAACTTTTAGCTTTATTATATTAGGGGGATTTAAGAAGTTGTAGGTACTTACCTCACGAGCCTCTTTTGTGAGGGTTGGTGGGCCCACCTCAAGGACAATGAAGATTGCATTGATGTTCTTCACGCCTGCTTTCAGGTCCTTAATCTGAGTGTATTCTATGTTACTACTCATTTTAGCATATATCGAATGTGTTTGCAAAGACTTATGGCATACACAGTTGTCCAAGTAAGGTTTGTTCGTTCATTCATTGAACAGCAAAACATGATACGACGCGGATTGTATTTACATTTTTACTGTTTCCATTATTGATCCTCATAAATTTCCTTTTCTTTCTCTCAGTGTCCAACAGTGTCTATCACAGTATCCATTCACAACACTTACATTACAACCACGGATTTATAAAATAAATCCGTGATTACAACGTATACTTACTCCGTGATTACAACTTACAAAACAAACAAAACAAAGCCCGTGTCCTTCGATCATTAACCCTTCGACCGTGAGGTCAAAATGTCAAAAAAGTCCGCCATATTTTTTTTGGCGACAAAAATACACAGAACGCGCGAGGTTCGACTGTCAAACAAATACTGTACGACCACAGATAACGCAATATTTTTTGTTCAGAATGTAGATAATATATCAAAGAGCGTAACTCATTCAACTTCTTCATAGAAAAGTAGTCTCTAAACCTGAGATATAAAATCCATAATCAAATGGGAGAGCGCGGTAACCGGCTTCCGCTTGGAGTTTGAGAGAATGGCGCGTGACGTAATAGCGCGGAAGCCGGTTACCGCTTGGTACCTGAAGGGTTAAGGCTTTTTATTAGGCTTGTGTAGTTCCTGAACTAAGTACTAATAGGAATTCATTCCCACAAGTGTACTAGTTGAGCTAGTTCACATAACTCGGTCCTAATAGGACTATTAGTACTCTAGTACACTAGTTCATTCGATCGTTTCGTTAAGGAAATTATCATAACTGCGCCTTCCTGCACTGTAATAGGGTTCAAATCGGCATGCGTATCTACCCTTGTACTAGGACGGAATGAAAAGAACTACACGATCCTATTAGGACTCTAGTTCATTCGATCGTTCGGAAAAAGAACTGTTAGAAATGTATTCACATGTCAGTGTCTGATTGGTTTGTCAAGCGCAGACAGAGATAGACTCATTAGGCGAGTAAGCGGTAATAAACGAGACAGAGATATCACGGTGGCGGGCGTTTCATTCATTAGTACGAACATCGTTCATGTCCTACAAAACACAAAGCTAGTACGTAGTTCAGGACCGACCGACCGACCGAGCGACTCATTATAGAACCGAAGATCTACTGTACTAGATGTACTAATAGTACTAGAAGTCCGATCTAGTTCTTCACAACGATCGTACTAGTACGGAGCGCTCTCTGTACTGACCGAGCAAGCACAAGCCTACTTTATATTTCGTCCGAGCCCGTGTCACACCCGTGTGCCGGCACAGAATAAAGCTTTATTATCTTATTTCAAACTTGACATTGGCAGAATTATGCCTAGTTGTGTAGTTGCCATTAAATAAAACAAAGAAGAAGAAGCATTTAAGCTTACAGTGCCACAAACTTATCTAGACAGGTGAGAGAGGCGCTTTATCTTGGTACGCCCCGCAATTATTTTGGTGTTGGCGGAAAAATACTTATTACATTAAATTATAGTCTTTTTCACGCCGGAACGTATGCCTGACATATTGAACTTGTTTCGTTTCACGTTGTGTAGCTCACAACAATTTAAAAACTAGAAAAATCAAGTACAAAAATAAAACGATAAAACAAACAAAAAAAAATCTTTTGTCTATTTTCTGTTTAACTATTTCATAAATTATCGTAAACGAGCCGTAAAACATATATAAATAAACAATAAAAAAATTCAAGAATATATCAAATAACAGTACTGAGTAAAATGGAACGTATATATTAGGGAGTATATATTAGGGAGTGCGAAAATGAAAATCGAAACAATCGATCAATCGATTAGTAAAAAAATAATCGTTGGTTTAGTAATTTTAACTATGACTGAACCTTATGGATACAGGAATGCCATGCAAACAACACAGCGGCACCAAGTGAAAGAGCATCATACCCAAAGCAAGACCAAATATGCAATACAGATAATCAGCCACTCAAGACCCTCTGCCATGTCCGAAACAATAAAGAGAGTAGGCCTACAACAATGCTGCCATCCCAACCACAAACCAACCAACTTAGTCAAACAAACCTGAATCTGACTCCAGCACACTGTAAACTACAAAAGAGCTTCACAGAAACACCCAAGAATAACGTCACTAGACTGGACAAACAAGTAAAGATGACTTCGCCAATGCACAACAACTCAAAAAAAAGGAATTCCTTTCGTTCCTAATAACCTGTCAGTTCTTTATCAAAACATGGGTGGCGGACTGGTAAATAAACTGCACCTCATTGAAGTATTAGCTGAAGAAAAAGGCCTTATTGCTATTTGCTTGACTGAAACCCATATATACCCGTCAAAGATAGACTTACTTGCGTTGAAGGATATGTCACAGCTAGTCTCTTCTGCAGAACACACTATGAGAAAGGGGGAGTCTGCATCTTTATAAAAGATAATATTGAGTACAAAGAATGTGATGATATAAATACTTTAACTATAGAATATATAATAGAACTTTGATATAATTAAGTTAAATGTGATATTATTAGTTGTATATTGGCCTAATAGTAATAGAGAAAAAATGACTTTTAATACTCAATTAGAAAAATTGTTGCAATTATTAGATACTAAATACAAAAATAAAAACATAATTATAGGTGGAGACTTAAATGTACTTGGAAAAACAAAACAAGCTAGGTCTATGATTCAACTGTTTAATAGATTTAACTTTCAACAAAATGTAAATGAACCCACAAGAATTACTAGCACAACCTCTAAATGCCTTGATGTAATATACACAAATTTTGACAAATGTAACTTTAGCATTGATGTTGATGAATATGGGTTGTCAGACCATAAGGGCACTCAAATCTCTCTACACAAGTCAAAAATAAATACCGTACAACCATACAAAGTTCACAAAAGATTATTTAATCAGGAAAACCTAACATTATTTAAAACAAAACTTCAAAACATAAATTGGCAAAATATACTGATACATGACCATGACATAAACACTAATTATAAAGTTTTTCATGAACAATTAGTTACAATATTAAATAATTGTATACCAAAGAAAAAAATATTAATTAAGATAAAAAAAAAGAAAACATGGGTAACAAAAGGTATAAAAACCTCTTGTAAAAACAAAAGATTGCTAAAAATATTAACATCACAAGTAAATAATACAATTTTGAATGAATATTATAAACATTATGAAACGACGTTAAAAAAAGCTGTTAGGACATCAAAAAAGTTATACTATATAAAAAAAATGGAAACTTCAAACAATATAACTAAATCTATGTGGAGCATAATAAAAGAGCGAACAAATAAGATTATTAAAAAGGAAAAGAAAAATATATCATTAAAAATAAATAATAAAATTGTAAGTGAACCTGTCATAGTTACAAATACTCTTAATGAGTATTTTGTTTCGGTTGGAAATGAACAAACAACCTCAAACAATACCCCCCACGGCCGCCCTATAATTAACCCAAGTGTTAACACTTTGTATCTAAGCTCAGTTACTCATCTAGAAGTTTATAATATTATTAAATCTCTAAAAAATAAGCTAAGTTATGGCATGGATGAGCTTCCACCAAAATTAATTAAGCACTGTAATGAAGAACTGACAATACCTCTAACCATGTTGATAAATCAATCCTTTGCTGAAGCTGTATTTCCAGATTTACTAAAAACCTCAATTATTAAACCTATACCTAAAATCAAATCAGCGAATACCCCACAAAATTTTAGACCAATAGCATTATTATCAACATTCTCAAAAATCTTTGAAACTGCCATGGCCAACCGTTTAACCCAATTTTGTGAAAAATTTAAAATCTTTGACAATAGTCAACATGGCTTCAGAAAACATAGATCTACTACAACAGCTCTTTATAATTTAAATAGAGAAATAATTAGCTTCATAGATGACAGAAAATATGCCATTGGTATCATGTTAGACATGAGTAAGGCTTATGATAGGGTGTCCCACCACATTCTTCTTAAAAAATTAAATGGAATAGGAGTGCGCGGTCCAGCTTTAGAATGGTTTAGTTCCTACCTGGAAAACCGCAAGCAATATGTTGAAATCGATTTCTTTGATGCACTCCAAAATCGAATTAGCAATATAAAATCTCATAAACTAAATATTCAAAATTCAATACCTCAAGGAAGTGTGTTAGGCTGCATACTCTTTTTAATATATATAAATGATCTGCCAAAAATAATAAATAAAAAAACTATTCTATATGCTGATGATATATCTGTAATTTTTCCGTGTAATGAGCAACAATACCTTAATTCAGAAATAAACACAACACTAGATTTAATAATAAATTGGCTTATAGAACATAATTTAGAACTTAATATAACCAAAACAAAAATCATGCAGTTTAAACCTTATCAAAAAATACCCCTAAATATGAATAATCTTAACTATAATAATAATAAACTAAATTCTGTAGATTCATGTAATTTACTGGGTGTAAATATAGACACCTCAGTGAATTGGAAGTGTCATATAGATAAAATAGCTAGTAAACTGTCAAGGTTTGTCTATGCATTATTTGAACTAAAAAAATGTACAAACTTGGAAATAAGTATAAATGCATACTATGCATATGCTCACTCCTGGTTAAGCTACTGTATTATCCTGTGGGGAAATAGCTCTGAGTCAAATAAGTTATTTGTCTTACAAAAAAGATGTATCAGAATCTTAGTCAATATTTCAGAAAGAGAGAGCTGTAAAATCCATTTTAGTAAATTAAAAATCCTAACCCTAACTTCAATATATATCTATGAAATCTGTAAATTTGTAAGAACACATAAAACTTTCTATACATTATCTAAAGAGCAATACACCAAACCGCACAACTTGAGAAACAAAAATAAAATAGCCCTACCTTACACAAAATTAGAAATAGTTAAATCAGGAACATATAACATGTCAATCCAAATTTATAATATTTTACCCTCAGAACTACAAAACTTAGAAGAAAATACAATATTTAACAAAAAATTAAAATCTTACCTCATAGAAAAAAGTTATTACAATATTCAAGATTATCTAGATGACAATAAAAGATTTAATAAAAAGTAAACTCGGATTCTAAATATATATTTAATAGTACTTGAACCAAAAATATTTAAATTAAATATATTTAAGGGCTGAGCCAATATATACCTACATAAGTTAGTTTAAAAGTAACCTACCAAATGTTGCAGTGCCCCAGCGGGGTTCATGTTATGAAACGCCTACCTATATTTAAGGCATTGTAACTAACGTGAAGCAATAAACAAAATTGAATTGAATTATAATCGATTGAGATGAGGACCGTGTTATGCAATTATGATTCAACCCACAAAATTTTCAAAATTGAGTTGAGTATGCAGAACGATTCGAAATTAAATCTATTTTCTTATGGTTAAAACACCCATTCAAAAATATTTACCAAAAACGAAAAAATAGCCATGTATACCAACCCACATGTATGGGGCACGTTGAAATTTTTATCGCAGAAGCGATCCAAGCCACATAAATTATTGTTACAATTTAAATCTTTCAAAACATGAAAGCCGAAGTGATCTATGATGTTTGGATCGTTTTGTCCCGTGGTTTTGGCAAATTCCAAGTATGAAAATTATTTTAACCAAAATGATCCAACTACATACGATTTCTTTGAGTGTTTTATTTTTGGACAAGTTTTTTACTTGCTTGATACCTGTAACGTAAACGATGACTTTTGTAATTTAATGCGTCGATAGCCAAATCTAGTTTCTCGCAAACTGTTATAAGTATTGCAAAGTTTAATACTTACAACCGTTTTCACACCTTACCTACATATCTGTTGGGGTTTTCCATTGAGATTTCTGTTATTGACCCTTTCAAGATATCTAAGGTGTTAAATGAGATACAATATTCAAATACATATTTGGCTCATGCCCACGTTTTGCAGAAGTTAGCCCTCCATACAGGATCCATGACAGGATGCAAGCCCATTTTCATCTATTGAATACTTAGGTACTAAGTACTCAGTTTAACAAGTTATGTAGGTACCTACTTCCCGATGTTTTCCTTCAGCGTTTAGGACTCGTGAGTTGTGATGCATGGCCGGGATACCTACGGACACAACCTCCGGATTCATAGTCGACTTGGCTATGATTTAAACAGTCAGTCAGTCAGAATAAGGCTTTTAGATATAAACATTGAAAGACGTGTTCGACACTGCGATCCGCCCCGGACAGAAGCTAAAAACTCAATGTAGTCAAAGTCAAAAAGCATTTATTCAGTAGGACCGCTGAGATCACTTTGAATCGTCCTAGAGCTAGGTGATTTTACTCCTGTTCCTTTGCCAAAACCGTGAATGAATCTGATTTAAGAGAGCCACGCAATCACGCAATCAGAAGCGCTCGTGGTCGTGCTTCCTTAGTCGTTCTTGATAGATCGTCGAAGTTAAGCAACTTTCGAAACGGTTTGTAAGTGGATGGGTGACCGCCGCCAGTGGCATTTTTATCTGAGCGCTTCCGTGCTTCGGAGGGCACGTTAAATTGTCGGTCCCGACTATTTAAGTCGTTAAGTCATGACGGAGGCCTTAAGGCGGCCTAAATACTCCGTCACCAGAGTTGGCCACTGACTCATACGAATTTGCTTAGGTTCTTACTTACGTAATCGTACATTTAGCTAGTTCACCATCAGAATTGCCGTCAGTATAGAGTTATCGTATTTTTTCTAAAACTAAGTTATCCATAATGCTGCAAATGGCATATTTTTATTACGTGATTTGTAATTTAATTAAAATACATATCAAAATATAACAAAAAAACTTGAGAGGTGTCAAGGGACACCCGGATGGAACGAAGTTCCTTTTTAGAGAAGGAATTGTAATCATTTAAAATAAAAAATAAAAAAAATTGGGTGATTCAGTCAACGTTGTACTATCGTCTCTATCAAAAGTCAAAGTCAAGGTCAAAGTCAAGGTCAAGGTCAAAGTCAAAGTCAAGGTCAAGGTAAAAAAAAGCACAAACGTTAACACGTTCAACTATCGTCAGTAAACCGACTTTACAGACAACCATGTATGATTTTTATATATTTATATTTATAGTAAAAAGTGTCATTACAACTTTTCGTATGAATTTTTTATATTTATATTTATAGCAAAAAGTGTCGTTACAACTTTTCGTATGATTTTTTTCCGTCTAGCCCCCATTTACAACGCGCGATAAGGAACTTCGTTCCAAAAATCAATTTTAATGTAGGTATAATGGGATAAAGTTAATGTGGTTTCACCTGTGCCTACCAATACAGAATGCTCATGTTTTGTAACCTATTTTACGCGGGAACGACTTTATGGATTTAAATAAAATTCAGCATAGATAGAGATCGATAACTGGAGAAGTTACTTCGCTACTTATTATTTAAGCATCATACGAGAGAAGTCATGTAAACTTGCATAACTAAAAATTTAAAAAGTTTGGAACATTTCTGCATAATTAATTTTAGAACCTTCCCATACAAAATGTTATTTTGCAGAAACGATCCAGCGGGCTATTTTTGCTGATATCTAAGAATGTAATATCGAATTGTTAAAAAAGAATATACTCTTGGAAGCCCATACTCATATTCTTTAGACTGTCATATTAATTTTATATCCTATAATAGAAGATTAACGAAAAAAACACGCGTAAACCTATAAAGCTCAATATCTCAGTTTGACAAGTCTGTGGATTGGAACATTTATGCATAACTGTGATCATTGATCGTAGTGAAATAAAAATCGATTTTGTTAGTCTCGACTAAACTGGACATTAATATTTGATGGACTTTGACATCATCTCGAAGTGTCATGCATACGTTCCGGTGTACAGTGTAAAAGAATAGAGTTCCTATTTTGGACACCGATCCAGTTAAGTTTGTGGCACTGTACTCTGTGACTTTCAGTGAATTTTAAAAGAAGAAGAAGACTAACGAAGGAACCACAACAGACAGACATGTCAACGTCAAACAAACCTCAGAAGTCAATCAAACTCGAATCAACACAACAAGTTTTAGTTTATTCAAACTAATTAACATAACCTCTCCGCGTCTTCTTTTTCAATTCATGTAAATAAAGTTGAACAGGCAAGCAAAAGAACTAACTTAGAACTATAACTCTTTCTAAGAAGGAAACAACTAATCAAGTGTTTGAATCGCACAACTGTTGAAGTACTGTGGGAATAATGTTTAATCAGATAGGGACCGCGGGCACAAACCCCAACAAGGACTTGGAGGTGGCGTCGCCGCCGGAGGACACTGTGTCGGCGCTCGAGTTCTCGCCGCCCTCCGTCCCGCAGACCTTCCTCATCGCAGGCAGCTGGGACTGCCGGGTACGCATACCGGAGCTGGCTTCTCCATTACAACCATTTATCTATACTTACCTACCTACTATTCTCTGAAGAGTAATTGATGAACCTATGAATAGTTTTATAATACTTAATAATTCTTATAATCTACTATTTAAAAATAAGTCGGGTTTTCCTTCCTGACGCTATAACTCCAGAACGCACGAACCGATCTCCACGGTTTTGCATTCGTTGGAAAGGTCTCGGGCTCCGTGAGGTTTATAGCAAAGAAAATTCAGGAAAAATCTGGTGGCATCTGGTGGCGAAACGGAGTTCGCTGGGTTTGCTAGTCTATTATAGAATTATTCATAGGTTAGGTATAGACATATTGGTCTAGAACAATTCAAATAATGGCAATGGGTGTAATTTCTTGCCTGATAAGTTGTGCATTTAGCATAGACCTTAGAGAGCTGCCTTAGATTGTATCTGTTCCAAGTGTCATAGATTTGATTTGATTTGAAAAACGGATGTGTCATAATGATGAGCTAATGGCCAAGCGCAGTCGCAGCATGAATTTGGGGGGGGGGGGGGGGGGTCACTACTGAAATTTGTGGGGTGGGGGGGGGGGTCACTACACTAATATTAGACTTTATTGCACAATATACAAGATTTTACTATTGGACATGTACTATTTTGGGGGGGTCATGTCCCCTGTGACCTCCCAGTCGGACCAATTATGGCATTATATTGTATGTTTATACTGTATATTTTGTTCTGTGTTGCCTGAAATAAATGACTTTGACCAGCTGACATGATAAGCCCTACACGCCTTAGCACAGAATACAGAGGAACTGCTCAGTTTGGGCGTAAGGGTTCCTCGTAGAGAGATAGAAGTGCTTGCAGAATTCTAATCTAATTTGTATGACTTTTAACCCTATCAATTAAGTTTTATTTAATTTGTTTTTAAGGTGAGATGCTGGGAAGTGGAGGTATCAGGGAAAACAGTACCCAAAGCGGCACAGGGCATGGATTTACCCATTCTAGATGTGGCATGGCACGATGTAAGTGTCTCCTACTTGTGTGTTCTTGTATAGCTCTTGGAGTGCTTGGTTTACAAGTCACAATCATTATTTCTAGGATGGAACCAAAGTCTTCATGGCATCTGCAAACAAGAGTGTCAAGTGTTGGGATCTGGCATCCGATCAGACAATGCAGGCAAGTCACATTTTATGTGAATTAGTCAAATACTTAAAGAAATATACAAAAAATATAACATAGGAACATCACAGTAAACACAGGGTCTATTTACCATTCCTCTATTTGAAGTTATTTTTGTAATTCTGCTCATTCCTATCCTATAAACACTGTTTCAGATCAAGCATAGTTATTGTATAAGTACTTGGGTACTTGTTTTGAAATAAACATAGTTCGCCCTCTACCCAGGTGGCAGCTCATGATGCTCCTGTCAAGACATGCCACTGGGTGAAGGCACCCAACTACAGCTGCCTCATGACCTCAGGGTGGGACAAAACACTCAAGGTTTGTTTGACTTTTGGAGAATCCCCTTATACAAATAAATAATGCTGGACATAATAATAAATAATGCTGGACATTTTCACACAGCATCATCTAGCCCCAAACTAAGCAAAGCTTGTACTATGGGATCCAGATAACTGATATACTACTTAATATACTTTTTGTTTGTAAATACATACATATTATACATAGAAACACCCAGACCCAAGATATTTGCAGATCATACAAACATTTATCCCGCGGCGGGGATTGAACCCGCAACCTTCTGCGTCCCAAGCGGGCTTTCACCCACTGCGCCACAGAGGTCGTCAAATATGAAGGACCTTGTCTATATCCATACTAATATTATAAATGTGAAAGTAACTCTGTCTGTCTGTCTGTCTGTTTGTTACCTTTTCACGCCCAAACCACTGAACAGATTAGGCTGAAAATTGGCATGGATAAAGGTTGTATCCCAGGGACGGACATAGGCTACTTTTTATCCCGAAAAAATCCCGAGGGACCGCGGGTTACACCGCGGGAGCGCAGCTAGTTAATAATATTTCCACTATTTTTTCAGTTTTGGGACACTCGCAGTGCCCTGCCCATCATGAGCATGAACCTGTCGGAAAGATGTTACTGTGCTGATGTGGTAAGCCCTACTTCTAGACATTCTATGTCTCATAAATCCTTATTAATATTTTTCTTGATATTTACTTAGGACCTATCTGAAATATTGTGAATTAATCAAAAGTCATATTTGTAGGATTATCCAATGGCAGTGGTAGGTATGGCGGACCGGGGCATCAACCTGTACACGCTGGAAGGCAAGCCTGCAGAGTTCAAACGTGTCGAGTCACCCCTCAAGGTATGCATTGTCTCCATTGTTCTGATCAGGAGCTGTGTGTGAGCTGTGAGTGACTGTGAGTTCTGTCCGACAGCACCAGCACCGCTGCATCGCCGTGTTCCGGGACAAGAAGACGAAGCAGCCGACCGGCTTCGCGCTGGGCAGCGTGGAGGGCCGCGTGGCCATCCAGTACGTGACACCCGCCAACCCCAAGGATAACTTCACCTTCAAGTGCCACCGCTCCACTGCCACCACCGGCAGCTACCAGGTACACACGAATTTACTCCTTCAGAATCAAAGAGAGAATCTATATTCTGAACTATTTCAATAATAATCTTGGCAGAGGACTTCTGGCGGCCTAATAATAACTCCATTGCCAGAGTGGCCAGGCCACTTACCCAATAATAAAGAATAGCTCTATGATTGAAGCGCCGTCTCCAAGTGCGAGTGTGTGTTGCAGGATATCTATGCGGTGAACGACATCGCGTTCCACCCGGTGCACGGCACGCTGGCCACGGTGGGCTCGGACGGCTCCTACTCCTTCTGGGACAAGGACGCGCGCACCAAGCTCAAGAGCTCCGAGACGTTGGACCAGCCGCTCACCAAGTGCGCCTTCAACCACAACGGACAGATCTTCGCCTACGCCGCCGGCTACGACTGGTCCAAGGTACCTACCACCTATATCCACATTGCTCTTTACTTTGCATTGCATTACTGTCGTGATGTTGTATCGGCCGGAATCCATTTCCCAAGTACCACACCACGAATCTAAACTTCCACACCGTGGGAAGAAAGACGCAAAAAACAACAGCAACATTGTAATGTACCTACAAATATTACATACATACATAAATAAGTCTAAAATAAACGAATTTATTTATTTATAAATAAGCGTCATGTTCCAGGGTCACGAGCACTACAGCTCCAACAAGAAGCCGTTCATCTACCTGCGCGCCTGCTTCGACGACCTGAAGCCGCGCCCCACGTAGGATGCTGTCAGCTAGCCACCAAACATTCCCACTTGCAGTACATTACTAATAGGCATCTATCTGCACCTAAGTTGGTTCTATACATTTCAAAGAAGACAAAGATGAAGTGGACAACTTCACCTATTCTTGAAGTAAAAAAAAAGTATGTTTGTAATTGAAGAAGCTCTCAGGTATTTTGTAAAAATGTAATTATGTTTATTGTAACTATTAAGTACATTTTGTACTTATTGAGAAGTGTTGAAGTATACAACCACACATAGGATATTGTCTATTGTAAGGATATCTGGATAAGAGTCAAGACAAATAAATTTAAATTTTGAATACTCATTCATTGATTGACGACCTCTGTGGCGCAGTGGGTGAAAGCCCGCTTGAGAAGCTGAATGTTGCGAGTTCGATCCCTGCTGCAGCAAAAATGTTTGTGCGATCTGCAAATATTTATCTTGGGTGTTTCTATGTATAATATGTATGTGTATTTAGACATAGACATTCATTTATTTACTACATAAGCACACATACACATCAATCACATCATTTATTTACAAACAAAAAGTTTTTGAGTAGTATATCAGCTATCTGGTTCCCATAGTACAAGCTATGCTTAGTTTGGGGCTAGATGATGCTGTGTGAAATTGTCCAGACTTTCGATCCTTTCCTCCTGATAGGCTGCACCGCCCAGAGACCCTAGCATCAAACCTGTTTCTCTAGAAAGCCAGCAAATTCATAATTGACACCAGAACCGTGTCCTGTAGCTAAGCACAAAGTCTGGACTACTCATACAATATGATTGAATGGAGAATTGATTTAGTATAAAGTATTGGTAGCAATGGGCCTGGCAATGGTCTTTGGGTTCTGTCTGTGTCAGTTGCTGTCTGGCGCACAATAAAACAGTACATACATACTGGTGCTATGTTATTTTGTACAACTTGATACCTGATGATGATCATTTTCAACTGGCTTTGTGTGAAACAACAGTGTCAACCACCATTGTCCTGCACACCATTGAATGTATTGTAAAATGAAATATAAGTTCCACAACAAAATACTGATAGATGCAATCTTTCCTAATAAGGTATCATAGACTGACCACATAAAACAAACAAGTATTTGTGTATTCTTCCTACGAGACCTATAAATTCACACTACAGCATGTCATCAAATAATTTAATTACATCAATAACTGCAAACCAGCATATTTCTAGGTAAAGCTACCTTCCTTCAACTCAATGTCCATCATGTCCATGATCATGGCCACCTCCGCCGAACATCTTTTCCAGGCCAACAGTCACAACGGCAAGTGCCAGTCCCAGGGGGAGGCCTCTGAAGAAAGTCTTGTTGGCCCTCTGCAATTTGGTTCCAAATCCAGGGTGGTAGCGCCAGGCTTCATTTCTGTAATAAGTAGGTACAGTAATAACCATACCTATAAGGCAGATAACATAATTTCCATTCCCTGCAATCTTATAATGCGTACACCTACAGAAAAGGACAGGCTTCTTTTCCTGTGGGAGAACAGTTCTGTAACAAAATTATGTAGAAATAATAATAGAAAGTATACCTGATCCATGGGTCGCGCAGTCCCTTTTGACAGAGCGCTTTCTCCAGCTCCTCAAGCTGTGGAATGCCTTTGTGGCAAAACTGTGAGTAGTGAGGTATCTCGTATGGAGGCCCGTGTCCGTGATCGTGGCAGCCCATTGCTGAAGCATAAATACTGGCATTATAGATAGATTCGTGGACACTGGGCAGAAACCTCGAGCATTACATTACATAACTTCTACACAGTAAATTTTAAGTCAGCAAACAATAAATCCTATAATTTCTTACTTCAAAGAATGTGAGGAGCACTGGAGTAGCTTCCTAGTTACTCTAAGCAGTTCACTCAATAAAATGAGGAAAATTATCAACTTCTAACCAACTTTCAATTCAACAAAAATAAATGATCATTCATACTCTTGGTCCGAGGTGAGTGACTTGGACTTGACAGTTGACGAGTATCTTCTTCTTCTTCTTTTTTCTCTGTTCGAGTACGAACTAGCTTGTTATTATATTAATCTGTGGTACGAACCCGCGACTTCTGCCCTTCGATCATTAAGGTAGGGATGCGCCATAACTTGTATTTCCCCTCTGTCAAATGTACACGACTCCGAGTCGTTTCAGTTTATAAAAACTACTTCGGTAGCCATTTTGACACAATACTTCTGAACCTGAGCGAGAACAGAGCTGCCATAAAATGCCTATTTGTGCTGTATTTTGTTATCGAAACAAGTCGGCAACATCAAATTTCAAAAGCGACGGCATCTCTTTTCATTTGTGAGTATTTAATTTGTAACATAACTATTAATTTCCTTATGAATTTATGATATTTATATTTGAGTAATTTGAATTTTCCGCCATAAGAATGAATGAATAAGTCTATTCACGTGACTACAATACTATGTAATAATCTATGTAGCGAGTCAGGGATGTCACTAAGTTTTTTCAAAATCAAAACACGTTTATTTTAATCTAGTTACATTTTAATTGCGTTTCTATAATGTGTTCCATAATTTTTAACATTTAATAAACTGCCAACAGTTCAGTTATTAAAAGAGAGTTGTAGAATGCGTGAGCTGGTATATATGCGGTTCCTTAAGTAACTTGTTCTGGGTGCTTAGGAAGTGAACATACTAAAAGTACTGATGTCTAGGAGGTGAGCCGGAGTGGGAGGGAGTTGACTAGTTTATCAAAAACGGTGCGTTTCAATGCAATTATTATGCCAAATTAATTTACTTATGCTAAATGAAAGATCATAAAATTTTCTTCAACTCCATACCCTTTTCCAGAATTTCCAACCGTTTTCAAGCTCCGTAAAAATTTTCTTTTTTATCTTTAAGTTAGGTTTTTTTAACCTTTGTAGCTTAACATGGCTGGTTCTGAAGTTATAAAGCTGAAAAGGAATGTAGCTTCCTTTTATTCTTCCGGAGCGTGTAGCTTGCCTTTTTCCGGAGCGTGTGTCTCAAAACCGCAAAACCTGATGAAAATTCGGAATAGTATATTACAAAAGTCGTAGAGAATTATATGATCTTTCATTTAATTTACATACTTTTTGTCATACGACGCACCGCTATCGGAATATAAGCGAAAAGCCCAAAAGTGGGAACTTTGATCCCCCCTCCCCCAATCCGACATAATAACTATGAATATATTGTGAATTAAAAATAAAATGAAACCACGCAAAATAATTATAGGTAATTTATTTTAAAACATAGTAATAATTATTTCAAATTGATGACAACCCTAACTTGACTAGTTGAAATGTTCTATAGTGCAGTGGTATTGATATCGATGATTTAAATGAATGAACGGAAGATGAACATTTTTAAAAGTTTTGTATGTACCTACTTTTCTTTGCTTGTTTATTTTATGTTCCCAAGAGATTATTAAAGAAAAATGGAAACAAGCATGCAATAGACATCCATCCTGGACGCCTACTCGGACTATACAGGTGAATTTTTGAGATGGGCCATGGAGGGCAGGTACCTTAACCATTGTAGCTACAAGAAAACGCTCTTAGAAGACCTTCCCTAGATTTTGAAAAAATGTACAGGCAGCGACAAAAATGGCAAAAGGAAAAAAAAATTGATTCCAATCTATTCAGTTTCAGGTAAACATCAAAAGACTTAATGGGGTCGTTTGAGTACTAGAAAATTCAGAAATTGTCAAAAACTTTTCCTATACTTTTTGTACTAAAATCGATTCAGTTTCATGTAAGGATCGAAAAAGCCTATGGGACCATTTGAGGTTTAAGTACTACAAAAGCAACAAACATCCCTACAGAAACGACTGTCAAGCAAAAGTCTAGTGATGCAACACCCCAAGGGCTACCCAAATCACCCCCATGTATGTTCAACGATTTTTTGTAGTTTAGAAGTTATTCATGTTTTTGTGACATTGCAGCAACAGTGGTCCTGCATCACTGGACTTCCGCTTGACTGTCGTTCCTATGACATCCTGTATATACTTACATATGGCAGAAGTAGCTATAATTGTAATGAAGGTTCAAGGCTATTAGATTTAAATAAACTAGTTTTACAGTACCTAAGTATTCAGAAAATATAAGTTCCTACCTATGTAAACTCGTCATCGTCAACGTATAAAGACGCCTCTTTGGGGCGCACTTGAAATCCTTTCGCCACACTGGTTCGAAAGAACTAGTGGGACGACATCAATAGACCGATAGCTTACACACATTAATAGTTTCGAAATTCGATATTTTGGTGGCACTGTACAATTAAATTTTACGGTCTAACCGATTTTTACTTGTTATTAACTTATCTACTACATTGTAAAGCATTGTTAAGTTAATTTTATTCACAATGCAAAATATACGATTAATAGAAACTGAGAAATGGAAGAAATAATTTGTCATCATTCACTCATTCACGCATATAATCGATAACGATAATATTATTGACGTTCCCTTCCCTAATTTTCTTGATGTGTGCTACTTTCTGTTTTGCGTCGCTACATTATGTTTATACGAAATTTGCAATAGTGTGTGTAAAAATGAGAGTGTGTTGTATTTTTTATGTAGTGTGCTTGTGTAGCGATACAAAAACGAAATGCGTATGTGTGTGTAAAATGCGTTAGTGTGCTACCTCGTCCCCCGCAAAAATTGACAGAAAATTTTGTATGAGGACTTCCTTCAATCAGAAGTCCCCTTTATATTTCGTCCGAGCTTCTGCCTCTGGCTCTGTGCTCTGTGCTGTGCTCTGGCTCAGACGACTATACCCACAGACTATACCATATTTTTTTTAAATTTTTTTTTTCGGAAGGACCTAACGCTGATGGCCGTATGGGAGTTAACTCCAGAGCGTAAGCGAGGGTGTTTATAGTTAACTCCCGAGTGCAACAAGGGAGTTAATGACTAGAATCCTGAGACAGCGAGGGATTCAAGAGCGCCCAAGACAGCTTTAACCCCGAGGTGAATACTCTACTTTTCACGCAATACATAGGTATTGCGAGAAAAATAGTGAATACTTAAGACATATTTTTGATGAAAAGGAAACTATCGATATATTTTCGATATGATCTTTTCACATCCCAATTTCCCCGACGGCCATTTGTAAACCAGTGTCAATACTGTCAATTTTAGTTTCTGGTACGCTCGGAGGGGCGCTTCAAATCGGCACAACAAGAACTGTTCTGTCAGTCGTCCTTCCAGCGTGTAGAGAGATCAGATCAGTGGTGTATGAGTATTATTGTTCTGTGGTGCCGTTGGGTGCGAGGCGAGCATAATCTGTGGCCCACCCCACAGCGAGCGAGGCGAGTCCCACTACCTAATCTGTGGCGAGTCCTTTGTTATGTTCGCTGGACGCTGGACGCCGCGCGCAAAGAAAATTATACTCTGCCGCGCGCCGCTAAGATAAATAAATAGCGAAGTATCGCCAGCGCCACTTCGCCAGTCTCTAGATTTTGTAAAATACAAGTTGTTTTCGTATTCTACATAAAGTATTCCGTACGATTTCAAAATTCAAATCATTTGTACAGCGTAAATCTTGACCTTCGTAAAAAATGTGCAGTGCAGTGCATAGGTACTGTGATGCAGTGTTTGTTTTTTTTTTGAAAATGTAAAATGAAATGAATTGAACACCTAACTCAGCATTCCAAATAGTTTCGCACATGCAAAAAGGTGTACAATAGTGTGTTTCATAAACATTGAAATAAGTGCGATCAGTGAATTGTTGCAAGGTGCAAGGAGATGGTGCCGCACGCTCGGCCGCACTAAGATGCCGAGCTCGCGGGCGCTGCTGCTGTGCCTGCTGCTGCAGGCGGCGGCGGCGCACGCTCTAGGCAAGTCCGCAGCTCCTTGAAGCCCTTGAAGTACGCCCGGCTCTAGAGTAAAGTCTAAACAAGCGCAAAGCAGCAGGTACCTAAAGACCTGCCGGTGCCTTGTGGACTTGCTAGAATTTGTACTAACCGAACTTGTTCTGGATATCTTTTCCATATGTACAGCCAGCACCAAGTACAAATAAGATAGTCAACGTGTTAGAATATAGTGCTTATTTATGGTTTATCAAATACCTACATAGTAAAGTAAATATTTATTTTGCCAATTGTGGTACAGGTTACTGAGGTACATACATATTATAGTGGCCGCTTTATGCCCCGAGGCACTCTAAATTGGCCTTTGATTAGAATTTGAACATTGCTCAAGTATTCATCTGCTTATTCTCTTTGCTGTATGACTAAGCCTTAGTAGATGCTAAATGAAAAACATGAAAAGCACAACAGGTTATTGTACTGTGTGGATAGAGCCATTATTGATAGTTAGATAGAATAAGAGTACGTATACAACGTTGATAACATAGTTTTTATAGAAAAGCTTGTAGATAATAGATTGATAAACAAGGTGGTACTTGACATAGGAAATGTGTTTGTACTACCATACTTTACTACCTATGCGGTACTCCACCTTATGCGGGCATCAGGTAGATCTTATGATTTCTAGGCTATGTACACAGTATATCCAATAGTATGTATGCACCACTCAGAGCATTCCCTGTTGCGTTGTTGTAATAGACTAATTAGATCCCTGGTGCATCGAGGGTGGCGGCCGGTGCGCGCGACTGCCCGCGCAGCCTCAGCTCGCATTACAACCTAACATGCTCTCATTGCTACAAACAATAATCTCCTACCAACACAGCTTGTTTATATACCAAGGACGGTTCCACTACCAATCAATCTATTCTATACCTTTTAATAGGTAGTTATACCCATAGCGCTCTGTTATATCCTTCTCGTCCTTATTGGATGATCCGTAAACCTTTTCTGAAACAGGTTTCATTAAAAGGTATTGATCGAGGTCACATCTCCCGACAGAGCGTGGATTCAAGGCTTTAGCAAGTAGGTACCTACCTACCTACCAGCTGCTGCGAAGTATAATGTATCATAAGACATTGGGCGGACGCACGCATGAAAGTGGTTGTCTGATCGGCCTATTAGCGCGTAGAGACAATTTTATTGCGCTGAGCATTTTGATTGTGAAAATAGATGTACTTTTATGTGGATAGAGCCAATAAATTGAAAGAAGGATATTTGAGGTCACATCACAGCGACGGCTAAATTATTGCGAGTGCACGATGCGTCTGAACCACGGATATAAAGCTGTGGTCTGAACCACTACCTAATCTGTGGTCTGAACGATGTGGGCTGCCACTCTCCATTAGATAGGTACCCTCGCTGTAGGTTAGGTACCTGAGTGGACGCGCACAAGTCCGCACAACCAACAAGTAGGTACCTACGAAGGACTTCGTCCGCATTGAATGCAGTTATCTCGTTGCTCCATACACACTTTCATCACTGAATTCAGTCATTTCTTGATTATTTTTGAAAAAAAGTAGCCAATGCCCTTTATGCAATCTTTATCCATGTCATATAAAGTCTATTCAGATGTTTGTTACTTTCTCACAATGAAAACGTTCTGGCCAAGCAATCAATTATGTAGGTAGTTGCATTTGAAGAATGTGATCTGGAATGACTGCCAGACTAATGTGTGTCGTTTCTCGGCACACCTACACTGTACCTATCTGTGGGAGGCCTCAGGCAGCAACCGTTGGGCGCGCGCACGCCACTTGACTCCGTTTCCTGCGCGACTTGCATGTCACCGAACAATCAGTCTCCTGTGACGCACGCCCATTTAACTCGCCTTCTAAGGGGAATGTTTACATAAATTACCTATGCTTCTATTCCATATATCTTACTGACATATACTTAATACCTATTAGGTTGTTATTATTTTTATTATCAATGAATAGTTTATTATACGAGTTTTATCCTTTTAAGATAAAAGTTGTTTACGAGCCTCAATTTTTAATGTTAAGAAAAAGTGCACAGCGGAAGTAATAATACCTAGTAAATGTAAACCAGTCGAGAGCTTACGCTCAAGGAAATGTTGCAGCGTCCATTGACCTACGCTGCCGCGTCTATTCGCGACCCCTAGCCGAGCCACACCGAGTGCCCGCCGCCGCGCCGCCCGCGCCGCCCGGGGAGGGGTGTATCATATCTCTATTCAATTGAACCTTCATTGACTTTTAAATAGATTACTGTATGCAAATGGATACTTAGTTAAATCTTAATTAGCTCATAAATCAAATATTATGAGTAATAAGTATTTATAAAATAAAAGCAAGGAGATCATTTACTAAGGGGATAAAGCAGTGTGTTATACCTACCGTGTACCTACCTACCTAAAGGCATCTCTGATAGTCGTTGTAAAAGCATAAGTTGTTTATATGAGAGCCGAAAGACAATGTTTGGGGCTAGGAATTGCCACCATGTGTGTGTCTGTGCTAGACGCTGGCAGCAAATAGGTACTCAAATTTAAAGCCTGGTCTGGGCTCGGTGCGGGGCCACATGTGTTTAATAATGCGCACACTAAGTCCTCCTGAGTGCACAGACTTGTGCCGTAAACAAACGCCAGTAGCTGGATCGCACGGCCTTCTAATTAAAATGTTCTTGAGCCATTTGAACCGCTTCGTTATCTGGCTAGATATAATGATCTTTCTAATACGATACTTATACATACATATTCCACAGCTTGTAAAGTAATTAAAGTAAAGTAAAAATTTGTGTTTATTTTTTTGGCTTGCATACTGGGCAGAATGGTATTAAGTAGCAAGTTCAGCTTATTGTGGCGGGACGCGGTTAACCCGCAGGGTCAGGGTCGCCGCGAGGACAAAGGCTCGATTCTCAGCATTATCTTGTGCATTCGCTGTTGGTTCTGTGCTGCTGGTACTTCTGTCGGCGCTGGCAAAGGGAATGCACGCGAACCCGATGACCGCGACCTGCGATAACGCTATCTCCGACACCGCCGTACTGCTGCTACTACTCGCTCGACCGACTCTATCCACTACTTACTGACTCTATTCTACTAATAGCACATTTCAATCGATCATCATTAACTCTAGGAAACCCCAGTAAAGCTGGAAATGGAATTATCACTTTCAAACCCACGTGTTTAAGTCAAACGTTTGCTTAATTTGGGTTTAGATGATGCTGTGTCAAATGTCCAGCATTATTTATTTATTTATAAACGTAGTAGGTACATAGTGTAAAATGTCAAGTGAAGCTCTACGATTGGAATGGAGTCGAGAAGTGTTGGGAGTAAGCCCCTGAGCCGACATGCGTTGCACCGCACACTCAAATGTATCCAGCATGAAACTAAACTGTAAACAACTAAATTGCTCTCTGGTTCCGGTACGAGCAGATTGAAATGAAACCTTAGTTAGGTATCTTGTGCACTATTTTCGAAAACTCTATTTGCGTTTCCTTAGTTTGCATCTACCTCGAAATATTGTCTTCGCCACGGCTGGTGTAGCACAGGGTAGGGTACCTACGTACAGTACATGCCTACAGTATGACGTTTGAATACAATGAGCGTGTGTTCCTCTCGTAATTGAGATCCAACGACGCATGGCGCAGATTTTATAGCTATTTATTGTTGTCTGATCGCATCGATGCGCTTTCAAAGTTCTTTCATTATTTTTGATTGACGACCTCTGTAGCGCAGTGGGTGAAGGTCCGCTACGCAGAAGGTTGCGGGTTCGATCCCCGCCGCGGGACAAAAGTTTGTATACTTAAAAGAGTATACTTACTTTACTTCAAAAACGCGCGCGGCGTCTGATTGCATAACTCATTGGCCATTAAAAAATCTGCCAGTATTGCTTATTTTCCTCAATTCCCAAGACTTCAATAGCCATTGGGATGACTGACAATGGATTTCAAGCTAAGTAATAAGCCGGTGTCATCACATACCTAAATCAGGAAGAAATCTGTAGAGACGTCACGTGACTCGCGCAAGGCAAATCCAAAATTTTTTACTCACCCAAAACTGCTCAACGTGCCTAAAGAAGTTTTGACTTAAAAAAAATAGCTCCTGTCTGGAACTATTCAGAGCTTCGTACAAGCTGCAGTATTAGGTACTTCTAATAAACAACTGCTTGGAGCCATCACTCCTGGCTCCAGCAGTTCAACGCGAGGAATGTTGGACCGGCTCCAACTGCAGCTCAGCGTCGGCCAATCATAGATAGGATTCCAACGAAACTTGCAATCAAAGTCAAAGTCAAAAAGCATTTATTCAGTAGGACCGCTGGGATCACTTTGAAACGTCTTAAAACTAGGTGATTTTACTCCTGTTCCTTCGCGACCAATACCGTGAAGAATCAGGGCAACAAACACGGTTTGGGGCCTAGCTTTCTTTTAGGTGATCCATTTTAAATCTAAACTTATGATAACTTAGGTGGTACCTACCTACCAATTGCTTAAATTATATAATACAAGATAGCAGACATTGAGGACACATCAGCCGTCGAGGGGCAGAGCGACATCAGGCCACGCGAATTTATCATTAATATAATCCTTAAGTGAATAATAAGCTTTTTTTATAAGAGTATTTTTTATGTAAGTTTTAAATCTTCAAATAGTCAGTTTAGTCGCGTTTTCAGGAAGTTTATTATAAAAAAGTATCGTATTTCCCAAAAAAGAACCTTTTACTTTTTCTAATCTAAATTTAGGCAAATAAAGTTTATTCTTATTTCTTGTGTTAATGCTATGCACATCACTTTTTTTCCTAAAGTTATTGATATTTTTATGAGTATACAAAATGTTTTCATAAATGTACTGGGAAAAAACTGTTAGAATATTTATTTCTTTAAAACGTTGTCTCAGTGAGTCCCGTGGTTTCAATTTGTAAATCGCACGGACAGCTCGCTTTTGCAAAACAAATATATCTTGAATATCGGCTGCTTTACCCCAGAGAAATATACCGTATGACATCACACTATGGAAGTAACTATAATATACTATCTTAGCTGTCTCTTCGTCAGCCAATCTCCTAATCGTACGAACTGCATATGCGGCGGAGCTCAGTCTACCTGCAAGTCTTTCAATGTGAGCCCCCCACTGCAAATTGGAATCAACAGTTAGCCCCAAGAAAATAGCGGTATCGACCAGATTGAGTGCTTCCCCATTTAATTCAATTTTTGTTGCTTTGTGAACCACGTTAGGCAAAGTAAATTTAATACATTTAGTTTTCTTGGCATTAAGTAAGAGATAATTAGCCGTAAACCAGTTTAAAATTAGAGACAGAGACGCATTAACATCATCGTACTCTTCTTTATATCTATCAACTTTAAAAACCAAAGAGGTATCATCAGCAAACAGAACAATGTCACACATGTCTTTTACAAAAGAAGGGAGGTCATTTATATACACTAGAAACAAGAACGGGCCCAATATCGAGCCTTGTGGTACACCCATGTCAATAATTGACCCTGAAGACCTTTCGCCACCTACATCGACCTTAAGGACTCTATTGGAGAGATATGATTGGACAAGGTCTATAGCTTTATTTTGACAGAACAATCACAGAACTATATATCTAGACTTTTGCAACGACTCAACCCTGAACAAGTAATTAATTGTTTTGCCATGTCGATGTCGGAATAAGAGTAGAAAACAAAATATCCTAAGCTATAAGCTGTCTGTCTGTGTACGCAGCATAATGCCAAGACAGAACTACGGGTACTCTAGCTTGGCCAGCACTTCTACTAGCACAGATAAAGTACTACACTATGATATTAAACAATAGATTATTTATGTACAGCTACTGTATAAATTCGCATCTTTGTGCCTTTTAATATCTTCCGTTCATCCGTTCTGGCGTGAATCAACCATTAATCCGATTAAACAACTTCTATAATCAGTAGAAAGAAACATTTTAATATGTAACTATAGTAATAAATTAATAGGTGAATAAATTGAATTGAATTGAATCCGGTCAAAGTCGGTATTATACCTATTCACGTTAGTCTCAAGAGCTTAAAATCTTTCATATCATCTCACAGAATCTGTTTATTGACTTCTCAATTGTGCAAATGAACATGTACGGTACGGGCAGTGTCATGTGAATATTCATAACAGCGTCTCTCTCGAGGCGGATCATTGAATATCGTCTGACCTCGGGACAGCTTTGCGTTCACGACAGTCTGTTTACTCTTATTCTAAGGTATGACTATGAATTTATGATGCTAATATTCAAATTGTATAGCAGCCAAGGTTATAGCAAGCTGTGCTTGTGCTATTGAACAGTTGTATACCCTAGTTCGCAGAAGCATGTGATAGTAAAGCAGTAAGGTGGTGTTGCAGAGGAGCGGTGCGGCGCTGGGCAGTGGGCGTGCGCGGACGGCGCGCGCTGCGTGCCTGCCGCCTGGCGTTGCGACGGCCGCGTGCACTGCGCCGACGCGAGCGACGAGCTCGGCTGCAGTGAGTACCCTACCGTACCCTACCCTATCCTACACTACACTACACCCGTGCTCTTGTACTTTCCATTCCACCTACTCCGAGTATACCATACTATATCTAGTTGAATCCTACTAAAACTTTCCAGCTTGGAACACGACATGCGGCGCGGGGCAGTTCCGGTGTGCGCGCAGCGGCCTGTGCATCGCGGCGAGCTGGCGCTGCGACGGCGACGCCGACTGCGGGCCCAACGACCGCTCCGACGAGGAGCCCTACATGTGTACGCACCGCTTGCATAGCATAGCACCGTCCGATCTGCATGGCGCTAAGTTCTCTGTTTGGAAATGTTGCTGAGGCTCGTTTGTTTGGCGCAGGCGAGAAGGGGTTCAAGTGTCCGGGCAACTGGGCGCGCTGCGCCACGCCGGTGGACGGCCGCTTCAGCTGCGTCCCCGTGTCCCAGTTCTGCGACAAGGTGCGGCACTGCCTCGACGGTAGCGACGAGTGGGACATCTGCCAGAACTGTACGTCGCCTCTGCCACCCCACCGCTTTAATTTTTTTGCAACAAGACAATAATATACTTACTCTAATTCAGATTTTATATTGTGAATGATCTCCAGCTTTTACATCGTGATTTTACCAGAAATTTATTATTTATATCATTCGAGACTGTTCAAGGTTCTCATAAATGATGCACTCGCCGTAACTATACGCTCTCGGTTAGCGCTATTCAATAGCTAAGCGAGCAAGCCTAGACCCTGAAAGAAGTGTCGAGAGTGTGTGCTGTAGAACGATGTGGTTGTGTTGCAGTCACGAGTGCGCAATGCGCGGGTCTGGGGTGCGCGGCGGACTGCAAGCCGACGCACGAGGGGCTGCAGTGCTACTGCACACTCGGCCTGGAGCCTAGCGCCGGACGCTGCGTCGGTGAGTCTGTCCTGCGACCGATACGTATGTCTCCGTTTCTATGAAATGAAATGAATGAAATGAAATGAAATGAAATGAAATGAAATGAAATGATTTATTAAAAATAGATAGAAGCTTACAGAAAAATCCAAAGCGCTTAACTATCTTAAATTTACATAACTTAAATATACTCTTAAATTTTTATATATGGAGCATAGACTATCACTGAAAATATCGATATGCTGGAACTCAAGAAGAAAATTATTCAATAGGTTTAACGGCCGCAATGTTGGCGCATTACTTGCGTGAAAGGTTCGTGTAGAGTGACAGGAGAACAACTTATGCCGACGACGGCCGCAGCGCACATAGTTATTAGGGACATATAGTGTCATACTACTTAGTATAGTTGGACTGTTTACTTTATTACGCAGTATCAAACAATAGTGCATGGCCAATTGGAGCTTACGCCTCAACTCCAACGTGTCCATGCCTACCATACCGGATACAAATAGGGAAGGAAACAGATAAGGGTAGTAGCCGTACATCCTCTTAAATATGTATCTGGCAAACTTTCGCTGTAGCCTTTCCACCATAATCGTATATTTAGCCTCACGTGGATCCCAGCTTATTGCGCTGAACTCGAGTTTACTTCGAACGAAGGCATTGTATAACATTATCGCGATGTTAGTGTCATTAAATTGATAGGCTGTTCTCATTATGAAACCTAGCGTCTTATTGGCTTTTTTACACATCGAGATAATGTGTTCCCGGAAATCAAGACGTGTATCCTCAATAAGGCCTAGATCCCGTATACTGTATACCCTCTCCATTGTTGAATTTGCCTAGAGATATGAAGACATTAGGGGAACTTGTAGCCTGGTAAATGTGATTACTTTGCACTTACCCTCATTGAATGCCAGTCTGTTTTCTAGACTCCACCTCTGTACTGAGTCAATATCTTTTTGCAATGCCGCACAATCTGACCTTTCTTTTACACATTGGTAGACTTTTAGGTCATCAGCAAACATAAGACATTGGGCTGTGTTAAGTACTTTTGGAAGGTCGTTAATCATTGCCAAGAAGAGAGTTGGACCCAGTGTGCTGCCCTGACTAACCCCTGATCTGGTGTAAAACTCATCAGATCTGTAATTATTTAGCTGGACATATTGCCTGCGATCACACAAATAGTTTGCAAAAAATCGCAGAAGCTTAGGTGAGGTACCGAAAGATGAAAGTTTTACCAAAAGCAAGTCATTATCGACTACATCAAAAGCTCGTCGAAAGTCTAGATATATAGCGTCTACTTGGAGACCAGCGTCCATTTGTGTTGCAACATAATCCACAAAGGAGGTATGATTTGTTGCTGTAGAGCGAGCCGTACGAAAACCGTGCTGCGAGTCGTCCAAACTTCCCTCGAGCTGGCGAGTAATGTGCGAATTAATAATTGACTCGAATCTCTTCTATCGTAACATCAGCTAAGCTGGCTGGATCACTCCGTACTCCGAGGATAGAGTCAGATTAGCTTATTTCCTTCTTGGTCTTTATTTATGAATACTGAACATTGTGTTATCGGAAACTTTTATCAGAAGTTGTGTGTGTACAGACAGCGACGAATGCGAGCGCGAGGAGAGCTGTGCGCAGCACTGTCACAACACTGTGGGCTCGTACACCTGCTCCTGCGGGGACGGGTACCGGCTGCGCGCCGACCGTTCCACCTGCCAGGCCATCAACGGTAACTCTCCACTCTACTCCATCCATTGCTTTGTACCACTCCCTCTAAATCCGAAGGTCGTGGGTTCGAATCGATGCATTGTGCGTTTCGTTTTTATATGCGCTTTAATACGTGCTCTGAAAGGTGAAGGAAAACATCGTGATGAAACCAGGTTAATATTCTTATAGGCGGCGATGGACTTGCAACTTGCCACGTATGAATATGGCTTGTAGAAAATATGTATTCGGACATGACTTCGACTACATATTTACCTTAGACACTTCCAAGGATTTGGAATACATAAAAATTGGGGGATTTTTACCGCACAGTGAATATTGCTATCGTTTCCCAGACCCTGAGGACGAGCCGCTGTCTCTGATAGTGGTGACGCAGACGGACATCCGCCGCGTATACCCCCCCGCCCCCGACGCGGGGGGAGAGGCGCCGCGCCCGCGGGGCGGAGGGGGCAGCCAGCTGCTCAAAGCGATCAACGTCCGCGCCATCGACTTCCTGCACTCTAACGGGTGAGCCTTTATATTTATGACTGAGCTTGGATTTAGAGGCATTAAACAACTGTTTATTTTCAAATGTAAATGTTGGCCATCCCTCGAGCGCTGGACACGTTCATGCTTCATCATTATTGTATGTGTTTGTGTTGTGTGAGTAATGCGGGGTGTTTGTGGTTAGGTCCCTATGCTACGTGCACCACAACCTGTCCCGCGCGGGCGTGGTGTGCGCACGCGCAGACAACCTGGACGACACCTGGACGCGCCCCGCGCCGACGCTCTTCCCGGACATCAACTGTAAGTGAAACCCTGTACTTCCTTTCTTCTTAAGTATCTTAATTCTTTATTGTACAATTAAAAACACAGAATGATAGCGTCAATAAAGGATATGTACAAAGGCGAGCTTAACCCTACAAAGAGTTTTCTTCCAGCGAACCTTTGAGACTAGAGAGATATACAAAGAGAATGTAAGAAACAATTTTTTTTTCTAAATATACGTAACCTTATAGTAAACATACATTACATATGATACATAAACATAATAAACATACTATTTCGTGTCAATGGTTCCTTTTTTGTTTTTATAATTTTATTGGGTCCAAAACTTGACAACGCCCGCTCATCTGTTCTTCACGGTACTTTACGGTATTGGTCGCGCAAGAACAGAATAAAATTAATTTAAGGACAATTCTAAGTGATCCCATAGGTCTCACTGAATTAATGCTTTTTGACTGTGAAATGAAATAAAATGAAAATACTTTATTTTACTCTAGCAACTGGATGGAGAGGAACATCAATAAAACGCAGTTTGACTTCCTTTCCCTAAAATGTAGGATCGATATTCTCTCTGAATTAGTTGGAATGACACACGAATACTTGAAACAGTCCATAGTTAGAGATGCAGGACTCCTGTGGTTCTCAATATGTTTGTTGTTCAGCGGTGACGTTCATGCTGGTGGACTGGGTGTCGGGCAACTGGTACCTCGGCGACGTGGAGCGCGAGGCGGTGTACGTGTGCGCGCCCGCGCTGGCGCCGTGCCGCCTGGTGCTGGACGACGGGCTCAGCAAGCTGCACGGGCTGGCCATCGACCCGCTGCAGGGGTAACGCACCCTCTCCATATTCATGCTTTAACTTTTCCTGCGAACACGCGCTTCCGTCTATCTGAACAGTCCACTTTCAGCTGTAGGATAGGCCTCCTCATTTTCACGCCACTGTTTCCGGTCCTGTGCTAGTCGAACCCGATGTTTTCCCGCAGCCTTAACGCGATGCTTTGACGAATGAGATCGTGGATACTCGTCAGGATCAGATTTTAGTTTTGGCCAACCGGAGATATGGATGAGGATATGTAGCGGTTGATGAATGCACAGAAAATGAAAAAACCTCAGTGGAATTTGCGTCTAGGTCCTGTTGCAATCCGACGTGCAAAAACAATTTCCTCTTTCAAAATTATGTTGAAGGAACACTACTTGTCCTCTTGTCGTTGACTTCCCTTGTGTTGTTAGACAAAATTATATATTATTTACCTAATTGTATATAATTATGTATGCACGTATTTATTATATTTATAATTATGTAATTATTAGTATGTAAGTTTATAAGTCGTTGTTAGTAAGTGTATATAAATATATATATATCTGTTATATCTTCAACCTATTCTTTATCTAGTCACACCCCTATATATATTTCAATTTGTCCATTTATCCATCCACAGGTTGTCTGGTAGAGATCGCTATTTAGCGATAAAACCGCCGATTGTATGTCATTGTGTTTTTGTTTAGTTTTCCATTTTTGTTTATTTTTATTATGTGGTGTGCAATAAAGTATTTTCTATCTTTCTATCTATCTATCTAGGTCGAGGAAGGCACGTTCGGTTGTCGTTCCCGGCTATAAAATCGTTAAGCTCACCAGAGTTGCCACTGACTTATACGAATCTACACTTGACTTACTCGAGTGAGTGGTTTCATCAGGATGACTGTCAGTCATAATGAGGCTCGAAAACTAATTATGTGACGAGAAGAGGCTGATGTAAGGAATGAGATGAGGAATGTGAAGCCTCGGACGCATCGGGCGTAGTCGGTTACCGTACTGCAGTCGCTGCAGGTACCGTACCTCGGAACGGCCGGTCGGACAGGACAGGTGTCAAGCGGGGTGTTGACGTTGCAGCTACATGTTCGTGTGCGTATGGGGCGCGTCCCCCAGCAGCGTGCGGCGGGCCACGCTGGCGGGGGCGGAGGGGCGCGCGGTGGCCAGCGTCAAGCTGGTGTACCCGGTGGCGCTGGCGGTGGACGTGGCCGCGCGCAGGCTCTACTGGGCCGACAGCTACCTCGAGTGCCTCGAGCGCTCGGACTACGACGGGAACCATCGCACCACCATCCGCAGGAACTACGTGGTGAGCGGCCTGACCTCGCGAGGCCGATACTTCAGCGGAACGCATCCGCGACGAAACCGTTTCGCCGTTGAAGCGACCGCGAGTGCAGGAAACGTCCGTTTTGGACGAATTCCACGGAACGGTTGCGTCGCAGGTGCGTTCCGCTGAAAGAATCGCAGTGCAGGTTTGAACTCAGATAAAATCTTTACAGCGAAGCGAACATGTATCTTCTAATGAGAGTGAAACCTACAGACGCAGAAGCTGCAGCACATCTCGATGCTGGAGGAGTGGCTGTACCTGCCGGAGTGGGGCAACCGCAGCGTGCTGGTGGTGGGCGGCCGCCGGCCCGCCCCCGCGGCCCCCGCGCCCCCCGCGGCCCCCGCGGCCCCCGCGCCCCGCCGCCCGCTGCGGCTGGACGCGCGGCCGCTCGCCGCGCTCGTCTACCACGCACAACGACAACCTAAAGGTACACTATCTATCTACCGCTGATATCCTCCTGTCGGATCGAGTGAGGTGCGAGGACGAGCGATGAGCACGTGGAGTATGAGTGTGCTGGATCACCTAACAGTAACAGTGCGCTAGGCCCCAAACCGTATCTGTCGGCCAGGTTCTTCACGGTCATGAGGGAACAGGAGCAGCAGACTATGTGATCGCAGCGGGACTTGTTGAATAAATGATTATTGTTTGCAGTGGAACACCCGTGCGCGCACAACTACGGCAATTGTTCGCACCTGTGCATCACGGCGTGGGCGCACGGCGCGGCGCGCGGGCACTGCGCCTGCGCACACGGGTACAGGCTGGCCGGCAAGCATCGCTGTGTGCGTGAGTATCTGACACTCGCGTCCCTCACACCTGTGCATCACGGCGTGGGCGCACGGCACAGTAGACCCACGTCAACTGCTAATGGCGCGGCACAATGGTGAAAAGACTCATTTCATTTTTATGTATATTGTATATTTTGTATATTCAGATCGAATAGAAAGTATCCAAAGGCGTTTTCTAAGGTACCTTTGTTTCAGAACAAAGATACCATATCATTCTGATAATTATGTTACTCTTTGCAAAAAATTCCATTTCATACCATTAAAAATTAGGCGTGATATAGCTGATTTCCTTTATATGCTAAAAATTATGAATAATGATGTTGACTGCCCTGACCTCCTAAACAAGTTGAAATTCAATATTCCAAGCAGAATTCTTCGGTTCATGCCTCTTTTAAGTGTGCCTACGTCCTCTACTAACTATAGGCAGAATTCATATATGTTGCGAGCGAGTAGAACTGTCAATGACTTTACCCGGCTATTGAACATTGATATGTTTAATACCAGTGTTCCCAAGGCAAGGCGATGCCTAGCATTACATTTTTTTAATCCGGAAGTTTAATTGTTTAATTTCATTATATATTTTTATTCTAAGTATCTATAATAAGATAGATAAGTATGTATACAAGTATTAGTGTTCACATTTTTTCTAGCTATACTACTACTATTAGCGAAGACCTGTAATTGGCTCACTATTTCTATTGTAGTTACTAAGGACACCATGTAATAGCTGTTGGTTTTCCAATAAATAAATAAATAAATGTCATTCTAGCTTGGCCTGGTGATCATAGGACGCAAATAAACATTTACTTGAATGAAGCGTTCATTCGAATGAACCGATATATCACGGTTAACACTGGTCATCTTCTCAGGTGTGGAGCTGGACAGCTACCTGGTGGTGGCGCGTGGGTCCCCTCCGCTGGTGCAGGCGCTGCCGCTGGAGGCGGGAGGTGCTGGCGGTGCTGGCCGACATGACGGGTGGGAGGCCATCGTGCCTGCCACCGCCGCCGCCAGACCCTCCGCCGTCGCAGTCGACCAGCGGGAACAGTACCTCTACTACTGCGATGTGCATCGGTACGTCTCTACATCAACTACACTTTAATATGTGACACTAGCTGCGCTCCGCGGTGTTGCCCTCGGTATCTAGGGATCGCTTCACTTTTTCGCGATAAAATATAGCCTATGTTCATCGGGGATAATGTGGGATTCTATTGGTGAAAGAATTTTGCAAATCGGTCCAGCAGTTTCGGAGGCATTTCAAACAAATAAACAAATCTTTCCTCTTTATAATATTAGTATACACTATGATCTATCTCTGTGCCAAGTTTCATCCAAATCCGTTCCGGAGTGATCTAGTAACAGACATCCCTACATAGTTTCGCATTTATAAATATTAGTAGGATGTTTTGTGATGTAATGAAGGAAGGAGATACATTACAGGTATGAGATCGCGCGACAGAAGCTGGACGGGTCGGGGCGGGAGGTGTTCCTCAGCGAGGATGTAGACAACTGCGAGGGACTCGCCATCGACTGGATCGGTGAGTCGGAATCATAACCTACCTACCTGATTATGTAACATTTTCAATAATTATGATTGCGATTGCTCATTGGTTAGCAACTAATGAGCGATCAGTTAGCGGAACTAGCGCCATTGCGGTAAAGTAGCCATCATCGGGACTAAGTAAAACCAAGGAAATTTGGTGCAGGTTTGACTGTTCTGTAGAAAAATTGAGAGATTTTAATAATAATCCTATGGATCATCACATTATACGCTTGCAATCATTTGGTTAAATCTGGTTCCTGTCAGTCGGAAGCAGGCTAGTGGTGATGATGACACAGTATAATGTTACAGGACGCAACCTGTACTGGACGGAGGGAGGTCGCGGCTCGGTGTCGGTCGCGCGGCTGGCCGCACGTGCGGTGCGCCGCACTCTGCACACGCATGCGCACCACGCGCCGCGACAGATCGCACTCAGCCCCGCCACCGGGTATGTAGGCCGCTACCATACAACTCTGTCTCTCTCTCTCTCTCTCTTCCCAGCTCCATGGTGGAAGAGTCTAACTTTCTAACACTCCTCCGCTTCTAGTAAAATTTGCTGAGATCGTTTAGTTTAAACTTAGAGAATTACCACGGATCGGTATAGATCATGGGTTCGAATCCCGCATGCGTGCAATTTTTTGGATGCATTTTAAATATTTTATAATTGAAGTGTTTTGCAATGAATTTGAATTAAGTGTAGGTGACTACTACTATATTTATATTTATGTATTTATTATTTAACATCATAACACACACACAAGAAATACACGTAACAATTATTTACATTATTTATTTATCATTTTTACACTTAACAAACATCACATACAGTTCACACATTCACAACACTAAACAAATAAATTAATTCACAAGCATAGCGTTGTAAATTATTTATGTATAAATAAATAAAAAATAAAAATAAATAAATAAATAAATAGCCGCGCGATACCCGTAGTATGCGAAAAGTGCTGATTCTAGCGAGGCGCTCGCGCCGCTCGCAGCGCATACCCCGCCAGGCCAGTTGCTACTGACACCTGTTTGACGCGACACGCATGTCTCTTGTGCCTCCGCCGATATTCTGTTTTACGTCGCGATCTCAATATTTTACTTTCTGTGCTTGTGTTAACTTCTATTTATTTTCTGAACTATACCTACTTCTTGTGCTTGAATTTCTGTGCTATTCTTCGTTCTCTGTGTTGTATGTAAAAGCTACAATAAACTCTGGACTTGTGAATCGTCGTTTCACTGCCTACCCTGAAGTTACGAACTAAGATAAGATAATAAGATAAGATAAGATAATTTATTTCATAAACATACTACTTCTAAACTGGTGACCCCGACGTGATTTGAACACGCACCTGTACTAAGGTACGTGGGCCAGATGGAGCCGACCTTAGTACAGGTAGTACTACCTCTTTGCCATAGATTGGGGGAATAACACCTACCCCCAAAATGGGTGATCATCACCATGAAATTTATTATATGTTTATGAAATAAATTATCTTATCTTATCTCCCATATTAAGTATGTTGTGGTTAAAGATGTTTATTTCTCAAGGATGAATTAAGTATGTAATTAGGTATTTCTAATTAATTTCGAAAATCAAAATCAAGAAGCATTCATTTAGTAGGACCGCTGGGATCATTTCGAATCGTCTTAAAAACTAGGTGATTTTACTCCTGTTCCTTCGCGAGCAATACCGTGAAGAATCAGGGCGACAAACACGGTTCGGGGCCTAGCTTTTTTTTAGGTGATGACTTGGGATTATAGTACATTCATACATACATAAAGTCACGCCTCTTTCCCAAAGGGGTAGGCAGAGACCACGGATCTCCAGTCGCTACGATCTTGACACACAACTTTCACCTCATTCACTCTCATTACATTCTTCATACATGCTCGTCGGTTTAGGGTACTTTTGACCTGGCCCTTCTCCATAATGTCGCCAATTTGATCCAAGAAGGTTCGCCTAGGCCTTCCCCTTCCAGCTGTCCCATACACACTCGCCTCATACACTTGCTTTGTCAAACGACTGTCATCCATCCTCTCTACATGCCCCAACCATCTTAACATTGGGATTATAGTTTTTGCGAATATTGTCAGGTGATTCTGTTTTCAATTCAAATTTGTTTTTATCTAACTGTACTATGTTTTCTCCAGCGAGATGTTCTGGTCCGCGTGGGCGGGCGCGGGGTCGGGCGGGGAGGCGGGCGCGGGCGGGCTCGTGATGCGCGCGCGCATGGACGGCGGGAGCGCGCGCGCGCTGCTGGACGCCGACCTGCACTGGCCCAACGGACTCGCGCTGCACGACGACATGCTCTACTGGTACCTACTCACATTATTATACAGGGCGTCCCAAACTTATGGGACATGAAGGGGAAGTACCTTAAATATCGTAGATAGTGTATTTTGCTTAAAGAAGACTTTATGTTATTTTTAAAACTTAGTAATTCCGCATTCATAGATTTTCTAAAAATTACTTGCTTCGTCTGGGAATCGAACCGACTCAAATGTCAAAAAAAAATCACCCTACTTTTATGATGCCAATCGAAAGAATAGCTAAAAAATAATAACTCTGCTTAGGTAACATTGTATTTTAAAAGAAAGGAACAACGTAAAATTAATCATTTTAATCAACATAAAAACATACATGTAACTGCCGTAGTCAACTAAGTGGGTATTTTTTTGGAAATTAATTAATTAAATGCTCAAAATGTGATCCCTCTTGTCTTACGCAAATCGCCAATCTTTTAATGAGTCCGCTACCTGTTGATTTTCTTATCATTTTATGGTGAACACTCGATGTGATATGGCACAATTCAGTTTGAACGTCGTCGACGGCAATAAATAACTTTCTTGAAATTTGACTCATTCAAAACTCATTTTACGTTGTTCCTTTCTTTTAAAATACAATGTTACATAAGCAGAGTTATTATTTTTTAGCTATTCTTTCGATTGGCATCATAAAAGTAGGGTGATTTTTTTTTGACATTTGAGTCGGTTCGATTCCCAGACGAAGCAAGTACTGCTTAACATCAGGCAGAGTGAGGTCAAATGCTGACCTATTTAATTTAAAAAAAAAAAAAAAAAAAAAAGTAATTTTTAGAAAATCTATGAATGCGGAATTACTAAGTTTTAAAAATAACATAAAGTCTTCTTTAAGCAAAATACACTATCTACGATATTTAAGGTACTTCCCCTTCATGTCCCATAAGTTTGGGACGCCCTGTATATGTATTTCCCACACAGCAACAGAGTATTGCCTCGACTGAGCTATCGTCTCCCAGCATCGGGGTGCCTTTCCAGAGATGTGCTATGTAGCCGGATGTATGCTGCGAACATGTGAAAGAAATTGTGAGACCGTTTCCGCTGATGCTATGCTATGTACCGGAACGTAGCACGCATCACGTTAATGAACGTTTCATTTCTCGATCGTTCCGAGTGAACGAGGTGAAGGGTAAGATGCTGATTGAAAATATCCAACACTGAATCGTTTCACTGATGAATTCATTCGAGAATCTCGTTTCATTTTGTGTTCAGACATTTCATTTGTTCAAGGTGCCGAATGAAAGCGAAAATTTAATACCTACATTTATTTTATACATAAATAATTAGGAACGGAGCCCGCACTAGGCCAAGCCTGCATCGCGGTCGTCCGAGTTAAAATGAACGGTCTGATATGAGCTTGTGTGTGTGTGTGTGTGTAGGTGCGACACGTACACGAACCGCGTGGAGCGCGTGGGGCTGCAGGGCGGGCGGCGCGAGCTGCTGGCCGCCGCCCACACCGGCTTCAAGCTGGCCAAGCCCTACGGCATCGCCGTCTATGAAGGTCTGCCACTCTCACTTTTACATAGATTCTTGCTTGAATACCAGATAAACTCCTAGTAGTAGCTGGTTCTGATGAAAAGCGATTGATACGATACCGACTTAATTTTATTACCTTTTAAAATGTTTGTTCTGGGGATTCATATACTCTTTTCCTGGCAGTTTTTTAAACTGCATGTCAATGTCGCGTTAACTCGGTTCATTAAAGAACCGTCGCAACTTATCATCTCTAGCGACTGCACTAGTGTGCAACAGAACATGAAAAGCGCCACCATATCAGATTCGTGTCCGTATTTCAAACTAGCTTCTGTGCGCGGCTTCGCCCGCGTGGTATCAGCATTTTGAATAGCCTATAATATGTTATTCCAGGTCACTATCTACGCCTATTCATCCAAATCGGTTGTCTAGTTTAAGCGTGATTGAAACACAAACATACATATATTTAAACAAACTCTCTTTATTATATGAGTGGAATTGACATGCAATTCAAGAACTGTCAGAAAATAAGGGTTCATGTTTACCGCCTTTCTAAGAAATGAAAAGTCTTACCAAAATTTTGGATTCCGACGGGATTCGAACCCGCATCGATCAGCCTCCTGAAGCCGGAGTGCCTTACCGCTCGGCCACAGTTGCCCTAGTTGTCGGCATCGAAATTTTTGATAAGTTAATAGGTATTTATCGATTAAGCACCGATTACCTGAACGAAATTACTTCAATCTGTTGTTTCTTGTGTTATAATTTTTAGGTTGTATCGTTTTATCCGTAAGTATGGAGCGTAACATGTCAGTATTCCCAGGCGCGGTGATCTGGTCGGAGCACGCGTCCGGGCTGGTGGTGCGGCTGGGGAACGGCACCGCGCGCGCGCTGCACCGCCTGCCGCCGCCGCTCTACGACCTCAAGCTGGTCTCCAAGCGGGAGGAGGAAGGTACGTAACATGTCAGTATTCCCAGGCGCGGTGATCTGGTCGGAGCACGCGTCCGGGCTGGTGGTGCGGCTGGGGAACGGCACCGCGCGCGCGCTGCACCGCCTGCCGCCGCCGCTCTACGACCTCAAGCTGGTCTCCAAGCGGGAGGAGGAAGGTACGTAACATGTCAGTATTCCCAGGCGCGGTGATCTGGTCGGAGCACGCGTCCGGGCTGGTGGTGCGGCTGGGGAACGGCACCGCGCGCGCGCTGCACCGCCTGCCGCCGCCGCTCTACGACCTCAAGCTGGTCTCCAAGCGGGAGGAGGAAGGTACGTAACATGTCAGTATTCCCAGGCGCGGTGATCTGGTCGGAGCACGCGTCCGGGCTGGTGGTGCGGCTGGGGAACGGCACCGCGCGCGCGCTGCACCGCCTGCCGCCGCCGCTCTACGACCTCAAGCTGGTCTCCAAGCGGGAGGAGGAAGGTACGTAACATGTCAGTATTCCCAGGCGCGGTGATCTGGTCGGAGCACGCGTCCGGGCTGGTGGTGCGGCTGGGGAACGGCACCGCGCGCGCGCTGCACCGCCTGCCGCCGCCGCTCTACGACCTCAAGCTGGTCTCCAAGCGGGAGGAGGAAGGTACGTAACATGTCAGTATTCCCAGGCGCGGTGATCTGGTCGGAGCACGCGTCCGGGCTGGTGGTGCGGCTGGGGAACGGCACCGCGCGCGCGCTGCACCGCCTGCCGCCGCCGCTCTACGACCTCAAGCTGGTCTCCAAGCGGGAGGAGGAAGGTACGTAACATGTCAGTATTCCCAGGCGCGGTGATCTGGTCGGAGCACGCGTCCGGGCTGGTGGTGCGGCTGGGGAACGGCACCGCGCGCGCGCTGCACCGCCTGCCGCCGCCGCTCTACGACCTCAAGCTGGTCTCCAAGCGGGAGGAGGAAGGTATACCCTCACCTGCACCTGCTCCTGATGAGATACTTGAGAGTGTGCCTTATGCAAATCGGCGTTCTTAATAATTAAGAACGTTGATATCTCTCAAAATTTGTGAAAGTCACTAAGTAATGATCCTTAGATTTTTATCTTGGATGCACGTTCTGAAAATACGAAAAACACACCTTCGCTTATCTCAGAAATGGCGTCCTGTTTTTGTTAGGTTTTTGTTTAGCCAAGAAACTAAGAAGTAGCTATTTCTTCAGTTATGTAATTTAATTTTACGATTTGTTGTATAATTATTAAAAAGAAGAGTAGCGCTCAATATGGCATTGCATAAATATCGCTTTGTACTTCTCATACACCAAACTAACCGCCCTCGCTGTCCCGCTTACAAAATGGCTGATCAATACTCTAAACGCGCGCGTTCCATCAGGTGTACACAACGCGTGCTCGTTCGAGAACGGCGGTTGTGCGGAGTTCTGCTTCCCGACGAGTGCGACGCAGCGGGTGTGTGCGTGCGGGGAGGGGGCCGTGCCGCGCGGGGGGCAGGGCTGCCTGCCCGCGCCCGCGCCGCCGCCCGGCCAGCCGCACTCCGACCCGCACCGCAACCGCTGTCCCAAGGACCACTTCCACTGCGGGAAAGGGTACATGTTCACTCAATATCTTCATTGGTAAAATGCTTCTTCTATAGTAAAAGGGTTCTAATTGTTAATTCGACAGGCAATGCATAGACTCTCAGTACGTGTGCGACGGCGACGCCGACTGTCTCAACGGCTCCGATGAGGATTCATCTCCGACGGGAATTTGCGGTGAGACCTGGTTCATCATCAGGTGAAAGACCTGTGTAGTGTGTATATCAGGTGTCATGTAAACTGTCATGTAATGTTGCAGCCAACATGACGTGCAACGAGGAGCAGTTCATGCAGTGCGACACCAACCGCTGCATCCTCAAGAGCTGGGTGTGCGACGGACTTAAAGGTGAGGCGGGGGCAGGGGGAGGGGCGAATGTAAAATGTCTTCCATAAAACACAATCAATTTTTTTTTAGTTCTAATTGTTAATTAGATTGTTAAATACATTATTTATCTACCAATCTGATCTTCATGCACGCCTTATTTTCTGTCTCTAACGACGAGAACTTTTAATAAAGAAATAAAAGACTTAGATAATTAAAATATACCAAGTTTTAGAATTTATTCCAGTTTCTTAGATGAATTAAATTCCAATTTGACACAAATTGTACGATTCCGACCAATAACGAACTTGAATTGTTTTATCCACTTCAATTCGATCGTCAATCCGATCAGAATGGACCATACAATCGTGTAGGATGGAATGCTTAACCTGTTCGGTGTGTCAGACTGCTTCGACGGCAGCGACGAGAGCGGGGCGGCGTGCGCGGAGGCGGCGTGCGCGGCGCAGCAGTGGGCGTGCGCCGCCTCGCGCCGCTGTCTGCCCGCCGCCTGGCGGTGCGACGGCGCGCAGGACTGCGGCCCGCAGGACCCCAGCGACGAGCAGGGATGCGGTGAGACCTGGATATGGGACGTTACGAGTGGGTTGCATGCACCGACCGTGCTCACCGGAGAACTACCTTATTCTTTAACCTTTATTTATTTTTTCGGTGATAATAGAATACATTTGTCATAAAAGGCATTGCAAATTTAAAAAATTCATCTTCTTTCTCTGAATGTTCGTAACGGTCCGTCTTACGTTGCAGAGCAGACGGAGTGCTCGGACATGACGTTTCCGTGCGCGGGCGGCGGCTGCGTGCCGTGGGAGTACCGCTGCGACGGGCGGGCGGACTGCGCCGACGCGAGCGACGAGCGCGCCTGCCCCGCCGCCCTTCCCGCCCAGCCATCCGCCCGCCCGCACACACCCGGACACGACACGCTGTGAGGCACACCCCTCGATACATGTATTTGAAAATAGAATTTGTTTTCTAAAGATAAAATTGTATATACATTTTCATCTTACAGGCACCATCACATTGAAATATCTCTCTGCGAGGAACATGAATTCCAATGCAATAACACGGAGTGCATCCGGAAGGTGAGCCTTCGCCCCATTATAAATTAGCAACAATTTTCACGAACTATTTTCTTTAAATATGATGTACTACAGGCGTTTCTATGCGACTCGAACACGGACTGCCTGGACGGGTCCGACGAGTGGAACTGCCCGAGCCCGAGCACGTCTCCCCCTCCCCCTCCCCCCTCGCCCCCCGCCGGCAGCCCCGCGCCCCCCGCGGGGCCCGCCTGGGACGAGTGCGTGGCGCCGGCGCTGCGCTGCGACAACGGGACGCGCTGCGTGCCGCTCCTGCAGCTCTGCGACGGGACTGTAGACTGTGCAGATGGTGCTGACGAGGCTGATCGATGTGGTAAACTACTTTTGTTACTATAAATATAATAAACATTTTGTGTACAGAATTCATGGACTTTAATAAAGCATTTGAGGTCAGTTGTCATCATTTATCTGTGTTATTTTTTGTCGTACAATACTGTTATATTACTAATTCCAAACTACAATTTACTGTAAGACACTGTTTTATTAAAGTTTCGTTCATAATATTCGTCGATCAGTTACTATCTCATCTCCTGAAGGGTGTACACCAAGGCACCCCTCTGGGTCCGCTCGTGTTATCTTGCCTGTAGTATATCGTCTCCGCAGGCGAGCCGATGTGCGCGTCGGCACTGTGTTCGCACACATGCCACGCGACGCCGCTGGGCCCGGCGTGTGCGTGCCCGCCGCCTCTGCACCTGCAGCGCGACGCCGTCTCCTGCAAGAGCACGCACGCCTGCCACGACTGGGGCGTCTGCAGTCAGGTACTCAGCGCACATACTCGCACCTAGGCTACGATTCAAACTAACTCGAGATCTTTGTAAGTCTCTAAGTAATCTTTCTTTTTATTCAATTTTACTTGTCCCCGAGAAAGTATTCTATGAACCAGACGAGGGATGATGACGTGCAAGATCTAAAAGTTAAAACAATTTTACAGACATGCGTGCCTCTAAAGAACCGCTACAAGTGCACCTGCGATGAAGGATACCAACTGGCCGATGATGGATTCACATGCAAAAGCACATGTAAGTATACTTGAGATTCGGAAGCATCAGTGACCTCAGGGGGAATCATCTAACTGATAACTCATAAGATTGTTCTGAATGATCCCAGCGGTTTTAGTGAATTATCGTAAAGTTTAGTAAGAGTACGGTCCCCCCCCCCCCCCCCCCCCCCAGCCGGCGAGCCGGCGCTGCTGGTGTTCAGCAACCGGCACGAGGTGCGCGGCGTGGAGCTGCCGACGCTGCGCGTGCGCGCGCTGCTGTCCTCCCTCAAGAACACCATCGCGCTGGACTGGCGCCGCGACCCGGCCGTGCCCGCGCGGCTCACGCTCTACTGGACGGACGTCGTCGATGACGCCATCTACTCCGGACTTATAATCGGGAACGGTACTCGCTTTACACCCATCCAAAAATACTAATTAACTAAATATTTTGTTGGAATTAAAATATCTTTTTATGTAACGTTAAATCCAAAGCAGATCGATCTCTACCGGGCGCAGGATGTTGTAAATGAGAATATAATCCCTCGGGCGGTCCTCTCCTTCTGCGCCGATGACATTGTGATGGTCGAGTAAAAAGTTAAAATAAAATTGAGAAAATGACAGAATAGTTTCTTCCAAAATATATCTGCAAAAAAAAACCCAGTATTTTCTTTCATACTTTTTTAAACAACCTAATGATTATGATGATTCCCACAGCTCTAAGTAACATCACGGTGGTGGTGCAGCAAGGGCTGTCGACAGCGGAGGGTCTCGCCGTGGACTGGGTCGGAGAGAACCTGTACTGGGTCGAGAGCAGCCTGCACCAGATCGAGGTGAGCACCGGTTCCTGGCTTGTCTTGTTATTGTTGTGTGTGTGTGTGTGGATTGTAAAGTAAGTTGTGTGCAGGTGGCGCGGCTGGACGGCAAGTACCGCCGCACGCTCATCTCCGGAGACATCGACAGTCCTCGAGCCATCGCCGTCGACCCGAGAGAAGGTAAACAAAACAGCACTGGAATCTTCTTCTTTCGATTGCTGATCAAAATAGTGTTTATGAATTTTAATAAGTCTAGTAGGGTGCCCCGCGATGAACACTCTAAAATCGACTCTTATGAAAAGCACGTTATTATTGCATACATAGTGGTAGAATAATATGAACCTGAGATATGTCGATGGTGGGAGGGAGGATGACATCGTCTGGTGTCCGCAGGCTACCTGTTCTGGTCGGACTGGGAGCAGTCGGCGCCGCGCATCGAGCGGTGCTCTCTGGCGGGGCGGGGGCGGGTGCCGGGGGGCGTGGTGCGCGCGGGGGCGGGGGGCGCGCTCGCCCCCGCGGCCTGGCCCAACGGGGTCGCGCTCGACTACCGCCCGAGACGACTGTACTGGGTCGATGCCAGGACGGACTCGCTGCACACCGCTACCTACGACGGAGAGGATCATCGCGAGGTAACATCACGATACCTACTCAATTATGCTATCGCTAAACTAAATTTGCTGGGTAGATTGCGCGCGTCGCCTTGTTTCGAAACGAAATATCGTATCAAGTAAAATGTCGGGACCGGGTCCGAAGCCGTGGGCGGGCATCTATAGAAATAACCATAGTATGATAGTGAGCCGAAGAGTCGTGTCGGGGTGCAGGTCCTGCGCGGGCACAGCGCGCTGCGGCACCCGTTCGCGCTCACGGTGTTCGGCGCGCACCTCTACTGGACCGACTGGCGCACCAACGGCGTCGTGCGCGCCGACAAGTGGACCGGCGGCGACGTCGTCGTCGTGCAGCGCACGCTCACGCAGCCCTTCGACCTCAAGGTGCGCCCCGCCCTCCCCCGCCGCCTCCGTCTGCGCACCCGCCCCAACGAGTGTCTCTGTGCAGGTGATCCACTCGAGCCGGCAGCCCCCGGCGGAGCACAACCCGTGCGCGGCGGGCGGCGGCTGCTCGCACCTGTGCCTGCTGGACGCCCCGCGCGAGCGTCTCTGCGCCTGCCCGCATCTCATGCGGCTCAAGCCCGATAACAGGACCTGCGAAGGTAACCGACCCTTATCATTCTGTCAGCTAGGTTTAGATCGGGTGGAGTTGACCCAGCGTGATATCTGTTGTGGGGTGTCGCAGCGCACGAGAAGGCGCTGGTGATAGGTCGCGTCGGCGAGATCCTGATCGTGGAGGCGGACTCGGTGCGGACCCCGGCCGCGCCCGCCGTGTCGGCCGCGCACGTGACCGCGCCGGCCGCGCTGCAGGCGCACGCGGCGACGCGCGCGCTCTACTGGGCGGACCTCGAGACCGGCGAGATCAAGCTGGCGGTGCTGGGCGGCGTGGGCGGCGGCGGCGGCGTGCGCGTCGTCGGGGCGGGCGGGGCGCGCGCGCTCGCGCTCGACTGGGCGGCGCGCCTGCTCTACTACGCGGCCCCGGCGGCCGCCGCGCTGGCGGTCAGCGACCTGGCCGGCCAGCGCACCGCCTACCTGCTGCCGGGACGGCTGCCCAACCTCACCTCGCTGGCCGTCGACCCCGCCAGGTGACTCGACCGAACTTCTGCAAGTTATCGACGACATCTTTACGGTCCTTCGGGCCGGATCGATGACGTGGATGGCGAAAACCTATAACTGTTAATGTGATGTGTCCCCGCAGAGGCATGCTGTACTGGTCGATATCCGTGAACGGTTCGGAGCGCATCGAGAGCGCGCGCGGCGACGGTAGCGGGCGGCGGGTGCTGGCGGCGGGCGGGGCGACGGGCGGGGCGGGGAGCGGGGCTGACGGGGCCCCCGCCGGCGTGGCCAGCCTGTGCCTGGAGCCGGCGCGACAGCGGCTGTACTGGCTCAACGCCGCCTCGCGCTCCATGCACTACCTCGACCTCGGCTCCGGGAAGATCACCACTGTGAGCACATTTCATAATAGCCGGCCGATCGATGCTTAACGTCGATGATTTCAGTCACTGAACTATGAGTTGTTTGTGTGTTTTTTATATGTTGACCAAACATTTTATGTAGACATGATCTGATTTCTTAAAGTCAAAATCAAAAATCATTCATTCAGTAAGACAGCTAGGATCACTTAAAACAGTCCAAAAACTAGATGATTTAACTCCTGTTCTTTCACGACCACGTTCAGAACCTGGACAACAAACACTGTTTGCGGCATCGCTCACTATCAGGTAAACCATCTCAAGGCGAGTAAGGCCTTGGTCTGACCGATGAATGCCCCTTGCCACAGCTGCTCCCCGAGGGCGGGCACGCCCCCTCGGCGCTGGCGGTGCAGGGCGGCCGCGCGCTGTGGGCGGACGCCAGCGACGGCACGCTGCGCGCCTGTCTGCTCGACCTGCCCCGAGATGACTGCACCACTCTCGTGCGAAACAATACTGGTACACATCTGATGCTACTGCTCATTTGTTTATTTTCTGAGCGTAAGGCTGTAATACATTTATTTTAATTTGAGGGAACATACGATACGTAATAGACATTCACGATTACCTTCAGCTAACTCAACATTCCTTTAAGCTTTTAAGGAATTCAAGGTTCTTTGAAGATGTCTCTTCACTTTTTCTCTATGGCTTTAAAAAATCTGAGGGGGGTATAGAGATTTGACTTCTGCTAACTGCTGAATATGCCCGAGAAGAGTGAGATAAGCGAGATCTATTACAGTCTTCTTTAAGTATGGTGCATTGCCTTGTAAGCAACAAGTACTTGCATTGTCTCAGAGGGCGTGATCTCGCTGCTGATGTACGACCTGGAGTCGCAGAGCGGCGCGGGCGGCGCGTGCGGCCTGCGGCGCTCCGCCTGCTCGCAGCTGTGTCTGCCCACCTCCGGCACCGGGAGCCAGTGCCGCTGCGCCGCCGGCTACAGCCGCCGGGGGCCCGACTGTCATCGTGAGACGATACTTATTCTGAACTTGCTGATGCTATATCACTCCTACTCATATCAAACATTCAACATTTTAAACACTTGTCCGAAAGATGCCAAACTTGTATCATCATCCTCTTCCTGCCTTATCCCACATGCATGCTTCTTCGATCATCCGTCATCTCAGCACTCGGTCACTTCTTATTCAGGTCATCTTTCACATAATCCATCTATCTCAAGCGAGGAGTATTCCTTTGCAGCTATCGACGAGCTACTGGTATACTCTCTGAGCTGGGAGCTGCGCGCGCTGCCTCTGACGTCGGAGAGGGCTGAGGGGGAGGGAGAGGGGGCGGGGGAGGGGGACGCCGCGCCCCCGCTGCTGCCGCCCGTGCCCCAGCTGGCGCAGGCCGCCGCCGTCGGGTATTACGCAGGTATAATATAAGATCAAACGAACTTCTTGAAGTGAAGTTCGATCATTATTATATGAGTATTTTCATTCTTCAGATACAATTAACTGAGGTAGTGCCTTAGGCCTACACGAGGAATATTCGCACGTTTAGAGAATCGATTTTTTAATCGATGCTGGTATGACTTTTTTTTTTTATTTATTTTTTATACTACCCACTTTGCCGCGCTGCGCCGGTGCCGCCTTGTCCGGTCGGCATTGCTCATTCTGTTTAGAGATACATTAATGTTGTTTTCTACGTAGGGATAGGGTGGGTGGGAACCTTGTATCTTCGAATGAAAATACTCATATAATAATGATCGAACTTCACTTCAAGAAGTTCGTTTGATCTTATATTATATTTCGTATTTTCATTCTTCAGATACAATTAACTGAGGTAGATGTTTAGAGCTTTTCGTAGGTAGTTAAGGTTTAGAATGTAATTACTAGAAAAACATGTAGTAAATCAGTAGAAAACATGTATTTTCATTACCAAAATGAACAGAAAACATTCTTATAATTATTACAATCAACATGAAAAAGTAAACAAATAATTAGCATAAGTTTACTAAAATTAGAAACCTAGCTTAATTTAAGTTAGGTACTAATGGCGCAGACAGCACGAGCATAAGAGCCCTCATCTGTCACTGGTCGGTTATAGAATCTCGCGAAAGTCAAGGATGAGCTGGACCATCCCGCCGTTTTTCGAATGGTATCAATGCAGACTCCAGCGGAGGCCGCCGCCGAGGTGGAGGCGTGACGTGTACTGTGCGCACTGAAAACTGTAACGTCTACGCCGCTCTCCGCTAGGGTCTGTTTGATCCACCTGCTAATAGTTTGCGACGATGCAGGCTTATGAGGCTTTTTGTAAGATATTAAAAGGCTATTAGTTCCTTCGGACCGTAAACCCGATGTTGCTGTGAGATAGTCGTCGAGAGTTTTTGCTGGACATATGCTTGGGTTGTCTACGAAATACGGTAGAAATAGTATTGGTAGCTCTCGACTAGGCGCTGAAGTTTTTATAAGTTCAGATATTACGATCTTAATTCCTGAAGGAGCTCTAGCAATGTTGGAAATGTTAATTAAAGATAAGGTTTGTACTCGGTGAGAGGTACACAACGCTAATAGGATTGCTAGTTTTTTAGTGAGATTTATTATGCTGAGACTGCTGTTTGGATACCATGTGGAAACATAATCTAGAACAGTTTTTGGGTCCCACGTGGTGGTATATTTTGGACAGGGTGGCTTGTGTCTATAGATACCTTTCAATAGACGTTTAATTCGCTCGTCTGATCCTACGTTATTCCCGAGGAGTAATGATAGGGCAGAACGATGACTATTAATAGTTCCGTATGATGCTCCCTTATTGAAAAGATTCACTAAAAAGGATATTACTGCTGATAAGGGAGCTTCAAAGATATCTATGTTTAGGTCCTGACAAAATTCCCACCAAAGCTTATATGTAACTGAATATTGTTTCATGGTGTTTTCTGAAATAGATGCTAGCATTAAATCTAGAGCTATTGTCGGGGTGTTTAGTCTTGTAAATGCAGCCCTGAGAGCGTCGCGGCCCCCAGTGTAAGGCTGGAGTGAAGTCGGTGTCGTAATCTGCAACGAGAACGTAAGAGGTCCCGGTTAGGTTCAAAGAGAATCATATCTGAGATAAGCATTCGTTTAAGAAGTGGGAACCAAGCTTGTCCGGGCCAGAATGGAAAGACTAAAATGCCGGTGGCTCTGTCCTCAATGATTTTTCGTAAGCATTTGAGTATGAGAACAAATGGTGGAAATGCGTAGAAAAACGAAGATTTCCAACTAACGGTAAAAGCGTCGACTGACTTTGCATCGGGATCGGGTTTCCATGATATATAGTCAAAGCATTTGGTGTTGGTACGAGAAGCGAAAAGATCTATTGTTGGTTGACCCAGAGTTTGAACAATCGTTTGGTATGCCCAATCCGATAGTTCCCAATCTGTGTCTAAGCTTATTTTTCGCGACTCTTCATCAGCTTCAGTATTGTCATGAGTATTTATATAAGATGCGAAAATGAAAATATTTCGCTCCTCGCACCAACGCCAAATCAATTTCGTTATCTCATGTAAGTGTGGGAACCGAATTCCTCCCATCCGGTTAATGTAGCATAAAGCTGTCGTGTTGTCTACTCGAATTAAAACAGAGCAATTTGACAGTGAGTTGGCAAAGCTTTTAAGCCCTAAAAATACCGCTAATAATTCTAAGTAATTAATATGAAATTTCAATTCGTCATCTTTCCATCCACCGTTTGCTCTTTTTCCGTTACATGCGGCGCCCCAGCCAGATCTAGAAGCGTCTGTAAAAATTTCGATTGCAAACTTTTTATCTGGTCTTAGTGAATTGTTTATTAACATTATGTTTTGTTCCCACCATTTTAGGTCGGGTAAAACACAATTTGCAAGTTTGATTTTTGCCTCAAAATCGTCAAGTTCTTGGAGTGCTAAGTGCTTTTGGCGCTCTAAAGTTTTGGTGTATAACCAACCGTATCTAACTGCAGGGCATGCTGCAGTCAGTACTCCAATTAAGTGAGATAATTCTCTTATAGAACACCTAGGGAGTAAAGAAAACTTTCTGACTAACTGCAGGATACCCCTTCGTTTTTCGTCTGGCAGGCTTAAAGTCATGTCAATAGAGTTATAAACGAAACCTAGGAAACGGCATATTTGTCGTGGTTTTAGGTTGCTTTTTTCAGAATTGATAACGAAGCCGAGGCATTTAAGTAATGATACTGATGCGTTTATGTTCTCGAGGCATTCGTTATAAGTATTTCCTATACGCAGTATATCGTCTAAATATATAACTGACATATAACCTTGTTGTCGTAGATGATTTATGACCTCTTTCATCAATTTTGTAAAGACTCTAGGAGCCACTGACAAACCGTAAGGGAGGGCAGTGAATTCGAAGCATTGTCTATCAAATTCAAAACGTAGGTATTTACGATGCTCTGTCGCTATAGGAACTAAAAGGTAAGCCTCTTTTAGGTCGATATTTGCCATAAAACCGGTTTCTGGTAAAAGTCTAGCTGCTGTCCTATGGTCTTCCATTTTAAAATGGGTGGTTGAAACAAATTTATTCAAAGTTTTTAGGTTTAGAATAAATCTTTTTGATCCATTAGGTTTAGGGGCTAGAAATACATTTGAGACAAAATCATTTTTTGATCTACAACACTCGGTGTAACAACTTTTGGATAGATTTTAACATGTCAGGGTAGTCGTTACTAGAAATAGGTCTACATGAAGTAGATACTTGTCTTACTTTCGTGCAAAAAGGTATATGATACCCATTTCGAATCCATTTAAGTATTTCTGGATTTTTGGTAATGCGAAGCCAACAATTATAAAAATACTGGATTCTCCCAGCGTGTACCTCTACTGCTGTGGTGGGGCACGCTGCTTGCTCTGCGTCGATGACTTCGGTTGAGAAGCACTGTGCGTTGGGGCTCTCCGGGTCATTGGAGCAGTCCTCCTCTGCCCTCCTCGCCCCCCCCTGTTCGACGGGAAGCGAGAAGGGGCCCCCCAGTTTCCCTGGGAGCGCGAGCGATTTGTCGTCGTCTGGTACGAGGTGGATGGTGTCTTATGATTGGGAGCAGGTTTTTTGATTTGCAAACCGTGTTTCTCAATTACTTTCGTGGCCTTGATCTTTTCTGAAAGCTTACATCCGAAAAGTGTCTCATCTCGGTCTTCATCCTGCATTATGTTTAGGAAGGATTTGTCTAGTCCTGGTGTAACAAACTTCCGTCTTGCTTCGGTTTCTGTAAAGTGTAGGTCGCATAGAAGTCTGCAACTATCGCTTAGGAACTTGATTGCTTGAAGTCTTCCTTGGCCATCGTCTAAAAGAAGCTCCAAACCCTTATTCAGGGCCGATATACCCTGTCCCAATTGCTGTTGTATAGCTTCTACTCTTTTGTCACGAGTACGAGTTCCTTCTGCTATAGCGGCCGAAATTTCGGGGTTTAATTTTGGGGCTTGTAGTAGAGAACAATTTTCTGGTATCGGATACTCCTTTACAAGTTTCTCTTTTGCCTCCTTATTCATACCCTTTCGGAGAATGGGTAACCATAGCCGGGATAGCTTTTCGTGGATATTGGGGCCAAACTTAGGCGTTTCTTCAGTTGTCTCACCTAAAGCTGTGAGAATTTCTGGATCCAACTCGGGAACCGGGGCTATCTCTTGGTCGCCGTTTTTTATCGAGAAAAAAAAAACGGGACACATATTTTTATGTGTATTTTTATTTTACATGACCAAGATTGGAACATGAACGTATGATTAAGTTGAACGACATGATTTTTATTAGCTTTCGTGAGGATACACGATCCACCTCCCAGCATCATATCGGTTTAATATGATCTATTTTTCTCGATTAGATTCAGTAAACTGAATATTTAAATGTCTTTCAGACAGTTTTAAAATACCTTCGTGTTAACACTCGGTTAACCTCTAGGCAAGGAAATACCTTCGTGATGACACACGGTCAACCTCCAGGTTATTTAGTAGATCGAGAATAGAATTTCAATGGCTCACTTAATATTTTTAATAAGTATTTACTAACCTGTAGAGGATTCCTCAGACGAAGAATAAATAATCCTTCTATATTTGCACTGTTCACGTTCCATTTTTCTAATTTTTTTCTTGTACCGATTGATTTTTTCTTCATTTCTCCTTTTTGGCATTATGACGGTGAAACTTTGGGACTAAAAGTCGTTGGGTTACGTAAGTTGGTAACTAACACTATGGCGCGTGCGAACGCTGCCTCGCGCAAGAAAGGAATGAGCAATGCCGACCGGACGAGGCGGCACCGGCGCAGCGCGGCAAAGTGGGTAGTATAAAAAATAAATAAAAAAAAAAAGTCATACCAGCATCGATTAAAAAATCGATTCTCTAAACGTGCGAATATTCCTCGTGTAGGCCTAAGGCACTACCTCAGTTAATTGTATCTGAAGAATGAAAATACGAAATATAATTGAACTGAACATATAGCACTAATAAGGAAGGTCCCAAAACGCAGCCTTGGCTAACGCCATACATTACAATTACTAAAAACTATTATCATTACTATGAAGTTTTTGTTGCTTGAGTTATAAACCAACCAGAGTTGGTTTATAGCTCAAGCAACAAAAACTGAACCCAGTGGTTCAGTTATAGGTTGTAGAATTCTTAAGTTTTTGAAAGATATTGAATGTTAGTGCATCAACAATCTACTCAAAAGCTGTAGTAAAGTCGGGGCATAGAGTGAATACTGTCGTGTTACAGCGATGTCGTGGCTGTACTGGGTGGACGGCGAGGCGGGCGCCATCTGGCGCGTGGCGCGCGACGGCTCGCAGCCGCGCCGGCTGGTGGCGCAGGCCGCGCCGCTCGACGCGCAGCCCGCCGACTGGCTCGCAGGTAATAAGCGGTCACCCAACTACTTTTGTGATTGCACCAAACGTTGCTTGAGTTCGACGATGTATCAATAACGACTAAGACTTGGAATTCCCACTTGTCCCACTTTATGTGGCGTAGCGTAGATACAACATTGTACTCCGCTTGCGTTTCCCTCTATCAGCCACTACCATATCTGTAAGAAGATTTGGAATTATGCATAATATTACAAATGAATTGATTTCTCAGGTTTAGCGATAGACTGGGTGGGCGGCAACATGTTCTGGTCGGACCCTCGGAGGAAGGTGGTGGAAGTGTCGCGGCTGGATGGAAGCCACCGCTACGTGCTCTTTGAAACGGACCCCATCGCTATCACCTGTGAGTTCTAGCTTTTAAAAAATGAGCATGCCTAAGGTACTATTTGTATGTTTAAATTTTTTTTATGTATCAATCTCCGTCCAGTATAGAGCGATTTTGACAATTATTTTTTCTCTGTTATTAGGTGGTCCTATATAAATTTTATTCCTAAGTGATGATTCTTTTCCAGTAAAACCTGGTAAAACTTTCTTATCTTAGCTTGTTTCCTACGTAGTCCAACATTGAAACATTCAGTAGTTTCTAGAGTGTTGAGTAGGTATATAGATAGAGATACTGTTGGTCAGGCTTGGCGGTGGACGCAGCTCGCGGCTGGCTGTTCCTGGCCGGCGCGGGCGGCGTGCAGCGCGCGCGACTGGACGGCTCGGCGCGCGCCCCGCTCCCCTCGCCGCACCCACCCGCCGCCTCCTCCACCCCCGCCGCTACCGTCAGGCATCTCACGCTCGATACACAGGTATGTCTTGTCGTTGTAATGTTGGGCTGTGGAAAATGTTTATACGCGTAGGCGTCAACAGGGTTCACTAACGGACAGTCGTAGGTAAGAGCTACGACTCGTTTCCACATACTAAAGTTTGACAGCTAGAAACCGGGGGTAAGTTAGCTGTCAAACTTTGTATGTAGAAACGAGTCGTAGCTCTAACCTACGACTGTCCGTTGAATATAGAAACCGGGCATAAGTGGTTTGATATCTAGAAATTAATCTAATACTACTAGAAAGAACTCTACTGAGACATGTTCACTGATGATTTATGTCTAAGAGGTTCATGACATTGTTCTTGTATTGTCAAAAGTATGTTGTTGTTGGAAGTTGTTGGTAGTCTTATTTTCAGCCACTTGTTTGTTTCCACTTGTAACACTCGTTCATTTATTTTTTGTATTGTGGAGAAAACTATAATATTGTAACCGTCAGGAGCAAGTGGTGTACTACATCTGGGGTTCGGGCGAGGTGTGGCGCGCGGGCTACGACGGCGGAGAGGCGCGGCTGCTGGCGCAGCTGCCGCACCCCGTGGCGCTGGCCGCGCACCGCCACACGCTCTACTGGCTCGACACGTGAGGATATCTCTCACCCTACACACCGCACACCCCTACACTACACACTCGACACAACTTCCATACAAGGGGTGTACCCAGTGCATGGTAGGCAGGAAGTTTGTGCTGAGGAGTCCATATTCTCTGACTATATTTACCAGGACAGCGGACACTTGTGTATAGAAGTATGTCCTTATTACCGCAGGGTTGGCAAAACCATGGGTGTATTCGAGAATATCTGTAATCCAAATCTCTCATAAAATATTATCTTTGAAACTTTCCCGCGCTCCACTTTCAATGCACATTTCAACTGGTTTATATTTTTACAATTTGTGTTCACAAAACGATCGTTACAGGACATACAACCGCGGCAGCGTCATGTCTGCTCCTTTGTCGAACCTGACGGCCCACACCGTGCTGAAGGACAATCTGGGAGACAGCCTCAAGGATATCATGGTATGTATTCTTTATATCATAGTAATTAAGTTATTGTATTGCTTTTTAATAGATCATCTATAGAAAATACTGTTTGTAGATCATCGTCAAAAGCAACAAATACGGAGATTTTACAAACAAAGAAAGGTCGTTTAAATAAACTTCGAATAAGAGAGGGCCCAATATAGATCCCTGAGGCACACCTATGACAATTTATCCATAAGTGTTTTCCTTTTGTTTAAAAGAATATTTTCTTAGGAAAATGAACAACTGGACTAGATTAATATTTATTTTTCTAGTTGGACGTCAAAAATAATTCACTCTCATAATAAAAATCGCATCGCAAATGGAGTCGAATGCCTTTGACAGATCGCAGAATGTTCCGATCACGCCTTATTACATGATCGTTGTCCCTATGTGTCAGATCTGGTCGAGCGCGCTGCAGAAGCTGCCGACAGCTGGCACGGCTGGTGCGGAGCCCTACAACTCGTGCGGTGCGCAGCGCTGTGCCGCGCTGTGCCTGTGGGACGGCGCCGCGCCGCGCTGCGTGTGCCCGCACGGCCGCCTCGCGCCCGACCAGCGCACCTGCTTACGTAAGTACAATCTCTCTCTCACACACACAGCTCTTGCACACATATAGGCAGAGGCAGTACCTGTGTCTGTGTAGGCAGTATCTGTTCTGTGCCGTAATCATTTAGTTAATAGCCCTAACCAACTTGTTCTATCGCTCCGAACATTCCAAGGATCGTTTTGTCCGCAGCGTACACATCTTTCCTGATGTACTCCGAGGTGACGAAGATAGACTCCATCCACCTGGACGACGATAAAAATCTCAACTCGCCCTTCCCGCCGATACAGGACAAGTAAGTGCATTCTTACACGTTTGAAGATTATAAACAAGTTGCAAGTTTCAAAACTCCCAAACCAGTTGGATGATACCTTCCCCATAACTGTATTTGTAAAGATGTCGGCCACCTCTTGTTATCTAATTTAAGGATTCAATCCTTATCAACATAACGATGCTTGATAGTTGTTTTGAGAGCTTCCCTTGACCTCATACAATATGACAGCCACCTTCTTCTCTTGGCTCATATATCTTATCCTTGGTCTTCCTCTTTCTCTTCGACTTTCCCTTCTATGATGTTCGTAATGAAACTGGGGCCGTATTTGCGTTCCTGTTTTCGTTCGTTTGATGAATATTCGGATGCTTTCTACCACGATTTCTGACTTCAAGGGCCATTTTTTCAAACGTTAAAACACGGTCCTGATCAATATTCTAAACCGAAAAATTGGCCCAAATTGGCCCTTGAAGTCTAGAAATCGTGGCGGGGAAGCATATGAATATTCATCAAACAAACGAAAAAAGTAACGCGAATACGGCCCGTGTATCGTATATCTCAATACAACTGATTTGACTACCTCTTGACGCAGTAAAATCTTTATTAATATCAATGGTGAAGTTTAAGTAGGAGCTGTGTTTTGTAGAGAGCTGATGCGTAACGCGATAGCGCTGGCGTACGAGTCCAGCAGCTCCCGCCTGTTCTACTCGGACATCCAGCGCGGAGCCATCAACGTGGTGCACTTCAACGGCTCCGGACACGCCACCTTCCTCGACCGTGAGTCACAATATCACACCACACTGACAACAATAGAGTCCAGCAGCTCCCGCCTGTTCTACTCGGACATCCAGCGCGGAGCCATCAACGTGGTGCACTTCAACGGCTCCGGACACGCCACCTTCCTCGACCGTGAGTCACAATATCACACCACACTGACAACAATAGAGTCCAGCAGCTCCCGCCTGTTCTACTCGGACATCCAGCGCGGAGCCATCAACGTGGTGCACTTCAACGGCTCCGGACACGCCACCTTCCTCGACCGTGAGTCACAATATCACACCACACTGACAACAATAGAGTCCAGCAGCTCCCGCCTGTTCTACTCGGACATCCAGCGCGGAGCCATCAACGTGGTGCACTTCAACGGCTCCGGACACGCCACCTTCCTCGACCGTGAGTCACAATATCACACCACACTGACAACAATAGAGTCCAGCAGCTCCCGCCTGTTCTACTCGGACATCCAGCGCGGAGCCATCAACGTGGTGCACTTCAACGGCTCCGGACACGCCACCTTCCTCGACCGTGAGTCACAATATCACACCACACTGACAACAATAGAGTCCAGCAGCTCCCGCCTGTTCTACTCGGACATCCAGCGCGGAGCCATCAACGTGGTGCACTTCAACGGCTCCGGACACGCCACCTTCCTCGACCGTGAGTCACAATATCACACCACACTGACAACAATAGAGTCCAGCAGCTCCCGCCTGTTCTACTCGGACATCCAGCGCGGAGCCATCAACGTGGTGCACTTCAACGGCTCCGGACACGCCACCTTCCTCGACCGTGAGTCACAATATCACACCACACTGACAACAATAGAGTCCAGCAGCTCCCGCCTGTTCTACTCGGACATCCAGCGCGGAGCCATCAACGTGGTGCACTTCAACGGCTCCGGACACGCCACCTTCCTCGACCGTGAGTCACAATATCACACCACACTGACAACAATAGAGTCCAGCAGCTCCCGCCTGTTCTACTCGGACATCCAGCGCGGAGCCATCAACGTGGTGCACTTCAACGGCTCCGGACACGCCACCTTCCTCGACCGTGAGTCACAATATCACACCACACTGACAACAATAGAGTCCAGCAGCTCCCGCCTGTTCTACTCGGACATCCAGCGCGGAGCCATCAACGTGGTGCACTTCAACGGCTCCGGACACGCCACCTTCCTCGACCGTGAGTCACAATATCACACCACACTGACAACAATAGAGTCCAGCAGCTCCCGCCTGTTCTACTCGGACATCCAGCGCGGAGCCATCAACGTGGTGCACTTCAACGGCTCCGGACACGCCACCTTCCTCGACCGTGAGTCACAATATCACACCACACTGACAACAATAGAGTCCAGCAGCTCCCGCCTGTTCTACTCGGACATCCAGCGCGGAGCCATCAACGTGGTGCACTTCAACGGCTCCGGACACGCCACCTTCCTCGACCGTGAGTCACAATATCACACCACACTGACAACAATAGAGTCCAGCAGCTCCCGCCTGTTCTACTCGGACATCCAGCGCGGAGCCATCAACGTGGTGCACTTCAACGGCTCCGGACACGCCACCTTCCTCGACCGTGAGTCACAATATCACACCACACTGACAACAATAGAGTCCAGCAGCTCCCGCCTGTTCTACTCGGACATCCAGCGCGGAGCCATCAACGTGGTGCACTTCAACGGCTCCGGACACGCCACCTTCCTCGACCGTGAGTCACAATATCACACCACACTGACAACAATAGAGTCCAGCAGCTCCCGCCTGTTCTACTCGGACATCCAGCGCGGAGCCATCAACGTGGTGCACTTCAACGGCTCCGGACACGCCACCTTCCTCGACCGTGAGTCACAATATCACACCACACTGACAACAATAGAGTCCAGCAGCTCCCGCCTGTTCTACTCGGACATCCAGCGCGGAGCCATCAACGTGGTGCACTTCAACGGCTCCGGACACGCCACCTTCCTCGACCGTGAGTCACAATATCACACCACACTGACAACAATAGAGTCCAGCAGCTCCCGCCTGTTCTACTCGGACATCCAGCGCGGAGCCATCAACGTGGTGCACTTCAACGGCTCCGGACACGCCACCTTCCTCGACCGTGAGTCACAATATCACACCACACTGACAACAATAGAGTCCAGCAGCTCCCGCCTGTTCTACTCGGACATCCAGCGCGGAGCCATCAACGTGGTGCACTTCAACGGCTCCGGACACGCCACCTTCCTCGACCGTGAGTCACAATATCACACCACACTGACAACAATAGAGTCCAGCAGCTCCCGCCTGTTCTACTCGGACATCCAGCGCGGAGCCATCAACGTGGTGCACTTCAACGGCTCCGGACACGCCACCTTCCTCGACCGTGAGTCACAATATCACACCACACTGACAACAATAGAGTCCAGCAGCTCCCGCCTGTTCTACTCGGACATCCAGCGCGGAGCCATCAACGTGGTGCACTTCAACGGCTCCGGACACGCCACCTTCCTCGACCGTGAGTCACAATATCACACCACACTGACAACAATAGAGTCCAGCAGCTCCCGCCTGTTCTACTCGGACATCCAGCGCGGAGCCATCAACGTGGTGCACTTCAACGGCTCCGGACACGCCACCTTCCTCGACCGTGAGTCACAATATCACACCACACTGACAACAATAGAGTCCAGCAGCTCCCGCCTGTTCTACTCGGACATCCAGCGCGGAGCCATCAACGTGGTGCACTTCAACGGCTCCGGACACGCCACCTTCCTCGACCGTGAGTCACAATATCACACCACACTGACAACAATAGAGTCCAGCAGCTCCCGCCTGTTCTACTCGGACATCCAGCGCGGAGCCATCAACGTGGTGCACTTCAACGGCTCCGGACACGCCACCTTCCTCGACCGTGAGTCACAATATCACACCACACTGACAACAATAGAGTCCAGCAGCTCCCGCCTGTTCTACTCGGACATCCAGCGCGGAGCCATCAACGTGGTGCACTTCAACGGCTCCGGACACGCCACCTTCCTCGACCGTGAGTCACAATATCACACCACACTGACAACAATAGAGTCCAGCAGCTCCCGCCTGTTCTACTCGGACATCCAGCGCGGAGCCATCAACGTGGTGCACTTCAACGGCTCCGGACACGCCACCTTCCTCGACCGTGAGTCACAATATCACACCACACTGACAACAATAGAGTCCAGCAGCTCCCGCCTGTTCTACTCGGACATCCAGCGCGGAGCCATCAACGTGGTGCACTTCAACGGCTCCGGACACGCCACCTTCCTCGACCGTGAGTCACAATATCACACCACACTGACAACAATAGAGTCCAGCAGCTCCCGCCTGTTCTACTCGGACATCCAGCGCGGAGCCATCAACGTGGTGCACTTCAACGGCTCCGGACACGCCACCTTCCTCGACCGTGAGTCACAATATCACACCACACTGACAACAATAGAGTCCAGCAGCTCCCGCCTGTTCTACTCGGACATCCAGCGCGGAGCCATCAACGTGGTGCACTTCAACGGCTCCGGACACGCCACCTTCCTCGACCGTGAGTCACAATATCACACCACACTGACAACAATAGAGTCCAGCAGCTCCCGCCTGTTCTACTCGGACATCCAGCGCGGAGCCATCAACGTGGTGCACTTCAACGGCTCCGGACACGCCACCTTCCTCGACCGTGAGTCACAATATCACACCACACTGACAACAATAGAGTCCAGCAGCTCCCGCCTGTTCTACTCGGACATCCAGCGCGGAGCCATCAACGTGGTGCACTTCAACGGCTCCGGACACGCCACCTTCCTCGACCGTGAGTCACAATATCACACCACACTGACAACAATAGAGTCCAGCAGCTCCCGCCTGTTCTACTCGGACATCCAGCGCGGAGCCATCAACGTGGTGCACTTCAACGGCTCCGGACACGCCACCTTCCTCGACCGTGAGTCACAATATCACACCACACTGACAACAATAGAGTCCAGCAGCTCCCGCCTGTTCTACTCGGACATCCAGCGCGGAGCCATCAACGTGGTGCACTTCAACGGCTCCGGACACGCCACCTTCCTCGACCGTGAGTCACAATATCACACCACACTGACAACAATAGAGTCCAGCAGCTCCCGCCTGTTCTACTCGGACATCCAGCGCGGAGCCATCAACGTGGTGCACTTCAACGGCTCCGGACACGCCACCTTCCTCGACCGTGAGTCACAATATCACACCACACTGACAACAATAGAGTCCAGCAGCTCCCGCCTGTTCTACTCGGACATCCAGCGCGGAGCCATCAACGTGGTGCACTTCAACGGCTCCGGACACGCCACCTTCCTCGACCGTGAGTCACAATATCACACCACACTGACAACAATAGAGTCCAGCAGCTCCCGCCTGTTCTACTCGGACATCCAGCGCGGAGCCATCAACGTGGTGCACTTCAACGGCTCCGGACACGCCACCTTCCTCGACCGTGAGTCACAATATCACACCACACTGACAACAATAGAGTCCAGCAGCTCCCGCCTGTTCTACTCGGACATCCAGCGCGGAGCCATCAACGTGGTGCACTTCAACGGCTCCGGACACGCCACCTTCCTCGACCGTGAGTCACAATATCACACCACACTGACAACAATAGAGTCCAGCAGCTCCCGCCTGTTCTACTCGGACATCCAGCGCGGAGCCATCAACGTGGTGCACTTCAACGGCTCCGGACACGCCACCTTCCTCGACCGTGAGTCACAATATCACACCACACTGACAACAATAGAGTCCAGCAGCTCCCGCCTGTTCTACTCGGACATCCAGCGCGGAGCCATCAACGTGGTGCACTTCAACGGCTCCGGACACGCCACCTTCCTCGACCGTGAGTCACAATATCACACCACACTGACAACAATAGAGTCCAGCAGCTCCCGCCTGTTCTACTCGGACATCCAGCGCGGAGCCATCAACGTGGTGCACTTCAACGGCTCCGGACACGCCACCTTCCTCGACCGTGAGTCACAATATCACACCACACTGACAACAATAGAGTCCAGCAGCTCCCGCCTGTTCTACTCGGACATCCAGCGCGGAGCCATCAACGTGGTGCACTTCAACGGCTCCGGACACGCCACCTTCCTCGACCGTGAGTCACAATATCACACCACACTGACAACAATAGAGTCCAGCAGCTCCCGCCTGTTCTACTCGGACATCCAGCGCGGAGCCATCAACGTGGTGCACTTCAACGGCTCCGGACACGCCACCTTCCTCGACCGTGAGTCACAATATCACACCACACTGACAACAATAGAGTCCAGCAGCTCCCGCCTGTTCTACTCGGACATCCAGCGCGGAGCCATCAACGTGGTGCACTTCAACGGCTCCGGACACGCCACCTTCCTCGACCGTGAGTCACAATATCACACCACACTGACAACAATAGAGTCCAGCAGCTCCCGCCTGTTCTACTCGGACATCCAGCGCGGAGCCATCAACGTGGTGCACTTCAACGGCTCCGGACACGCCACCTTCCTCGACCGTGAGTCACAATATCACACCACACTGACAACAATAGAGTCCAGCAGCTCCCGCCTGTTCTACTCGGACATCCAGCGCGGAGCCATCAACGTGGTGCACTTCAACGGCTCCGGACACGCCACCTTCCTCGACCGTGAGTCACAATATCACACCACACTGACAACAATAGAGTCCAGCAGCTCCCGCCTGTTCTACTCGGACATCCAGCGCGGAGCCATCAACGTGGTGCACTTCAACGGCTCCGGACACGCCACCTTCCTCGACCGTGAGTCACAATATCACACCACACTGACAACAATAGAGTCCAGCAGCTCCCGCCTGTTCTACTCGGACATCCAGCGCGGAGCCATCAACGTGGTGCACTTCAACGGCTCCGGACACGCCACCTTCCTCGACCGTGAGTCACAATATCACACCACACTGACAACAATAGAGTCCAGCAGCTCCCGCCTGTTCTACTCGGACATCCAGCGCGGAGCCATCAACGTGGTGCACTTCAACGGCTCCGGACACGCCACCTTCCTCGACCGTGAGTCACAATATCACACCACACTGACAACAATAGAGTCCAGCAGCTCCCGCCTGTTCTACTCGGACATCCAGCGCGGAGCCATCAACGTGGTGCACTTCAACGGCTCCGGACACGCCACCTTCCTCGACCGTGAGTCACAATATCACACCACACTGACAACAATAGAGTCCAGCAGCTCCCGCCTGTTCTACTCGGACATCCAGCGCGGAGCCATCAACGTGGTGCACTTCAACGGCTCCGGACACGCCACCTTCCTCGACCGTGAGTCACAATATCACACCACACTGACAACAATAGAGTCCAGCAGCTCCCGCCTGTTCTACTCGGACATCCAGCGCGGAGCCATCAACGTGGTGCACTTCAACGGCTCCGGACACGCCACCTTCCTCGACCGTGAGTCACAATATCACACCACACTGACAACAATAGAGTCCAGCAGCTCCCGCCTGTTCTACTCGGACATCCAGCGCGGAGCCATCAACGTGGTGCACTTCAACGGCTCCGGACACGCCACCTTCCTCGACCGTGAGTCACAATATCACACCACACTGACAACAATAGAGTCCAGCAGCTCCCGCCTGTTCTACTCGGACATCCAGCGCGGAGCCATCAACGTGGTGCACTTCAACGGCTCCGGACACGCCACCTTCCTCGACCGTGAGTCACAATATCACACCACACTGACAACAATAGAGTCCAGCAGCTCCCGCCTGTTCTACTCGGACATCCAGCGCGGAGCCATCAACGTGGTGCACTTCAACGGCTCCGGACACGCCACCTTCCTCGACCGTGAGTCACAATATCACACCACACTGACAACAATAGAGTCCAGCAGCTCCCGCCTGTTCTACTCGGACATCCAGCGCGGAGCCATCAACGTGGTGCACTTCAACGGCTCCGGACACGCCACCTTCCTCGACCGTGAGTCACAATATCACACCACACTGACAACAATAGAGTCCAGCAGCTCCCGCCTGTTCTACTCGGACATCCAGCGCGGAGCCATCAACGTGGTGCACTTCAACGGCTCCGGACACGCCACCTTCCTCGACCGTGAGTCACAATATCACACCACACTGACAACAATAGAGTCCAGCAGCTCCCGCCTGTTCTACTCGGACATCCAGCGCGGAGCCATCAACGTGGTGCACTTCAACGGCTCCGGACACGCCACCTTCCTCGACCGTGAGTCACAATATCACACCACACTGACAACAATAGAGTCCAGCAGCTCCCGCCTGTTCTACTCGGACATCCAGCGCGGAGCCATCAACGTGGTGCACTTCAACGGCTCCGGACACGCCACCTTCCTCGACCGTGAGTCACAATATCACACCACACTGACAACAATAGAGTCCAGCAGCTCCCGCCTGTTCTACTCGGACATCCAGCGCGGAGCCATCAACGTGGTGCACTTCAACGGCTCCGGACACGCCACCTTCCTCGACCGTGAGTCACAATATCACACCACACTGACAACAATAGAGTCCAGCAGCTCCCGCCTGTTCTACTCGGACATCCAGCGCGGAGCCATCAACGTGGTGCACTTCAACGGCTCCGGACACGCCACCTTCCTCGACCGTGAGTCACAATATCACACCACACTGACAACAATAGAGTCCAGCAGCTCCCGCCTGTTCTACTCGGACATCCAGCGCGGAGCCATCAACGTGGTGCACTTCAACGGCTCCGGACACGCCACCTTCCTCGACCGTGAGTCACAATATCACACCACACTGACAACAATAGAGTCCAGCAGCTCCCGCCTGTTCTACTCGGACATCCAGCGCGGAGCCATCAACGTGGTGCACTTCAACGGCTCCGGACACGCCACCTTCCTCGACCGTGAGTCACAATATCACACCACACTGACAACAATAGAGTCCAGCAGCTCCCGCCTGTTCTACTCGGACATCCAGCGCGGAGCCATCAACGTGGTGCACTTCAACGGCTCCGGACACGCCACCTTCCTCGACCGTGAGTCACAATATCACACCACACTGACAACAATAGAGTCCAGCAGCTCCCGCCTGTTCTACTCGGACATCCAGCGCGGAGCCATCAACGTGGTGCACTTCAACGGCTCCGGACACGCCACCTTCCTCGACCGTGAGTCACAATATCACACCACACTGACAACAATAGAGTCCAGCAGCTCCCGCCTGTTCTACTCGGACATCCAGCGCGGAGCCATCAACGTGGTGCACTTCAACGGCTCCGGACACGCCACCTTCCTCGACCGTGAGTCACAATATCACACCACACTGACAACAATAGAGTCCAGCAGCTCCCGCCTGTTCTACTCGGACATCCAGCGCGGAGCCATCAACGTGGTGCACTTCAACGGCTCCGGACACGCCACCTTCCTCGACCGTGAGTCACAATATCACACCACACTGACAACAATAGAGTCCAGCAGCTCCCGCCTGTTCTACTCGGACATCCAGCGCGGAGCCATCAACGTGGTGCACTTCAACGGCTCCGGACACGCCACCTTCCTCGACCGTGAGTCACAATATCACACCACACTGACAACAATAGAGTCCAGCAGCTCCCGCCTGTTCTACTCGGACATCCAGCGCGGAGCCATCAACGTGGTGCACTTCAACGGCTCCGGACACGCCACCTTCCTCGACCGTGAGTCACAATATCACACCACACTGACAACAATAGAGTCCAGCAGCTCCCGCCTGTTCTACTCGGACATCCAGCGCGGAGCCATCAACGTGGTGCACTTCAACGGCTCCGGACACGCCACCTTCCTCGACCGTGAGTCACAATATCACACCACACTGACAACAATAGAGTCCAGCAGCTCCCGCCTGTTCTACTCGGACATCCAGCGCGGAGCCATCAACGTGGTGCACTTCAACGGCTCCGGACACGCCACCTTCCTCGACCGTGAGTCACAATATCACACCACACTGACAACAATAGAGTCCAGCAGCTCCCGCCTGTTCTACTCGGACATCCAGCGCGGAGCCATCAACGTGGTGCACTTCAACGGCTCCGGACACGCCACCTTCCTCGACCGTGAGTCACAATATCACACCACACTGACAACAATAGAGTCCAGCAGCTCCCGCCTGTTCTACTCGGACATCCAGCGCGGAGCCATCAACGTGGTGCACTTCAACGGCTCCGGACACGCCACCTTCCTCGACCGTGAGTCACAATATCACACCACACTGACAACAATAGAGTCCAGCAGCTCCCGCCTGTTCTACTCGGACATCCAGCGCGGAGCCATCAACGTGGTGCACTTCAACGGCTCCGGACACGCCACCTTCCTCGACCGTGAGTCACAATATCACACCACACTGACAACAATAGAGTCCAGCAGCTCCCGCCTGTTCTACTCGGACATCCAGCGCGGAGCCATCAACGTGGTGCACTTCAACGGCTCCGGACACGCCACCTTCCTCGACCGTGAGTCACAATATCACACCACACTGACAACAATAGAGTCCAGCAGCTCCCGCCTGTTCTACTCGGACATCCAGCGCGGAGCCATCAACGTGGTGCACTTCAACGGCTCCGGACACGCCACCTTCCTCGACCGTGAGTCACAATATCACACCACACTGACAACAATAGAGTCCAGCAGCTCCCGCCTGTTCTACTCGGACATCCAGCGCGGAGCCATCAACGTGGTGCACTTCAACGGCTCCGGACACGCCACCTTCCTCGACCGTGAGTCACAATATCACACCACACTGACAACAATAGAGTCCAGCAGCTCCCGCCTGTTCTACTCGGACATCCAGCGCGGAGCCATCAACGTGGTGCACTTCAACGGCTCCGGACACGCCACCTTCCTCGACCGTGAGTCACAATATCACACCACACTGACAACAATAGAGTCCAGCAGCTCCCGCCTGTTCTACTCGGACATCCAGCGCGGAGCCATCAACGTGGTGCACTTCAACGGCTCCGGACACGCCACCTTCCTCGACCGTGAGTCACAATATCACACCACACTGACAACAATAGAGTCCAGCAGCTCCCGCCTGTTCTACTCGGACATCCAGCGCGGAGCCATCAACGTGGTGCACTTCAACGGCTCCGGACACGCCACCTTCCTCGACCGTGAGTCACAATATCACACCACACTGACAACAATAGAGTCCAGCAGCTCCCGCCTGTTCTACTCGGACATCCAGCGCGGAGCCATCAACGTGGTGCACTTCAACGGCTCCGGACACGCCACCTTCCTCGACCGTGAGTCACAATATCACACCACACTGACAACAATAGAGTCCAGCATTTCTTTTGGCTAATAAATACTCGTTGCTTATTAGTTGAGTTTCCCCAGAACAATATACCATAGCGCAAAACGGTCTCAACGTACCCATGGTAAGCAGTAACTACGGCAGACTCATTAACAGTTTTCCTGAGCATGTACATTGTAATTTTCTACAAATTGTGTTAGTGTGAGCCTTCCAATTTCGTCGTGCACTTGACACGTTTTTGATTTCTTTTGGTTCTACGACATCCGGTTTCTCACGATGTTTTCCTTCACCGTTTGAGAGTACTGTAGGGAGTAGCACCATACATATTTCGGCAGAAAATCTCATCGGTGAACGATCGGAATCGAATCAAAGACCTTAAGACGGGACATCTAGATCATCATTGCTTCTCTTCTTCTTTATGAAATCTCTCGATTGTTGTGTGACAGAGGTGGGCGCAGTGGAAGGCATGGTGGTAGATCCTCTGGGACGTGCGCTGTACTGGACGTGCAGCAGCGCGCTGGGGGTGATGCGCGCCTCGCTGGCGGGGGCCGAGGGGGGGGGAGGGGGCACGCCCGCAGTGCAGCGAGTCGTCGCGCTCGAGCCCGGAGACCGCCCGAGGGGGATCGAGATCGATCCATGCGATGAGTAAGTATACGGGCTAAGAAAATAACGCTTCGGTAACATGAGCTGCTCACACATTGTAATGTTAGGTATCTGCTGCGTTAGCAAAATTGCAATTGTGTTTTGTTCGCGGATATGTACCTATTCTACTTGAGCACTGATTATATTGGTTTGTTTTAGATTGTGAAACCTTTTGTTTTTTGTCCTTTGGCGGTTGGTGGAATTCCCTCAGTTACTTCAAAGAGGGAGTTTTCGCCTCAACCAAGGTTGACACCATCTGGTCCACTTACCTTGTCGTCGGCCGAAGCCGACGACAGTTGATGTCGGATAGTTCTATTAGGTTAGATGGCGCTGGGATCACGGATAAGAAGAATTCGCTTATCCGTCATTCCAGCGCCATCTAGTGGGACAAGCTCTGACGTAGGTAATCTTTAAGCTAGGTAGTAGCTAGTTTTTTGGTGGCGATAGCGGACAGAGGTCGCTACTGACCTCTTAAATTTTATTCAATTTGTAGACGCGTGTACTGGAGCAACTGGAACGAGTCCCGGCCGGGCATCTTGCGCGCGTTCACTTCGGGCGCGCGGCCGGAGCGCATCATCTCGCGCGACGTGCTCATGCCGAACGGGCTCGCGCTGGAGCACGCGGCGCGCCGCCTCTACTGGGCCGACGCGCGGCTCGACAAGATAGAACGGGCGCGGTACGACGGCTCGCATAGGGAGGTGAGCTGTGCTGATTGTCTGTGAGTGTATCGCTTCGCTTCGAGCGCGCGGCCGGAGCGCATCTTCTGTTGTGAAACTAAGGAAATTTCGATCCTATCACGTAGGTATCGAGGTTCGTTCGTCCTGCAGAGGCAGCAACGGTAACTGCACCGTCGTGACTTCACAAAACAGCGGAGTGTGACGCGGGTCGTGTTCCAGGTGGTGTCTCGCAGCAACGCGGAGCACCCGTTCGGGGTGGCGGCGGGGGGCGGCCGCGTGTACTGGACCGAGTGGGTGTCGCGGGGGGTGTTCGCGCTGGACGCGGCGGGGGGGGAGCCCGCGCGCCTGCGCACCGCCGCGCACCGACCGATGGCGCTGGTGGCGATCACTCCCGACCTGCCGGTACGTCCCTGCGTCCCTGCGTCCCCCCATGTGTAGCGTGACCCCGCTGACGTGCGTGCAACCCGCAGACGTGCCTGTCGGACCCGTGCGCGGTGCTGCGCGGCGGGTGCGCGGAGCTGTGCGTGCGCGGCCCGGCCGGCGGCGCGGCGTGCGCGTGCGGCGCGGGGCGGCGGCTGGCGCGGGACGGGCGCGCCTGCGAGCCGGCCTCGCCCGCCGCCCCCGCCTGCCCCCCGCAACACTTCCACTGCGCGGAGGGGCCCTGCCTGCCCGAGGAGCTGCTCTGCGACGGAGTGCCGCACTGCAGCGACCGGCCCGGGGCTAGCGACGAGGACCTCGCATACTGCAGTACGTATCCTCTTCACTTCGTTCGACCCTGATATCCACCGTCGATGCACATTTTTCTTCGCTCATCCATTGAATTCTCAACATCCTCCTGGACTCCTTGAATAACAAGGAATAAAAATGTAAAGCTGCGCTTCACTCGCAGCGTACGCGATCTGCCCTGCGACGTACATGTCGTGCGGCGAGGGCGGAGGCGCCGGGTCGGGCGGCGGGGGCGCGCGCTGCGTGCCGGCGCAGGCGCGCTGCGACGGACGGGTCGACTGCCCCTCCGGGGTGGACGAGCAGGGCTGCGACTGCGGGGACAACCAGTTCAAGTATGTACTGCAGTTGCTAAACTTGCCTCATCTTAGTCCTCACTGTTGCTTAACATCAGGCTATATCATGAAGAAGAAAATATTGTCTAGCCTATTAAAAGAAAGTTGTAACCGACGTATTAAGGTGAAGTACGCTCTAGCGTGAGGTCTGCGTGAGGTTTTCTGGCCGGCCCGCGCCCTTTTACACTGAACGTTATTTATAAATGTATTTTTTGCTATAAAATAATTCCGTAATCCTCTACCGTTTTTATTAGGGAACACGTAGACGAAATTTCATAAAAAAAAAATTAAACAACCAGCAAATGAAACTGCTTTATGATGAAGATTTAGAGGTAACTTTGTGATTTTTTTTTCTATCGAGTCAAATTAAGTGAATCGTGTTTCGATTTCCATAACTAATAAACCAATATCCTGAACTATTTATTGTCATCAAAAAAATATAAAAAAAAATGTGTTTTTATGCCTTAAAAATGACTTGACGTACAGTGAGTTTTGCGACTTACATCACCTTAAGGAATTCCTCAGACCGGTCAGTTGGCCAGTAATAGGCTATTTTACATCATGTAAGAAAACACATAAAAATGCATGTATACTATAGGTTTCGTTACAAGTAAACGATAAACGTCGATATTTATTCATAAAAATGCAATTGTTAGGTCATATTTCAATAATTTCGTTTAATAGATTTTCGTATGTACCTAGTACAGTCAGCAAAGAAAGTGGTTTACCACTTTGGACCAAAGTTTCTGTGAAATCTTACTAGCGCTACGGTTTACTTTTCTAACGCAGAAGAGATGCACAATTATGACGTAATATCCGCTAACTGATATGCCTGACATTTTTGAAGTCACTGGAAAATTTGGTTATTTTGAGCTCTATTATCAACGCAATAGCTTGTTTTTTTGCAATAATACATAAAATCTTCATTCAAATAACACAAGTTCGATCTTTTTTGAGAAAAACTTTTTACATCTGAAAAAGAAAATATCTCTGACAAGTGTCACTGTATTACTGTCAACGTAATAAATATTTAAGGTAAAGTGGGGTTATGGCAACTATCGGATAATTTCAACTAATATCAGAATTTTCAACAGGCTTGATATAAATAAATAAATTGTTCTCTTATTTACTAAAATTAGTAAAAATTTTAAGACTCGAAAAGTAGTATTAATTTACTTGTCGAGTTTATAAAATCGCGATAACGTGCCACTATTTGTAGGTATATAACAGTTTCAATTACCCTTCTCACTGTTACAAGCATTTTGTGCAAAATAATACTACTTGATATATTGTATACTTTATTCTTTACACACTTTACAGCTTAAGACATTTACTTACCTAAGACGGTAATATAAAACTAGATAAAATTTGAAAAAATATAGGATTAAAAAACGATAAAGTTAGAACTCCATGGTAATTGTAACTAATTCGAAACGTGGATACTAAAATTAATTTTAAGTTTGATAATTTTCATAGATAGACAAATTCAGATTTGACAAAATTTGTGCTGGACGAAATTCTTATTGGACAATATTCGTGTTAGAAGAAATCGATATTGGACAAAATTCATATTGGACATAATTCGTGTTGGTCATTAGTTCTAGTTTAACATTTGATTTTGGACATTAGTAGCGCGAAGGAAAAATTTTAGTCGCAATTACCCCACTTTCTACTATTGAAGTGTATACATAATACTAGCTGTTACCCGCGACTTCGTACGCGTTAAAATCGAATATCGCCTTGACTGTGCATCGCCATCATGTTTGGGCTATCAACGATTGCATCACACGTCATCAGAATCTAGTGTTCCTAGATTGCAAAAGTCAAACGAGCTTCCCATCAAAAAGTTCTTACACAAACTTTTAAATCCCTTTTAGGGGTTCTTTTGGAAATCCCTTTTAGGGGCCTTTTGAAAACCCTTGAAACACGTGTCCATTTATTTTATAATATAATGTATCCAAACCGAGTTTCAAACCTATAGCTTCCAGTCAAAATGTTCCTATACAAACTTTAAAACCCCTTTTAACCCCATTTTAAGGGATGTTTTGAAAAACCCTGAAACACTGTTCAAGCAAATCGATAAACGCACTAAAAAGTTTTATACAAAACGTTTTCAACCCTTTTGGGGAAGATTTCCGAAACCACCATAAAGAAAGCTACCCCTTCTTTCAGTTTAGCTTCAGCGGTTTCGGCTCCGCGATGATGAGTCAGTCAGGTTTAGCTTTTTATAGATATAGATTAAATTATAAACAGGGCAATGATAACTGTCATACATAGTTTCTAATTCTTTGCTGACGTAAATAGTATTGCAAGGGAAAATCAACCTTCTTGATTCATGACGTTCGTAAGAATCTCAACCGTAGGGTGGTAAACCACTTATTTTGCTGACTGTACCTACCTACCTAGTTATAAGCCTACGCACGGGAGCGAATTACTTTAGTTGCAATTAAACACAACACAGAGCACACCTATACAGTGGTTTTCTTATAATAATTCCCTCAAGCTAAACTGAACCTTAGGCACCCCAACATATGGTCGCAATCGAACCGGATTACCTACGAGCTACGGAGCACCTGCCGCTCGACGAGAACAATAGCAGCCGCATTCCTGAATAAGATAAGGACTTAGCGCGATGAGTTCTACTAAGGAAATAATTAATGTTTTGGAAGATACAGCATCGTTACTGCAGAGAACTCAAATTAACCTGAAGAAATGTCCGAAGTCGAGATTAACGAAGGGTTACATCGAAGCTAGAATGAAAGGAATCGAAGAGTATTGGACGATTTTTAGAAATTCTCATCAAGAATTAATCAAGATCACACCAAAAGAACAAAGGGCCATTTTACCGTACTTTGTGAATGAAGATTACTTTGTGTACGAGGACTTATACCTATGTTTAGTGGCGGATTTACGAGATTTATTGACTGCTTCGACTCCAACGCCCGCTGCTTCTGCTTCTTCACAGGACAATACGAATTCTAGTATTAACTTGAATTCTAACCAACTCGTCAGGCTGCCGAGAATAGAATTGCCCAAGTTTAGCGGTAATTATGAAGAATGGACTACATTCAAGGACTTGTTTACATCATTGGTGCATGAAAATACGACGATTAGTGATGTGCAAAAGTTACATTATTCAAGTTCAAGTTCAAGTTCATTTATTCAATAACAATAATCGTGTTTGAAATTGGTACTCACATAATATAAAATCACTTAAATATAATACAAAATTAGTTGCACAATATAATAAAATCAATATAAATAACAACGTCACATAAATAAAACAGTCATCTTCAATAAACAAAATAGAAAATTCAAGTATTCATGTTAATATTATTAATAAAATCATCACATGAGTAGTAACACCCTTTCAACAAAAGCTTTTTCAATTTAATTTTAAATACATTTGGACTATCAATAGTTTTCATTTCATTGGGCAATGCGTTAAATAATCTAACAGCTTGATAACGACTGCAATGTGTGGCAATATTGAGCTTAGGGCAGAAAGGCATTTCAATATCCTTTCTTCTAGTTGCTAGTCGTGATATTCTTTGCTCTCTTGTTTCGTAACGGCACCAATGTTTGACGACGTCCACCAGGGTTACCAGTATGTAGAGGCTAGGAACAGTTAGTATTTGTAGTTTTAGAAAGTACTCTCTACATGATTCCCATTGTGGTATTCTGACTATTGTACGTATGGCACGTTTTTGCATAACAAAAGCTTTTTTTATATTATATTTGTAACTACCTCCCCAGCATTTAATGCTATACCTTAGTTTTGATTCTACGAGAGCATAATACACTAGTTTAAGATGTTCGACTGTCACCTCGTCCCGAAGGCATCTTATTGCATAACATGCTGAGCTTAATGCGTTTTCGATTGCCTCCAGTTCCGTCTTCCAATTTAGAAGTGCATCGATCTGTACGCCTAAGAATTTAACGCTATTAGAAAGCTCTACCTTCGCCCCTTTGCAAACTATTTCATCTATATCATACCTGAAAGAAGTCGTTTTGAATAAAATTATGTTTGTTTTTTTGACGTTAAGGTTAAGATTGTTGGCTTCAAACCATGCGTTAAAAGATAGAAGTGCGGAGTCAATTTTAATTTTGAGTTCGTCGAGATCATTTGCAGGAATAATAGCGTTTGTGTCATCTGCGTAGACCACCAGCCGTGCTTCAGGAATAGCGCTGTTTACAAACCCTATAAGATCGTTGAGGAACATCACAAAGAATATTGGTCCAAGTATTGAACCCTGTGGGACCCCTCGTTTAACATTTACTATTTTAGATTTAGTTATAACTATTTGAAGACTAGTGTGACTGGAGAGGCCCAGACTTTATTAAAACACATCCAGGTAACACAACAAAATTACAAACCAGCATGGGACATTCTCAAAGCGAGGTACGGAAATAAAAGATTAATTATCAACTCAGTCTTGAAAAAATTGTTCAACCTAAAGAAGATTAGTTCTCAGTCTTCTTCTCAAATCAAGAATTTACTTGACGTCACCGTGGATTGTCTAAACAATTTGAAGAATCTGAACATAACTACGGATTCATGGGATCCTATAATTATTTTTCTGGTCATTCAGAAATTGGACCCTGAGTCCCATAAAGACTGGGAAGAGATTGCCTACAAGGACGACACCGAGGAACTACCTACCTGGAGTGAACTGATGAAGTTTTTAGAATCAAAATACCGAACACTTGAACTGGTCTCGCCTTCGGGCTCTCGCGAAAAACCTGTGAAAGAACGTTCATTTCACGTCGCCACCGCAACCACGTCACATAGACCAACGTCAACGTCGTCGCACACACCATCAAACAAAACATGCGTCCTATGCAAAGAAAACCACACCTTATGCCATTGTAAGGAATTCACCAAACTGCAACCTACCGAACGAGATGAATATGTAAAGAAAAATGACCTGTGCTTCAATTGTTTAGTACCAGGATATTCAGCGCACCAATGTAGACTGCACATGTCCTGTCGTATATGCAGACGGCGCCATCATACTCTCCTACATCAAAACAGGAACTCGAATGCTTCCGAAACATCAGGACCTACTCAACCGGAAGCATCACATCACACTGTAGAAGAGCAAGAGGAAAGTTTGGCAAACACAATGATCGCGTCACATCACACTACTAGACAAGGCACAAGCACAGCACTACTAGCGACGGCAATGGTGACATTAAGAAGCGAGCAAAATCACACCGTTGTTCTTTGTGCGCTGGTAGATCAAGGTTCGCAGGCAGCATTTATAAGCGAAAAGGCAACTCAAATGCTCAATCTTACCAAACAGTCAGCGAGTGGAAGTATCATTGGAGTGGGATCTACAAGAACAAATGTCAATCACGTGGTACAGCTGCAGGTTGGTTCCCAATGGGATCCAAGCTTCAAGATGGATCTAAAAGCTTATGTAATGAGCAAACAACTTACCACCAAGCTCCCCTCCAAAGCTGTCACTGTCAATAATTGGACACACCTAGAAGGACTCAATCTGGCAGATTCAAGCTACCATACACCAGGGCCGATTGACTTGCTTCTAGGCGTCAAAGAGTACGCACAGATAGTGCAACAACAAATAATCAAAGGTCCTCCAGGTACTCCTTGTGCTCAAAAAACCAACCTTGGATGGATTTTGTTCGGAGAAATCGATTCTACGAACTTGCAAGAAAACTCATTTCTGGTCCGTCATCATCAAGTCGAAATGGAAGATATGCTAAAATCACTGTGGGAGATAGACACTGACCATAAAAGAAAACTAACAAGAGAAGAAAAGCAATGCGAAACAATATATGAAGAAACACACACAAGAACAGAAGAAGGAAGATACGTGGTAAAGTTACCCTTCAAGACAGAAAATCCGAAATCATTGGAAGGAAACACAAAACAAATAGCAAAGAACAGACTTTTACAATTAGAAAGAAGATTCAAGAGGACACCAGAGCTAAAAGAAGACTATAAGAAAGTGATGAAAGAATATCTAACACTAGAACACATGGAAGAAATACCTGAACAAGAAACAAACAAAGAGAAAGCTGTGTACTTACCTCACCATGCCGTTGTCCGTGAAGACAAGGAAACCTCGAAGACACGCGTTGTTTTTGATGCTTCGGCAAAGGGCACGAACAACGTTTCCCTCAATGATGAATTACTGGTTGGGCCACAGCTTCAAGACGATCTTAGAAACCTAATCATGAGATGGCGACTGAAACGTGTCTGTTACGCAGGCGATATTCAAAAGATGTACAGGCAATGCATCGTAGACAGTGACCACGCTGACAGCTATCAGCGCATTCTATGGCGAGAAGATGAAATGGAAAGCATTAGAGAATATCGTTTGCTTCGAGTTACGTTCGGCACAGCGTCAGCACCTTACCTGGCAGTAAGAACTCTTCACCAGGTTGCTGACGATGAAGGTCAAGATCATCCAAAGTCAGCCAAGATAATAAAAGAAGACTTTTATATTGATGATCTGCTATCAGGTGAAGACACAGCAAAGGAAGCCGTAGACAGAGCCCAAGATGTTGCTAAAATTCTGAAGAAAGGTGGCTTCGTTTTATCAAAATGGTCGTCAAACTGTTCAGAGTTCATGAAGTCTATAGAACCAAAAGAGAGGAGTACTCATGATCAAATGGACTTTAAACTAGATGGAATCGTCAAAGCTTTAGGAATCGTTTGGAATGTCAAAACAGATAAATTCCAATACCAATCAAATCTACCTACGATCTCAACCAATGTCACGAAGAGGACAGTTCTATCTGATGTCCAAAAACTGTTCGACCCTCTAGGATGGATTGCTCCCAGTCTGATCATGGCAAAAATGCTCATACAAAAGCTATGGTTAGAAAAGATCGGTTGGGACGACAAGATAAGTGAACAGTTAGAGGATGAATGGAAAATCGTACGAGCAGATTTTGAGAACGTGACAGATATTCAAATTGATCGATGGCTAGGTACTATCAGCACTGAAATGAGCAAGGTACAAATCCACGGCTTCAGTGATGCATCCATGCAAGCGTACGCAGCAGTAGCTTATTTAAGAACAGAAACTCAAGACGGCACAATAACATCTAGAATTATAGCTTCAAGAACTAGAGTGGCACCTCTGCGTACCGTGTCTTTACCTCGCCTGGAACTAACTGGAGCATTACTGTTGTCAAAGCTGCTGAAGCAAATAGAACATGCCATGAGAATATCTCCGACACAAATCTATGCATGGACTGACTCAATGATTGTGATTGCATGGTTGTCTGGTGAGCCACACAGATGGAAACCATTTGTAGCCAACCGGGTCGTAGAAATCATCGAGAACATTCACAATAGTCGCTGGTACCATGTCCCATCAGAAGAAAATCCAGCAGATATAGCGTCTAGGGGAATGCCTCTCTCTGAACTGGAAGACAAGACGTTGTGGTGGGAAGGGCCAGCGTGGCTATCTGAAAAAGAAATAACATTAAAACATAAAGAAGTGATATCTACAGACCTAGAAATGAAGAAGAACAAAATACAAGCTAATCTAAAAATTCAAAATGAAGAAGCAATCGAGAGTATAACGTCACAATTTGATCTATTTGAAAACCTAAAAGAACTAACAAAGGTCATAGCCTACTGCAAACGGTTTTTGAATTTTAAAAGACAATCAGAAGACAAGAATGGAAGTTTAACTACTGAAGAAATCGAAAAAGCACTGTTGTCAATCATTAAAATAGTACAAAGAGAAGATCATGGCGATGAGATAGATAGAATAAAGAGAAACAAAGCTATGAAAGGGGATAGCAATATAAAAACCCTCAACCCTTACCTTGACGAGAATGATATCCTCAGGGTGGGCGGTCGTCTACAGAACGCAAATCTCGATGAATACTCCAAACACCCAATAATTCTAGGAAACAAGAATAAATTAGTTGCAATGATTGTCGCAGATGCTCATACTCAAACACTACACGGAGGCGTTCAGCTGATGTTATGTTACTTACGTACCAAATACTGGATCATAAGGGCAAAATCTTTGGTCAAATCGTGCATACACAAGTGCTTAGTGTGTGCAAGGCAAAAAGCCATTACCAGAACACAAATAATGGGAGATCTGCCCAAAGAAAGAGTAACTCCAACCCGGGCTTTTCTGCATAGTGGAGTAGATTTCGCAGGCCCTTTTCAAATAGTCATGTCCAGAGGAAGAGGAGTTAAGACACACAAGGCATACATTTCTGTATTTGTATGCATGTCTACAAAAGCCTTGCATCTGGAACTTGTTGGAGATCTAACTTCAGAGGCTTTTATTGCTGCATTCAAGCGTTTTGTTTCAAGAAGAGGAAAATGTAGCAATATAAGGAGCGATCAAGGAAGGAACTTTGTCGGCGCAGATAAAGAACTAAGAGCATTATGGCAAGATGCAAACTTGGTTTTCGATGGTGAGATTTCAAACGCATTGGCATTGGACGGGACTCAATGGCACTTTATTCCGGCCTACTCACCAAATTTCGGAGGACTATGGGAGGCTGGTGTAAAGTCAGTCAAGCACCACCTGAAGCGCATCCTAACCACAAACCTCACTTTTGAAGAAATGTCAACTGTACTGTGCCAAATAGAAGCGTGCCTTAACTCCAGGCCTTTGTGTCCTATCGATGACTCAGATCCAGATTCAATAGAACCGCTGACACCAGGTCACTTTTTAATAGGCGAAGCTCCAATAGTCGTACCCTCGCCATGCTTCAAGGACTACAAGATAAACACCTTATCTCGATGGCAATATACACAGAAACTACTGGGTGATTTCTGGCGTCGTTGGCAACAAGAATATTTGTCAAGACTACAACAACGTCCAATTTGGTTGAAGAAGGTTAAAGAATTTAAAATCGGTGACATAGTCTTGATCAAGACCGAAGGCTTGCCTCCAGGGAAATGGTCCCTAGGTCGCATTGTGGCGAAACATCCCGGATCTGATGATCATACCAGAGTTTATAGCGTAAAAAGCGGTAACCAAGTAATAAAAAGATCAATTTCAAGACTGTGTCCCCTCCCTATAGATACTGATTGAAAGATAAAAGCTAATTACTTGTTCATATTTTTTCTATTGTATTATGTCAAGCTTAGATAAGAATTGCTGCAACTTTTCATTTAAATTATTGTAAGTTTAAAGTTATAAAGATAAGAGTCATAAAATGTTTTGCAGTGTACATAAGCTCATTAGTTTGTTGTTTTGTTCGAACGCATAACTATGTAGGTAAGAAGATAAGCAGGTAATAAAAATCCTTAGTAGTAGCGTAGTAGGTATCTATAATATTTGTTTTCGTAATCAACATGCATTCATTCAATTTATTTGTTTACCAACCATAGTATGTTAGTTTAAAGTTTGTAAAAGGACCTGTACCTATGTCCTTTTGGTGGGCGGAATGTTAGGTCATATTTCAATAATTTCGTTTAATAGATTTTCGTATGTACCTAGTACCTACCTACCTAGTTATAAGCCTACGCACGGGAGCGAATTACTTTAGTTGCAATTAAACACAACACAGAGCACACCTATACAGTGGTTTTCTTATAATAATTCCCTCAAGCTAAACTGAACCTTAGGCACCCCAACAGCAATAAACATTTTATAATTCAATTTTAAAAATCGTAATTTTTCTTCTATCTTCAAGCCACCAAAAACGCCGTCTGCCATTTTGTGACGTCACTATGTTAAGTTAGGAACAAAAAGTTTATCTTTTACAGTCGTTTTGTTCACAAAACAAACCACATGACGTCACAACATGGCGGCTCGCGTTTTCGGGAGACAACTAAACATCATAAATTAAAATGCATTTTTAAGGCATTTTGCGGTTTATAAAAAAAAAAAGAATTCTACTGGTTTATTATGACCTCAGGATTGATTTAGAACAGTTTTCAAAAAAGTGTAAAATAGCCTATTGTATCATCTGTACTATTTGTCGTAGATGTGAGGACGAGACATGCGTGGACATATCCGGGCGCTGCGACGGGCGCGCTCAGTGCGGCGACGGCAGCGACGAGCGCGGCTGCGCGCGCGCCTCGTGCGCGACGCTGGGCGCGGGCGCGCGGCCGTGCGGCGCCGGGCCCGCCTGCTTCCTGCCCGCCTGGCGGTGCGACAACTACACCGACTGTCCCGACGGCAGCGACGAGGCCCACTGTCCGCCCGCTCCCACTACGGAAGGTAGCCGACTGTTTCTATCGAACACATCTAAATGTCTCATAAAATTATGTCACCGGCAACTACCACTTTTGTGTGTTGCAGAATCTACGGACGAAATAATGGCATGGTTCGAGGACGCGCTCTCGGAGACGTGCGGTCCGGCACAGTTCCGGTGCGGCGGCGGCGGCGGCGCGGGGGCCGAGTGCATCCCGCTAGCGTGGGTGTGCGACGGTCGCGCGGACTGCGCGGACGGGAGCGACGAGGCGGCGCGGTGCGGCGCGGCGCGGGGCGGCGCCTGGCCGTGCGGCGCGGGGCAGTTCCGGTGCGGCGAGTGGCGCGTGTGCGTGCCGGCCGCCGCGCGGTGCGATGCGGCGCCGCACTGCCCCGCGGCGGAGGACGAGCGCGGCTGCTGCGCGCCCGGGGAGATCGCATGCGGGAACGGAACCGACGCGAGGTGTCTGCCGCAGGTACGTTACCCTTCATCACCATCGTCACACACAATTTGAGATTGAAATATGTTACTTTTGAGCTTGAGATGAGTTACCGTGAGCACTTTACTCTTAATTGTAATTTTATGTAATGTTTTTATGAATAAATTGAAATTGAATTGAGAGACTGCAATAGCTTATCGAATGTTGTATACATCCAACAGGAGATGTTTTGTGACGGCGACGTGGACTGCCCGGACGGGTCGGACGAGCCGGCGGGATGCGCGCTCACGCCCCCCGCGACCCCCGCCCCCTCCGCCCCCGCCCCCGCCGTCAGCCCCGCCAGCGCGGGGGGGCGGTGGTGCGGCGCGGGGGGAGGCGTGTCGTGCGGCGGCCGCTGCGTGCCGCGCGACCTGCTGTGCGACGGGAGGGACCACTGCGGGGACGGGGGAGGGGGTGGGGCCGGATCCGATGAAGACCCGGAGATGTGCTGTGAGTGGATCTGTATCTTTTTTGATTCCGAGTCGGACTGGCAACTTTCGGAATGAAAGTCAAGTATGTGGCGACCTCTAACTGCGATCGCCTGAACTAAAAGGGCATCGCATAAGAGTTGCCAATTACAGAAACTTAGCTACTTCAGAGCTTCACTGCTTCAACGCTAGATGGCGCTGGCGCGCTACCAATCGATGATTTGAATCTTAGATTTCGCAAGTAACATTATACTTGGCAATGAGCTTATAAAGAACTATCCGAAATTATCTGTTGGCTGAAAGTCTCTAAGGTAGTAGACCAGATGGCGTCGACCTTAGCGAGGTTAGTACTACGTCTTTGCCATGAATTGGGGGAAATACACTTACCCCAAAAGTATCATTCCACTCCGCCAATAATGCTCAACAGATAAATCGATCTAATGATAATGTATCGTGTGAACAGCATCGTTCCTATCGGCGTTCTCCCTGGGCGGCGTGGGCTTGCGGTCCCAGTGCGGCGCCGCATGGCAGTGCCGCAACGGCGCCTGCGTGCCGCGCGCCGCGCTCTGCGACGCTAACGACGACTGCGGCGACTGGAGCGACGAGTGGCGATGCAGTCAGTATACACTTGTCTAGGCTCAACCTCATGTGTCAGCATGTTGCTCGACAGATGTTTAACTGTTTTGCTTGCTTAGTCGTTCTCGATCGGTTTAAAGAGTTTTCATTTGATCACTTTCGTGTTTCGAAGGGCGCGTTAAATTGGCGGCCCGGCTATTCAAGTTCTCGAGCCATGACGGAGTCCTTAAGGCGGCTTAAAAACTCTATCACCAGAGTTGGCCGCAGACTCATCCGAACTTACTTATTTAGTAAGACAATCGTAGCTCATTCTCGAGCGGAGCATCCGAGTGACGGTAGCATCACCCCCAGACGTGGCGGAGTGTTCGGTCCGCGGCGGCTCCTGCCCGCACAACTGCACGGAGCTGGCGGTGGGGCGCGCGTGCTGGTGCCGGCGCGGCTGGCGGGCGCTGCCCCCGCGCCCCGCGCCCGCCCCCGCCGCGCCCGCCGCGCCCTCGCTGTGTCAGGATGTCGACGAGTGTGAGGAGGACGACCCGTGCGACCATCACTGCAGGTACACCTCCGCAACTATTTGCATAGTTTGCCTTACATGCGGTAGATGCATATCCGTTCGATTTAGTATAAGTAGTGGTAGTGATGAGTGAAAAAAGTAGATAAAATAGATTTCAACAATTTACACAATGAAACATGTATTTTTGTTTTAGAAACACACCGGGAAGCTTCGTGTGCTCCTGCGACAAAGGCTACAAACTCATGGATGACGGCGTCAGCTGCACGCCGATATCCAGTAGGTTTACTTTCTTCCTGTGTCCCGAGTTTTTTTTTCGAAGCTCTTAGATCATAAAGCACACTCTTTGGTTTCTAAAATGGTCAATGACGAATAAATCCTGTGTTGTCAGACATAAAGGCGAGCCTGATCTTCACGAACCGGTACTACATCCGCCGCGTGTCGCTGTCCGCGGGGGCGGGGGCGGGGGCGGGGGCGAGGGCGCACCCCCCCGAGAGCAGCACGCTGGTGACGCACAACCTGACGAATGCGGTGGCGCTGGACGCGGACTGGGCGCGCGGCTGCCTCTACTGGAGTGACGTCACACGGGTGGGCAGCGCGCTGCGCCGCGCGTGCGCGCCCGGAGCGCTGGCGGTGCTGGCCAGCCCGCCGCCGCCAGCGCCGCCCATACCTAGCGATCACTATCAGGTATCTCGCGGCCGCTTCACAACTAGAACACTTATCAGCAGCAGCGACCTTTGCGCATTATAGCTACGGAGCGGGTCTCAAATCCAAACTAAATGTACATGTCTAGGTCCTTTTGGAAATAGTTTGGGTCTCAGTTGTTTTGTCTCGTGATGACGGCTCATAAGATCGTCAGGTATGCTAACGGGTGTCGGGTGTCCAGTTGCTGCACGGCGCGACGCTGCAGAACCCGGACGGGCTGGCGGTGGACTGGGTGGGCGGCAACGTGTACTGGTGCGACAAGGGCACCGACACCATCGAGGTGTCCCGCCAGGACGGGGCGCACCGCCGCGTGCTGCTGCGCCACGGGCTCAGCGAGCCGCGCGCGCTCGCACTCGCCCCGCGATACGGGTACGTGACCGGGGCGACAAGGCCAACCCCGTCGAGGTTCTAACTCAAGGTTCCGCGAGGAAAACTCCCCTCAATGCGTAGAACCTATAATTTCCTAACATCGAAACATTAACTACTAAGCTGCCTTCGATGCGGCACAATTTAGCCATGTATGTTTTACGGGGTGACTCTAAACGTTCACATTGTGTCGACAGCTGGCTGTACTGGTCGGACTGGGGCGCGCGGGCGCACATCGGGCGGGCGGGTATGGACGGGGCGGGCGCGCGGGTGCTGCTGGCGGAGCGGCTGGGCTGGCCCAACGCGCTGGCCGTGCTGCTGCCCGCCCGAGAGCTGTACTGGGCGGACGCACGGGAGGACTATGTGGCGGTCGCTGACCTGGACGGGAACCATGTGCGCGTGCTCTTCTCTAGGGGTGAGGGAACTTGTTTAAACGGAATTTACAGCATTCTTAATATCTCAAATGACATTGTTTAGGATACAAACATTTTTGTTCTGAACGAATCGAACTCGTATTGTGTCCTTGCCAAAGCTCATTATTCCGGCCTGATGATGAGGGAACTAAAGTAGCTATTATTGTTGCGGCGCAGAGAGCATGCCGTGGCTACGTCTGCACCACGTGTTCGCGCTGGCCGTGTGGGACGGACGCGTGTACTGGAGCGACTGGGAGACGCGCGGCATCGAGTCCTGCCGGCGCCGCCCCGACCCGCACTACAAGGTATGTCTCCTAGACCCCCCCCCCCCCTCACATGCACACGTCCGCACTGACTATACATTCGCGCTAATGTAATCTCTGTACGTCGTGTGTCAGGAGCACAACGCGTCGCTGGAGAGCGGCGGGGCGTACGAGTGCCGCACGCTGGCCAGCACCGTGCACAAGCCCATGGACCTGAGGGTGCTGCATCCCGCTAGACAACCGCCACTGCCCGGTCAGTTATCATATAGCTTGCCACGCCGAGTTGTGTAAAATACCGAAAAGAGCACTTTAACTTATTTCCAATATTTTGTGTATGGCATACAGAGCTATCGGATGTATGCGGCCGCCTGAACTGCTCGGGCCTGTGCCTGCTGACGGGTGCCAACGCAACCCACGCGGCCAGCGCGCGCTGCGCCTGCCCCGAGCACTGGTTGCTGGCGGAGGATGGCCGCTCCTGCCAGCACAACTGCTCCTCCGCGCACTTCGTCTGCCACTCCGCGCTCAAGTGCATCCCCTTCTGGTGGAAATGTGATACCCAGGTTAGCACCACAGGGCCTGAGACACACTCCTCGTTCGCTCTGGAATGCTTGACCTTTTAAATCCCCCAATATCATAAATAAATAGAGTTTCAAAACGGTTTTTCTGATTTTAATTCAAACAATCGATAAATACAGTGCTGTTTCTGATTGGATTTATGCAATTTTGAACCAAATTGAGAAGTTAAATTCTTATCAAATGCCATTGCAAACTTTATGAAAAGTTTCCATACAACCGAGGAGTCGTGATGTTCAGGACGACTGCGGCGACGGGTCCGACGAGCCGGCGTCGTGTCCAGCGTTCCGGTGCCGGCCGGGACAGTTCCAGTGCGACAACGGGCGCTGCGTGCACCCCGCGCTGCTCTGCGACGCCGCGCAACACTGCGGCGACGGCAGCGACGAGCGCGACTGCGACCGCTTCGCCTGCCTCGCCAGCCAGTGGAAGGTCACATTCATCATAGTCTTCTCTTTTATTTTATTCTTTTCCTCTTGGCTGTTCTAGTTATTTCGACTTGATGTTGTGAAAAGCTGACAGGGTATAATGTTATGTAGTGTCGTGGCAACACGACGTCCGGCGTGTCGGCGCGTTGCGTGGCGGCGGCGGCGCGTTGCGACGGCCAGCGCGACTGCCCCGACGGGGACGACGAGCTCGACTGCCCCCCGCGCACCTGTCCGCCGCATCACGTGAGTACTGCTTCCCCAGAAGGACGTAACATATTACATTGCAGCACCAGCGTAGTCATCGCACATACTATGCACTTCGTTAGGATATTGAAGTCGTTAAATCCCCCTGATAATCTTGAATACCTAATTACTGAGCAGCTGCTAAAAGTGTGAAAGAAAAATATACTAGCATGTCTTATGATCGAGAAGAATTTTGTCTAAACTGAACTGTCGCTAATTGTGTCGGTGGGGTGCAGTTCCTATGCGGGGTGGGGGGCAAGTGCCTCCCCCTGGTGTGGGTGTGCGACCGCGACGCGGACTGCCCCGACGGGGCGGACGAGGGGGCCGCGTGCGCGGCGCGCGCCTGCGCCGCCGGCGAGTTCCGCTGCGCCAGCGGCCGCTGCATCCCCGCCAGCTGGCGCTGCGACGCCGAGGCCGACTGTCCCACGCTCGAAGACGAGAAGGTACCGCGCATGCATAGTTTACAACCTGGTGGGTCGACATCGACTCTTATTTTCCCGACAGTTTTCGCGTGTAATCTCAAAACTACAGATCGAAGCATTTCGGGCCCCACGACGACCGTTCACATTATCATCGCTCCGGTAACGAGCGGAGTTGCGCAACGATGCAACTTCGGCACGCAAATCGGAGTCGAATGAATCGGAGAGAGAATGGTGTTCGTGCCGGCATCGATAAAACGTATCGACCCTAGACCATTTATAACGTCGATGTCGCATCTTGTAGGACTGCGGGGATGCCACCCCGCTGCCGTGCGAGCCGACCTACTTCCGCTGCCCCGACGGCCGCTGCATCCCTGGACGCTGGCGCTGCGATTCCGAGGTACGTTCCATTTCTCCCTACGTCTCAACATGATATTGACCTAACAATAGTCGTGACGCTGTAAGGCCGACCCTGGGACTGTGCAGGACGACTGCGGCGACGGCGCGGACGAGATGGGGTGCGTGCCGCGCGCCTGCTCCGAGTCGGAGTGGCGGTGCGGCTCCGGGGAGTGCGTGCGCGGCGTCGCGCGGTGCGACGGCCAGCCGCACTGTGCGGACGGCAGCGACGAGCTCTGCGCCGCCTGCGCGCCGCACGCCCGCAGCTGCAACACCACGCAGCTCTGCGTCAACAAGTAACCGCTGTCTCACTCCATAAAGCGCTGGGCGACGGCTTGCTAAAATTAAAATGGCGACGCTTATCACGTCCTTTCGCTTGCACCATCAGTGCCATCCCTAGTGCGCAGCCGAAAAAAACATGATTTGATGTTTACGTATGTTCCAGAGATTGGTGGTGCGACGGCTCCCCCGACTGCCCGGACGGGTCGGACGAAGCCAGCTGCGGCACCGCAGAGGCCGCGGACGTGTGCGGGGCGCGGCTGTGGTGCGGGGGCGGGGCGGGGGCGGGGGCGGGGGCGGGGGGCTGCCTGCCCGCCGCCTGGCGGTGCGACGCGCTGCGGGACTGCGCGGACGGAAGGGACGAGAGGGGCTGTCGGGAGGATGCGTGCGCGGCTGATACATTCCGGTCAGATCATACTGCCGTGATACAGACCTTACCATTACTCTAGAGTCTTTCATTTTAAACTAATTTAATTTAGGAATTGGGTTCAAAAAAAAATCTTTTTGAACCCAATTCCAAAATTTTTTTTTTTGTTTTATGAAAATCCCGAGAAAATCCATAAAGGCTATCATTTCAATTGATTGCTGCTTCTTGTATAACTTAGTCCATTCGAGCGTGTGACATGATATTGCTGCGCTGCGATTGGTGAAAAGTCTGTCCTACTTGAAAATATTATGCAACACCCTGTATGTTGTTCTATCTCACAGCTTCAACTGTGTGTGTAGATTGGTTTTTGTGTGCGTAAGCGACCCTGAGCGCTAATTCTTGTGTGGTGCGTTCCCGAGCTCACGCACACAGAAACAACATGCATGTGTAACGTCCTTTGTTTATTGTTTTATTGTTGTGCAGATGCAACAGCGGCACGTGCACCCCGACGCATCTCATGTGCGACGGCTTCAACGACTGCCTCGACGGCTCCGACGAAACACCTATACTTTGTGAGTCACTCATCATTACCAAATGTCCTCCAATCTTATTCAAACTAGCATCAAGAACAGAGCGCTTTTGTGCTTCAAAGGGTCTCGGTTGTAGTCGTCAGAGCTTGATGGTATACTCTAGGACCTAGAGTATAGTAGAAACTGGAGTAAAATCACCTACGGCCTCATTAATAAGCGTGGCGTAAAGTTAGACAGGTTTAAACTAAAAAATTATATGGTTACTCCTAAGTTACACCGTAACCTTACACCACGCCATAAGACCGCTACCGCCTTATTAATTAGAAAACCCTAATTCTAGCTAAATCCGAGACTGCTCTCAGAACTGTTACTTCTTGGAGTAACATGATGAGTTTAAGGTTATTAATAAATTCCTTGCATCGGGACTAGCGCGTGCGTTATGGCAACCCATAAAATTTAAAATAATAACGAGTGAATGAATATTATTATCATTCAAAATATTGTCTGTCTCTGTCACTAATTATATGAATGACAGAGATAGACAATAATTTGTATTTGATAATCTGTTTTAATCAAAGAGGTTAGAGGTTTTATTCTTCTCAAAATTTTTGGTCAAGTGAATATTGACCAAAAAGTTTTTAGTCATAAAAAAAGTATTTACTGTGTTTAGTAATTTTTAACTGTTTTTTTGTTTCTTGCTAATGCTAAATGATTTTTTACCTCAAAATCTATACTTACTTGGATTTTAAATTCAGTTTCTTCGAGATCATAAAATGAAATTGTACGAATATTGTAAATTTTCACTCGCCCCATTTATCGTAATTGGTATCCATCCAACCTCATTAAATTTTTCCTCAAACCATCAACATATCCATCCTATTTGCACAACCTTTTTTTGGATATGACATGAATATTATGAAGTAAAATGTCAAAATTCATGATAGAGTATGCTTACTCCATCTCTATACTAGGTTGCACCTAGGCGTTACTCTTGCTCCGAGAGCAGCGTCGGATTAGCTTATTTCCTCCTTGGTCTTTATTTATTAATACAGATTTGACCTACTACTGCCTTATGCCTTGGATTAGCTCTAATCCCAACCAAGTTCTTGTTTATTAATAACAGGGCTAGAGTCTAGGTGATTCTAGTCCTGTTCCTTTACGTCCAATACTGTGAAATACCAGGGCAACAAACACAGTTTGGGGCCTTATTGCTATATTAAAGTTCAAATAAGTTTATTCTAGTTTTAATTAGATACAAATGTGAGATGATAATGAGGTGTGACACCCCCCTCAGGCTCGCGGCGCCGCGGGCTGGGAGAGGAGTGCGGGGGGGAGGAGCGGCTCTGTGCCGACGGGCGCTGTGTGCCGGGCGACGCCGCGTGCGACACCGGTATGTATTAGCACCATTACCGGCATATCTGGGATAACCGGTACTTAACCGATAAATAATAAATAAATAATGCTGGACTTGTCACACAGCATCATCTAGCCCCAAAGTAAGCAGAGCTTGGGTTATGGGTACTAAGATGACTGATATACTACTTATATACTTTTTGTTTGTAAATACATACATATTATACATAGAAACACCCAGACCCGAGACAAATATTTGTAGATCATACAAACATTGGTCCCGCCGCGGGGATCGAACCCGCAACCTTTTGCGTCGCAGGCGGGCCTTCGCCCACTGCGCTACAGAGGTCGTCTATAAATATGAGCTAATCAAAAAAATCGATTCTGACGTCAGTGGGTTCCGTGGCCGAGCGGTTGAAGGCACTCCGGCTTTAGGAGGATCGTCTGGTCGTCGCGGATTCGAATCCCGTCGGAATCGAAAATTTTAATAAGACTTTTCATTTCTCAATATGGGACAACCCTCATATTTGCTTCCTACTACTACTAAGCAACATATTTAATGATTTAGCTCATTCTGCTTATATCTTTCATTTGCACATACACGGACATTGTTGACTCGTTCACTTCACGTTTGTCTATAAATATGTTGAATTTTTCCATGTAATGTTGCAGAGTTGGACCGCGCGTGTCCACACGACGCCTGCTCACAGATCTGTCTGCCCAAACACAACAACCATACCTGCAAGTGAGTCACATTTCTCATGCCTTATTTTTATTGTCGGTAATCCATACTATCCATACTAATATTATAAATGTGAAAGTAACTCTGTCTGTCTGTCTGTCTATTTGTCTGTCTGTCTGTCTGTTTGTTACCTTTTCACGCCCAAACAATTGGTTGAGCTTTATTAGGATGACAACTGGGCATGGATTTCAAGTTGGACAATAAGGCTGCTGCTCTCCTTCAACTCTACTAAACCTCATTGTCCTCAGATGTGTGGCCGGCTTCAAACAACGACTGCTTCCCGACGGCACCCTCACCTGTGAAGCCACCGGTGAGTTAATCAATTATCGACGCATTTAAGTACTCCCTTCAACTCTGGTTATGTCAGTTTTTTTTAATAAGGTGTAAAAGAAAATGGACCTTGTTGTTGTGTTGATAAGGTGTACATTGTGATGCAGGTCCGCGCGCGGTGCTGGTGGTGGCGGCGGGCGGCGGCGTGCGCCTGTGGGACGCACACAAGCACGCGGGGGGGGAGCCCGCGCGGGAGGGGCGCGGGGGGGGGGAGACCGAACATGACAGGTATGTTAGAAACTATCGCCAACTCTACTACTATTCCTATTGTATTTATTTATTCTAGGTAAATCGTTACCAAGTCTATAATGATTCAACTTGAATCACTCTGGTCATCTGAGTGGTTTTTTAAACAGTTATCAGGGCCAGACGTCGGCGTCTCGTAGGTGTCGACGAAAAATGTTTAAACTTAATCTCAGAACGTTTTTGTTGGTAGATAACGTTGTCAATACAAATAGTATAAGCATTGTATCGAGTGTTGGTTGTGTTGCACAGGGCCCGCATAACGAGCGTGACGGCCGCGCTAGTGGGGGGCGCCTGGTGGGTGTGGTGGGGGGACGAGGCGGGGGGGGTGTTCCGCCGTGACGTCACACAGGAGATGCGGGTGCCGCATCACGTGCAGGACCTCGCTGTGGGAGCGGAGCTCATCGTGAGTACACACCGTGACCTTATTGAACCCCCCATATTAGGAGAGGGGGGGGATAAGTCTAAATATTTTTTGGTATTGTACAATTCATAGATTCCACACGGAAGCACCAATTTCCATTTAGAATTTTCTTGTTTGAAATGAATTGTATGGTGTTAGATCCGTTCACCTGGCGCGATACGTGGCGTAGCGGTGGAGTGGGTGTCCCGCCGGCTGTACTGGACGTCGGCGGGGGCGGGCGCGGGGGGAGGGGTGCACTGCGCCGCGCTCGACGGCCGGCGCCGGACGACGCTCTACTTCCGGGACGACGCCGAGCCGGACGATATCGTGCTCTATAATGACACCAGGTATGTCTGTTGAAAGAATTGTGTTTAGCAATAAGGGCAATATGAGTTTGAGAAATGTGTTTTTTCTCTCTCGTTGTTCGCGTATACTATGTACAGTCAGCGTCACCAATTGGTAAACCCCTTTGTAAGGCAGTAAGGCGGTTTGTACTGCAGGGGGTTACCAGTAGATGACGCTGATCGTACTTTAAAACTTTTCGTTTCAAAAATAACAGTATGTTATACTAAACGCATTTTTGTAGTCCAATTGTTTCCATTTGAATCGTCTAGTCATAAATATTTTCAAAGCTAGATTCAACTCTTGTTCCTTCGCGACTAATAGCATAAAGAACCGTATTCGCGTTTTATGAATATGCGGTCGGCAGCATCCGAATATTCATCAAACGAACGAAAAAAGGATCGCGAATACGGCCCCAGGATAACAAACACTAGGACGCTAGTTCGTATTTATTTATCTATCGAAGAGGATTGCAGCAATCAGGGCAACAGACGCTAGGACGCTCGGACCTATTTGTTCGCTTGAGTATAAGATTGAAGTGGCTATGTCCCTCGCAGACAGATGTTCTGGACGGACCGCGGCGCCCTCTCCGGCGTGTGGTCAGCCAGCATGGACGGGTCGGGCGCGCGGCGGCTGGTGTGGCGGCGCACGCGGCGGCCGGCGGCGCTGGCGGTGCTGGCGGGTGCTGGCCGGCTGTACCTGGTGGACGCGCACCATGGGACGCTGGAGTCGGTGCGGGTGGGGGGCGGGGGGCGGGGCACGGTCGCGCTGTTCGCGCAGCCGCCGGAACTGCCCAGATCCCCGCATGTCTTTATCGATGGAGGTTAGTGCTGTTTCATATACATAGATAGAACCTACTGCAGTACCATGGCAGAACGTTATCGTCTCTCGGAAATGAACGATTATTGTTGGCTTGCTTTTATTCGACCGTTCATTTGTTTCATAATCTCACCGACTTCACTTGAATTATCTGTTATATGCAATAATGTTTAGGTTATCAAAATAAACAAACATGCCATTGACTACCCTCTTAGAAATGTTCAAAGGATTTGGAATAGGTACACAAAAAGCTCCGAGAGAATTGCGTCTTGCTCATATTTGTGTAAAAACACAACAAAAAAATAATTCATAAATACATTTCAAACATATCTAAATTAAATACATTGTGTTTTTAAATATAATATGTTCATTCCGTACGCTTAGGTTTGTGTATATTCTGACATATCTAAATTAAATACATTGTGTTTTTAAATATAATATGTTCATTCCGTACGCTTAGGTTTGTGTATATTCTGACATATCTAAATTAAATACATTGTGTTTTTAAATATAATATGTTCATTCCGTACGCTTAGGTTTGTGTATATTCTGACATATCTAAATTAAATACATTGTGTTTTTAAATATAATATGTTCATTCCGTACGCTTAGGTTTGTGTATATTCTGACATATCTAAATTAAATACATTGTGTTTTTAAATATAATATGTTCATTCCGTACGCTTAGGTTTGTGTATATTCTGACATATCTAAATTAAATACATTGTGTTTTTAAATATAATATGTTCATTCCGTACGCTTAGGTTTGTGTATATTCTGACATATCTAAATTAAATACATTGTGTTTTTAAATATAATATGTTCATTCCGTACGCTTAGGTTTGTGTATATTCTGACATATCTAAATTAAATACATTGTGTTTTTAAATATAATATGTTCATTCCGTACGCTTAGGTTTGTGTATATTTTGATGTATTATATTTGTAGAAGCCGTACCAGCAGTAGGCAACGCAACCCTAGGCATCCCCGTAGTGGGGGTGTCGGGCTGCCTTCGCCTGGCGGTGTGGGAGGAGTGGGTGTGGTGCGGGGCGGCGCGGGGGGTGTGGCGGGTGCCGCGCCGGGGGCCCGGGGGGGCGGGGGCGGCGCGCCGCCTGAGGGCCGCGCCCAAAGCGCTCTCCGCGATCGCGCTTGCGCATCCCGCCATGTTCCCACCGCCACCGGGTAAGTGTCACTCACTGCCACTAGTCCACTGGCATGCCACTATTAGACCCCTCGTAAACTTCAGACTTTTTATCGGCTGATAGTTGAGACGGAATATACTTCGGCTCGTAATGAGTATGGAGAAGTATATCTATCGGCCGATAGAAAGTCTGTAGTCTGCGAGGGGTCTCACTAGTCTTTCATTAACACTAGTCACCATCCAGAATCCAGACAGATGTTCACACACTAACAATGGAAATATTTTTAAAATTAAATTAATCCGGACTGAACATGTCCAAGTATTTGGTGAAGAAGTTTCAACTGAACTAATTTTCATATAAATTGGAACGGGTACCGAAAGATGGTGCTGATATCTTCGCATACAGATGCATGTTTACAGCGTTGATACTGAAAGTGAACTAAACGAATTGCCTGTGCCTAAAGCTACTGCAGTTCTGCTGGTCACATGATTGGCAATTAAATGCATTCAATGCATTTCCAAACAATTTTAAGTAATGCTGTTAAAGTCACATTTCCTATTTACATATCTCAGCAAGTAATCCCAATGAAAAAGTGTACAATATAACGATATCGGCAGAGGGCTCTGGGTGCGCGGACGCGTGCGACGCGAGCGCGCTGTGCGTGCGCGCCGACAATACGCGCGGGGTGGCGTGCCTGTGTCCCGACGGACTGGTGCCGGCCGGGGCGAGTGCTGACGTGAGTATATGGGCATGTAGCAGAGGGCTCTGGGTGCGCGGACGCGTGCGACAATACGCGCGGGGTGGCGTGCCTGTGTCCCGACGGACTGGTGCCGGCCGGGGCGAGTGCTGACGTGAGTATATGGGCATGTAGCAGAGGGCTCTGGGTGCGCGGACGCGTGCGACGCGAGCGCGCTGTGCGTGCGCGCCGACAATACGCGCGGGGTGGCGTGCCTGTGTCCCGACGGACTGGTGCCGGCCGGGGCGAGTGCTGACGTGAGTATATGGGCATGTAGCAGAGGGCTCTGGGTGCGCGGACGCGTGCGACAATACGCGCGGGGTGGCGTGCCTGTGTCCCGACGGACTGGTGCCGGCCGGGGCGAGTGCTGACGTGAGTATATGGGCATGTAGCAGAGGGCTCTGGGTGCGCGGACGCGTGCGACAATACGCGCGGGGTGGCGTGCCTGTGTCCCGACGGACTGGTGCCGGCCGGGGCGAGTGCTGACGTGAGTATATGGGCATGTAGCAGAGGGCTCTGGGTGCGCGGACGCGTGCGACAATACGCGCGGGGTGGCGTGCCTGTGTCCCGACGGACTGGTGCCGGCCGGGGCGAGTGCTGACGTGAGTATATGGGCATGTAGCAGAGGGCTCTGGGTGCGCGGACGCGTGCGACAATACGCGCGGGGTGGCGTGCCTGTGTCCCGACGGACTGGTGCCGGCCGGGGCGAGTGCTGACGTGAGTATATGGGCATGTAGCAGAGGGCTCTGGGTGCGCGGACGCGTGCGACAATACGCGCGGGGTGGCGTGCCTGTGTCCCGACGGACTGGTGCCGGCCGGGGCGAGTGCTGACGTGAGTATATGGGCATGTAGCAGAGGGCTCTGGGTGCGCGGACGCGTGCGACAATACGCGCGGGGTGGCGTGCCTGTGTCCCGACGGACTGGTGCCGGCCGGGGCGAGTGCTGACGTGAGTATATGGGCATGTAGCAGAGGGCTCTGGGTGCGCGGACGCGTGCGACAATACGCGCGGGGTGGCGTGCCTGTGTCCCGACGGACTGGTGCCGGCCGGGGCGAGTGCTGACGTGAGTATATGGGCATGTAGCAGAGGGCTCTGGGTGCGCGGACGCGTGCGACAATACGCGCGGGGTGGCGTGCCTGTGTCCCGACGGACTGGTGCCGGCCGGGGCGAGTGCTGACGTGAGTATATGGGCATGTAGCAGAGGGCTCTGGGTGCGCGGACGCGTGCGACAATACGCGCGGGGTGGCGTGCCTGTGTCCCGACGGACTGGTGCCGGCCGGGGCGAGTGCTGACGTGAGTATATGGGCATGTAGCAGAGGGCTCTGGGTGCGCGGACGCGTGCGACAATACGCGCGGGGTGGCGTGCCTGTGTCCCGACGGACTGGTGCCGGCCGGGGCGAGTGCTGACGTGAGTATATGGGCATGTAGCAGAGGGCTCTGGGTGCGCGGACGCGTGCGACAATACGCGCGGGGTGGCGTGCCTGTGTCCCGACGGACTGGTGCCGGCCGGGGCGAGTGCTGACGTGAGTATATGGGCATGTAGCAGAGGGCTCTGGGTGCGCGGACGCGTGCGACAATACGCGCGGGGTGGCGTGCCTGTGTCCCGACGGACTGGTGCCGGCCGGGGCGAGTGCTGACGTGAGTATATGGGCATGTAGCAGAGGGCTCTGGGTGCGCGGACGCGTGCGACAATACGCGCGGGGTGGCGTGCCTGTGTCCCGACGGACTGGTGCCGGCCGGGGCGAGTGCTGACGTGAGTATATGGGCATGTAGCAGAGGGCTCTGGGTGCGCGGACGCGTGCGACAATACGCGCGGGGTGGCGTGCCTGTGTCCCGACGGACTGGTGCCGGCCGGGGCGAGTGCTGACGTGAGTATATGGGCATGTAGCAGAGGGCTCTGGGTGCGCGGACGCGTGCGACAATACGCGCGGGGTGGCGTGCCTGTGTCCCGACGGACTGGTGCCGGCCGGGGCGAGTGCTGACGTGAGTATATGGGCATGTAGCAGAGGGCTCTGGGTGCGCGGACGCGTGCGACAATACGCGCGGGGTGGCGTGCCTGTGTCCCGACGGACTGGTGCCGGCCGGGGCGAGTGCTGACGTGAGTATATGGGCATGTAGCAGAGGGCTCTGGGTGCGCGGACGCGTGCGACAATACGCGCGGGGTGGCGTGCCTGTGTCCCGACGGACTGGTGCCGGCCGGGGCGAGTGCTGACGTGAGTATATGGGCATGTAGCAGAGGGCTCTGGGTGCGCGGACGCGTGCGACAATACGCGCGGGGTGGCGTGCCTGTGTCCCGACGGACTGGTGCCGGCCGGGGCGAGTGCTGACGTGAGTATATGGGCATGTAGCAGAGGGCTCTGGGTGCGCGGACGCGTGCGACAATACGCGCGGGGTGGCGTGCCTGTGTCCCGACGGACTGGTGCCGGCCGGGGCGAGTGCTGACGTGAGTATATGGGCATGTAGCAGAGGGCTCTGGGTGCGCGGACGCGTGCGACAATACGCGCGGGGTGGCGTGCCTGTGTCCCGACGGACTGGTGCCGGCCGGGGCGAGTGCTGACGTGAGTATATGGGCATGTAGCAGAGGGCTCTGGGTGCGCGGACGCGTGCGACAATACGCGCGGGGTGGCGTGCCTGTGTCCCGACGGACTGGTGCCGGCCGGGGCGAGTGCTGACGTGAGTATATGGGCATGTAGCAGAGGGCTCTGGGTGCGCGGACGCGTGCGACAATACGCGCGGGGTGGCGTGCCTGTGTCCCGACGGACTGGTGCCGGCCGGGGCGAGTGCTGACGTGAGTATATGGGCATGTAGCAGAGGGCTCTGGGTGCGCGGACGCGTGCGACAATACGCGCGGGGTGGCGTGCCTGTGTCCCGACGGACTGGTGCCGGCCGGGGCGAGTGCTGACGTGAGTATATGGGCATGTAGCAGAGGGCTCTGGGTGCGCGGACGCGTGCGACAATACGCGCGGGGTGGCGTGCCTGTGTCCCGACGGACTGGTGCCGGCCGGGGCGAGTGCTGACGTGAGTATATGGGCATGTAGCAGAGGGCTCTGGGTGCGCGGACGCGTGCGACAATACGCGCGGGGTGGCGTGCCTGTGTCCCGACGGACTGGTGCCGGCCGGGGCGAGTGCTGACGTGAGTATATGGGCATGTAGCAGAGGGCTCTGGGTGCGCGGACGCGTGCGACGCGAGCGCGCTGTGCGTGCGCGCCGACAATACGCGCGGGGTGGCGTGCCTGTGTCCCGACGGACTGGTGCCGGCCGGGGCGAGTGCTGACGTGAGTATATGGGCATGTAGCAGAGGGCTCTGGGTGCGCGGACGCGTGCGACGCGAGCGCGCTGTGCGTGCGCGCCGACAATACGCGCGGGGTGGCGTGCCTGTGTCCCGACGGACTGGTGCCGGCCGGGGCGAGTGCTGACGTGAGTATATGGGCATGTAGCAGAGGGCTCTGGGTGCGCGGACGCGTGCGACGCGAGCGCGCTGTGCGTGCGCGCCGACAATACGCGCGGGGTGGCGTGCCTGTGTCCCGACGGACTGGTGCCGGCCGGGGCGAGTGCTGACGTGAGTCGCGACTCATACACACTTATATTTTTATCGATTGAGATTTTTTTTCGTAGGTATGTTGTACATGTTTTTTTCATCATCAGCCTATAGCAGTCCACTGCTTGACATAGGCCTCCCCTGATGAGTTGTACATGCTGATGATGATGATAGCGCGAATGCAGTCAGTGCATTTCTGAACGCACGCATTGTTTTTATTGCGATAACTACTGACGACCATCAGGAAGATTAATATGAACTCAAAAAAACTGCCAGAAAATAAGAGTTCACGCTAACACCCAGTGCTGATCAAGATAACATTAAGTAGAATCTTATGTTCAATCATGCTCCCCGCTCGTTTATGTGTGTAACAATACTATGAATGTTATTGCCGTGTACAGAAGAACCTGACGTGCGTGATATCCCGGAGCGCGCTCGGCGAGGCGAGCTCGACGGGGGCCCCCGACAACGGCACGTGCCCGCTCGCGTGCGGCGCGGGGGCCTGCGTGAGGGGCGCGGGGGGACCCAGGTGCGAGTGTGGCCCGTTGTACGGCGGTGCGCGCTGCCAGCACTACCGCTGTGCCCGACATTGTCTGCATCGGGGGGTCTGCGTGCTGGACCCCACGCCGCCGCCGGGGGCCGACCCGCCGCCGCTCAAGGTATCGCATGCTAGAGAGCTGCTATTCTGATCGAAAGTGAACAGGTATCGATGTTCAGAGCTCTCTGACATTAATGTTCGGTGGTTTAATTCTTTGAAACAACAGAAAGTAAAATATTTTGGCATCTTGGATTGGAAGAATAACGCAATTGCTTAGTTTTGTGTTTTCCCGTCATACTGTAGATGAGAAAATAGAATGCTTTCAAAGTAATTTCAAATGCCCTAAATCAACGTGACTTCGTTTTCCATCTTCGCTCAGAAGTCTATGCATAGATGCTATTCTACCTTTACGTCTAGCATCACTTATAGTTGACAGCTGAATGCCGGATCAAATCTCAGGCTACTACCTGTCCTTACACATTCCTCTCTGTTGCAGTGTATCTGCGTGCAGGGCTACTCGGGCGCGCGCTGCGAGACCTCCCCCCCTCCTCCCCCTGCGGGGGCGGGGGCGGGGGCGGGGGCGGAGGGGGGCTGCGCGGCGCTGCGCTGCGCTAACGGCGGCGAGTGCCGGCAGCCGGGCGCCGCGCCGCACTGCGTCTGTCCACCGCACTACTACGGTACACGACCTCGCTACACTTTGTTTGATAGAAATTATTTGCCCCTCGAGTTCAGATTGTTTCTTTTTTCGTAAATAACTTCTTACTTAGTCAAGATATCAACATCTAATTCGCACATACAGCATCACTATTGACATTCTTCTACTGTTGCATGGACACTCTTCACCCCACAGCGAGACTTTGTGGCGCTTAAGTTCTCTTTCGAAGCATTATTAACTTTATGGGGTAGGCACTGAAACGAAGATTTACAAGTCCAGACAGAAATAAGAGAAGCGCAGGAAGTTAGGCTCATTATTATGCGTCCTTTTGTACTGTTTATTTAAGTCCGAAATAACTTGTCTTATCGTGATTCTACCTCACAAAAACGGGCTGTTTTAACATGTGTGTAGGTGCCGGCACATGCACATGCACATGCACGTGTTTCTGTGTGCGTATCCTCGGGAACGCTGCATGGACGAATGAACATTCAGTATCTCTTATACACACGGAAACAAATCTACACACTCAATTAAACTAACCCGCCTTAGCCACGCACTGACGGTTGGCCGCGTGGCGCGCCTAGCCGCTAGTGCGGCTGTTAAGGGGGGTTAGTGAGAGAACTGTACGAGTAGGTATGATGGCACCATCTAATATTCGTGTGTGTGTGCGCTAGGTATACGTTGTGAGAAGTGCATGGCGGGGCCGGAGTGCGGCGCTCGCGCCGTGTGCACGCGCGGCCAGTGCCTCCGCGACACCTGCACCTACTGCCTCAACCAGGTACGTTGCTCTATCCTTACATAGCTCCACCTGTCTCCTTGTCGGCTCACCAGTTCTATCGACTCCGTACGGGTGATGGATGCCCCTGTTCTATATGAAGTCGATGGGAGGCACGGATGAATTACTTCAACATTCCGGATACTGATTTTATATTAGCACGATCACTGAACTGTTACGTATCTGGACCTAGCGAGAGGGGAGTACCGACTAGATTAGGTTTCGTGAATGCCGCCCGCCTCCCGTGTGGTGAAAGTATTGCCTCTGAGAGTCCCTTCGTTTGACACATGATTGCGAACTTTTCAGGTTGTACATGTTTTCCTCACGATGTTTCCCTTCACCGTTTTACAGGACTGATATGGTGCACATAGATTTTTCGATAGAAAAAATCATCGGTACCCGACTGGATGCGAATCCACCGCGGGACCGTTACCACTAGGCCATGCTCCGCCTGTAATATTTTCTACTTGAATCTGAATATCACATTCGAACCAGGGCACGTGCGTGGAGAAGTCTGGGGGCGTGGCTTGCGAGTGCCAGCCCGGCTGGAGCGGGGAGAGGTGCCAGCGCAGGGCCTGCAGCGACGCCGGCTGCAGGGACCTCGGCGGGGGAGCCGACGAGGTGCAGCGACCCGGTGAGTGGGGGGGGGAGGGGGAGGGCTGGAGCGGGGAGAGGTGCCAGCGCAGGGCCTGCAGCGACGCCGGCTGCAGGGACCTCGGCGGGGGAGCCGACGAGGTGCAGCGACCCGGTGAGTGGCGGGGGGGGAGGGGGAGGGCTGGAGCGGGGAGAGGTGCCAGCGCAGGGCCTGCAGCGACGCCGGCTGCAGGGACCTCGGCGGGGGACCCGACGAGGTGCAGCGACCCGGTGAGTGGGGGGGGGGGAGGGGGAGGGCTGGAGCGGGGAGAGGTGCCAGCGCAGGGCCTGCAGCGACGCCGGCTGCAGGGACCTCGGCGGGGGAGCCGACGAGGTGCAGCGACCCGGTGAGTGGCGGGGGGGGAGGGGGAGGGCTGGAGCGGGGAGAGGTGCCAGCGCAGGGCCTGCAGCGACGCCGGCTGCAGGGACCTCGGCGGGGGAGCCGACGAGGTGCAGCGACCCGGTGAGTGGCGGGGGGGGAGGGGGAGGGCTGGAGCGGGGAGAGGTGCCAGCGCAGGGCCTGCAGCGACGCCGGCTGCAGGGACCTCGGCGGGGGACCCGACGAGGTGCAGCGACCCGGTGAGTGGGGGGGGGGGGAGGGGGAGGGCTGGAGCGGGGAGAGGTGCCAGCGCTGGGCCTGCAGCGACGCCGGCTGCAGGGACCTCGGCGGGGGAGCCGACGAGGTGCAGCGACCCGGTGAGTGGCGGGGGGGGAGGGGGAGGGCTGGAGCGGGGAGAGGTGCCAGCGCAGGGCCTGCAGCGACGCCGGCTGCAGGGACCTCGGCGGGGGAGCCGACGAGGTGCAGCGACCCGGTGAGTGGCGGGGGGGGAGGGGGAGGGCTGGAGCGGGGAGAGGTGCCAGCGCAGGGCCTGCAGCGACGCCGGCTGCAGGGACCTCGGCGGGGGACCCGACGAGGTGCAGCGACCCGGTGAGTGGGGGGGGGGGAGGGGGAGGGCTGGAGCGGGGAGAGGTGCCAGCGCAGGGCCTGCAGCGACGCCGGCTGCAGGGACCTCGGCGGGGGACCCGACGAGGTGCAGCGACCCGGTGAGTGGGGGGGGGGGAGGGGGAGGGCTGGAGCGGGGAGAGGTGCCAGCGCAGGGCCTGCAGCGACGCCGGCTGCAGGGACCTCGGCGGGGGACCCGACGAGGTGCAGCGACCCGGTGAGTGGGGGGGGGGGGAGGGGGAGGGCTGGAGCGGGGAGAGGTGCCAGCGCAGGGCCTGCAGCGACGCCGGCTGCAGGGACCTCGGCGGGGGAGCCGACGAGGTGCAGCGACCCGGTGAGTGGCGGGGGGGGAGGGGGAGGGCTGGAGCGGGGAGAGGTGCCAGCGCAGGGCCTGCAGCGACGCCGGCTGCAGGGACCTCGGCGGGGGAGCCGACGAGGTGCAGCGACCCGGTGAGTGGCGGGGGGGGAGGGGGAGGGCTGGAGCGGGGAGAGGTGCCAGCGCAGGGCCTGCAGCGACGCCGGCTGCAGGGACCTCGGCGGGGGAGCCGACGAGGTGCAGCGACCCGGTGAGTGGGGGGGGGGGAGGGGGAGGGCTAGAGCGGGGAGAGGTGCCAGCGCAGGGCCTGCAGCGACGCCGGCTGCAGGGACCTCGGCGGGGGAGCCGACGAGGTGCAGCGACCCGGTGAGTGGGGGGGGGGGAGGGGGAGGGCTAGAGCGGGGAGAGGTGCCAGCGCAGGGCCTGCAGCGACGCCGGCTGCAGGGACCTCGGCGGGGGAGCCGACGAGGTGCAGCGACCCGGTGAGTGGGGGGGGGGGAGGGGGAGGGCTAGAGCGGGGAGAGGTGCCAGCGCAGGGCCTGCAGCGACGCCGGCTGCAGGGACCTCGGCGGGGGACCCGACGAGGTGCAGCGACCCGGAGAGCGGCTGACGTGAGTAAATAGAGATAGATATAGCTCCACCAGAAGTCCCGTAAATGATGATGATTTGCTAAGTCGTATTACTACTTTTATATTTGTGTATCGTCAAAAGATAGAGCTTATGACAATACGGCAGATTTTTATTCAAAAAAACACGTTTTTCAGGAATTATAGAGCCCGGGATTACATTCACAAGCATAATGACATTTTACAGCCCTTTGCTATTCATCATCTTGTTTGCGACTTGGATAATCCTTCGATTGTAGTACCTAGACCTACTTAAAATTCTAATAAATATGATCATATTTACGAAAGCCCTAAGAACTACCTTAAAATAGGAATACAATTTGCCAACTGGATACATGAATACATCAGTGGTCACTGTCGCCAGTAACCGACGTGTCGATCATTATGATCAGCCGCAGGTTCCGTGACGCGCGGATCCGGTCCGCGCTCAGTTTCGTGAATTGTTACCTCATATCTCATATTAGCGGTTTGTCCACTGTCGTCATGCAAGCACAACAAAATGTACTAAAATATTTGATGCGATGTTTATTTACTTGATATTTTGTTCTAAACCTGAGATAGTTCTGTGATCTTATAAACCTAAATATAAATTCCATGTTTGTAGTTTGTATTAGCATGTAATTAGCTCTAGGTAGATAAATATGGCCTAATTGTTTTTTAACATTATTTAAAATAAAAATAAAATACGTTTATTTCTGGCACTAAAGACCCATATCACATCAAATTACATAAGGAGAGACGCTACAGAAGGACCAGAAGGACGCTATGCGAGTTCGGATGATCGCATAGAAATCGGGAATCCCAACGACATGCAAACTATTTAATCTATAAAAAACTAAACCACTCATTTGCATAGGTTTAAATACTCCTAGACTAAATTTAAAGCGATGAATGAAATATCAGAACAAACTCTATTCAGATGATTTGATTTGAATAAGATTGCAATTATTCTCAGACATACGTAATTATACCTTACCACGTAGTTTGTACACGGTCATGGCTAATCCGTGCACGTGTCAACTCGGCCGAGCTGCCGACACGACTCAGGGGCCGTATGCGCGTTCCTTTTTTCGTTCGTTTGATGAATATTCGGATGCTTCTGACCACGATTTCTGATTTCAAGTATCAATTTTTCGGTTTGAAATATTTGGTCCTAGGCTAGGACCATGTTTGACAAATTTTTTTTCCCTTGAAGTCAGAAATCGTGGTCAGAAGCATCCGAATATTCCTCAAACGAACGAAAAAGGAACGCGAATACGGACCAATTTCCGATCGGTCAACATAGAGGTTTACTTATAATTATTATCAGAGGTTTCACTTTTCATCAAAACGATGTGAGAGCGCGTCGTCGAGATGACATAATTATTATGTCCAATGCCCTATTGTTATAATTATAGCTAGGTGTCTAACTTAGTAATTTGTTCTACAGGAAACATTGGCGGCAGTGAACGGGTTGATATGCTCATCAACCCGTTCACTGCCGCCAATGTTTCACTTGGCAGCCAGCCAATGCGTTTTCGAGAGCCATAACATAATGTAATTTAATGTTTCTTTGTTGATTAACGATCTCCTCTCAAACCTGTGATTTTGTACAATCTAATATGAAATCAAACAGCAGGAAAACTCAGAGCACAACTACACGGAATACATTTTGTATTGAAACTCGTTTTTCCTCAATTGGAGGTTATTTACCTACCTACGTAGTTTCTAACTAAGATGATAATGATACTGATGAGTCAATCTATAAACAAGTTCTTTAGAGGTTTTCGTGTGTAATTTACCGTGACATCGTAACCTCGGGTACTCGGACACTTAGGTGTTACACCTAAGTGCTACAATAATTTAAATTAAAAAAAAATGTCGGAAAATTCCCGTAAAGTCGCGTGCCACGTAAATAACGCTTGCATAAGCTCCATAGATTATTATCTAACATGCAGCAGCGCATCTCCAGCCAAATTGCAACTTTATGGCGACAAGATACGGTCGATAACCATTAGGGCTTTGTTCTGTTGGCATCACCAACTGCAGTGGACTTTCCACCTTACTTTAAGGCTTTAAGGTTGGAAGTAACGTGCGGGGAGTATGCAGGCTAACCTTGACCTTCCCACCCTACTCGCCGGTGTTCAACTTGCGAAAGCTGCCGAATCGATGTCCGATTACCGAATTAATTTACTGCATCTTCTGTTATGAAATATGCAGTAACTTTTGAAGGTATTCAAGCATTATATAAGTTATGATTCGAATTATTTTATGATCTATACTTGTTACGTCATTTCTCTGAAAATTGGCAAGTAGCTAAGTTGGTAAACTTCTTGGTGAGTTGGGCAGCTGTCGGGGTCGCAGTTGCCCCTCCAGCGGGGCTTCCCCCCGCGAGTTGCGGAAACCCCCACACGGATCTACCTACGTTGCTTAGTTTCTTAGAATTCTATTTTGCAAGAGTTATGTTAACTAATTTATTTAAGGAAAATAGCACATAACTGTGACTTAATTCTTGATATACATATATGTATTTGAATATAGTAAGAGGCTCTGATTCTGCGGAAGTATCGAATACAGAAGAATTAATCACACAATAACCTTGACTTCAGGAATTGACATTCACAAATCATAAAATAACAATTAATTTAACTACTTAATTATTTTGTGGTTCGGTACTTAATTTAATGTAAACTTATGCATTGTTGCGCTACCTGCGAGTTTGTATGTTGAGATTATTTTTTGGATTTTCAAGATAAGAAGAAATTAATATTCTTGGGGTAATTGAGTCTTTTAGAAGTCGCACGGTCCTAATTACAACATGCGCTTGTGCACTTTTATAATAAGCGTGCACTTAGCTTTCCATTGGATCAATTAGGAGTCAAAACAGTGCATCATGGTTATCACATATCGATGCGCAAATTTACGTCATCCGCTAAAATTATCACAAGCAGACAAAAATGTTGCGACTTTGACCATGAATGTCACGACCTGGGACGCAACAAAAGAGAAACAAACCCGAAAGTTTTCATAAATTAAATCGATTCACACGTGGGGTTCGACAAGCGTCTCCGCCGGCTGACTCGACACTTGACAGTGGTCGGTTACTAAGGAAAATGGAATGGGTTTTGGTTTCTACATTTATCAATATTAGCTTCAATCTTAGTTGCCTTTTCAGAATTAGCTGAATGAGTCTCTGACACACTACGTTACCAAATGCGATAATCTAGTTACGAGTAGGTATTTTACAAACTAAAAAATAAAATATAAAGAGAATTCACGCTGAAAAGTCTGAAAACGGAACTATCTCTGTAAAACATAGATCAGACAAAGAAGCCTTGCAAGGTGACGTAGCTTCTTGCCCTAGTCGGGCCACTTACAGGCATTGTCTACCCCCCCCCCCCCCTCCCCCCTCGCCCCCCGCCGCACTGCACCACTGCAGCCAGTGCCGCCAGCATTGTAGACACGTTTGATACAACTCATTAGTAGACAGTCATGTCAAAGTCATGGAACAGATATAGGAAGGTACACGCTTTTATACGACAAATAGTTGTTGGTTCTGGCTATAAAATCACAAGTACTCCATGACGAGTGCTTCTGGAGTACGGAGGCCTGTAGGCGGCCTAAAAACTTCGTCATCAGAGTTGTCCACCAGTTCATACGAATGTAATTTCTATCGAATTTAAATAAAAAAAATCGTACTTATCCCACTCATATAATAAAGCTGAATACGAAATAGGGACAACCGTTTCGTTCGTCTAAGCTGAAACGTAGATAATTCCAGATAGAGTTAGCATAATTGGGTGAGCAAAGCTTGTGGCACTGTACGAAGTCCAGTCGCCATGACGACGCATCGTAAACTTAAACTCGTAGACAAATGTCTACGCGAAGTGTTACATAAGCGCGTGTGAGCGCAGTCGCGCGCCAGCTCCGGAGGGCTGGATAATATGTTACCGCCTGATAAAGTTACTGCACGCTTCAATTGCTTAATTCCCCCTTTACGACCGGAGAAATTAAACTAATGAATGTTATCGTAACTCTAAATTGGTGTACCTAAACGTTTTACGACACGAATTAAGACTATTGCCGATGTTTGAGTTGCCTACTGGATCATTTTGGTCTCACTGTTCTTAGGAAAGGGTTTTCCGATTTTCTCACCTAAGTTGACTTCAGACGTCAATGACATGTGTTCTCGTTGGCAAGTCCAGCACAGCATGCTGGCTAGAGGCGACGCGCGCCGGCAGTCGCGCTCGGCCGGCACGAGGGGCGCGCGTCTCATACACACTGATTAGATTCATCTCCGGTATTACGAGTGTAATTGGCAGAATCTAACTTAAAAGTTTAGTTTGAACTAAGTGGATACCGGTGGCAGTGAATGATAAAAAAATATTTTTTAATTCGTGGAATGTTTTTGTATCGATTCATCACCAATTAATAGGTGATAAGTACCTAATTATATTTGTGATATGCATATACTTAGTGAATGAACTGATTGACTATAGTTGAGTGTTGTGATAATAACAGTTTTCTTAGTAATAAAACTAAAATAATTAATTAAGGAACTTATCTACTTCAAAATAACGATGGGTCGAAGAAAACGGGAAAGCACTGGTAAGCAATAAAATAACAAATGATAATCATTTGAAATTGTTTGAATTTGCACGTATCAATACTGGCAATACTTTGTGGTGAAGCTAGTTTAAAATAGATTTAAAAGTATTAGTTCTAACAAAAACGATCTTACTTCCAAATCGATTTCGAAAGATTGCTTAATAAGAAGAATTATTCCGGGGTTCGGACAGCACCCCGGAATAATTCTTCTTAATTCTTCTTGGTGTTGAAGGCCTGTCTCCATGACCAGAATATTGTGTAAGACCCCGCGACAAAGCAAGTACTTACCTACATATCGCGCGCGAAAAATCACACTTCGTAGGTAAATGCGCTATTCTTGGCTGCCCTACGCAAACTATCGATAGGTTAGTTTTATTTATAGATTTCATTGAACTGTAGCGAAAGTTATTTAACAGAGATCAAAGAAGCTTGTCTGTTTATATGTATGTAGGTCGCTTGATGATTGTTTATGCAAGAGCTACCTCGGATGGTTAACACGGTCAGTGCGATGCTCGGCTTGCTGCAGGAGGCGTTACAGAGTCACCCCTTAAACAACCTGCAAACGGGCTACAAAAATTGCATCTTGTTGGCAATTTTTATAGCTCAGTATATTTGCAACTCGGGATAAATCATTTGCAAGCTAGACCATCTAGACATTGAATATTTGCAAATAAATATCCTGACAATATCGCCGGGCTACACAGCAATATTGCAGCAACTGCTTATTGCACTGTGTTGCGAGATATAATCGGCAACTTGGCGGCTATACCATTGCAGTAAGAAATTGCCAAAAAAAACTAGCCCGTTTACGAGCACCATTTAGAGTGCACCGTAAAAAACTGTAGCGAAAATTTATTAGCAGAGATCAAACACGTTTCAAGTGGTCAAAGCGTAGCCTTGACCTCTGAATATAAAGTCAAACAATAAATACTATGTAGGTGTTTAGGAATTAATAAACAATTTGCATTTTAAACAACTTTTCGAAATATTTGAGATATCTAGTAATTGGTTTTCGGAACGGAACCTCGAGTTATAGAGGCTTCCACTACACCCATATCTTTAGTCGTAATCTCGACTTCGACTCCACTTCGAAGTGCGTTTCGGTATGCTTGCTCGTAATAAAATCCTCCACTCATTCTTGTCATATGACATTTTCTGAGGCAAGTAGAGAAATGAAATGTCATCTTAGATGATAGTTGAGTGGAGGATGAGTCGAGATCTCGAAAACGACTAAAAGTGGTAGACCGGTAGGGTCATCAACAGTGTTGTGAAACCCTGACCTCCCCCTAATTCCGCTCGCTTGATTTATAATTTATGTCTTCGTCAACGTTTTTTAATTACAATTTTGTATCTGATGACGAGTTAGCTACGTCAATAAATAAACTCAGGGTATTATTTATGCGTAGTTACATTTAGAAACCGGCTTATACATTCTTCCTAAATCAAGTATTTCTTGTATTCTGTCTTACAATTTGCCTATTTCAATCAGATAACAAGTCCAGCGGCCGTGGCGCTTATAGGACTAAGTATAATATTATAAATATTTTCCCTCGGTATCGGGTCTATCAAAAATTCCTTCTTATTTAACTGCCATCGTGGAGTCGAAAGCCGACGGTTCACATAGCTGTCCCTCGGACGTCGTCCATCACTGATGTCGTTCGACACCGTTCATACTAGGTAGACCAAGGATGTTGATTTTTTCTTAAAGTATATTTCAGATGTAGAGAGCGATGCTAAGACGCGAGTACTAAGCTACAGGATCGTTACAGAGAGCGCGGACGAGGCGGAGTGCTCCCCCGGGCGCTGCGCGCACGGCGGGCGCTGCGTGCGGCTGGCGCGCGGCGCGGGCGCGGCGTGCGCGTGCGCGGGCGCGTGGGGCGGCGCCGCCTGCCGCCTGTACGTGGGGCACGACCACGCCTGCCGCGCCCTCTGCGCGCCGCCCGCGCTCTGCCTCTGGGCTCCCGACCGTTAGTACATCACATTGTATAGTCTGACGGGGGTATTGCGATTCCTTTCGAAGGCCAGCGGAGTTCTTATAGGAAACTGATCAACGAATCGTCACGTCTTGACTGTTGAAATATATCGGGTGATTCCCGATATCGAATCTGACGGCTTCTCCACGAATAAAAATACCCTTTTATGGGCTGATGTCCATGTCATGTTATATGGAAAAGAAAATGCTTAGCATCCTAAAAACTAATAGACGAAATAAGTTACAAGTAAAATAAGTACTTAATTAAGTACCTACTTATTTCGTCTGTTACCAAATATTGTCATAGAACAGAGAAAAATCAATCATCTATTTTGCTAATAATTTTGCTTAACTTGTTGGTCTATCATGTGGTAAACTATGACGGAAGTTTTAAGGCGGCCTAACAACTCCGTCACCAGAATTTGCCACTTACTTTTTTAGGTCGATTGTCTAAATGTCTTACTTTCCTATCACAGTGAGTGAGACGGAAGCGGGGCCGACATACTGCGCGTGTCCTGCGGGTGCGTCCTGCCCCCTCGTCCCGCACGCCCCCGCCCCGGTGGGGGTCCCGGGGGCCGCGGGGACCCCGGGGGGCTCGGGGGGCGCGTGGCTGGCTGCTGCGCTGTCTCTGATGACGCTGGCCGCGCTGGTCGCTGCTCTGCTCTATCTCTTGCACAGGAGACGACAGTGAGTTGCATACAATTGTAGTTTGTTTTTATATTTGGTTCTTCAGATAGGTTGTACCAGAAATAATAAAGCTTTTCGGAATTATATCATGTAAGTGGCGCCAGTGAACGAAAAGATGAGGAGCAACAGGCTAACATGGTATGGGCGTGTAATGAGAAGGGAAGGTCATGTAACTAGGAGAGTGCTCGGTATGAATGTTGATGGATTTACGAGTAGAGGTAGGCCAAAGAAAAGATGGATGGATTGTGTGAAGGATGACATGAGTAAGAAAAGAGTGAGTGTTGAGATGACGGCTGATAGAGGAGAATGGAAGAAGAACACATGTTGTGCCGACCCCACATGATGTGGGAAAAGGGCAGGAAGATGACGATCATGTTACTTACATGATCGTCATCTTCCTGCCCTTGTCCAATAATCTTGTCCAGAATAAACATAAGTTTTCTAGTGTACCTACATGATGTAGTATATAACTGTCCCTCCCTCCAGCGGGCTGTTCCTGCACGCGCGCCTGGCGGACAACGTGGAGATCTCCAACCCGATGTACCTGGCGGGGGAGGACGACGAGCCCCCCTCCGCCTGCCCCTCCCCCTGCCCCTCCGCCTGCGTGCCTCCCCAGCGGGCGCTCACTGTGAGTACACACACACACACACACTAACTACAGCCAGCCAACCGTCTCATAATGTGGAATTTCTTTATTATAATAGTAGTTTAAAAGTAAGTTTTCAAAATGACCCACAGAACTAAATATGTTTGTTATCTGTTGAACAGAGTCATACATTTTTGCCTTATAAACAATGTTATCATGGTGATGAAGCTATGGGAAACCTGAGTCACCAGAAAACTTAACTAAACATCTAGCTAGGGAACTCATAAATCTGATGTATGAGTTTAAGTTGGTACTTATCATATTTAAACCGTTTATCTACGTCGATTGAAAGTATAACCTAGCCTCTAAAAAAAATCATATCAAGCAATTCATAAGATTTTTCTGTCTGTGATCATTATAAACTTAACTTTCTAAATATTGTATATCTTAGGAACTCTAGATCTATATTAGATACTATAAAAACAATAGGATCAGTCAAGCTATCTATGGATCGTTAGAAACGATCTATTGAAAAATAAAGACAAAGGAACTCTGAATGTTCATTAAATTATGTAGTTCATTTACACAAAGTAGCTGTTCAGAAGCCGAAGCATTTCATCCAATGACGCGTCTCAATGTGAACTGACCCTTACAGGAGTGTCCAACAGACGATGCCAAGTCGAGAACTACACACCCTGGCGTTAAAGGACCGCTAATTGACCACTATTAATACGGCCAGAGTTATGACAATGTAATGATGTAACAACACAAATATCGAACGGCAATTTGTGAAGTCGTTAGCGGTTTTGTCCGTGGCCTATTGAATGATTTATAATTCTCTTACATTTACAGAATGGCGGCAATCATTTTGCAAATCCTGTCTACGAGAGCATGTATGCGCCTCAACAGAACATGCCCATTGAGGTGAGTTGTTATATAAAATCTCAAAAATACATTACTAAAATCTTAAATTCATCTTCGAGTTTGTAAATTAGACGTCGAACGGGCTGAGCCAGGGGGGCCGAATAAAACAATACGTTCTATTTCAGAGTAGATCTTACTGGGTAGTCATACCTATAATCAATAAATAATGCTGGACATTTCACACAGCATCATCTAGCCCCAAACTAGGCAAAGCTTGTACTATGGGAACCAGATAACTGTATACTACTTATATACTTTTTGTTTGTAAATACATACATATTATGCATAGAAACACTCAGACCAGAGATGTTAGCAATTCAATACAAACAGAATCCAATTATAGTATTAAATTGCATTCCGCATGAGCTAACCAATTCGTAATAGATTGTCCGCGGTTATTGTGTGTACACGTATAGTTTTACGCGTCATTAGAAATGATGTTAGGACCCGATGCAAGGTCGTTCTGCGGCTAGCTCGTTATTTTTATTTTTTTATAATCCACAATTTGAAATGAAAATAATGCCATTTAAACTTGTGTCGAGTTCATGCAACAAAAACCAAGGTAGAATGGTCAAGATGAGTTTTTTTGCTAGAGGACATTTTTTTGTGATGACTGCATGGCAACTGAAACTAAGCACACACACGATAAACTAGCGACATGCTCGTGTGGCTCACCTTGACGGGGGATCATCTCATACCATCCTATGATCCTACATAACATGACTTATTTGTAACTTCGAGTTAAAAAAATTGTGACTTATAAGTAAAAAGAAAACTAAATCTCACTAACCCTTTCATCCCATTCGATAAACTGAACCCATAGGTTCTGTAGGGGTAGAGACCTATTATAATTCTTGGCAAAAACTGTCGGATTCAATATCTACATAGCACTCAGATGGCCTACCGATTAAAATTATCCGGGTACTTTTCGACATCGAACAGATTTTCCAAGAAAATAACGCTGTGCAATCCTAGCTCGTAGTGATGGTTAAAACTTTGTGTTTATGTGACGCAGGAGCACGCGAACCTGCTGTCAGAGGGCGCGGGCGAGTCGCCGCCGCCCGCCGAGCGCGCCGCGCTGCTGTAGCCGCGACATTACACCTTACGCGCACCGCACAAGGTCCACAATACAGCGGCGAGTCGCCGCCGCCCGCCGAGCGCGCCGCGCTGCTGTAGCCGCGACATTACACCTTACGCGCACCGCACAAGGTCCACAATACAGCGGCGAGTCGCCGCCGCCCGCCGAGCGCGCCGCGCTGCTGTAGCCGCGACATTACACCTTACGCGCACCGCACAAGGTCCACAATACAGCGGCGAGTCGCCGCCGCCCGCCGAGCGCGCCGCGCTGCTGTAGCCGCGACATTACACCTTACGCGCACCGCACAAGGTCCACAATACAGCGGCGAGTCGCCGCCGCCCGCCGAGCGCGCCGCGCTGCTGTAGCCGCGACATTACACCTTACGCGCACCGCACAAGGTCCACAATACGGCGGCGGCCGACTGCAACACTACGTCTACTAGGATACACGGACCACGCTCATGTATAAACTATTTTCATATCGACTATTTATTCGTAGCTGTATGTTAATCGACTCTCGTGGTCCCGATGTCGAGGCCTAATGATTGACATTTATCTATCCGTAGGTAATCAATTAAATCCACTTAGCCAAAATTAATTTACTGAATGACCATTGATTATTACCTATTACCTAGGATTAGTTTTTTATAGATAAGTGTTCTGAGTTTTGTATGTTCAACGTTACGAGTACGCAGGTTGTAGTAATTAATTATCATCTAGATATCACTTAGGTTGTTGAAAAGCACTGAATTTTATTATTTTCTTGCCGTCTGATCTGTATAACATTGCAATGAAAAATTATAATCTCAACATGCAGATCTGACTTGAATATCTTCTATAAGTTTATTAACGGTAAGTGGCATAATATTTTTTTAGAAAATATAAATGTGATGAATTTATAATTGTAAATACTCTAAGATAAAAAACGTGTGTAGCTAGAATAAGAATTTAATGAATAATCGGAACAAAGAAATACTCAACTATTACTTATCTCAATCGAAACTGTGCCATAAACTATAATTACTAGGTTTTTAAATTAAGATTTTGTGAAGTAGAAATATCAAGGTTGTTTGGAAAATTCAATTTGGTTCCTAATTAAACTATGTTGTTTGAATAATGTATTGTTGCAACAATTTTTATTAAATTCAACAAAGGCCAGTATAGTTTTAAGTGAGTAACATACCTTACACCGATTGTTTTAAGTGACGCAGGCAGCTAGTTCATGCATTTTTGGCCGCTACTTAAATGAGCGTTGTGATCACTCTTAAGTTTTTATAATGATTTTTTACGTAATCTTGTGACGAGAGCGGACATATCAACGAAATCAATTCGAGTTAGTACAATGAATTTTTTGATCTTTGTATGAGTTGTGATATTTTATATGATATTAGTACTCGACTTTTAATTGTTAGCAGTTTTTGTTCGAATTAATTTTAAGTGATGAGGTTCCTATTGACGGAATGACAATGACCTATCTATATTATGCATAATTTTAAGTACAATCGAATCAATAATAAATGAATCTTCAGTACGATTGACTTTTACTTATTACCCAACTAAGTACAGCAAAAAACAATTGCATTATTAAGGCGAAGTGAGCTCTGGTTTAAGCCGCGCTCGCCACCCTCCTAGTCCCCTAGGCCGTCTGATAGTGTGCTGACCGGCCCGCGCACTATTACACTGAATAGCTAATGCTAATGTATTTTTTGCTAGAAAATAATACTCCTTGGCAATAATATAAATCCGTAATCCTCTAACGTATTTATTAGGGAACACGTAGACGAAATTTCATTAAAAAAAATTAAATAACCAGCAAATGAAACTGCTTTAAGATGAAGATTTAGAAGTAACTTTGTGATATTTTCTATCGAGCCAATCGTCGACTCCCATAACTAATATCCTAATAAACTATTCATTGTCATCAAAAAAAAAAAAAAACGGTGTTTTTATGCCTTAAAAATGACTTGACGTACAGTCAAAACGTGAGTTTTGCGACCTACATCACCTTAACTGTGTCGAGGTACACTATGGGATTATGCGCTATTGAATGATACAACAAAATAAAATCATAATAAAATAAATTTATTTCCTTACAATAATTATAATTTACAATAGACACGATAAAAGTTACAAAGTTCAATAAAAGTCGTCGGCGGTGTACGTGTTCTTGTTGGTGGTATTCTTGACCTGATCTTGTGCGAGGTACATCTGCGCGAGCTGCTGCGCCGAGGTGGCCTCCTCCGGCGTCTTGTCTTCTCGGACGCGGAGGAACCTGCAACACACGAGTGTCACTGCTGCTGTACTCAGATGATCGGTCACAAAGCTAGGCTCTACACCATGTTTATAGCTCTGGCTCTTCAATGGTCGTGAAAAACAGGAGTAGAATCACATAAGTTTTACATACGAACATCTCACTACTAGACAAAGTCAACTTTCAGCTTTATTATATGAGTGGGATATACCTGGGGAACCTGAGCGAGATCCCCTTATCTGGGTCCACCAGCCCCTGCGCGGCGCGGTGCGCGGGCGACAGCGACAGGTCGGCGCAGCGCACCTCCCACACGCACGCCGCGTCGAACCAGGCGTCCGGCGAGTGGCTGCTGTCGTACCTGGACATACATTCTCTAGTTATCACTGAGGTAAAAGTAGTAGGATGTAACCTCCACTTTCAATCCGAAGGTTGCGAGTTCGAATAACGGCCGTGCTAATAAATTATGCTTCTTGTGAAAAATATGCTGTATACGTGATTTTAACGGTGAACTAAAACATCGTGAGGTAACTTAGCTACATAGCTAAGTTACACACACTTCTATCTTCGAATAGAGGTCAATATGTATGGAAGCTGGAGAAGAGAGGAGGTATTTTAAACCTACTACAACAATAAAACAAGAACCTCTGTTGTAAAAAAGAAAAGTTAGTGAAACAGCTTCATCGTGCGTTAATTTAAAGTGACACATGCGAAGATTATAAGTATCCTCACGAGTAATAGTTCCTGGGCTGCGGGATCTCGTGCGTCTTCAGCGTCTCCGTGAGGGTCGCCAGGTCCTCGTCGGTGAACCCCGTGCCGAGCTTGCACAGCGCCTGCGAACATATTATTGTTCAACTCCTTTGGTGCAGCTAGTACTTTCATTAAAATACGTAAACTTGTCAGTGAGGCTTGTTAAAGTTAAGTAATAATCAGCTCCAGTGCGACAGCACGATAAGTAAGTTTCTAATTTTTTTTGCCCCGATTATCTGGATGTTTCGGGGTAAGTCACGATGAGTATCTGGAGACGTGGCGCCCCTACGTTTCAAGGGTGTAAATATAACACACTTTAAGACACTTTTAGACGACATTCTGATGTTTTTATGTATTCCAAATCCTTTGAAGATGTATATTGCCTAGAAAAGAGTAAAAATGAGCGTACCTGATATGTATCAGTATCGGGGTCCCTGCAGGCCGCCAGGAACCCCCCGAAGTGCCCCCGCCTGCGCCCGCGCCCCCGGTACGCGCCGATGATCACCACGTCGATGGTGTCGCCCACGCCTTCTAGGTAGTCCTTCTTTAGCTGGAATAAAACAAATATTATAGGATATGTTATTCAATCTCACGATATATTTTTTTCAGAAAGTTTTACGTATTCGACCATTCGCTTTTCGATTCTTATTTTTTTTTGTAAGGCTAGCATCAAACCCACCTTGAGCCAGTTATGCGAGCGTCGTGCGATGTCGTACTTGGCGTGGTCTCCAGTGAGGGTCTTCACCATGAGACCCTCGCAGGAGCCGCGCACCGCCTCCTCCAGGAACTGTTGCACCTCGTCCATGTCCTTGCAGTCCTTAGAGGTCGCGAACTGCCATTCACCTATAACAATATACACATTATTGGATAAATGTTTTTAAACCTACCGCCTGCGCCAGTAATATGAAGTTCACATCAACCTTCTCATTCAGTGTGAAGGTTGATGTGAATTGTTTACACAATTTTATATAAGTAGCAATGGACGATTACCTGATGAATTTTTTTGCAAAAAAAACAGATTATCGGGATCATCATTATCTTCGTGCCCTTATCCCAGTTAAGGTCGGCACAGTATATTTTTCTGTCTTCGCACTCTTTCGCACGCACGTCGCTTTTAGAGCTCTGCCTCACTAGGATGCCATGGCGACGTCGCCAGCGGCGCAGGCCTGGCTACTTCTGGCGTCCGAAGGTCGCCAAGTCGAGTGGCCATGGCGTCTCGATAGTCAGTTCATTCATCGTCACCGCGTCGTCAGGAATGGACGTAGAAGAAATCGCATTACTTTGTTTACACAATTTTGTACGTTCCAGAGATGGCCATTCTTACGAAGATACTCTGACGGTAACAGGATTTGAACCTGGTACAAATCGCAATCGTGATAGAGGAGGAAGAACGGCACTCACAGTTCGAGACAAACTAGCAGAATATTTTGTGACTGAAAATCCATTACCATGGCAAGATAAATATGTATAAACAAAAATAAATGCACACTTACCTAGTTGTTTTTTTTCTTGATTTGTCATTTCGTCTTTTTCTTTGAATATGTTCACTATTTCGTCCCAACATTTAATTTTTAAATTGCGATCGGAATAATCATTCAATGAAGTGTCCCATAAACAAGGACGGTTTTGGATTTCTATAATGAATCTCTCTGTATCGAAACTCATTTTTAACTACACCTACAAATACAAATAAATCGTGATAAATTCCGAGCAAGCGTCCAAAATGGCGGCCGGTTGGCGACTGAATGAGTGAGGTGCAGTTTACACGTGTACAATTTAATGGCAACGTCGCCAAGCCGCCAGAGTATCCAGACGCCACGTAGGGAGCCGCATCTCATGGCCACGCTTTCAAATTGGCGACGCTGCCAAACCGTCGCCATGTGAGTTAGGTGTCATACATTTTAGTAATCTGCTTGGATACGTAGCCGGCGACGTCGCCATGGCATCCTAGTGAGGCAGAGCTCTTAGAGTGGCACAACATGTTTCTCTTAGTAAACAACTTACTAAATTATTGCACCATGTATCTATAGTCCATGATGTGTACTGTGTTTGATGTAGGTATCCCTATGGGATGGCAACTAACCCGGCACCTCCCGGAAGTGTTCCCGGAGCAGCCGCCGGCGGCGCGCGAGCGGCTCCCGCACGAGCGGCTCCCCGTTCAGCAGCAGCAGGTCGAACACGAACACGCACACTTGCACGCGGATGTCCGCTTCTTGCGCGTCTTTGCGTTTACGGGTTGATAGGATCTACGGACAACATTTGTGCTAAAATAGAAAAATACAGAAGACCGAACAAAAACATGATAAAATCCTAAGATTCCTGTTGTTTTAGGCACGTTCTGGGTAAGTTTGTTGCATCGTAAATCTTATTCTTGCCTGTGTAAGCTTCGAGGTCAAGAGCCGACCCATTCATTATAACAAAACAATTTTTTTTCACCCATTCATTTATAAAATGAGCTTTTAGAAATGTTAAAAATATTGCCGTAAAAGTTTACCGAGTACAGAACTAGATGACGCTCCTGGTAGGTGTCGGTGAGCAGTCACGTGATTCGCACGTGACGAATCCAAGAATTTATTTCCATCTCAAAAGTGCTCAACGCGCCTAAAGAAGTTTTTACTTCAAAAATTTTAAGTACAACTCCGCACAATGATGCTGGTTGGTGTCAAAATGGTCCTAACTCAGCGTCATGGGAGGTTCGTGGTGTAGCTTGCATAAGTCACTCTTGATAGATCAGTCGACACTGCTACGGTCACTAATTGGATGGGTGACCGCTAGTGGTATCATCGACTGAGCGTTTCCGTGCTTCGGAGGGCACTTTACATCGTCAGTCCCAGCTATAAAGCCATGAAGGCCTTCAGGCGGCCTGAGACTCCGTCACCTAAATTGGCCACTAATGTCTTTTTCACGCCGGAACGTATGCAAGACACTTCGAGATAATGTCAAAATCAGTCTAATAGTAATGTCCTAAAGTTTAATCGAGATTATCAAAATCGATTTTTGTTTCACTACTATCAATTCATCTCAATCGATTACAAGGTTCATTCATAGACAAAATTACTAAACCAACGATTATTTCTTTACTTATCGATTCATCAATTGTTTCGATTTTCATTTTTGCACTCTCTAATAGATTACGTTCCATTTTATGAGTACTGTTAATTGGCGGCCCCTTAGACATATTCAAAGGATCTGGAATATAAGATCTGAGAGAATGTCTACCGCGCCTTGGGGATACAGTCGTGATCCTGTTTTGTTAATTGGCGGAGTTTTTTAGAAAATGTTTATTGTTTATTTATTTATATTTTATGGCTCGTTTATGATAATTTATGAAATAATTAAACAGGAAATAGACAAAAACATTTATTTTTGTATGTTTTATCGTTTAATTTTTTTTCTTGACTTTTTTGTTTCGAAATTGTTGTAAGCCACACAACGTGAAACGAAACAAGTTCAATGTGTCTTGCATACGTTCCGGCGTGAAAAAGACTATAGGACATACTAATTTTTTTTTTTTATATTTATTTACAGTTATTTAGCTAACCTGGAAGGGCAGTATCTGCTTGGTCTCGGTATCATAAGCAACAGCCTCGCAGTCCAGCACGCAGCTCGACACGGAGTCGGCCAGCAGGGAGGGCAGACGACGCAGGATGTCCGGGTACTTGCTGGAGGTACATCATTTGTTAGATATTTATCAACAAACACAGATATACCAATAACACTATTCTTATTTCCTACCACAGAGGGGGAATATGAATTTGATATAGATAGTACTTTGTTGAGGCATTAGTACTTTGTACTTTATGAGCATCTAAACTTATTTAACGAGCCTCAATTTTGTTTGACTGGCTCCTCACTGGAGCTTGACTTTTGTTTTAAGATGGATCACCTAAAAGAATGCTAGGTAGGCCCCAAAACTGTGTTTGTTGCCCTGATTCTTCACGGTATTGGTCGCGCAAGAACAGGAGTAAAATTCGTTTTAAGACTATTTTAAGTGATCCCAGCGGTCCTACTGAATAAAAAAAATGATACCGAAAATTACCGTTTCCATTGTTTGCAAACTGCGTGAGGCACAGAACTAAAATGGTTATAACAAGAAGCCATGCAGTGGGCTACTATTGGTTGTGGATGATGATGATGATTGTAGCATGGTATTGGCCGCAAAAGAACAGAGAGTAGGATCACCTAGCAAGACTATTCGAATCTAATAGATTTTGACTGAGTATGAAACTCATGTTACCAAAAGAGTTATGAATGTGGCTGGGACGTGTGCAAGTAGAGGAAGGCTGAAGAAGGTATGGTTGTATTGTGTGAGAGAGGATATGAAAGTTAAAGGAGTGGATGAACAGTTGACGAGTGACAGGAGTGAATGGAGGAAGAATACATGCTGTGCCGACCCCACTTAGCGTGGGATAAGGGCAAGGGAATGATGATGAGTATTGATGGCACATCGAGGCCTATGCCAGGCGAGGGCTAAATGGGGATGTGGATGATGATGTACCTGGTATTGTTCTCCTGGTTCCTGCTGAAGATGGAAGCATTCTGGAAGTCAGGCCGCTCGACCCCCGGCACGTGGATCTGTGCGCGCTCGCCGTCGTACTTCCACTCGCACGTGAACTCCGAGCCTTCGAATCTATACGCAACATATTACTATTAGATTAAAGCCGAGAATACACATGCCAGTATCACCACAGGTGCCGCACCATGATCTACAATTCAGTCTAAAGTGATCCCAGCGGTCCTACTGAATAAATGCTTTTTGACTTTGACTTTGGGTGCTATCCAGTTTAGGTTCCTAATCTGAATCGCTAAGTTTTAGTGCCGTGACAACGTGACGTTTTAAGCAGAAAATTGTTTTACTAAGTATTATTTGCAAAATGATTCAGTTTTTACGACAAGTCTAGTATATTTTATTATCATAAGTCACGGTATGTTATAGCGAAGTTCAGTTTAGGACCTAAACTGGATCGCTTTAAGAGCTCATAGTATATATGGCATAGGCCCCTGGTATTACTAAAAAGCCAGCTACCAGCCATGTGTGTTCTCGGCTTAAGGTACAAATTGTAGGGCATTGTGTATTGGATTATGTAACATTCAATCATAAACTAAACGACGAAGAAAACATCGGGAAACCGGCAAATCATCTAGTATTAGATGTAAAGGCGTAAGTATCAGTTATAGACGTGATACCTTTCTAAGTTTATTTACCTGTTGAAGACCTCGTGCACCCCTTTAGTAGGATGCGCCAGCATGGGCTTGAGCGGCACCCCCACCGTGAGCCGGCACAGCGCGGGCAGCGCCGGCACCCCGTGCGCCAGCAGCGCCGGCACCAGCGCCGAGTAGTTCGGGCACGAGCAGTAGGTGCTCTTTATTGTCAGCGCGTACTCGTCTACTCGCGCCTGGGTTATTTCAAACTTGTTTACTATAAATACCTATTGAAATCCATACTAATTCAATCATAACTATCATCTCCGCCCGTTTGCTTTGAACCCAATGTTGGGTAAAGGCCATTTTTTCTGGTCTCTTGCGAGTCTCAGCCGGTGATACTAAAATTGAAGTGTCTGTATGTGATTTCAAAACAACTATGTTTTTTCTCAAATCCTTGTAGTTATGTTAGTTATACGATATTAAAACACAGACGTTTTAAAATTTTGATGTCTGTCTCTTTCTGTTTGTCCGGGCTTATCTCTGGAACGGCGTATTATTATAGTTTTTTTTCACTAAACAATAATTCTTACGTATTAACTGGAACGGCTTAACCAATCCTAATAGGACTTTTACTATAAGATAGAGGAGGTTATTGGACAACATAGGCTATTATCGTTTGAAAGGAAATTATAATAATAATATAAAAAAATAATAATAAATATAATAATATAATTGGTCTACAAATGAACGGATACAAAGATAGTGGATTGTTACCTTGAACTGTTCAGCAGTCAGTCCCTTGCTGGCGTCGAGTTCAGTGCCCCCCTCGGGTCCGGGCGGAGTCATAGCGGCGGCGAGAGCCAACGCCTGCAGCACCGACTGCTCGGCCAGACCGATACGTAGCTTGCCTTCCAACGACCTACGCAAAACTTTTGTATTAGCACGATATTGATCAGCAAGTCAGCAACGCATCCGCGACGAATCCGTTCCGCAGGAAACGTCATTTTACAAGCCGTGGTGTAAGGTATGATTGTTGACCTCACAGTTGACCTCTAGGACTGATTTGTGGGTTACGAATGGTCGGTTCTAGATAAAGATGAATAAAACTCACCTGATCAAGTAGCGAGCTTCCGAGTGCCGGGTCGCGACGTACAGCGACTGGATTTTGGCGATTTTTTTGTTGACCGAGGCTTGTCCTTAAAATTAAAAAAAAACATTGAATTTATATTTTTGACTAAGGACTTTTTAAGCTTTAAAGATTTGAACATACATTATTCATTTTGAAACTTCCTTGCTTTCACATTACTTCCAAATTGCGATCGCAATCGGCGCTAGATCAACAATCAACGAGCGATCAACGATAGATCGCATACACATACATAATCAGTTTTCGGCTCTCACCGGTCATGTTGGCGATATCCTTGAGCGCCTGGAACACCTTCCTGAGCTGCAGCGGCGGCTGCGGGAACATGGTGCGCTGCGCCGCCCTCGCCTGCTGCGCCAGCGCGCCGAGGTCCCCCCCCGCCGCCCCCGCCGCCGCCGCGCCGCGCAGCTGCGCCAGCGTGCGCCCCGTGCACGCGCCCACCGCCTTCATCAGGTATGTCTCCGCTATGCCTGCCACAGTGGAGACGCGTTAGCCGGCCCATAAACTATTAGGTAGCCCCCCCCCTCAATAATAAGACGGTTTGGACTGCGTGCCTCGATCAGGGATCCCAGTTCGCGAAGGAACAGAGTAGAATCACCTAGTGTTAAGACTATTCTAAGTAATCCTAGCAATCCTTGATGAACGCTTTTGACTGTTGAATTGGTTACGCTGCAACCAGTACCAGTAATAACTTCCAGATTAGCATGATATTTCACCTAAAATGTATGCATATAACATACATATAAAATAACAATTTATTTCATCAACTCACCGAGCTCCAAGCTGTGATACGCTGGCGCCAGCTGGTTGAGACATAAGTACACGCTCGCCAGAAGGTCATCGGGAGTCAGGACTATCACTGATCTGCACAATACATAAATAGTTTTGGATTTTTACCCTGAAATGCGTTAAATCTATATTTTATTCAATGGCTAAATTGAAGCACTTGTTGGCGCTGTCTTGGCTAAGCTGCCACTAATAATACGACTTAACTTATGTAAAATCTGATGATGACTAACCTGAAGTAATTACTGAGTATCTCAATAATCTTAAGGCGGGCTGAGATGGGCTCGATGGCCTCGAAAGTCTTGGCCAGCGCCAGGTACGGCACGGGAGCGCCGCGCGCCCAGCACGCGTCCTTTATTGGGTGGTACTTGGGCTTCGATGGGTCATACTCAGTCTCTGATACTGGAAGATTTAGAATATTTATTCATTAATTGATGTATATTGCATTTTATATTGAAAGCCAATAGCAATTAGACAGATCTTCGAAAGCATCAGTATTTATTCTTAGGTTTGCCTAAAAAAATTTGATCAAGTTCACAAATGCCTTACCAGGTACAACTTCAGAGTCTTGGCTTTCATTTTCCAATTCTTTTGAGTCTCCTTTAATGGAGCTATTTGCTTCTTTTTTCACTTTCGTACTTGCTGGTGACTGACTCGGTGATTTAAAACTCTTTGGAGAGTTTTCTTGACTATCAGTCATTTTACTTTTCGGGGATACTTTTTCTTTTTGAGCCTTTTTAACCTCCTTGGGGACCTTAGTCTTTTCTTTCAGTCTTTTGGGTGATGCATAAGTTTTGGGAGAGTCAGTCTTTTCCACTTTGATTTTGAGTTCTTTTGGTGATGTTTTGGATGTAGGTGACTCTACATCGGATTTAGGTGATGATTTAACTTCAGGTGAAGCTGGCACTGATTTGGAAGGCTCAGATTCACTTCCTGAAGAGTCTATCCTCTGACGTTTGGGCTTTTTTTTCTGGAATATTTAGAGAATAAATATTTTTCCAGTTAATCAGAAATACCATGTGTAATGCAATAGGAAAGAGGAAAATGGAGAAACATAATTACGGAGAAAGTGATACCTAAAGGAGGTCACGACCCTCAGCACTGAGGAATACCACTCAAGGAGTGATGCAATACAATGCAAATACATTTACCTTTTCAGAGCTAGCTGTTGATTTGCTCTTGTTTAATAACTCAGATTCACTCCCACTACTCTCCAGCCTGGGCCTCTTAGATGATTTCTAAAAGACACAAATAACAATTAATTATTTACATCATCCTACTGAAGTTCCACATTACAGTTCCACAAACATTTTTAGTCTCTATCAGGGCATCTTTGTCTGTTTATATATTCTGTTAGTTTACCTGTCTTTTCTCTTCTGGTGATGTTTTTTCCTTAACAGCATCTTCGTCATTGCTTCCCGTGTGGCTCTTGAGCGGTGTGAATTTAAAGAAGGATGTTATACTTGTTTGTGCCATAGCGTTATATCTGCTTACATACAACTCTCGCTTCACAATATGGTTGGAACAGAAGTTGGTTCCATTTGTTATATATTTTCTTGCTACAGCTAACAATCGATGTGTTAGAAACTTGTTCAGATGCATAAATTCAAGTAATTTTTGAGTTTATCAAAATCTTGTGCATTACTTTCAATATTTTAACCTAAAACAAGAATAAAGTAAATATTATTTTTATTGAATGTTTATGCTACACACCCATGACATGGATACAGCTTATGGGTAGCCAGAGAGCACAGAGGAAATAGGTACTTCCTACGATCTTATTTTTTTCACCCGCATCCTTTGTGAAGAATTGAAGATGCGAAGAATCTTCAGATTGAGCTCTAATGTACTTACCTGTAGCTCAATGCATCTTCATTTGTGAATGTTGTGTGGAAAGAAAAGAAGTTTACACGACGTACTTATGTACAAAGTTTTAACGTAACGAAATAAATACTCGCACTACTTCGGCCATGTAAACAAAGGTTCAAACTTACACTTTCTTCACCAGTAATGAGTGCAATGGTTCGATTAAAGTGGTATTTACCCTTTACCAGTATTTATATTCACTTCACTTCTTCTGGCTTAGAATAATAGAACAAAAACAAATCAAAACACGCACGCAGCCTTTTCTCAATTTGTTTGACATGACAGTACAAAAACCGCGCGAAAATTATCGGTGTTACCATACCACCTGATACCACCCCATGGTAGTAAATCAATTCAATTCAACAAAACGTTTATTGCCTCATTCATGTTAGCTAGATCCTTAGATGATCGAACGCCCGCCGCGCCGGCCGCTCCGCTAGCTAGATCAGAATTATAGGTAGTAAGTACCTACTACCTAGATAGAGTTGAACCCCGCTGCAACATTTGGTAGGTAGGTACCTACTTAACATAATTTATATTCTAACTTAAGCGGCTTGTACATGATTTCAGATTTCATTTATTGACCATGAAGCTACATAACATAACATGAGAACAGGACAGCGAGGGCAGCACCAATAGGGAATCAGCAAACACCAAGCTGCTGCCTGATATAGCATGCTGTTTGCTGCTTCCCTATTGGTGCTGCCCTCACTGTCCTGCCCTCGTGTAGAAGCCGCATTAGGTAGGTAAAATATAACAATAACGAAATAAGTACAAGAAAAAGTATGATTGATCTGCGAAAATCATTAAGAAAGTAGGTATCACAGTTTCATAGGAATTTCATATTCAATTCAATTCAATAATTCTATAAACTATGTTGGAGCCAAACTGGCATAACAGTTCCTTTATGTCACCAAACACCATCGGTTCATGCTAAATCCAGGCTAAATCTTTATGTCACAGCTAAAAGAATGTATTTATTTATTTATTTAACATCATCGCCATAATACGCGGGCTGGTGAAGGGCAGATAACCTAGTATTAGACCTCTCGCAGACTACAGACTTTCTACACACTGATAGTTGAGACGGGCTATACTTCTCTTTAATCATTACGAGCCGAAGTACAGACTTTCTACACACTGATAGTTGAGACGGGCTATACTTCTCTTTAATCATTACGAGCCGAAGTATATTCCGACTCAACTATCGGCCGATAGAAAGTCTGTGGTCTGCGAGGGGTCTAACCACAGAGTAACTATAACTAACAAATCACTGCAGATAACCAAATGCTAGGCTATTTATGTTTCTTTAATAGCTTTGCTTTTATTTGGTTATTTTAGGGGCTAACAACGCCCGTGTGGCATTTCTCTAACTTAGGGCCTTGAAGGCATGTTGAAGGCCAATAAATGGCCCGATACTTTAGCTGGAAGCACTGATCTTTGACTGACAGGTTGAATTCAAATTCAATTCAAATGGCTTATATTAATTATGTATCCGAACAAAATGGATTGTTTTTTCCGGCTTTAGCAGTTTTTAATTCATTAATAAAATAATGATAATTACACTACCTTTTAAATAAAAAAGTGATGATTTTTTCTCGTTTTTTTAGTGCAAACGTACGAGAAAAGTTTTTTTTCTAACAAACACAAATAAAAGAGATTGTTTTGACTGTTTATCTCACATTATTTTGCAAAGATGGCGCCCTCTGTAGTCGAACTGACCTGTCAAACTTGGCTCGTGTTGGTCGTCCATGTTCCGAATGTGGTGTGACTTATTTTTGTTTTGTGATAATTTTTCATACAATTTTATAAATGTGAAATGCAAAAGCATGTGTTATCCATTATAGTGCAACCTAGCTCTGGCTGAATGGATCCCGCGGTCGCGTGGTATCAGCCCGAGCAGGAAGGTCCCGCGAAGCGCCTGTGGCTTCGGATTTGGGAAACTCAAAGTGAAATAGACAAAATGAACTTAAAAAATTTAGAGAACGCTAATCCTAATGTGAATAAAGCGCCAGACTTTATACCAATAAATGATGTGAACGGCGAAAGTAGAAATAACAATTACTTCAACCCCGCGCGGAGGAAAGTGAACGACAACCGCGCGTCAACTTTTAACCTGAATAAAAACCACGATGCACTAATAGGAGAATACGGGGGTTGTCCGTGGAGGATACCCAGTTACTCGTACAAGCCAGGAATTCTAGGGTGAGTGTTTTTTTTTACTGATAATGTATTGAAAGATGTGCGCGAGGAATGTCAACGTGGGTGACGTATTGGTTAGGATTCCCGAACGGTGTGCGAAGTGCGTTGGTAGGTCGCAGTCGCGCGGCGGGGCTCGCCGCTGTCGCAGCACATTGCCTGAACTGTTGCCAAGTGCCTGCTTATGACATGTATACCATGATGTCTTAGATACAAGACTTGGAGCCACTGCTTACAAGCTGAAGCTCAATCAGTCTAATTTGTCTCAAATGGTCAGCGATTGTTCACCCCAATTTAACCCTCACTTTTGTGGGTCTTACTGTTGAACACTATTGTGTTTATGTTGTGCAATGTTACATTACTACTAGTCTTCCATCTCTTTCTTTCAAAGTAAACAAGGAAGTAGGATTTCCACTCACTTTGTTTGGTTTATGGATGTCGGTGGCCCTACGCCAGATATTCTTTTTAATTTATAACCTGTGGGACCTTATGCAAGCCAAAGACCACTTCCTTGTCTTGTAGCCTATTTTATTCTTATTGGTATACGTAATTGTATTTTTACAGTTTTATCTTTTTCAATAAACATGAATAGTTAATTAAATTGTGATCTAAATTAAAACTAATTTTTGTGTAAATTAAATGAAATTGTTCATTCGCTAGTAAAGGCTTTTGAATATTTTTCCGAGAGCCTGTTTACGTATTAAAGTAAACTAAAATGATGATATTGATTTAATACAACTACTGTTACTCTGTTGATTAAATAGACGGCTAAAAACATAGAATATGATTTGATTTATTAATGTCAGTTTCATAAATCATTCAGATATTTCTGTGTACATTGTAGTCTGATGTCCTAATTATCAATATCAGTTACAACAATTTATTATCCATTTCTAAACTAAGATAGTTTTTGTAGGTTGCTCGTCTTTTTCTACGAGTACCTGGCAGCAAGCCAGTGCTTGTGGCTTGTTCTGAGGCAGGAATGGATGACCAAAGAGCTCAATAACTTAGTTCACCTATTTCATATATGCCCTTGCACTTTCTTTAATATTTATTATATCAATGGTTTTTGAGATTTCACAGTCAACGCACTAACGTATCACCGGTTGAGTGTGAACGGTCGAGTGTTTTTCTATACATTTGTCTGTTCTGGCGTAACGCGACCGATAATACGCGACGGATCTTCCGTCAAATATGAACCGACCCTTAAGGATTGTCAAAATCAGCTTCAAAGTTATAATTTATTGGAAAAAAATTATTACTACTCCCCAACCAAGGCACGGTAAAGTTAAAAAAAAATAATTATACTTGTGAAAAAATACATACTTAAGAGTGTGCCATACGCCGCCATTTTGTAAGCGGGACAGCGAGTGTGATTTGTTCGGCGTGTGAGGAGTACAGAGCTATGGATACGCAAAGGTTTTTATGGCGCTAAAACACTTTTTAGCTAATTACAAGTTAATGAAACAACCAATCGAAAAATTAAAAGATACAACTAAAGAAATACTTATAGGTTTCTTGACAAAACAAAAACCCACCAAAAAACGTGTGCTGTTCCTGAGATAAATAGCAAAATGTGTGCAAAACATGTGTTTTTCAAAAAAATATTTTATCTAGAAAACTTTCACCAATCGTGTTTTTAAAACACAAAATCCAAGATAAAACAATGAAGTATCATTTACCTAAATAAGAAGGTTGTAGCTTTCACAGATTCTGAGATAAATAACGATTTCGAACTACAAAATTGCTTAAATCGCTCCTGCACACTCTTAAGAGTTTTGGATACTGTAAATGTAAGTATTGCAGCATGCTATGCATGCAGCCTGCTTCCGCGGCGGTTCACCGCCTTACATTGACAAGGTCATGTCAAGGTGAAAGGAAAACGCATGTGTCTGTGTGTCATTCAACCAGAGCATATGCAATGATAGGCTTTCATATAGCGTCATTGGTTTCCAATCTGCCACTCAGATCATCTGTTAAAGAACCAGTAAACCAAATCGCGACCTAGTCAATGCCGTTCACCTTCCCGCGAGAAACTGCAACTGTGACTTGCAATGTGTCAACAAAGCATCTAAACAATATTAATAAATCGAGTCTTGTCACCAATACATTTTTATTGTATCAGATTCAAACCATTATTTTCTTATTAGAAACTACCGGCGTTACCCGCGGTCCCTCGGGATTACTTCGCTTTTCCACCTATCAAGCTGCTAGATACATTTATAACAAATTTCATTAAAATGCGTTCATCCGATTCGCGTGATGTAGCAACATACATACTGATCCATACGAACTTACGGAGACAACAAGACATGAAATGAAAATGTTGCCGACTGTTCCTTCGATTAGACCTAGCCGCCAGCTAGACGATAACCCTGGCCTAAAAACTAACAAAGTTATAAAAAACAATTCTTAAGTAATTAACTATTTTTTTCGTCGATTTTCTCTTCTTAGCCCTGCTCTAGATTCCAATAAGCTTCTCTATCTATTCAGCGTTGCACCCACTGCTGAGTATAGGCCTCCTCTCTATAACGCTACTCTTTTCGGTCCTGTGCAGTCCTATCCAACCTACATTTACGATGTCTTCTCACCGGGCGGGTGGTCTTTGCGAGATGCCTCTGGGTCACCATTAACACGTAATCGCTGGTAGTCCATCTCCCGTCTTTCTCTCAAAAAGCTTACACAAACAAAAATAGACAAAGTACAACCAGGCAGTGTGTTTATTTTTGAATTCCAATTCGATGTTTTATTTGTTAACTCGAACTGTAACACAGTAATAAGTACAAAACATTCCATGTTGTCGTAAAACTTATAGTCGAGCCGAGAGTTTACGATAGCGATGATCCATTTTGATCCGTATTACAGGTGTTTTTAAAGTCAAAAAGTTGTACTGTGTAAGGAATCGAGGTCGTCTGGCCGCGGCTGTCTGGTCTAGCCTAGACCGCATTGTAGAGTTAGAATATGAGTAGACAGGACACGCGGCGCCCCGTCTGTCACTGCAAAAAATGTTTCTGATTGTTGTGATATAAAACTATTGTTCACTATCTTATGTGTATGTTTGAGAGACTTGGCGTTGCGCAGGGCTTTTCCGCATTCATTAGTCTCGACTAGCATTTCCAACAGGTGAATCAAAAACAGAAGTAACCGCGTCCATCGTAATAGGCAGGTCTGTTCGTAAATCTATGGCAGTGAGTCAAGCACGAATATGCTCGGAACAACTGGAAGCCATCACGCGGCCTGCGGACGTTGTCCTCGCGATGAGACTCCTTTACGAGGCCTAGATCTAGTTGTTATGTAAATAAAGTCGACTGGCGTAGGTGGTCATGGAAGTTCAGAGACTTCGATTCAAGTACAATTTTCTTTATTATCCTAAAATGAGTTCTCTGGTACGAATTGATACTGATAGATAGTACGAATATTGTAAAAACTCCTTAGGAAAGTTTACGAGTAGGTATATAATACTAGCTTCTGCGCGCGGCTTCGCCCGCGTGGTACCTACATTTTGAATAGCCTCTACGCTATTCCAGGTCACTCACACATCTACGCCTATTCCAAGTTTCGTCCAAATCGGTTCACTGGTTTAGGCGTGATTAAAACACAAACATACAAACATCTAAACAAACTCACAAACTTTCAGCTTTATTATATTAGTGGCATAGAATATTTCCCGACAAGCGAGACAGTTCCATCCTTCTTAGACCATCATAAAAATCAACATTAGTCACATAACAAGTGAGAAGATACCTATCATGCATTATTTATGTTTTCCTAGTTATCATGACTGACATGTTATTAATCTCAAAACGAGATCGAAGCCGCTGGTGAAAGGTCTCCGTGTTAAGGCCAGCTACCAGGAATTCCAGTGATCTGGCATTTCAATATGCGAAGGTTAGGCGATCTAGTGCGATTTCATGTGTAACGCATACGGAAAACCGGTCCCTCATTCCGTGCCCAACAGATTAGTTTCAAAAGTAGTGAGAGCTTCATGGCTTCTTGTAAGACGATTCGTAGTAAATTCCTTTTGCAATGACAGAAGAATCTTCTAACAACGCTGGCGTCAAAAACAAACTTATTCGAGCCACATGCATTTGCCCCCGTTATGTCAGACGTCAGGGTAAGCTCACGTGGCCAACTCGTCTATGCTACGTCATCCATGGTGAGCCAGCGTCAGAACAGTGTACGTCACCTTTTCTGCGCCATGACTACTGAATGGAACCGCGAGTCACAATATCTGATGACGATCTACTCCTACTCGTATTGCGCAATATTTGAAGTAAACAATGAAAACGTGTTATCTTACATAATGATAAGTGCTCGGTATAATCTGTTTTGGATGGCCTTGGAATGTTTATAGATGTCTTCTCTTAAATATAGTTCTTTATTCACGAAATAAGAGCAAGAAATCTGTAAAAAGTGCTAAGTTAATAAAGCACTTGCTAAAAACATGAACTGTCTCCAATTCCTTGGGTACACTAGTTCCAGATGTCTAAATCGCGGCTCTCTTTCAGATTACACGAAGAAATAGAACACTTCTACATGTACATGTCTCCTACGGAGACGGAGCATCTGGTGCGCTCGACAGTGGTGAACAGGATCCGAGGAGCCATCATGGCGCTGTGGCCTCAGGCCCGCGTCGAGGTCTTCGGCTCCTTCCGTACGGGGCTCTACCTCCCTACTAGTGATATCGACCTGGTTGTTATAGGTGAGTACTGAGTACCCGCTGTACTGAATGGTTGTCTACAGCTTCCCACTCACTGTGAAGTACTGACGTTTCACTAGTTGTCTCATCAGAGATTAGCTACTGAATCTGCCTCTGATATGTACCTTCTCAGTAGCACTGTCTTCTAAAAGGTCAGAGGCCACTAGAGTTATGTCCATCTTGGACTTTGAGTGACGGAGTGAACAACCCAGTTACCAAGTAACTGATGAGGTGAAACTTGCTTTGAATCGATGGTTATTTATGTGTAAATTCTACGCGCAACTGCATCAAAATCCTATTTAATACACAACACACTGCTACGAAAAACTAAAATCCTGTTTTAAATGTAAGAATGTAAGAAATATAATGTAAGAACGATGTATATTGTGTTGGTGGCTCTAAATAAATAAATCTTCAATGCTAAATACAGTAGGTAATCTGTTCCACTATCTGTGAGCAGCAAAGGCCGGCCACAAATCTTGTTATCTTATCATATCTGCGTCACGGCCGTCCCGAAATTGTTTAACATCTGATATCGATTTAAAAATTATACAACGACTACCAGTGTTAGAATTGACTAATTGTACGATTCTACTATAACTCAGAGCCGGCGAGGAGCCAACCGCGTAATTTATGATACATTTTCTTTATAACAGAGTGGAGAAACTCTGATTTAAATAACACAGATCTGTTTTCATGATTTTTTACATCTAGTCGTCTATGACGCGGATGCTACGTACTCACACTAAAATAGCCCAACTAATAAAAATATTTCGTAGCGGAAACTGTATGTGTTGCTAATTGGGCAAATCTCTCATACATTTCCCACAGACTCGTAAAACAAAACCCACACGGTTGATAAGATAATGAAGTCGAATGCCTATAGTGTCTGACTAATATTGGGGACGCTCGATTTCGGGTAAAAGTTATTCAACTCTGAGGTCAACAACCTCACTTTCACTCGTGATGAATTCGTTCCACGTCACTTTTCGCGCAATTTTGTAATTTCCTTAGCAACAAAAATATCGTTGGCGGATAAAACTTCTAAGCCGCAAAGCCGCTTATTTTTCTTGGCAAGTATTGAAATCAGAGGCGTATTGAAATGATTCTCTTGTCTGTAATACGTTTTTGTTCGCTATCTAAATACCACAAACCGTTTATAATGTTTCTTCTTTCCGCTTTAAAAGTAATATAATCGTTATCATTTTGTTTGATTATAATCTAGGGCTGTAGGCTATCTAGGTAAACCAAAAGTCGAAAATAATGCAATCGATGTTTTTAGAACAAACATTTTTGCAGATGGCAAGGAACTCTTCTACAGCTTCTGAAAATACTCGGCAGTAAACACAGATACCTAAAAACTCGCCTAACATATTCGCTCATCTTCAGATAAAACTTTTATAAAGACGCAAACCCCAACATTCAACGGATTAACCCAACACCATCCGTTAAACACCATTCATTCAGACCCTAAGTTGCTATCTCCATTGTAACTTGACGGCAACACAATGATAGTATTCATTGGCTTTCAGCAAGGTTAGACAATATAATGCAATAAGGGAGAGGTGACGGTTTGATATTTAGAGCGATGAATAAAATACATTAGGATGGAAGCAGATGTTGACTTAGATGCTTGGAAATTCCCAAGGTCGATGGTGATGCCGGCCCGTTTCGGGGTCAAACATGATAGTCGGTTCATAGATGGTCGGCCGACCAAGTTTCTAATTGCTTATCGTCAGTTTGCTACAATTTGATTCGTTTCAGAGTTTGGAAATGTCAATAGAGCTCAATGTTCACGATGTGGTTACTTTGAAATTAAGTCGGGATTTCCCCGAACAGCCTGTACGCGATCGACGCTCTATTACAGCACTTGTGATTGCGAACCCTATGCACTGCGTTCAAAGTTCATTACGCCTTGATGAGCGATAAGTGCAGCCTGCAATATTAAAAACAGTTCTACAACTCTACGCGGAATAAACGCCTTAAACATTTATTTTCTACATTTCCAACTAATCACTTGGCGCCCAGCAACTTGACGTCACAGTAACACATTACCTAACATAAATACCTAACTAAAGATATGTGTATTTAGAGATACGAGGCTTATTTTAGTGTGCGCGTTTATTAATGACAAGAGCTCATCGCAAAGTTTTCATCATTCATCATTCTTCGTTCTAATTTAGGAGCACTTTCAATGTAAATCAGTCTACAGTTTACAAGTCAGGTGAGGATTGCTAGAGAGAATTTATTTAGCACTGAGTTCTGCGACGGACGAGGCCATCGGCAGTCGACCGAGGGTATAAATAGACTTGCGTTCAGTCTGTTGTTTAGGTTCCATCATCAGAATACCTACTATCCACACGATAATACTGCGCTAGTCTCGCGCACTCTGAAAGTGTAAAGAGCACGCATTGGCTATACAAGGAAATAAAGTAAATTCCCAAACCTACATCTTATATTAACCTTATCATTTATCATTAAAACTGCATTAAACCACTAATCCCTAAATGTTGCCACGAATACGTAAAATACGTATCAATTCACTAATCGGCTTATCATTGCAAGTTTGTATTTATAATTTATATACTCGCTGGCGTAGCGAACACCGCTCCGAACAATTTGGAGTGCAAAACCCGCACGTAAACAAATGGTTGCGTAATCGACGTCACATCGTGTAGCCAGAAAACAGCAGCGCATGTCCGCGGAGTAAACCTCTGGGAAAGTCCAAGCACAATCGTGTGACTATTGTTTGTTGCTAATATTAGAACAGAAAACGTTGTTTTCCCTGTGGATACAGTCGATTAAGCTGAAATTATGATTTAGGTTTTGTTCAGCATCTCATCAATGCACACATTGCCTCCTATCGCTTTTAAAATCATCTAGTAAATCTGTAAAGACATAAGTTACACCTTTAAAAGGGTCCAGTTATCACATGGATACATGGCTAGCTATTCACCGTCCTCAGCGATACCCCCGTCAGAGATCTTACATCGGTGCCAAAGACCTTACGACCATTCAATGTTGTTTACCTTTCTTACGCATGTTTGCGTGTGCCAAGTTTGAGCGCACACGCGTTGCGCTGCTGTTTTTGTGTACGCGTGCACGTTGATGTGAGTCATTGTCGTGAAATTCCCGCGATTCATGATATGACATACTGTTCAGCTAATTTGCACACAGTCGTTACTGGGATGATGTCAGCTAGGAGCTTAAACTGATAAGGATATATGAGTGGGCAAAAATGTTTCAAGTTTTGCTACTTGAAGACCTCTCTCGTGGTTTATTGATAATGCATCTTTATTCATGATCATTCTACCCCGATAAATCAAGGGTCTATAACCAGTCGCTAATCGTATATTGCATTGAACAATTTTAAAAATAGTGAAGCACTACAATTTGTTGAATAGTTATCGATGATAAGGTACGAGACCCCCTCCTGCGCCACCATAAATAGCTACATTCAGTCACATCTGTTTGTCTATTTCTAGCTTCCACAACCATAAATAGTTCAATCAAGATAGCACTACGTTTCCTACGGAGGCTCCATTCATTGAATCGTGAGAGCGTGCGTGCGCGCATACAAACGTGAGATCTGCTCTGGATACGGCTGATTGGATGTTTTGTCAGGAAGTCGAATGTATGTTGGATGTCAATGTTTGCAGAAAGTTATGTGGGATGGCTATTTTCAAGTAAATAGTAGCCATAGGACTAACTTCACTTGGTGATAATATCCGTTGTCGAAGTATAATAATTATATTAATGGTTCCACGCGTATTATGCGTGGCTTGGTCATACATTCACAGTCTAAGTAGTCTACATTAAATTAAAACCTTTACTCTGTGTAGGAGTGACAGTGCAATATTGTGAGTAGCAAGTTGATCTCATCACGGAAACAGGAGCTGTTCAAGATAACTCCTTGGTGAATAGTACTACTTCACATATACACTATACATGCAGGCTCAGCTCGAATACCTAGGCTTAGAATCAGCTGGGTTAGATGATCTAGGTTGTATTGACAGATAGGTAGTATTGAAGGTTGTGACCTAATACAGGGTCACCAATTTACCACTGTCGCTGGTCCTTGGCTATTCATGTGTTTTTGACCATTTATATTGTTTCAAATAAATATTTTTTCTTTCTTCTTAAAGTGTTGTATTTTCAAGGTTCTTTAACGGTCACGAAGGAACAGGAATATAATCAGCTAGTTTTAAGACTATTCTAAGTGATCCCAGCCGTTCTACTGAATAAATGCTTTTTGACTTTGATTTTCCGTTGATCAGGTCAATGGGAGAAGCTGCCGCTGTGGACGCTGGAGCGCGAGCTGGTGGTGCAAGACATCGCGGAGAAGGAGAGCATCAAGGTGCTGGAGAAGGCCACCGTACCCATCGTCAAGATGACCGACAAATACTCGGATGTCAAGGCAAGTCCACTGAAGTTACCCAGCTCGAAAATGACCTTAAAAGGACCTGAAATGGACTTAAAAGTTGTCTGACATAATAAATTGATTTGATTTTGATTTTTGAAAATCACTGTCAAATTGTTTACAACCCACGACTGATATTTCGATGTTTTAACCCTCCATCATTTTAAGTTTAGTCTTCGATGTTAAGTCTTATTTGAATTCCAACTCCAGGTGGACATATCTTTCAACATGAGCAGTGGGGTGAAGAGTGCCGAGCTTATCAAACACTTTAAGGTCAGTGTTACGTAAAATGTTATTTAATAAACAATGTGTAGTGTATAGCTGATTGTGACACTGTCACGTTTGAACAGATAAATACGGATCATACATCTGTTTCCCGCAATTTTGCATCTTTTGTGTTAAACCAAAATAAATTTCAAATTCAAATTCAAATTCAAATCATTTATTTCAGTTTCACGAGTCCACCATATTATATTAGTAAGATGCTTAGCCTAATTGTTAGTAAGTAAAGGTTAAATAAAGGTTAAATAAAGGTTCGTAACCACCGGAATCGAGGTCGTCCGAGAGCACGTTGGGTCGACATAGTAAAGGTCGTAGGAAATGTTTGGACGCGAGAGGCGCAAGATAGAGGAGACTGGCATCAAAGAAGCGAGGCCTATACCCAGCAGTGGGTGATACCAGGCTGAGATGATGATGATGAAACAAAATAAATGTTAATAAACTATTTTGTCTTCACACAGTTTTGACAACACTCGCCGTGACACATTCATAAACCATCCGTTAAAAATGAAGTTCTGATGGAGGCCTTCAGACTGTCTAAAACAACATAATCCTTCTTTGACAGTCGGGTAAAAACTCTGGTGACGAACCAGCTTGCTATGGACATTGGCCATCCTATCAACGCTAGAATTTAAATTAAATTACATGGTGTACTCGCACAAACTTTTATCAAATAACAAATCTGGTCCCTCACCACAACTAAACTCGATGCCACCTCTTCCAGGAGAAATACCCGGTCCTCTCCCGGCTGGTGATGGTGCTGAAGCAGTTCCTCCTGCAGCGCGATCTGAACGAGGTCTTCACTGGAGGCATCTCCTCCTACTCCCTCATCCTCATGTGCATCAACTTCCTCCAGCTGCATCCGCGGCCGGAGAGGCTGCGGCAGCCACATAACCTGGGAGTTCTGCTGATTGAGTTCTTCGAGCTTTATGGACGGAAGTTCAACTACGTGAAGACTGCGATCAGAGTCAAGAATGGAGGCAGTTATGTGTCTAAGGATGAGATCCAGAAGGTGATACAATTGGTTTTAATTTCAGAGGGAGGATGGTTTAGGTGCTGCCTTTTACATCACAATGTCCCAGAAGATATCGAGGTGTTAGCCGGTGCTTAACCGATAAATATGAGCTTATCAAGAATTTCGAAGTCTAACGTCAGGGTTCCGTGGCCGAACCGTTGAAGGCACTCCGGCTGTAGGAGGATCGTCTGATCGTCGCGGGTTTGAATCCCGTCGGAATCGAAAATTTTGATAAGACTTTTCATTTCTTAATAGAATCACTTAGTTTTAAGACTAAGTAAGTATTCCCAGCGGTCTAATTGAATAAATGCTTTTTGACTTTTGACTTATAACCTACAGCATCCAGCATCCCAATTCGATAGTGGAGCATAAACAATTCATACTTCTTTCTCAATAAAAGTGTAACTTTTATCCTAGCGCTATAAATGATGGTACTTCTGTTGCGTTCTAGGAGATGAACGAAGGTCACCGACCCTCGCTGCTGTGCATAGAGGACCCCCTCACAGCCGGCAACGATATCGGTCGCTCCAGCTACGGCGCCATCCAAGTCAAACAGGTATAGTGACGTCACGAAAGGACTTTGCTTTCTCGTTTTACTGTGGTAACTCATTTCTTGATCTACACGTGTATTGTCAAGTAATTAGTACTTGAAGTGGAGAAAGTCTACTTTTACACAGGTTTTTTTGGTGTGTTCATAGTAAATTGAAGCCTGACCATGATTCAGCAGCATGTTTGTATGTATTTAGAACCGTATCTAAAAGCTGCGAGTTCGAACTTGGACTCATCATCATCATCTCTATCGTCCACTGCTGAACATAGGCCTCCCCCATTGATTTCCACAGCGATCGATCTTGTGCAGCCTGCACCTAACGGCTCCCAGCAACCTTAACTAGTTCGTCTTTCCATCTAGTGGGGGGCCGATTTCCGGTGCGTGGCCTCCACTCGAGAACTTTTCTGCCCCAACAAACTTGGCCTAAGCTAATGTAATGTTATCCTAGTGGTCTTTACTACGTATTAAAAAAAAAGTCCTCCGCTGTGTCTGTGTGTAAAGTCGACCACGGGCGGAAATGTAGTCTACGTAAGCGAAGCGGGTCGCGCGAATAAACTGAACTTTTTTAAAAAGCTTTTAATTAACTTGCAATGTTTGTATGGTGTTATGTATGTTTGCCGGGCCAAATCTTGCAAGTTTAATTTGACCCACTTCCCGGTGTCCGATTGAGCTGAATTTTGGTACACTTGTGAGTCCTCGGTGACAATGCAATAATATGATAACAGCGAGCTGATCTGATGATGGAGTCATGAGCTGTTCCAACTCCTCAGAAAATAGGCTGATTGAGCTGAAACTCGGTTTTTAGATCAAGTATCATTAAAAATTTTGAAATATGTTGACAGCGAGCTGATCTGATGATGGAGAACGGAACTCCTTAGAAAATAGGTTGATTGAAATGAAATTTTGTACTTGCATCGGTGAGTTCAATCAGCTCACGGTAACCTATTAAAAGCTTGTACTAATTGTGATATATGTAGGTAGGTAGGTAGTCTCAGCAATAAGAACACGTCCGCTAGTTTCACAGTTTATTCGAGACTGACAATTGACATTCGTTCGATGCACCGGCACCCGCCGGTTCACTCATTGATGCCACAGATACTACACTAATTTAAAAAAAAAAAACTTATTAGCATGTATAATTTGCAGGCGTTCGACTACGGCTACATAATCCTGCAGCAGGCGATCTGCACGTCTCGCGCGGCGGGGCGCCTGCCGCCCGCCTCCGTGCTCGGGCGCGTGGTGCGCGTCACCGACCACGTGCTGCAGTACCGGCGCTGGGTGCGCGACACCTTCGAGCCGTACTTCTTCCCGCACCGCGCGCCCGCACACACCAGCCCCGAGCCCTCCGACAGCGACCAGGTACCCGCTAGTAGGGAGTAGGGAGCCGGCCGTCCCGCGAGCACGGACGGTGCAGTCTGTCCCGCTCGCACATCCTGCCTGAAGTACCTGAGTATCTCCCATGAGGCGACGTATAGTAGTCGGTTCCAAATTGCATGTGGCTGATATTTGCTATTTGAAGTCTAAACATGTAATATGGAACAAAATGAAAAAAATAATCGATCACAATTAGTACCTATCCGATGAAGTTCTTTCGATTTTCTCTGTCTAATAAAAGGTGCGTGAAAAGAAACAGTGAAAGTGTTTCGGTCAGCACCCATGCAAGATAAAAAAATACTACTTATAGCTGCATCATTGGACAATAAAACCCATTTAGAATGATTACAAATTTATTAAAGTTTCTCGTCATTATGGGCGAAATCGCAGATTAGACGCCTCTAATCGAGACCCGACCCCACGGCAGAGCACGTGAATTATGTTGAATGTTGTGGAACATAAAGGATTGGTCTGTAATAATAATCTCGTCAATGTCCTTCGTCTATGGTCATGATCATAGTGTCGGGCTCGCATGCGAGGCCAAGTGTGCGCGTGCGCAGCACCTCTTTGTAGAAAAAGGCAGATTTGCGCGGAGTGCGCGTGCGCGCTGGCGACTCGAAATCTACCTCGTACAGGCCAAATCGCTCACTGAGAAAAACAACAGTATGAGTCCTGGCTTTTCGCCAGTTGAAATAAACACAATGTAGCATAAAAGCATTTTTTTATACTTACGTAAACCCCTGCAACCATTCGAAGTTGTCCATCATGCTCCAAGCGGTGTACGCTCTGACATCAGACCCTTCGTCCATGGCATCCAACATGGCTGCCAAGTAACCCTTGTAGTTCTGCACACGGTCGTCGTCCTCCAACCCGCCGTACGTCGCGAAACCGTTCTCCGTGATGAACACGGGAGGGTTGGCGTACTCCTCGCGAATACGCGTCAGTAGCTTGTAGAAACCCCATGGAACTGACTGGGAACATCAAGTTTATTTTGAAAAAACTTTGAAACTATCCCAGGCATGGAACATGTTTATGTCTCTTGGTCTGTCTGTACCTTGGTATAATCCGACTCCCCAATCTTCCATTCGCTCAACTGATACATGAGAGCCCCGCAGTCGTCGTAGAGTGATGGCGCTGCGTACGCCCCAGTGACGGACTCGTTTCTGTACACCAGATTTGTGGAGTAGTGGTTTAGTCCGAACACATCCGACGTACCCCTGATATATTCAATCTCTAAAAAGTTCCAAATTTAATTATTTAATAAGATCTCCCCTATTTTCTAACCCTCGATCGTTGAAGGTCGTAATTCATAAAACACCGACCTTCTTGCGAGAACTCCTGGAGCCTGGTCCTCGGGAAGCCTTGCGCCGCGCTCTTGGCCGCCACGAGCTGCTTCACTACCGCGGGGTAGTCGCCGCTCGTGGAGAATATCGGATCGGAATACAAGCCCCACTGAAATAGACAGAAACAAATTAGAAATACCTAAGGCAGGGTAAATTTTCCACTTAATACTTGGCTAAATTCGGTTCCATTTTACTACTCACTATGAATTTATTTGCGTCGTAAGCTGCCTCCACATCTCTCTCACTGTCGCTTTCCGGCTCGTACCACGGTGCGCTTAACGCTATGAAAATTAGCCCATCATCTCTCCTGAACTCCTCGTCGTAAATATGGTAGGCCTTCGCATGAGCGAGCAGCAAGTTCCTCGCACACATGTAGTCTGCTACACCTTGTGTGCTCACTGTAGATGCTTGATTAGAGTCTCCATAACCCAGATAGCAGATTTCGTATGGCTCATTGATAGTTGTGAAATATTTGACCCTGTCTCCGAACAACGTGAAGACAACTCTCGCGTAGTCAGCGAACCAGTCGATAATTGCTGGGTTTGCCCAGCCCCCCATATCTACAAGTCTCTGGGGAAGATCCCAGTGGTATAAAGTGACCATGGGTTCTACGTTGTACTTAAGCAATTCATCGATCAATCTGTTGTAGTAATCTACTCCAGGCTGGTTGATTTTATCCGGAAAACTGGTGGGCAGGATCCTGGGCCATGATAGAGAGAATCTGTAGTAGTCCAATCCGAGTTCTCTAATCATTTCGACGTCGCGCTCCACCTGGTGGTAGGAATCGTCGGCGATGTCACCGTTGGAACAGTCCTTTGTTATGCATGGGTTTGCGTGGGTCATGTGGTCCCACATATTGGGAGTTTTGCCTGAAATGTAAGGAAGAAATATCTCTTCTCTTGCAACAACATTTTATGGTTACCATACGCAAACATGCCCGAGGCGCTAAACCAGTGCTGCAGTCTCAATACTGACCTAAACGCGTTAAGTCAAAGTCAAAAAGCATTTGTGGCGACCTCTAACCGCGATCGCCTGAACTACAACGGTATCGTAACACAGTTGCCAACCTAGCTACTGCAGAGCTGCACCGCATTATCACTAGATGGCGTTGGGATCAAATAATATGAAACATTATGAATACCAACAAAAAGTGTACAAGTTCTACATCTCGCAAGCAACATTATCTTGGCAAATGAACTTATATAGAACTATCCGACATAACCTGTCGGCTGGAAAGCCCTAAGGTATGTGGGCCAGGTGGAGCCGACCTTAGTACAGGTAGAACTACCTCTTTGCCATAGATTGGGGGAATAACACCTACCCCCAAAATGGGTGATCATCATCATCTCCCATACATTTATTCAGTAGGACCGCTGGGATCACTTAAAATAGTCATAAAACTATTTTATTCCTGTTCTTTAGCGACCAATACTGTTAAGAATCAGAGCAACAAACACAGTTTGGGGCCTAGTATTCTTTTAGGTTATCCATCTCAAAACTGAATAGTCAAGCTCCAGTAGGGAGGACACGGAGACCATTATATGCAGCCCTGGTATTCTTCGCCCACACAGCTGCACGTATATAAAGATGTACAATATGCTCTGAACAATGTTATTTAACTTCTCCCTAGAATATAATAACAAGATACTGACCGTCTTCATCCCACGCCCCTTCGACTTGGTATGAAGCGGTGGCGGTCCCGAACAGGAAACCTTCAGGAAACTTCCTGCCGTCACTGCGGTCTGTAGACTTGCTGTCGCATAGCGCAAACGCTACAAATATTATCCTGAAAATTTGAGCTATTACTTAAAAATGAGAAAAGTGAAATGTTACAAAAGTACAAGCACGATTCGATTTCATTGAAGCGCTTTATGTTTTGTAACGTTTGCTTGTGAACTTTATAAATATTTACTTACAATACGCCGTGATACATGGTACTACCGCGCCACACTGCAGGTGCATCCAAGAACAAGTTCCCTTTATAGTCCTTTTATCTCTGCCCTAATATTCAATGGAGTTATCTGTGCGATACACAAGACATAATGTCATAAGTTATGTATGACTCAACAAAGATATCGATAACAGATTTGATGTGTAAATTATTCACATAAAAATTGTTGCTTATCTGTTCATCCCATTAGTCTATGGTTGGTTATTAATTGGTGGAATCTCTGGGCTCCGATGATATGCCCCATGCATTTCGCCTGTAAATGTGAGGAAATACCGTCCGTGAAACAGAGAATGTGGATAGGACCATTCTGTCCCACCACACCACAGTCCCCAGAACATAACGCTTCCATTTCTTTACTGAGATAAACATTGTTATTGTAAAAAAAACTGTACATTTAGCAGTTATCGTTTGGCACTATAAAGAAAACGGATTGAGGAAATTTCTTAAATTGTATTCTTGGCATAGAAACGAATGACCACGGGTTGAATGAAACACAAAATTGTCTGATAACTCGTGACCGTATTGGGTACAAGTTTTCTTTTTGGTTCGTTAAGAGGCTCCCTACCCGTAGTTCAAGGGTTATCCACGCTTTACAGGACACCCTGCATGATATGTACGATGTGTTATCAATTGGTGACTGAATTATCTCATCTAGGTGTCACAGTCGAGTGTTTACTCACCTCCGTAATTCTTAGAATGAAATTTCCTTAACACAACGATGTTACGAAATTTCGGACCATCTAATTTTGTATGTTCTCATCTACATATCTGATGCGCAGACGTCTGCCAAAGAGCCAGGGAACGGAGTGTTATAGTTGTGAAGAAAATAGATAATGATCCGAAACTGATTGCGTTTATAACCGGAATCCTGGCCTAAGAACAACCTGAGTGCCAGATGTAAGTGGGATTGGGCGAGCTACTCAAGTTGATTTTTCCCTAAAAGATAGACTACGGTCGTCACCAGCTGAATTAACTAGCAGTAGATATTGTGGGCTCATCGATAGCTATGATTTGACCCTATCTCCATACAGGGAGAATACTTCGAGTAGTCAAAGAACCAGCAGGCTGTGTTTGCTCAGCTCCCTATATCTTGGAGCTTTTTATAGAACAAAGTGACCAAAGTGAAGTGAGTGAAGAGATTAGTTCTAGTCGTACATTTATCTATGTGTTGTAGAAATCTGGGTTGGTTGATTAGGTCTGGGAAACTGCTGGTTAGGCCTGCTCATGTCCAGTTCGAGTTTCCCTATCATTTCCACGTTGCGTTCCACCTGGTGATGGTGGTAAGAATTGTCGCCAAAATACGTAGTAGGAGTGAAATTTCCTTGGTTTCACATTACCACTTTATTTCGTGGTTTTGTTTAATTAATTGATTTTAGTGAGTGAACAATATAATTGATTTATTTAAGAGTAATCAATGTCCATTATCTATGGTCATGGTCATAGTGTCGGGCTCGTATCCGAAGTCAAGTGTGCGCGTGCGCAGCAGCTCCTTGTAGAAGAAGGCGGACTGGCGCGGCGTGCGCGTGCGCGCCGGTGATGAGTAGTCTACCTCGTACAGGCCGAAACGCTCGCTGGAACAAACAGTTTATTATGAACCTATTAAGTCTCTCTAGTTATAAATGCATGAAAAAGGTGACTTTGACCAGTTTTATTTGATTACTTTTGACATTTGAATATCCAGGTTTGTTCCTCTCCTCATAAACCCCGTACAGATGATGTTAGTTTGTAGTAAGTACAGTTCGCCAAATAGATTAATTGACACAAGTTGTTGTTAGCAAGTCCTCTCTGTCTGTTTCATTTAAAAAAACCACAACCAAAGGCCAAGTCCCAGCATTGTTTGACAGATTATTGTCTACTTACACATATCCCTGCATCCATTCGAAGTTGTCCATCATGCTCCAAGCGGTGTACGCTCTGACATCAGACCCTTCGTCCATGGCATCCAACATGGCTGCCAAGTAACCCTTGTAGTTCTGTACGCGGTCGTCGTCCTCCAACCCGCCGTACGTCGCGAAACCGTTCTCCGTGATGAACACGGGAGGGTTGGCGTACTCCTCGCGAATACGCGCCAGTAGCTTGTGGAACTGACTGGGAACATAAAGTTTATTTGAAGAACTTGGAACAACTTTCACAGGCTTTTGGTATGGAACATGTTTCTGACTGTCTTAATGGTGTGTCATCACCTTCATGCCCTTGTCCCATTTTATGTGGGGTCAGCACAACATATACTCCCCTGACCCACACAACATGTATTTCCATCTATCAGCCGTCCTCTCCTCCTGGTCGTGAACTACGGTGACCAACTTGGAAAGCTCTTAACCGACTCCGGACCAAAGTTGGACGCTGCAGAGAAAATCTAGCCAGGTACCTGCACTTATCCAGTGCGATTGTGGGGCTCCCGTTCAGGACATGGAACCTGCCCTCATGTCCTCTGTGCCCTACAACCTACACCCAAGAGGAGCTGCTCAACGCTAGAGAGAAAGCAGTCGGGGTGGCCTCATACTGGCAAAAAATGATTGAAAACATTGATACGAAATTAGAAGAAGAAGCACTTTCATTCGCTCAGCTTCATACTCATATATTCTTCGGTCTACTGTCCTATTGGACCGTACCTTGGTGAATTCCGACTCTCCAATCTTCCAATCGCTCAGCTGATACATGAGAACACCGAAATCGTCGTAGAAGGATGGCGTTGCATAGGACCCAGTGACAGAGTCGTTCCTGTACACCAGATTTGTGGTGTAGTGGTTCAGTCCGAACACGTCTGACGTTCCTCTGATATATTCAATCTCTAAAAAGTAGCAAAAATAAATAAATTCATAGAGCATTCAAGCCAGAAATGAAAGTCTTATCTCGATCCTATCTCGTCTTATCTACGACGTTTCATCGATAAAGTTCACACCGCTTTGTATGAGCGTATATTGATAGATCATAAAACACCGACCTTCTTGCGAGAACTCCTGGAGCCTGGTCCTCGGGAAGCCTTGCGCCGCGCTCTTGGCCGCCACGCGCTGCTTCACTACCGCGGGGTAGTCGCCGCTCGTGGAGAATATCGGATCGGAATACAAGCCCCACTGAAATAGACAGAAACAAATTAGAAATACCTTTTCGTTGGCAGGGTTAATTTTCTACTTTTCTAAAAGTTCCATTTGACTAATTACCATGAATTTATTAGCGTCATAAGCTGCCTCAACATCCGCCTCACTATCGCTGGCCGGCTCGTACCACTGCGCACTGAACGCTATGAAAATAATCCCGTCATCTCTCCTGAACTCCTCGTCGTAGGTATGGTAGGCTTTCGCATGAGCGAGCAGCAAGTTCTTCGCACACATGTAGTCTGCTACACCTTTCATGTTCACTATGGGTGCTTTGCTGTCGTCTCCATAACCTTGGTAGCAGATTTGGTATGGCTCATTGATAGTTGTGAAATATTTGACCCTGTCCCCGAACAACGTGAAGACAACTCTCGCGTAGTCAGCAAACCAGTCGATGATTGCTGGGTTTGCCCAACCTCCCATATCTTGAAGCCTCTGGGGAAGATCCCAGTGGTATAAAGTGACCATGGGCTCGATGTTGTACTTGAGCATTTCATTTATTAACCTGTTATAGTAATCTACTCCAGGCTGGTTAATTTTATCCGGAAAACTGGTGGGCAGGATCCTGTTCCAAGATAGAGAGAATCTGTAGTAGTCCAATCCGAGTTCCCTCATCATTTCCACGTCGCGCTCCACCTGGTGATAGGAATTGTCGGCGATGTCGCCGTTGGAACAGTCATTTGTGATGCATGGGTTTGCGTGGGTCATGTGGTCCCAGATGTTAGGAGTTTTGCCTAAAATGTTAGGAAGAAATATTTTAACCGATGTCTCCTCTTGCAACAACATTTGAGGCTGTCTGTGGTTACCATACGCATAAGCCTAGAATACAATAATAAAAGTATGCTGACCGTCTTCATCCCACGCCCCCTCAACTTGGTAAGAAGCGGTGGCGGTCCCGAACAGAAAACCTTCGGGAAACCTCCTGTCCTCACTGCGGTCCGTAGACTTGCAGTTGCATAGCGCGAACGCAAGGAATATTAACCTGGCAATAAAACTGGTGTTTAGAAAAGTGGAAAGCGGTATGGGATAAAAGTACACGCACGATTCGATTCATTGAAGTGTTGTAACTTTTTTTTGCGAACTTTTTACATAATAAATATTTACTTACAATACGCTGTGATACATGGTATTACCGCGCTACCACTGAAGATGCACCCATAAATCAGTTCTCTTTTATATTTCCTTTATCTCTGCCATAATATTTAATAGAATTATCTGTATAATACACGACAGAATAATGTCATAAGAAAGATATCGATGACAGATCTGCTTTGTATATTATTCACATAGAAATTGTACCTTGTCTGTTTATCCCATTAGTCCGTCAGTTATTGATTCCTCGTGTGTGGGGCTCCCTGACTAACTCTACAAACATGACATGACTAAATAAACCATCATCGAACAAACTTGGAACTCATATATTTCATTATTTTGCGTTGACAAACGAAGTCGAAGTTTCAATGTCTGATTTCTTTATTGAAAGAGAGTTTTGGTTCTTGTTGATAGTGTTATCAATTGATGACTGAATTATCTACCTCCAGGTGTCACAGTCAAGTGTTTACTCGCCCCCTAAGTTGCTTAGCAATGACAAGTACATAACACAACCATGTTACGTAATTTCTTGCCCTCTAATCTTGTTATCCTATCTATTATGGTGCGCAGACGTGGTTATTAATAGACTCTCAAAAATCTAAAGTCAAGGTCTGTCAAGAGCTATGGAACGCAGTGTTTTAGTGTAGAGAGATAAGATCCGGAATAAGACATTGCGTTCAAAAACTGAATCCTGTCAACCGAGTGCTAGATTTAAGTGGGATTGGGCGACGGGCGTGCCACTGGGTGCATACAACTTGAGTGGCGCGTCACCAGCAGGATCACTTTGCAGCCGATTATCAATTCAATTTATTCATAAAAACATATTACATAAAATTACAATTAATATAAATAATTTATATCGAACACCGCACTAAGCTAGATTATATGGGCTCATTAATAGTTACGATTTGACCCTGTCTCCAAACTGCAAGAAGACTTTGCGTTTGCTCTGCTCCCTATATCTTGAAAGTTTATAGAACTAAAAGGACCTAGGCACTATGTCATAATAGAGCATTTAATGGTATGAACTGAATTAGTCCAGTCCGAGTTCCCTTATCATTTCCACGTTGCATTCCACTTGGTGGTTAGAATCGTCGCCGAAATAACCGTTGAAATAGTCCCAATGCACGGGTTTGTTTGGCTCATACAAACAAAGGGAAACAAGATTCAAAAGAGAACAAGATAAATATTTCAGAGCTTTATTGTTAGTTTCCTTCGTCTATTGTCATGGTCATGGTGTCTGGCTCGAAGCAAGGGTTTAGTGCTCGCGTGCGCACCACATCCTTGTAGAAGAAGGCGGACTTGCGCGGCGTGCGCGTGCGCGCCGGCGATGAGTAATCTACCTCGTACAGGCCGAAACGCTCGCTGGAACAAGGAATTGCTTGATTAGGTGTTAAAATTTGATTTAAGTTATTCTTTGATAAAGATGTCAGAATTCGAAGCAAGGGGAAAATCTGTCGTACTGTCTTCCTAGGGTAAGAAAGAGATGTGTGTCTGACTGTACTAAAGCAACAAATTCACAGAATATTTAAAAACTTACTTGTATCCCTGCTGCCATTCAAAGGCGTCCATCATGCTCCAAGCGGTATAGGCCTGGACATTACACCCCTGGTCGATGGCATCCAGCATGGCTGACAAGTATTCTTTGTAGTACTGCATCCGGCCGTCATCCTCCAAGCCGCCATTCGTCGAGAAACCGTTCTCCGTGATGTAGACGGGCGGGTTGTCGTACTCGTCGCGAATTCGCTTCAGCAGATTAGTGAATCCCCATGGCACTAACTGGGAATACAAATACAAATCACCTAATTAAATAGATGTGAGCAAGTTATCTGCAGGCCTTACCTTGGGGAATTCCGTATCGCCGATCTTCCATTCGCTCTTCTGATACGTGAGCACTCCTAAGTCATCTTCGAAGGACGGTTCCTCGTAAAAACCGATAGCTGACTCGTTTCTATACACCAAGGCAGAGGTGTAGTGGTTCAGCCCGAAAGCATCAGACGTTCCCCTGATGTATTCAATCTCTGGAGATAACAATATAGTTTATATAGTGGCGTGTAAAGTCTAAGTTCTCATACACCAAAGTACATAATAACTATCTGTTGTTATTTATATATACCTTCCTGCGAGAACTCCTGGAGCCTGGTCCTCGGGAAGCCTTGCGCCGCGCTCTTGGCCGCCACGAGCTGCTTCACTACCGCGGGGTAGTCGCCGCTCGTGGAGAATATCGGATCAGAGTATATTCCCCACTGAAAGTAAACAGATTATTTAGTTACTCCGATATAAACGCAAACGTAAACAAACGTAAAAAGGGTCACGACTTTATCCCCAAGGCGCGGTAGACATTCTCTCAGATCTTTTATATTCCAGATCCTTTGAAGATGTGTAAGGAGGTAGTCAGAGGCATGTCCGCCTAATAAGAACTCTGATATATTCATTGTTTTAATAAAAAAATCTAATGATGTATTCTCACATAAAATTGAATTGCGTCATAAGCTGCTGTCCTGTCTTCTTCAGAAGAAGTGTCTGGTTCATACCACTGAGCACTGAGAGATATGAATATCAGTCCTCCATTTTGCCTGAACTCCTCGTCATACATATGATAGACTCTCGCATGAGCTAGGAGCACGTTCTTTGAGCACATATACTCTGTTATACCGCTGACGAACATAGCTGAGTTTTGGATCATGTCTCCGTTTCCCAAAAAGCACAATTGATATGGCTCATTAATAGTTATGAAGTATTTAACCCTGTCTCCGAATAACGTGAAGACAATTCTCGCGTAGTCGGCATACCAGTCAATTATAGCTGGGTTTGTCCAGCCTCCCATATCTTGAAGCCTCTGGGGAAGATCCCAGTGGAATATAGTGACCATAGGCTCGATGTTGTACTTCAGCATTTCATCAATCAATCTGTTGTAGTAATCCACTCCGGCCTGGTTGATTTGATCCGGGAAACTAGTGGGCAGGATCCTGGGCCAAGACAGAGAGAATCTGTAGAAGTCCAATCCGAGTTCCCTCATCATTTCCACGTCGCGCTCCACCTGGTGATAGGAATCGTCGGCGATGTCGCCGTTGGAACAGTCCTTTGTGATGCATGGGTTTGCGTGGGTCATGTGGTCCCAGATGCTAGGGGCTTTGCCTGAAATGTGAAGAAGATAATTATTCTCAGCGCAGTAATCCAGACAACTACGGCTGTTTGCATTAGCCTGAAATACAGTTGAATACGGGTTTGACTGACCGTCCTCATCCCAGGCCCCCTCTATTTGGTAAGAAGCGGTGGAGCTTCCGAACAGGAAACCTTCGGGGAACTTCCTGTATTCACTGCGGTCCTTAGACTTGCAGTCGCATAGCGCGAACAGGAATACTAACCTGAAAATTCACAACGAATGAGATCTCTACATTACATTTGCTTTAGCTGATTACCGGTTTAATATTTTATGTGAACTTGTCACACAAAATAATACTCACAATATACTGCGATACATGGTGATGCTGCAATCTACTGAAGATACTTACATTAAGCTGTTTTCTTTATACTCCGTCAATCGGTGATCACAGTAAAAATATATTATCAAGACAAAGATAACGGTAATCTTACCTCTCATGTTAAACTATATTTTGCTGTAAGCTTCTATCAAGAATATAAGAATTATAGATTTAGCGTGACGTACAATATCAAAGCTAAATTATGTTCGCGTGACAAAAAAAGTTTTAAGTTTAACCGAATTACACCCTTTGCACCTAGTAATAAAGTCACAAATCCTCAAAACATTATCTCAAACTTACAATCATTCATCACGAAAAACATCAAAATGCTAAACTAAATAACGACGCGAGCGGTTTTTTACCGAGACGGTTTTGCTGCGCTGAACCTAAATCTATGATATTGTCGATCGAAGGTTGTAAGCATGTGATTAATTTGCTTTGCAAGTCAACATCTAGTAGTATACTTGCAGTATTAACCTATGGATGCCAAACCTGGGCTCTCTTCCCAAGGCCCACAACAAAAAACTAGAGGTATGCCAGAGATCAATGGAGAGAAGTATGCTGGCTATAAGAAAACTGGACAAAATTAACCACACGATCATCAGAGAGATAACTAAACTAACAGATATCACCTACACAATACGCAAGAACAAATGGCGATAAGTAAAGTAAGTTCGTATGAGTCAGTGGCCAACTCTGGTGACGGAGTTTTTAGGCCGCCTAAAGGCCTCCGTCATGACTTAACGACCTTAATAGCCGGGACCGACAACTTAACGTGCCCTCCGAAGCACGGAAGCGCTCAGATGAAAATGCCACTGGCGGTCACCCATCCACTTACAGACCGTTTCGAACGTTGTTTAACTTAGACGATCTATCAAGTACGACTAAGCAAGCACGACCACGAGCGCTTCATGGCGATGGACAGGCCACACTCTACGGGGAAAAGAAAAATGGACCAAATCTGTTTTATTCTGGTATCCCCGAGACAGAAAAAGGAAACGAGGGAGGCAGCTAAAGAGATGGTCAGATGAAATAAAATAAATAGCGGGAGGAACCTGGTCAAGGGTGGCAACATCAAGGGAGAATTGGAAGATGTTGGAAGAGGCCTTTGTCAAAAGACAAACAGAAACAAAATAACAAATTGTGAATGTCAAAGTATGTACCTACATATTTTTTCTGAAATGAAAGGCAAAAAAATCAACATCTAATCAATAATTAAAATGAATATTCTGGTCATTCCGATGGTTCGTTTTTTGGTGTTGCCCACTTGACATCGCTATCATTTTCCTCTCTTCGACAGATGATAATGATATAGCAGACCTTCTGAAGGCAGTTTTACCCTAAATAATAACTTATGCTAAGTGCAAGAGATTGTTTCCTTATTGAAATAAACTATGACGCTGTTGGTTTTTCAACGAGTCTTATCAATTGATGAATTATCTATGATCAGGTGTCATTGTAACTGAATGCGAAAACTGGCTTGGCTATAAATATACAAGGAAGATTGCAATAATTGCATAACACAACGAGATTCTGGCTTGTAGAATAGTATTAGAGACGGCTAATGTTTCTTACGGGACCACATAATTGATAATCGTGGAATCAATTAATGTCAGAGAACCAGTCCAGATCGGGTTGCTCATACCCGCATATCTTCAAGTGTCTGGGGAAAATCGTAGTGGTACATAGTAATCATGCGTTTAATGGTTGGTATTTGTTTTATGCTGCGTATTCTGAACGGAGAACTGCCCGGCTAGCGTGCGCGACGTGAGATATCTCGTGCACGAGAAACGAGAAATTAGTAGATTGTGAAGAAATGAAGAACCCCGGCCGTGCAAAAATGGATTTTGCGTTTCGTCAAATGTATATGCACTTTAAAACGTGCTCTAAACGGTGAAAGAAAACATCGCGAGGAAACCAGTTAGTATTCTTACAGGCGGCGATGGGCTTGCAACCTGTCACGTATGGAATACTAACTTCTGTATGTATCAAATATGTATTTGGACATTTATTTATTTATTTATTTATTTATTTATTCACCACTTATTAACTATTTTTACAGGCTTAACCTAATACAATAGTGTGGCCAAATTCAAACTCATCTTTAAAATTAAAATACAAAAAAAACTCATGCCTCTGACTACCCCTACTACTCCAAAAGCGCTGACATTACACTTCGTTTGTCACGGCACGAGTAATTTCTCGTCGTTGCCTTGCGAGGACGAGATAATTGACGACAAACGTGTGAAGACACAGTGTGGAGTTTGATCACAAAAATAGCTGCGGCATCTATCTTGCTTGAATTATGTTATAACAACCTATCATAGTGTAAGTCTACAAGGACAAACTACTATGTTGTGGTATGCATGTTATATAAGCCTATAAGAATACTAACTGGTTTCCTCACGATGTTTTCATTCACCGTTTAGAGCACGTGTTAAAGTGCATATACATTTGACGAAACGCAAAATCCATTTTTGCACGGCCGGGGTTCTTCATTTCTTCACAATCTACTAATTTCTCGTTTCTCGTGCACGAGATATCTCACGTCGCGCACGCTAGCCGGGCTGAAGTAGTAATCTACTCGCGCTGGTTGATTTTGTCTGGGAAACTTAGTTTTTACTAGCTTCTGCGTGCGCCCGCGTGGTACCAACATTTTGAAAAGCCTATATGCTATTCCAGGTAACTAGCTACGCCTATTCCAAGTTTCATCTAAATCGGTTCACTGGTTTAGGCGTGATTGATACACAAACATACAAACATCCAAACCTCAGATCTCACTAACTTTCAGATTTATTATATTACTAGCTGACCCGCGCAACTTCGTCTGCGCATTATTGAACAAAGTAGAGGAGTTTTGAGTGAATCGAGAGAAGGTATATACAAAATATAAAACTCCGTCGCTTGTTATATTAATAATATTTTTTTTATATTTATGTTTCTCTCAAGAATCCCATAAAAGATAGAGGTAAGGAAAATCTTACCCAGATCTTGCAATGCTAAGAACAAAACGAATACGGTAAATTGGTATAGAATCGCTGAAGCGAGCGGCAATTTTTTTGAAGAAATTGTCTCGAAACGTATTTTTTTTTGAATAGCAAGTATTGTATGGTTTTGAATTTCGAAATAAAACGATTAACTAATATTACCTACCAGCGACTTCGTCAGCAATATAAAAATATCGAAATCTCTAAACAAAAATCTCCATTAACTTTTCAAAACTCAAAATCAAAGAAAATTATACTCGATCGTATCTCGATCTCCGCTATAGTAGAAACGCCACCTAGGAGAAAAGGTATAAAGTAATTTTGACGTCGGTGATATAGATGGCGTTCTAACTATAGCCAAGAAAAAAATATTTTAATATCAAAAAATCATAATTTCGGAGTTCGGATATATTGATGGGTGGGAATACACATGTTACATGTTTATCATTAAAATTAAAATAATTTATTATGCAAAATACAAAAAAAAAGTAAAAAAATCTAGATTGCAAAAAGTGGCTGGCGGCGGTCACCCATCCTTTTTATGACCGCGCCCAGGGTTGCTTAACTTTTTTCCCCATACAAACTTCCAACCCTTATTTTCCCGCCCCCTTATGGTAATTGACAAAAAAAAGTATCCTATGTCCGTCTCCTGGCTCTAAGCTACCTCCCTACCAATTTTCAGCCAAATCTGTTCTGCCGTTCTTGAGTTATAAGTGGTGTAACTAACACGACTTTCTTTTATATATATAGATTAGGATATTAGGATTTGGATTATTAGGATTGGATTAGGATAACAACAAGTATTAACATTACATACATACAGGCTTGGCCTAGTGCGGGGTCCGTTGTACATTATTTAAGTATGAAATAAATAAATAATACATACAAGATACGTGCGGAAAACCTAACCCTTCCTTTGACAGTTGGGTAAAAAGTAGCATATTGAGGTTCATAGATTTATTATTTATTATAATTAAGCTAATTTGTTCGTTTCAGTATCGGTTTCCATCTTAGTATCAATGTCCGTGGTCGATGGTCATGGTCATAGTTTCGGGTTGAAAGCCAAGGTCCAGTACGCGCGTGCGCACCACCTCCTTGTAGAAGAAGGCGGACTTGCGCGGCGTGCGCGTGCGCGCCGGTGACTCGTAGTCTACCTCGTACAGGCCGAATCGCTCGCTGAAACAAGGAATTCCACGAATAAGCGAAACATTATAACGTAATGTCGTAGCTAGGGAGAGAGGTTTATGTTGTAACGGATGCCCGAATGATTTGAAAACTTACAGGTATCCCTCGCCCCATTCAAAGTTGTCCATCAAGCTCCAAGCGGTATAGGCCTGGACATTGCACCCTTGGTCGATGGCATCCAGCATGGCTGACAAGTATCCTTTGTAGTTCTGCATGCGGTCGTCGTCTTCCAAGCCGGCGTGCGTCGCAAAACCATTCTCCGTGATGATCACGGCAGGGTTGTCGTACTCGTCGCGAATATGCTTCAGCAGATTACTGAAACCCCATGGCACTGACTGGAAACCAAAAATCATGGTTAAACTTTATCACTTTACGACTTCACAAACTTTACTACAACCTCAGGATAAAATTGGACAGTTAGAAGGGTAAAAGGCGATGCTTAGATCAATTCGTGCATTTCGGAAAAGAACCATGTTAAAAGACCTATATGCATAATTACCTTGGTGAATTCCGACTGGCCAATCTTCCAGTCACGTTTCTGGTACGTGCGCACTCCTAAGTCATCAGCCCACGACGGCTCATCGTAGAAACCGATGGCAGTATCGTTCCTGTTCACCAGATGGGTGCTGTAATGGTTCAGCCCGAACACATCTGACGTTCCTCGGATGTATTCTATCTCTGGAAATAACAATACTGGGCGTTGCAGTTAATGTTTTAAAGACGTTCTAAAGGACGTTTCAAGTTACTAAAACTATATCATATTTATTGTGATTGTGTCTGTTGCTGTTTACCTTCTTGCGTGAACTCCTGTAGTCTAGTCCTAGACATGCCTTGCTCCGCACTCCTGGCTGCCACGCGCTGCTTCACTGCGGCAGGGTAATCACCAGTCGTCGAGAATATCGGATGTGCATATATTCCCCACTAGAAGAAAACAGATGTTTCAGTTTCTACGAAATAGTAATTCACTCTCTGTTTAAAATAGTAAATCATTAAGTAGTTGAATGTTTTCTCACATTAAACTGAATTGCGTCATAAGCTGCTGTCCTGTCTTGTTCAGAAGAAGTGTCTGGTTCATACCACTGAGCACTGAGAGATATGAATATCAGTCCTCCATTTCGCCTGAACTCCTCATTATACATGTGGTATGCTCTCGCATGAGCTAGGAGCACGTTCTTCGTACACATGTACATGGAATGCCCACTAACGAAAATGTTTGGGTTGTCGACATTGCGCCCGTTTCCAATAGAGCACATATGGTATGGCTCATTTATGGTTATGAAGTATTTGACCCTGTCTCCGAACAACGTGAAGACAACTCTCGCGTAGTCGGCATACCAGTCGACGATAGCTGGGTTAGACCAACCACCCATGTTTTGAAGTGTCTGAGGCAAATCCCAGTGGTATAATGTGACCATGGGCTCTATGTTGTACTTCAGCATTTCATCGATCAATCTGTTGTAGTAATCTACTCCGGCTTGGTTAATTTGATCCGGGAAACTGGTGGGCAGGATCCTGGGCCAAGATAGAGAGAATCTGTAGAAGTCCAATCCGAGCTCCCTCATCATTTCCACGTCGCGCTGCACATGGTGGTAGGAATCGTCGGCGATGTCGCCGTTCGTACAGTCTGCTATAATGCATGGGTTTGTGTGGGTCATGTGGTCCCAGATGCTTGGAGTTTTGCCTGGAAATTAAATAAGTAAGTTTTAGTGATTCGTGTGTTCATGCCGCCACATATTGAAATGTTTGCGATGGTTGGAAGTTAGCTCAGAATACAATTTAACAAGTGATGACTGACCGTCTTCATTCCACGCCCCCTCGACTTGGTAAGAAGCGGTGGCGGTCCCGAACAGGAAGCCCTGAGGGAACCTCCTTAAGATTTCACTACCGTTAGTAGACTGACCGTCACATAGCGCGAACGCTAGGAAAATTAACCTGAAAATGAAACGGTTGTTCAGAATATTTTTTCAGCAGGTGGATGACAAAAATTTAATGCGTAACCATATTACATTTTCTTGGATAATATTTTCAACTACTCACATTAAACCACGATACATAGTGTTGCTGCTTTCAATCTACTGATGATGCTTTCAAAATTTATTTCTATTTATACTCCGTCTATCTTCGCCAAAATACTAAGCAAGATTACCGGTATATTACTTGTCAAATTATATCATAGCCATATCATAGTCAACTAAGGACGTTCAAGACCAACAGCGATAGATGCGTGAAGTAGTGTTGTCATGATTCTAGCAAATAAATGTTATCGAAAGTTTGGCGAAATCATTGTACTGTTATTATAACTAGCCTATCGCGTCCCACTGCTGGGCATATGCCTCCTCTTGATCTATCCACGTATTGCGGTCTGGTGCCACTTGGACCCACGCTTTATTAGGTGTCGAGTTCGTCCCACAATCTCTTTCTGGGCTTGCCGCGCTGTCTCTGTCTTAGGGCTCCACTGAGTGCTGATTTTGGCAAAGCTTGTGGGCATGCGGCAAACCAGCCCAGCTCCATTTAAGCATCGCAGCTTTACTAGCAACGTCAGCAATTTGGGTTTTGGAGCGCAGAGTTGTGTTCCTTACGCGGTCTGTACGTTTAATATCGAGTCCGCAAACCTTGAGTTTGGACTTTTGGGTATTTGTTAGGAACCAAGTCTGTACACCTATGTTAATATAAAGAGCATACACAATGTCCATGAGCTTTCCGTTGGAAAAGTATCCTTCATGATGTCTTCCATGACGACCTCTGTAGCGCAGTGGGCGAAAGCCCGCTTACGAAGCAGAAGGTTGCGGGTTCGACCCCCGCCGTGGGACAAATGTTTACAAGTATTTGTCTCGGGTCTGGGTTTTTCTATGTGTACCTATAATATGTAAATGTATTTACAAACAAAAAGTATATCTGTCATTTAGTAACCATAACACAAGCTCTGCTTACTTTGGGGCTAGATAATGCTGTGTGAAAAGCCCATCATTATTTATTTCATGGACCAATAGCTCCTCCAGGCATTTTCTGCCCTTCTGTGCAACAATATTTATTGTAATGATTAATAATAATTTAACGTCCTTTGGGCCTCAAAGTAACGATACGTGAAACCACGTCGAACGTACCCGTTAGACGGGGCTTTATCGATACTTAAGACAATTCGTCAAGCCCTATCGTGAACAAACGTTTTTGTACAGTTTTATACAAAATACCCATTAATTCTTCATTTAGCACTGTAATTTGATGAGAAACCTATTATGTAAGATTTCAATACTTGTACTTTATTTTTAAACAACAAATGACCAAATAATGATGATGGACCCGCAACATTCTGCGTCGCAGGCAGGCCTTCGCCCACTAAGCGGTTGTCATGGAACTGATCGTATGTTTATTGTTCAATTCGGGCTCTATAGCTGATGTTATTGTTCTGCTGGACACTCTACGCCGCATTGTCAAGGCGGCAATCATCACAGAAAGATAGAAAATTCTGATACTATTTTGCATTAGCATTATCTAACGTCAGCTGTCAAAATCAAGTGTTTTCTTCCTCGCCCCCTACGTCTCCCAACATATTCACAACAGGTTCAGCATGGCTTATCGGGCACTTAGTACAAGTACTATTTGAGGATTAACTTGTCAAGTGCAAGACCACCTAGACCGAACTCACGTGAGTACCTACACAGATAAAATAGATAGTAAAAAAACAAGTTGTTGAGGCGTGTATGGAACCAGCTGGAAGAGGAAGGCCTAGGCGAATGTACTTGGATCAAATAGGTGACATTTTAGAGTAAGGTCAGGTCAAAAGCACCCTAAACCGGCGACTTCGCGCTTCGCTAAGATCTAATATCATCATCTGATCAAACTCGTGGTATTTAAATGGGAGATACTCAGGGTTAAATGTAACAAAATGACCGGACATTGATGACAATGACTGGACAAAAGTTTGTCCAGTATGGTTTGGGTGCTGGGCAAGATATCCCAAGCACTACTTTACAGCCAGCGTCCCGTTGATTTGTAAAAAGTTGCTCCTGAAGCCTAGAAAGCATCTTAATACTTAATACTTGTGCAGTAAGCGTCATCAGTTTGTGACCCCCCTAAGGTTTGAACGGCATTTACCTAAAGGACAGTATGAAAAGATGTGTTTTCTCTAGGAATCATCTAGGTATATGTACTTAAACGCCAGTATTAAAAGCTGTGTTTGTCACCAGGAGTGGTCAGACGGCGCTCCGCCGGCGGGCGCGGCGCGCGCGTCCCCGCCGCCGCTGTCCGCGCTGCAGTGCTCCTCGCCGACGCCGCGCCGCGTCTCCGCGCACCAGAGCCTCATTATACACCACATCACCAGTAATAGCGACTTCAATAATATACCCTCAGGTACTCATTTTGTTTTTATGCCATCGCTCATTCATCACTCATCGCTCCATTCCTGGTTGGCCATTAACTTATACGACCTTACTTTTTACTCATATAAGACTTTTCGACTCTTTGAGGCGCACTTCCGACGAAGCCGCTTCCACTTAACCACCATAGTGGAAACGGCCTCGCGTTTCCATCCGAAGGTCGTAAGTAAGATGGTAAAACTAGTTTTACTGTTACAAAGTATATGCTATGCCAGTATATTTCTGTGATGAAGGAAAACATGATGAGGAAGGAAACTGGCATGTGGTTGGACCTAAAAGTTGGAAAACTTTGTCTAGTGCTCGAATTTGAGCCTTTCATCACACCGACTGGTTTAGAAGAACTAGAAAAACTACAAAAAGAAAAGTACTTTTAACATCATGTACCCTATTCCCTCAGATTTTCAGGAGAGATCCATAGAAGATGACTACCTAATAGACTAGACTAGAGATTCAATATTTGCATTCATTGTCATTCCTAGATAACAAGCCAATTTATAATTTCCAGGAGTAATACAACGCTACAACGGAGGCAATCAGCCGAACGATCGCACGAACGATCGCGGCGAGCGTGCAATCGAACGCGGCGGCGGCGGAGGCGGTGGCGGCGGCGGCGGTGGCGGCGGCGGCGGCGGCGGCGGCGGCGAGCGGAACGAACCCAAACGCAACCCGCGCTCGTTCAAACAGCGCCGCTACGCCGGCTCGCCGCCGCGGCCGCGCGCCGACACGCGCCACAAGAAGCGTCGCCACAACTTCGCGCCGCATCCGCAGCGATGACGCCCGCACGACCAGCCGACACGCCCGCACTGATATAGAGAGAGATGCTTGGGAAAACAACCTATGACGTCACGAACACCCGCGAACGCTCTTCTAGAGAATTAGATTAAGAACCGAGCAGGAACCAAACTGCAGGGGTATGGACTTATATGACGTCGCTGACACCCCACGCTCTTCTGATCGGAACTGATCAGGAACCAGTGGTATTTCCAGTAGAGATTCAGAATGGAGCGATATGAACCAATGACGTCACGAACACACCACTATACGTGTCACAAACAGAAAGACAGATAAATAGAAGTCACAAGTGACAGATTTTATTTCAAAGAGAAAAAAAATTTAAGGAATGAGTTCCCTGTATAACCATCAGATGAGAATCTATGTTGTAAGTCTTCATACAACACAATCACAATGTCACCACGAATAGTTTAGGAAAAACAACACTAAAGAGTCATTGATTCTGGATCCACTGGTTCCTTCTGAAGAGACAGAGACGCTGACAGTACTTAGTACAAGAGTAATCATAAAAGTAAGTCGTAAGAGGAGTTTCCTACATGTGTTCTAAGTGGTTGTTTCAATTGTGTTCTCAGTGCTGTGCCGGGCTATTGTAAACCTTAGCCACGTGAACTTAGAAGTCATTATGGCGGTTAACCAGTGAGTGTTGGCTTAGGAACTATTTTAGCTAGTGATCAATGCTTCGGTTAAACTTAATGCGGTTTGCTGTCTGTTTATTATTAAAGTTACGAATATGATGATCGTAAATCACCTTTATACATCTATTTTAATAGTCCCTTAGTCTATTCGCTGGGAGACTAAGAAAGGAAATGCATGTTTTATGTTACGCAATTTTGAAGTAACTTTTGTAACAAACAGACAGACAGATCTAGTAATAACGTGTGATATAGTGCTACATAAGTGTTGTGGACTAAAACTATTACATAAAGATACTGCCCCCTACCAGTAGAAGCTGTATACATGATTAAAACTGCCGGAAGTTTTTTCAACTTAAATTAGTTTTTGGTTAACATTGACAGCTTCTTGTGGTAAGGAGATTTATGTGTGTGCAATGTTCCATTATTATAGGCAAATGTATATTTTGTGATGCCTTAGTGACTTATGAACTAAGAATGATAATAAAGTACTAGTAGATAGACCGATTGCTTCGACAATATACTTTTGTTTAGAGTAGTATATGAAGGTTGGTATCTACTAAAGCAAATCACTGACCAATCTGGTATCAAATATGACACATGTCTTAAAATTATCTTTCTTTGGCAGATATCCTCCTTAATGTACTGTATGAACTTCGTAAGGAACTCGCATGAAATTTGTCAAATAAAATTAAAAAACCAAAAAATAAATTAGTGTGAAGGTTGAGGGCTGTTTCCACCAACAACTTCTGGTCATACGCCTGGGACTTATCATCACCCATAGCCAGAAATATCGCACTGGTGTAGCTCACCTTTTTTTACGTCATTCATTGTGGTCCTGAGCCTCACGCATTCAAAATCTATGGTCTACTCCTAAATATAATGCCAACATTGGTGTAATAGTCAATGTTAATCTGGAAACATTATGCATAGAATTTGAAGGGAGTCCTTTCTGTACTTACAATTTGATAAAAAATTAATAATGCTGGACTGTTCACACAGCATCATCTAGCACCAAAGTAAGCAGAGCTTGAGCTATAGGCTGATGATGATGATGATACATATAAAACACCGAGACCCGAGACATATACATGTATACTTGTTGATCATACAAACATTTGTCCCGCGGTGCATTTCATCAACCTTTGTAGCGCACAGAGGTCGTCTATATAATATGATATTTTGGGTATTACACCACCTTTATTCCCAGGTGTTTAATTTCCCAATTTTGCACAGGCCCCATTGTTCACATTCCCAGATCTTCACTTGCCCAAGATTATGAGGTATTTTCACTAACCAACCAACCAACTCAAAAGGAAATTGGGAAAGTGAAGACCAGAGCTTAAGTGTACCACAGGCTAGTAGTTGTTGGTGGAAACGAGGGGTCAATGGACTTGTGCTGAGTGTATACCATGTTTATTTCGTATATTTAGATGTTTCAACATTTCTAATATGGTACAGGTCAACTCAGGATAGGAAGTTAGGTTAAACGGTTTCATCTTGGGTAGTAAAAAAACAGTGGCAGGTTTCGGTAACGTTTCTAAACTAAAAAACAAAAGTACCTACAAAAAAAGTGTTCCACTGGGATTTGAACTCGCGGTTTTCTCATTCAGAAGCAAAGCTCTTATCGGCCATTCTGCTGACGATAATATGTGTGACGAAATTAAGGTATAGTGTGACATGGTGTCGGTAACAGTCACGTGACTCGCGACTCGAGTTTGATGGTTTTCCCTTATAACCCTGGTATTCCCACCTTATAACTTAAACACTTCCTATAATTAAATTCCTATTCTTCGATCAGATGGCCAGTGACCTCAGTACTGAGTTGACCTGTAGGTATATTGACGTTTTTGTCCAATGATAGTGTAGGAACAAACTAGGCTTTTGCTTACTTAAATCTGCTCCACTTCAGAGATAAATAAGTATATCAACCATTCAAAGCTAGGTAACACCATAAAAATAAGTGCTAATATTAATTTTCAAGTGCCCAAAACAGAAGACTAACTTTAACCAATAATCACAATAATAGCTTGATCGTAAGACTGCCATAGATTATATAGGATATCTATTTTTGGCTGCCGTTTTCGTTGTTTGTCAGTAGCTACCTGTGGTTTGTTGTGATTGAATATTGAAAACGGCAGTTTAACCTGTTACGGCTAGATTTCTATATTTTTATCATTATTGTATGACTAATCGTATGTCGTGCTATTCGCAGTGAGCAAAACCACAAAATATAAAATCTAGTCCTAAAAGGGTATCCATAACACGGAAAACTGCACTTTTAAAGCAAAAATCACAATAACTTGTTTCTGTCGTCAGTTTTGACTAATATTTGTGTTCAAATTGTTAGATGTTAGCGATACATAATGTAAAAACGATATTCTAAAACTACGCTTAAAATACTCTTATGAATTCGCCTGTGAAGTGTTAAACTAAGTGTAGCTAGTACAATATGTTACATAGATTTTGTGAAAAACTTGAATATATTATTTCAAACAGACGTATTTAGAATCTACTAGCTAGCGCGCGGATTCGCCCGCGTGGTACCAACATTTTGAATAGCGTATTGCTATCCTAGATCACTATCTACGCCTATTCCAAGTTTCATCCAAATCGGTTCACTGGTTTAGGCGTTATTGAAACAAAAACATCTAGACATACTCGCAAGCTTTTAGCAAATTATTTAGTGGGATGCTCCAGAGTGCACGACTTGTCGAGTGACAAGTGCAGCCGTACTACCATGGAAACTGTTCGTCCATGGTACTACGAAAGGTGGAACCGGCACGCATCTTCACCGATTTGCGCCAGGGCTATCCATAACTATCTATTCTTGGCCTTTCTGGAAGCTTCAGATAACTAAAGGTCTCGTAACTGCATCAGAGAATAACATTATTCAAAACTAGCTGTCCGCCGCGGTGTTACCCGCGATCCCTCGGCAAAACTTCACTTCCCCGGGATAAAATATAGCCTATGTTCATCGGGGATAATGTAGCATTCTATTGGTGAAAGAATTTTTCAAATCGGCCCAGTAGTTTCGGAGCCTATTCATTTCAAACAAACAAATCTTTCCTCTTTATAATATTAGTATAGATTTACAACAAGTTGAATCACAGTTGCAAGGGTATGTTTAGCTAATTTGAGTTTTTTGATATATCGTTTTGCATTAAGTTATTCAGCAATGCCGAGTACATTAAAAGGCGACTAATTAAAAGTTTGCCAAAATGTTAATGGAGTAATTAATGAAAATATAATTTAGAGTATGTTCCTCACAGTTATCGTTGCAGTTAGTTCCGAATAGTAGATCTCTATTGTATTTTATTTATTAGTTTATTATTTATTTTGTATCGTTTAGTTTAGTCCTGTTTACTGAAATGAGTTTTGTTAGTTATTTTGTTACTCACTGTCTATTTTTTAGCGGGAATTATGTTAACTTTGCATTGTATTTAAAAACAACTTTATATTTATTCCTTTAAAGTTTTTAATATTTATTACAATACTTCATAGTTTTCAAAACGACCACGCAGTGTACACACACACTAATGAACTGTTAATTGTAATAGTGAAATTGTTGTGGGAATGTTGCTGAAACTGTAACTCACTCCTGCTACAATGCTCAAGGCTTAGCTCTCGTGTAGGTCAATTATTTGTTTTATACTTACTTATTTTTTGTTAAAAAAGAACTGTTGCATTATACAAAAACCTTCCGCGCCGGAATTAGATATGAATGTGTGAGGACGCCACAAATGTATGGTCAGTGACTATTTGATGCTTTCTATGTGCGACACAAATCGGTAGTGTGCGTGTGTTGGTTAATTATTACTGTTCAAGAAGACGGAACACCAATTAGATGTAATATGATTGTCTTTAAAAGCAATATGTAAGTCAAATAATCTGTGAAAATAGTATAATGTTATATCAAATACCTCTACATTAGTTAATCATAAAAAATATTTTGCTAAACAGGATACAAGGTGAAGTACATGTCCATCTATGTGTTTGTATTGTAGGGTAGTTACTGCAATAACGGGTGCGAGTGCGAGCCTGCATCTACATAGATAAATATAAAACAATCACTATAATGATAATTACGAGTAACGAGTGCAACTAAAACTTACTGTACGAACTAGTTTTAAGACATTACACTCACTGGCAAGAAAAATGCTCACAGTTGATTAGTTAAAATCAATTGTTAGTAATTGATCGGGTATTGTTACTTGTAGTGTGATTAAAAATGCATTTATCTCATAAGATTCGTAATAAATTCTTAGTGGGCAGTTTTTCTTACCACTCAGTGTAGCCAGTGTTTTGTATATCAGTATAATACTAAGTACCTACCAGTTAGCATAAAAAAGTAGGTACTTACCTATGTTGTTTTAGTTGTAACATTGTACATAGGTAGCCGATTCACATTGTACATAATTGACACTTGTACAAAGTCTGTAAATACACTAAAATATATTATATTTAATATTATTATAAAAATTGGATTAAAAGAAAAAGTTTTAAAAATGATTCATAAAAATATTAAAAAAAAATAAAGACATACAGTGCGTATGAAGTGGAAAAACGATTTTGTCTTTTATTTTCAAATAGAACTCATAATCATACTCCTACTCATCCCATTACTCCATGTTCGGTTATTGAGTGGTGCGTGCGAGTCACCCCCACTCTGTTTCACGACAACTGTCGTTTTCTCTTCACTACAAACATTGTCATGACAAAAGAAATCTTCGAACAAACTTGCTTTCGACAAACTGGATAAACTTGGGCCCTCAATCCAGATGCACACGTTTAGGTTAGGTTAGCAAAGCTGCGATGAAACAAAAGATGGGCAACGATCGTCACCAGCTGTATTATCTATCTACATACATACATACATAAAATCACGCCTCTTTCCCAAAGGGGTAGGCAGAGACCACTCGCTTATGAGAAACTAGTTGGTTTTCTGTCTCATGAGAAAAACTGCAAAAGTCCAATCCAAGTTTCCCCATCATTTCCACGTTGTCTTCCACTTGGTGGTAGGAATAATTGTCGCTAACATCGTCGTAATAGGTAATCCCTTATAAATTTCACTTGGTTTGCTCATATAATCACAATATAACTTGGGATTTTACATGAACAGAAGTTAGGGTTTGAGATAAAGAGAAACAGGATTCAATAAGGAACGAGATATTCGTTTCGGAGCACTATATAATATAATCAATGACCTTCGTCTATTGTCATGGTCATGGTGTCTGGTTCGAAGCTGGGGTCTAGTGTGCGCGTGCGCAGCAGCTGCTTGTAGAAGAAGGCGGACTTGCGCGGCGTGCGCGTGCGCGCCGGTGATGTGTAATCTACCTGGTACAGGCCGAAGCGCTCGCTGGAACAAGATGGACAAAATCTAGTTGAAATCTTTAGGTAGTAGGTACCTAACATACTGAAAATGTTAAGGTAGGTAGGTTACCCATACTTACTAAGGATATCTACTAAGCTCCGCTAATCTACATATTCCAAAGAATCAAGCTACTTACGCAAAAGGCCAGCCATACTGTCCTCAGCAAAGGCTTGGCTTAATCTAGAAATGTAGTAACATGTTTGAAATAGATAGGTAAGTGAAGTAGTATACCTACCTAACTACTTAATGATGACTTATGTACCCATTTTCAAAATCTACCTATAGTAGCTAGCTAGGTATTAAATTAACTGATATCTACGGGAGAGTTAGAAAACTTACTTGTATCCAAGTTGCCATTCAAAGGCGTCCATCATGCTCCAAGCTGTATACGCCTGGACATTACACCCCTGGTCCATGGCATCCAGCATGGCTGACAAGTATTCTTTGTAGTGCTGCATGTGGTCGTCGTCCTGCAAGCCGACGCTGAGGTGTGTCGCGGAACCGTTCTCCGTGATGAACACGGGAGGGTTGTCGTACTCGTCGCGGATTCGCTTCAGCAGCCTAGTGAAACCCCATGGCACTGACTGGAAATCAATTATCGGTTAGCTGGTTAAAAATAATATAAATCCATTATTGGCTGTAGGTTAAATCTTTAAGTTTGTAAATTAATCATAAGAGCTGTGGATTTTGTTAACAAATAAATAAATAAATACATAGGTAGGTAAGTAACATAGATAGGTACCTAGGTACGGTCTTCTAGTTAAATGTTACTGTCCCACTGAGATTCAAACTCGGGGCTGTCACACCAGTGGGGGCGGTACAATGTGGTAGGTGACTGAGTTTAATATTTTTCTCTCATCTCAAAAATGCCCAACTCCAACGCGCCTAAGAAGTTTTCCTTTACTTTTTCACAAGTGTTTTTTTTGTAATCAGACAAAGCATCTAAATATGCAAAAAAATTAAAAACCCACAACAGTTTTATCTCCATACCTACATTTTGTATGAAAACTAAAATGTAGGCAGCAACATTAGACCCATGGTTATTTGGAACATTTGTTTATTAACAGATAGAGCATCCAAAATTTTTTCCATAACTAAGTAGGTATAGCCGTTTAAATTTTCCCCTCAGAGGGCGCTCGACAAAATTCACCCTGTACCTACCAGGTGGTGTCAAAATTAATAAAAAATCATAGTGAAGACCGAGATTCAAAAATCCAAACTCAAGGTCTATTTATTTATTTATTTATTTATGGACATCCAACGGAAAAATCACAAAAGTATGAACAATTTCTTAACTAAGCTACTTAAATCTAGTGTTTTCCCAGTTATAGGACGCCACAGCATGCACTATAATATGGACTCAACTAAACTAAAATAGACATTTCTAACATTATACATTAATCTCTGCAATTAGTACTCTACAATTAGTCTGCCAAAGAGCCATGGAGCGCAGTGTACTAGGGGTGAAGAGGTTGGATAAGATCCGGAACACGACGTTGCGATCGAGAACAGGCATCGCGGACGTGGGCGACAAGAGTGCCAGATTGAAGTGGGATTGGGCGGGCCATGTAAGCCGCATGCACCCAGAGAGAAGGGCCACGATCGTCACCCAATGGGTACCTGCAGATGGCCGAAGAGGCCGGGGCAGGCCACGCAAGCGTTGGCGTGACGACATAGAAGCCTTCAATACGGACTGGTGGGAAGCAGCATATGAGCGAAAGTCGTGGAAAAATATGGGGGAGACCTTTGCCCAGCAGTGCAGGTAAAATTTAAAAAAAAAGTGAAGACCTAAATAATTTAAATAGAAAAAAGCAAGTTATCTGCAGGGAAAGTACCGGGATTAATGCCGACACGCCGACCTTCCACTCGCTCTTCTGATATCTGCGCACTCCTAGGTCATCATCGAAGGACGGTTCTTCGTAGAAACCGATAGCTGACTCGTTTCTGTACACCATGCTTGTGCTGTAGTGGTTCAGCCCGAAAACATCCGAAGTTCCCCTGATATATTCAATCTCTGGAATTTTAATATGCCTCATTGCCTACTTATTATAGGTACCGGCGACGAGCATAGTCATTAAGGTACTTTTTTTTTGCGGATATAAAATCTGCTTAGAGATCCAATTGGGTACGTCGAGGGAACGTAATTGGGGTGTGTGGGGTTGTCGAACACTCGATGACCCACTAAAAACTACCCGATGGCCAGCCTCCATGCACAACGAGGGGGGCTCTAGGATCTCACACCCGGCACCCACACACGCGGCTGTTAAACCACGTGCGCGGAGCTCACGATGACACCTGCCTAACAGTGTCGCCCCCCTCTCGGGATCTGCATGATGAGCAGCAAGAACCCTCACTCCGACCACCCGCAGACCCGATAAGTCCTCTGTTGGGGGGGATACCACTCACCCCCCGTGGGGCAGTCGGTGCAGCGCTGATGTTGACAACAACCCGCTACCAGCTCGTCCTAGCTTCATCCACTGCGCCATCTGCGAGTCAGAGGGACGCGCGGAGATACTACCTCCCGACAGACCATTGGTTATCCGACAATAAGATTCCAGATTATTGTCGGACGAACAGGGCACACCGGAACTTCAACTGCCGTTCCCCCCGGTTCCTCCCCGGATTCGTAAGGGAGAAGCAGCTTTGGACGCACGAGAAGGGTGTCTGACATGGTGCCCCAGACATTAAGGTATAAAAGAAATATAGGTGGGTAGGTAACCTACATAATAAATTACCTACCTGTTATTTATATACCGTTGTGGTCTATTAAGGAATGTTTGGTACCTACCTAGGTACTGATTGTGTAACCATAGCTGCAGGTATAATTAGGTATACCTTCTTGCGAGAACTCCTGGAGCCTGGTCCTCGGGAAGCCTTGCGCCGCGCTCTTGGCCGCCACGCGCTGCTTCACTACCGCGGGGTAGTCGCCGCTCTTGGAGAATATCGGATCAGAATACAAGCCCCACTGAAAGAGAAGAGATTATTTAGTTAGTCTGAAATATTAAAAAATAAAAAAAAACAATGATGTACCTAAGTGTTCTCACATCAAATTGAATTGCATCATGAGCTGCCGTCCGGTCCTCTTCAGAAGAAGTGTCTGGTTCAAACCAGTGAGCACTGAGGGTAATGAATATAAGTGTTCCATTTCGCCTGAACTCTTCATCATAAATATGGTAAGCCTTAGCATGAGCTAGGAGCACGTTCTTCGCACACATGTACATTGAATGCCCTTTGACGAAAATATTTGGGTAATCGACGACACCATTTCCGTTTCCGCCTCCAATAGAGCACAAATAGTATGGCTCATTTATGGTTATAAAGTATTTGACCCTGTCTCCGAATAACGTGAAGACAACTCTTGCGTAGTCGGCAAACCAGTCGACGATAGCTGGGTTAGACCAACCACCCATGGCTTGAAGTGTTTGGGGCAAATCCCAGTGGTATAATGTGACCATGGGCTCTATGTTGTACTTCAGCATTTCATCGATCAATCTGTTGTAGTAATCCACTCCGGCCTGGTTGATTTGATCCGGGAAACTCGTGGGCAGGATCCTGTTCCAAGATAGAGAGAATCTGTAGAAGTCCAATCCGAGTTCTCTCATCATTTCCACGTCGCGCTGCACATGGTGGTAGGAATCGTCGGCGATGTCGCCGTTCGTACAGTCTGCTATAATGCATGGGTTTGTGTGGGTCATGTGGTCCCAGATGCTTGGAGTTTTGCCTGGAAATTATTTGAGTATTGCCACAACATTTTAGTTAGGATATAATTTGTACAAGTGTATGACTGACCGTCTTCATTCCACGCCCCCTCAACTTGGTAAGAAGCGGTGGCGGTCCCAAACAGGAAGCCTTTAGGAAACCTCCTTAGTTCACTACTGTTAGTAGACTGACAGTAGCAACAGTCGCATAGCGCGAAAGCTAGGAATCCTATTAACCTGAAAATTAAAAGTTTGTTCAGGTATTTGTTTTCAGCAGATGGATGGCTAAAATTGTTGCTAATTCGATTTTTCTTGGATTTATTTTTATTTTTGGTAACTAGGTAGGTACTTACATTAAACCACGATACATAGTGTTGCTGCTTCCAATCAACTGATGAGAATTTTACCATTTAGTACTATTTATAAACTCCGTCTAATCTTTGCTACAATACTCCGTAAGATTAATTAGAGTATGTCATAGGTCATAGCTAAGATAATGATGACCTTGGATTTAAAAAAAAACTTCGATCTTTATTCAATTAGATAACGGTTTACGTAGGTATACTCACAAAATCAATGCTAAATGCTGTCCGCTTGAATACTATACTGGGATGGCAAAATAAAATTTGACCGCAGTGAGGTCAGCTAGGTACCTTTTCTTATGCAGTTATAAGGTTTTCTTCTTGGAAATGCCTAAGTTTATTTTGATGTAAAATATACTTAGGTCCTGTATTCTTTGATTTTTGAAAAAAACTTCCGTCAGCCTAGAATTGTGGAAACAAGAAGTTGGTGTCAATCGACGCTGTTTTCTATCACGAACACTTCCCGAAAATCAAATTACCTACCTAAAGTTTTTGCAAAAAAATTCAAAAGTTTTTCAGAAACCAACAAGCTCACTTGTCCCAAATGGGATACATTACCTACTTACGTTAGATCAAGCTGATCGCACATATGTCCGCGCCGTATGCGCCGCAATCATTTATCTATAGAAAAAGTACTGATGACGTCAGAAAATGCGGCTCGCTTCTGACGTCTCAGCATTTCCTCTACTTATAAATAAGTATGTATTTACAAACAAAAAGTAATAAGTAGTATATCAGTTATCTGGTTTCCATAGTACAAGCTTTGCTTAGTTTAAGGCTAGATGATGCTGTGTGAACTGTCCAGTCCACTATTATTTATTTATTTTTTGTAATTTTTTGTAGTGTTAATCCACACTTTGGTAGTATACACTCCGGCTTTAGGAGGATCGTCTGATCATCGCGGGTTCGAATCCCGTCAGAATCGAAAATTTTGATAAGACTTTTCGTTTCTTATTTATTTATTATTGTACTTTGTTGACTTCAGCAAAACAGGTTGTTTTTCCGAGATTATGACCCGAATTCAGAATATACCTATATTCTGGAATTCACTCAGTTTAGGAAAAGCCACATCGAGATTTGGGAACGCGACAAACTTGTCTGATTTGAACTCTTCAATTTGTATTTTACAAGAAATGTCCATTCGATTTCCATAGAGTAGAGCAATAATGCTAGAGTACAGAGAATGCTGCTTCTTTAATTCTAGAGGCTTTTGCAGTCTATATTTGCAACAAGTGAAACATCATAGTACCTACATCATAGTGCGGGGTCCATAGTTCTTAATTTGTCCTATATTGTTTTTTTGTACGATTACTTTAATTACTAGGTATATACTAGCTGACCCGGTAAACATGGTTTTGCCATGTAAATTATTTTAAGTAAGTAAATATTTTGGTAGCACATAAAAAATAACTAACTTATTGTAAGTGTGTGAGGATGTGAAAGAGAAAAAAAAAATGGGCGATTCTACATCTACTCCAGTTCATTTCCTTCGCGACCATAACGTACCTACACTGAAGAATAACACGGTTTGGGGTCTAGCTTTCTTATAACTAAATAGTCAAGCTTGCCTCTAGGTAGGTACTTTGCGAAGATTTTAAAACATAAACTTTCAAGGTTGCCAGCACAATTCGCCTACATTCAAACGCTGTACCAAACTCTTCACAACAAGGGACTGCTCAAAATGATAATTTATCATTTCTGCTGCGGGTTTATAAAACTTCAGTTTAATTACATTTAGGAGCTTTTAGCAATACAATCGTTTATAATTATAATGATTTAACTTAATTACTTCGCTCGGTAAGGTTTGTTCCTTACAAATATGAAATAATGGAATACCTACCTACCTACTTAACCCAGATACAGCGACAGGACTTTTAAAAGGCCCAAATAAATGATATAATCTATCCGCAATTTTAGGTATTTTTACGTGAAATAATACAAATATTTATACTGCAGTGTGAATCAGTACATTGTAACCTTTTATTTCCAATAGTAAAGTTTTTATGATTTTAGGTATTTTAGTCGTTTTTGGTGTTTATCTATAACGTGAAAGTTTTTTCGTAAGACGACTGCACAAATATGGGCTAATATCACAAAATATGCGTTAATTATACAAATCTCACTTGTATTCTTTATCTTTGATGTTTATCCTACACAGTCACATATTAATTTAGTTTTATATTTGAAATATTTAGTGCTTTTCAAGCGTTGAAACGTGATGGCCTTTTAAAAGCCCGGTCGTAATCTGGACATCTATGATAGTTGTATAAAATAGTTTGAATTTTTGGAAATCGCGAAAAACAAATCGCTCAATCTCAATTAAATACTTTATAAGCTACCTTTTGAGTTGGCTAGGCTATGTTAGGTTAGTGAAACTACTTAGTAGAAAAGCCAGGGTTTAACCAATGGCTCCGGAAAATCTGATCTCACAGGAGTAAAGGGATTGAAAGTTCCACTTCTACACTATGCTCGGCCTCTCTTGCATCCATTCTTTTAGTCTTTATCTGAAATATTCTGTAAAAAGGCCCTCTTTACTGAAGACCCACCGGGGTCTTCATCTGAAGCAGTCGCGTTTATACTTTCAGGAGGATAAATAATGATTTCAGTTGGCAATAGAGTTTTGTTCATCATATAATAAAAAATATTTTGCTAAACAGGATACAAGGTGAAGTACATGTCCATCTATAAGTTTGTATTGTAGGGTAGTTACTGCAATAACGGGTGCGAGTGCGAGCCTGCATCTACATAGATAAATATAAAACAATCACTATAATGATAATTACGAGTAACGAGTGCAACTAAAACTTACTGTACGAACTAGTTTAAAGACATTACACTCACTGGCAAGAAAAATACTCACAGTTGATTAGTTAAAATCAATTGTTATAAATTGATCACGTATTGTTACTCGTAAAACGTAAAAACAGGGTCACGACTGTATCCCCAAGGCGCGGTAGACATTCTCTCAGATCTTTATATTCCAGATCCTTTGAAGATGTCTAAGGGGGTAGTCAGAGGCATGTACAAATAGATATTTGATACATGCCCACATCTTGCAGAAGTTAGTATTCCATACGTGACAGATATTGTTACTCGTAGTGTGATTAAAAATGCATTTATCTCATAAGATTCGTAATAAATTCTTAGTGGGCAGTTTTTCTTACCACTCAGTGTAGCCAGTGTTTTGTATATCAGTATAATACTAAGTACCTACCAGTTAGCATAAAAAAGTAGGTAGGGTCGAGTGTCTAACATTGAAACAGTCGTACACAATGAAACAGCGTCATATTTCGGAAATGCGACGTTGCCAGATGGTGCTCTATGCCTAGCCCTGTCCGCCTCCTACACCCCCCGCAACACCTCAGTTTGCGTGCACTTCGGTTGCGGAACAACGTGTCTGTGGAGCTATTTTGAATTTTTAGAAGAAAAAGTAAGTTTTTTTTTCATTTTTATTTGATTTCTCAGTTAAATACTATAGTGAATTCCATTTTTTTCTGTATTACGTTACTTTGCACATATATTTTAGATTCACGTGAACTAGATAACTTCTTAGGTTGTTAGATTTTGTTAGGTTATTATTTGAGGTTATTATAAAATACCCCAGGTGTCCAACAATGACACAGTTCAACTGTGGACACAATGAAACGCTGTTTTATTGTGTACCACTTTGTTTCGTTGTCTATCATATCGTGCTAAATCGATGTTATTTATTCATTAAGTATGGATCACGGATCACGAGAGTGACATAGGCCATATTAAATGTAATTATATTGACTGTTTTAGGTATTTTTTTTTAATTGATTCGACTGTTAATATTTTTTGTATATTTTTTTAGGATGGCGCGTAAAAAAAAAGCTGAAAGAAAAAAGGGCAACCATTTATCTAAAAATATGCTCAAAGCTATAAGGCTCACACAAATATAAGGTTGCGTTGAATTTTCTTTCCCATTGGGTAATAATGGCTAATTGTTGATTATTGGTTGTTGTTTTGATACTCATTTATCTTTATGTATGTTTTTAAATAATTGTAACTAAGAGTTGATTGCCTATTAAGGGTAACAGTTGATTATGAATCACTATTGCTTAAATTGCCTGCCTACTAAAAACAAAAACAAAAAATTGTTAGTTAAGTGTTAATATAGTAACTTCTTGTGATTGAAAAATGTGAGTCTTAAATAATATATAAGTAATTAATAATTATAAACCTAAGATAAACCTAAACGTAACTTGTGAAGTCTGACTAGTGCAATACTTTAAATAAAACCTTGTTTGATTGAAATTTAACATTTTTTTTAATTTACTATCTCTAATAACCACACTAAAGACAAGAAGTCAATAGTAATATCAGTGTTTCATTGTAGGACAAAGCCTGTTTCATTGTGTACACCTGGGTGGACACTACGAAACAATTCCCATTTTTTTTTTAAATCCTTGTTTTTGGTTATGTATCTATTTATTGCTTAAACTATAGATGCCACATTATACCTAAATAAGTAGACTTTCTTCCTATAAAAAACGGAATCCATATCTACAAAAATGAGAATGATATGAGACTCTGAATTTTTAGTGTTTCATTGTTGAACACTCGACCCTACTTACCTATGTTGTTTTAGTTGTAACATTGTACATAGGTAGCCCATTCACATTGTACATAATTGACACTTGTACAAAGTCTGTAAATACACTAAAATATATTATATTTAATATTATTATAAAAATTGGATTAAAAGAAAAAGTTTTAAAAATGATTCATAAAAATATTAAAAAAAAAATAAAGACATACAGTGCGTATGAAGTGGAAAAACGATTTTGTCTTTTATTTTCAAATAGAACTCATAATCATACTCCTACTCATCCCATTACTCCATGTTCGGTTATTGAGTGGTGCGTGCGAGTCACCCCCACTCTGTTTCACGACGACTGTCGTTTTCTCTTCACTACAAACATTGTCATGACAAAAGAAATCTTCGAACAAACTTGCTTTCGACAAACTGGATAAACTTGGGCCCTCACTCCAGATGCACACGTTTAGGGTAAGGTTAGTAAAAAAAGTAAAGCTTCTAGAAAAAAAATCTAGCAGCAGATTATGATAGTTATGATGACCCTGTCTAAAAAAGCGAAAAGAGAACAGGGCTGTTTCCTCGTGGATATACTGCCCAGCCCCCTTATATCTTGGATGTACGTATTAATGGAACAAAGTGACCATTTGCTCTGTCGTAGGTAGGTACTAAGTAGAACTTAACAATATGTTCATAGGGTCGTCAAGTGCTCGACAACCCCACACCACACACCCTCATGACATCCATTACGTCGAGGGAACGTAATTGGATGTCTATGAGCAGATTTTCCATCCGCAAAAAAGGCTGGTTGATTACGTATGAGAAACTAGTTGGTTTTCTGTCTCATGGGAAGAACTGCATAAGTCCAATCCAAGTTTCCCCATCATTTCCACGTTGTCTTCCACTTGGTGGTAGGAATCACAATAAGTATAACTTGGGATTTTACATGAACAGAAGTAAGGGTTTGAGATAAAGAGAAACAGGATTCAATAAGGAACGAGATATTCGTTTCGGAGCATTATACATATAATACGAGTATAATCAATGACCTTCGTCTATTGTCATGGTCATGGTGTCTGGTTCGAAGCTGGGGTCTAGTGTGCGCGTGCGCAGCAGCTGCTTGTAGAAGAAGGCGGACTTGCGCGGCGTGCGCGAGCGCGCCGGTGATGTGTAATCTACCTGGTACAGGCCGAAGCGCTCGCTGGAACAAGATGGACAGAATCTAGTTGAAATCTTTAGGTAGTAGGTACCTAACATACTGAAAATGTAGGTTAAGGTAGGTAGGTACCCATACTTACTAAGGATAGGTATCTACTAAGCTCCGCTAATCTATTCCAAAGACTCAAGCTACTTACGCAAAGGCCAGCTACACTGTCCTCAGCAAAGGCTTGGCTTAATCTAGAAATGTGGTAACATGTTTGAAATAGATAGGTAAGTGAAGTAGTATACCTACCTAACTACTTAATGATGACTTATGTACCCATTTTCAAAATCTACCTATAGTAGCTAGCTAGGTATTAAATTAACTGATATCTACGGGAGAGTTAGAAAACTTACTTGTATCCAAGCTGCCATTCAAAGGCGTCCATCATGCTCCAAGCTGTATACGCTTGGACATTACACCCCTGGTCCATGGCATCCAGCATGGCTGACAAGTATTCTTTGTAGTGCTGCATGTGGTCATCGTCCTCCAAGCCGACGCTGAGGTGTGTCGCGGAACCGTTCTCCGTGATGAACACGGGAGGGTTGTCGTACTCGTCGCGGATTCGCTTCAGCAGCCTAGTGAAACCCCACGGCGTTGACTGGGAATCAATACATAGGTAGGTAAGTAACATAGATAGGTAGTTAGGTAGTACGGTCTTCTAGTTAAATGTTACTGTCCCACTGAGATTCAAACTCGGGGCTGTCACACCAGAGGCGGTCACTCAAACCCCTCCACCATTGTAACGGTACAGTGTGACGAAATTAGGGTAGGTATAGTAAGAAGATGGTGTCGTAACGTTAACGTAACAGTCACGTGACTGAGTTTAATATTTTTCTCTCATCTCAAAAATGCCCAACGCCAAGCGCGTAAAGAAGTTTTCGCTTTGTTTTTTCACAAGTGTTTTTTTGTAATCAGACAAAGCATCTAAAAATGCAAAAAAATTAAAACCAAAAAATGATTATTTATGTAGGTACAACCTACCTACCTACCTAAATTTTGTATGAAACCAAAATGTAGGATTTTTTAATTTTTTTAGCAACATTAGACCCATGGTTATTTTGGGACATTTGTTATCAGATAGAGCATCCAAAATGCAAAAAAAAAAAAATTATCATCAAAAAACTATGACTCCTAACAACTTTTTGCTATAGGTAACTATACCTAGCCGTTTAGATTTTCCCCTCAGAGGGCGCTCGACAAAACTCACCCTGTAATTTTTTGTAATTTTTACACCACCCCTGTGGTGTAAATTAAAAAATATAGTAAAGATCTAAATAATTTAAATATAAAAGAGCAAATTATCTGCAGGGAAAGTACCGTTATTAATGTTGACACGCCGACCTTCCACTCGCTCTTCTGATATCTGCGCACTCCTAGGTCATCATCGAAGGATGGTTCTTCGTAGAAACCGATAGCTGACTCGTTTCTGTACACCATGCTTGTGCTATAGTGGTTCAGCCCGAAAACATCCGAAGTTCCCCTGATGTATTCAATCTCTGGAATTTTAAAATACCTACTTAAAGGTACCTAGTGGCGAGCATAGTCATATGGTACCAAAGAAATATAGGTAGAGTTACCAACCCAAATTACCTATCTGTTATTTTTATACAGTTGTGGTCTATTAAGGAACGTTATACCTCCTGATTATAACCACACCCGCAGGTATAATTAGGTTTACCTTCTTGCGAGAACTCCTGGAGCCTGGTCCTCGGGAAGCCTTGCGCCGCGCTCTTGGCCGCTACGCGCTGCTTCACTACCGCGGGGTAGTCGCCGCTCTTGGAGAATATCGGATCAGAATACAAGCCCCACTGAAAGAGAAGAGATTATTTAGTTAGTCCGAAATATTAATTTTAAATAAAAATTAATGAAGTACCTAAGTGTTCTCACATCAAATTTAATTGCATCATAAGCTGCCGTCCGGTCCTCTTCAGAAGAAGTGTCTGGTTCAAACCAGTGAGCACTGAGGGATATGAATATAAGTGTTCCATTTCGCCTGAACTCTTCATCATAAATATGGTAAGCCTTAGCATGAGCTAGGAGCACGTTCTTTACACACATGTACATTGAATGCCCTCTGACGAAAATATTTGGGTTGTCGAGAGCGCGTCCGCTTCCAATAGAGCACAAATAGTATGGCTCATTTATGGTTATGAAGTATTTGACCCTGTCTCCGAATAACGTGAAGACAACTCTCGCGTAGTCAGCATACCAGTCGACGATAGCTGGGTTAGACCAACCACCCATGGCTTGTAGTGTTTGTGGCAAATCCCAGTGGTATAATGTGACCATGGGCTCTATGTTGTACTTCAGCATTTCATCGATCAATCTGTTGTAGTAATCCACTCCGGCTTGGTTGATTTTATCGGGAAAACTGGTGGGCAGGATCCTGGGCCAAGATAGAGAGAATCTGTAGAAGTCCAATCCGAGTTCCCTCATCATTTCCACGTCACGCTGCACATGGTGGTAGGAATCGTCGGCGATGTCGCCGTTCGTACGGTCTGCTATAATGCTTGGGTTTGTGTGGGTCATGTGGTCCCAGATGCTTGGCGTTTTGCCTGGAAATTAATTGAGAATTATGAGTATGAGTAGGTATGTTTAGTTCTTGCTTGCCACAACATTTTAGGATATAATTTGTACAAGTGTATGACTGACCGTCTTCATTCCACGCCCCCTCGACTTGGTAAGAAGCGGTGGCGGTCCCGAACAGGAAGCTTTTAGGAAACCTCCTTATTTCACTACTGTTAGTAGACTGACAGTAGTAACAGTCGTATAGCGCGAAAGCTAGGAATCCTATTAACCTGGAAATTAAAAGTTTGTTCAGGTTTTTGTTTTCAGCAGATGGATGGCTAAAATTGTTGCATATTTTTCTTGGATTTATTTATATTGGTAATTAAGGTAGGTACTTACATTAAACCACGATACATAGTGTTGCTGCCTCCAATCAACTGAAGAGAATTTCATCATTTGGTACTATTTATAAACTCCGTCTAATCATTACCTACTACAATACTCCGTACGATTAGTTATGTGGGTATGTCATAGGTCATAGCTAAGATAATGATGACCAACGATTTCAGATTTAAAAAAAACTTCGATCTCTATTCAATTAGATAACGGTTCAAAATCAAAGCTAAATGCTGTCCGCATTGAGGGCGACCTTTTCTTTTGCAGGTAAAAGATTTTCTTCTTAGAAAGTATCTAGGTTTATTATAAAGGAAATTATTTTTAAGGAAATTATGTAAAGAGACCTACTAGGTATGTTGATCGTTGTGCGATCCACTAATGCCCCTTAAAATTAAGGGGAAAATTTACAAGACGATCATAAGACCTGTCGTATTGTATGGATCTGAGTGTTGGGCAACCAAAGAGACGGATGAAAGAAGAGTGCATGTCGCGGAAATGCGAATGTTGAGATGGATGTGTGGAGTTACAAGAATGGACAAAATCAGGAACGAGTATATTAGAGGAAGTTTGAAAGTTGCGCCATTGACGGATAAGTTGAGGAGTAATAGGTTGTCGTGGTATGGACATGTTATGAGGAGGGAAGAGAGTCATGTAACGAGAAGAATGTTAGGTTTGAATGTGGAGGGATGTAGCAGAAGAGGTAGACCAAAGAAAAGATGGATGGACTGTGTGAAGGATGATATGGGTAAGAATAAGAAAGGAGTGAGTGTTGAAATGACGGCTGATAGAGCGGAGTGGAAGAGGAAAACCTGTTGTGCCGACCCACATGAAAGTGGGATAAGGGCAGGGAAATGATGACCTACTAGGTATGTTGAGTTTTAACTTCATACCTAATCAAACTAGTTAAAAGCAAGTGCGTACCGTTTCTACATTCGACTATGATTGTACTTATTTTTTTATTTTTAATAGCCCCACGTTGAGCGCCAATTAAAAACTGACGAAGCTACATCTCATGTTGGTAGAACTGTTTTTGTTACTATTGTGTTTCTTTCTTTTTGGTGTACGATAAAGTAATATTATATTCTATTCTATTCTATAATACCTACATTCTGTGATAATATAATACCTTCGTAATCGTTCGCATAACAAGCCGGATTTGACCCACATGCATAGCGTGAGCGTGATACAACCGTTTCCTGTATGAATGAATGAATTTTTAATTAATACGCTACGCAGCTGGCCACTTTTCTTCCCCGTAAAAAGGACATCATGACAAATAGCACATCAAACGCCGCGCTGACGGAGCGCTTACTTTTCACGCTATTGTAACTTTTATAACAACGGCATAAAGGTTACATTGAAAGAAATGGGAGCTACAGTGAAATAATATTTATTCCATAAAAGAGGGTAGTCATTGCGCGTGCGTGACGCGGCGTAAACACCGTGCCAGTCAGTTGTGCGGCGGCCGTCGCCGTGAGTGACCGTGTTTCGTGCTTCCGATGCTACTACGCCGCGTGTGTTATTGTGTGCTCTGATTGTAGTTGTAGTAAGACTATTGTGCATTTGTTGTAATTAGTGAGAAAGTGCAAAGTGATTTTTGGGGTAAGTGAATCAATTTTAGTTTTGCTTATTGTGATGGTATTTTCGTGTTAACAGCATTGCTGTGACGCGTTTTGGGAAATATAAATAAAATACCCACTTAGCCGCTTCGGTGAGTGTGTGTAACGCTTTTATGAACTGATCATTATCGTTGGCCAGACGTTTATGGTGCTACAAATATCGTAATGTTCCGTCTTATTTACCATTACTTAGCTTTTAGGATTATTAAAAGACACACATAAACTATAGGTATTCCATAGATGCTAACCTATAATGCTGCGTTGAAATACCTATGCAATCCTATTATTAAAGGTAATGAAATTGCATAGTTTGACATAGGTAGTTATGTAGTTTCCATTTAATGACTGCCGAACAAAATGTATCACCTTCATAAACTCTTAAGTAAAAAAAAATGAAATACCTACTGCTATTGACACCGTCAAACATGTTTTCTAATAATAGAATCATCTACCTACCTGCTAATTGGCGCCGGAGTACCTAGCTAGGTTCAAAAATAAACTTGTCTGACGAGGGTCAGCCCAGTTTACAAGTCAAACACCTTCTTCAGCTGATGCCGGAGCATCCACACCTGGCTTACTGTAAGCTAGTTGACTTTTAAACAGGCTTTATGCAGGTACCAAGTCTTGTGGGTATTACAGCTTGTATCGGTACTCAGAGTTACGTCTACTTATATCCGATGTTTAGTAACGGTTTTATAAAGCAAACCTTTACGAAGAACGATTTTAGTAGCTGTTAGTGGCTCGGAATGCGGCTGACTAGTTTATTGACTGGATAAACATTAGTTAGCTTTGGAATAAGCACGATATTATTTATCTTCTTGCCTTTCTTCTAGAACGTGTAGGGTACTTTCAAGAAGGTATTATAAGTTTTACAAGAGCGAAGTTGTGTGTATATTTAATCTGTGTATTAGGTAGGTACCTACCTAGTGGAGTTCTAATCCTGTTTGTACTCTGGGAACGTGCATCTGCACTCCTTTGGATCAAAGCTTTATGCTTTCAAATGGAAAATGTTTCCGCGAGGTAATCGTTTGAGAGTTGGTTATAGGTACTACCTACAAACCACAAGTAAAATTGCTTAGAATTCAATTTGAATTGTGAATATTGCAGAATCAAACATGTATTTATTTAATGAACTGATAAAAAAAAAATCCTTAAAATCCTTTCATCATGTTGGTTCTGCTTAACTACTTAGTAATGATGCCACAAGAAATAGAAGAATGACTATTGCTTCTCATCATCATCGATCATCTTCTTGCCCTTGTCCCACTCTATGTGGGGTCGGCACAACATAATCGTATTGTCTTCTTCTTCCATTTCCCTCTATCAGCCGTCATCTCAGCACTCACTCCTTTCTCACTCATGACCTGCCGAAACTCATGGATGGCGTTCAAAATTCTAGAGAGTTTTGAGTTCTCGTAACGTAACCAATTGGATTTCTATTTATGTTTAGTATGCTTCATCAGATCATTCAGATCATAAGTAATATATCTATGCTAGGTATATTACTTATGAGCTGAGTTTTATTGTGTTAATTTGTGTCATAACATCGCTTTGTCTTGCTGATATGGGTTATGTTTTAATTTTTGATGAATAAATAAATATCATCTTTCATACAATCCATCAACTTTTGCTTCATATATTTTGTTTCATATATTTTCGTTTTTCATTCTCTGCCGGCCATACCGTAGTCACTAGGTCTGTAAAACATCGTTGCTTATACAGCACTTAGCGCGACATCATTGGATAATAGGTCGATAATGAATTATGCAGCTTTATGCAGACACCCGTAGAGCTTGCTCTTCACTAAGCTCTTCCGAACTTCTAAGCCGTAAAGCCTCTAGGCATTTCAGTTTAGTTCCCTTCGTTGCGAAGTTGAAGCCGAACTGTGATTATTCGGACACTCATTGTTCCTACATTTACCAGAAGCAAGTAAAAATTTACTTTTATTATTATTAAAAACCCGTGAGGTCCCACTGGAGGGCAAAGGTCTCTTTTCATTTACTCTTCTCTAATTGTGAGCTGATGTGGTCCAATGCGGAGTGAGTGAAAAACTTACCTGCTTAGTTTTTATTAATGCGCACTTTTCATCTGCATGTTTAAAAGTCTTCACCGTTTGTTGGCGACTGTTCTGCATATCATCTTAACTTAAAATATAAAGGCTTGGTAATCTTATTATCTGACTTAAGTCGTAGAACCTGAGACTGTAGTGAAGCTCAGACGGGCTTAGTAGAATGGATGCATGTTATGATCTTGGCTTGCAATCGAGGTAGCTCTGCGACAGACATGGCTGCATGAATAAAATTGTTCTACAATAGGACCTGGTCCATGTCATCAACAATCTTGCCATTTAACATTCTCTTAAATGAAGCGCTCGATGTTCTAAACGGTCCGTAGGTGGATGGGTGACCGCCAGAGGCATTTTCACCTGAGCGTTTCTGTGCTTCAGAGGGCACGTCGTTTAGTCATGACGGAACCGTTATGGCGGCCTAAAAACTCCGTCTCTAGAGTTGGCCACTGACTCATACGAACTTACAAACTTAGGCACATTCTCTTTTTCGGTTCAATATCAAATCATTTAATTTATTTTATCAAATATGAATCCTGTTCAGGCCCCAATGTTACATAATTATTCGGTCGATTTCTTAGCGCTAGGTAGTATTATCACTGTTATAAGGTCCAAACAAACATTTCCCTACGTTTTTGCATCATTGAATAAAAACGTTGAGTTTCTAGATGAAATATTAGAAATGATAAACTTTGAAGGTTGCTGATCGAAGAGCCAAGGTCAAGTCGTTATCAAAACAGGTCTCATGGATCTCTGGGCTTGGTACACCCCTATCCGAACATGAATCAGAGCTCTCTTAATCCCTGGGGTCGCTTGGCTCGTGTACCCTTCAAGAGAGATTTTTCAGTGTAATATTTATTTAGCTAAGTGCTCTGAAATGGGGTAGATGAATTTGTAAACATTTTTGTACAAGTATTGGAGTGGATGAACCTATACAGACAGAGATAGGTATATGTAAGTGCTCAAGAATGTAGGTAAGTGCTTTCGTACGCTCTTTTTAGGGGATGTGTTTGGCAAACAAGAAATGTACAGAGGGGTGATATGACAAAATGTGTGTTTAGTCTTATCGCAAGGGATTTCTCCTGGAAGCCGTACAATTCAACCCTTAGCTAATTGACAAAGACAATCCTCAGTTTATAGGGCACTAGTGCACTACTCGTCACGCAAACCCGTCCATCAACCCATCAAATCACCAACTGTAAATAATGACTTAATCCTGCACTGATGAGGTTTCCACCATCTTCCTGGAAATGGGTCAGTGGACGGAGGACTTTAGCGAATCCACATCAAAAAGCTTATTGTCTTTAATCTCTCAAACACAACCAGTTTTGTTCTTACAAAATTGGTTTTGGTAATTCAATACAAACTCGAACTTTATAAAGTAATAAAATATCTGTTTTTTATCGAATTATAGAACTCTTGGAGATAAATCACTGTAAGAAGTGGAGTGGTGCAAAAATACCTTGGCGCCCAACGTGGTACCACCACGTTGGGCGCCAAGGTATTTTTGTATTGCCTAATATTAGTGTGAGTGCATTATAATAAATAGTGGTTTGGCCACAACAAGAACCCCTTTCCATTTTTTTGTTTGCTAAACATCAATCGAAGCATATTGTATATATAAAAATATTACGTGCTCGAAACGGTGAAGGACGACATCATAATAAGGAGCCATGTTTGCTTTCGATGACTTGTGGTGGCGATGGGCTTGCCATTTGTCAATCCTGTTATCAGATTATATTATTATTATTCATTTATTTCAGATCATAATTAATCCATACAACAAATTATTATTACAAAAACTTAAATTTACATAAAATAAAATAAGATAATTAAATAAATAAATGTCACAGAAATTTTTCAATGAATATAAAATTGCACAAAACTAAATTATAATATGAATTTAAAATTAGATCGGATAGCCCATCATTATACGCATCCACTTGTTTTGTATGGGACAGTCTGCCCGGGCTACAATCATCTTCAGAATGCCATTGCTGCTGCCTCGCGCACGCTGAAGTAGGGATGCGACTTTCTTGCGAATAATCGCTTGAAAGCCGTCCGTGCGCGCCTCCGCAAACATCCCGGATGCGCTGCAAAAGGGAGGCAGCCTCATCAGCATCCTGAAGATGTTGTTGTACTGGACTCGCAGCGAGCTGGCAGCCCGCCGTGTGTGGTTTAACCAGAGGCTGCTCGAGTAGAAGGACTGGCAGTAAGCCTTAAACAGAGTGATTTTCACTTCTCTCGAGCAGCGAGCAAACCCACGAGCGAGCATGTTACCCCGGACTGCCAGCGCCCTGCGTTCCCTTTCAATATCCTCGTTATCTTTTAAGTTTTCAGTGACAATGTTGCCCAAATATTTAAAACTTTTGACCACTCGTAGAGCTGCACCATTGAGCATTATAGGCGGAACATAGACTTGTCGCTTAACTTTACTACTCTTGAACACGAGGACTTCGCTCTTTTTAGAGTTATACCTCAGTCCATGCTCAGCCGCATATGCCTCACAAATATTCACTAGTTTACGAACAGAACCCACCGACGGTCCCAGCAACACCATGTCGTCTGCGTAACTCAGGTTGTTTACCGCTATTCGATATTCATCATCATCCACAGCCAGACTTCACCTACTGCTTGGCATAGGCCTCGTTTTATGTGACTTCTTACGGTACCGAGCGTATTATCTGATGGTTACTACGAAATCTTTTAATCTAATGTAGGTGATTGTTACAACGTTACCAAAACTCTTATAACCACAACATTCCAAATCATTTTTCATCGCCTGAAAGCGTCACTAAATTGTTCTTTTGTGAGCTCCGAGATTAACCTTTTGTATTGAGACCTGACCTCAGCCACACTAACTGACCTGCGGAGTGATGGAATAACCCAAATTGACGTTCTTTGAAAGGTTGCTAAACGATTTATCTGCAGGTGAGGTCTACACCAGTAACTGTAGTGTAGACTAAAGTAACTTAGAGATAAATAATAAGTAGTCTTCATGCATACATGCCATGACGGAATGCACAAAGAAATATTACTACTTGCCAATGAGAAGGAACCATTACGGGAAGTTTAAATTATGTTGAAACGCAAATATTTAACAAATTAAATCGTATTTCCGGTGCGTCTCTTTGTTTCGGGTCTGTTTGCATGTAAGTAATTTGATTTTAAGGTCCGACGCAACGTAGGCTTAAAGATAACGTAGATAGATATATTAAAAGTTTTGATGTTTTATAAATAAATAAATGCTGGAGGCAGGTGTTAAACTGGCGCCCAACATGGGGCCCGAACACGCGACCCTGAGATAAGAGTCTCATGCTCTACCAACTGAAGGCAGGCGTTAAAATGCGATCATAATTATTCTTAGTAGAGGAAAAATAGGCAACACCTAGAGCTGACTATATGTAGGTATCCTCACTATTGTTTTATCATAGTTTAGTCAATGGTAATATTATGTCGAGTCCCCACTAGGCCAGCACGGCTCAAGGCCAAGGTAATCACTATTTATTCCACCAGATGGCGTTGACGGCTCGGGTTCTTTCCCCAGAGACAACCCTCAACTTCCCTTCTGAGAAGGCTGTTTGTGTCTACTGTCGGGTTATTCAAATAGACGCAAATTAATTAATCGGGTTGGAATAAATATAATTATAGGTACCTAACCTAGTTGAAATAATTTTAATGTTGCGTACATAGTACCTAAGCGACTTGACAACGGAATTAATCGGGTTAGAATAAATATAATTATAGGTACCTAACCTAGTTGAAATAATTTAAATGTTGCGTACATAGTACCTAAACGACTTGACAGCGGAATTTTGTCTCAGAAAGTGTAAGGATGATCTCTAAATAAATAAATTGGTAGAAATTTTAGGTAAACAGCGCCTGATAGTTAGTAAAGACCGAGGAAAACTTGTAGTTAAGTGGTAGGTATCTAGGTATGCACGAATATAATAATCTTTATTTATTTAACAGGCAATAATGTGTTAGGTTTTTTTTGTTTTGTTTTCTATTTTTGTTATTTTTTTATTAGGTATGTGGTGTACAATAAAGTATTTTCTATTCTTTCTATTCTGTTCTAAGTTATACCTTCTAAGACTGTTAACTTGCGCCCAGACATGGCACTGGATTCGACTTATGGCTGTGGTTTCTGCTCGTCTTTTCATGGGATTGCCGAGCCCCCAGATGGGTTGCCATAATCTGCCGAAATATAAAAGCCTTTCCGCGCCATTTTTGGACTATAATCTGCTATGATGAGTGGACACACCCACCTGCCATTTCATTGGCAATTTTATTTATCCATGATTGCCCGATCCATTTAAATGGCTGCCGAAAATGACGAGCGGCACGCGCTGAGTTTTCTTATTCATGACCTCATTTACGGCATTTGACATGCTTCTTGGCAAAGAGGTTCCTAGATCATCAACCGAAGAAATAGTTAGGCACTAACTTGTTAATAACAAGGTCTCATCTGAACAATGATCTCTGATGTAGGTATTGTTGATCGAAGCATCTGAATCAAGTTATTTTTTTAGAGAGGTTATTTTTTTATGTTTGAGCAACTGATACATTAGCTCATACGATTGCAAAAGCTCTTTTGCGTAAGGTATAATATATTAGACCTCTTTGACTATTAGACTTCTCCCACGTTCATCAAACAATAGAAGTCAGTGATTCTGCTTATCGTCTCAGGTGGTTTTTTTTGGTAAAATAAAGATGATCACGTCAAAAGCTCGAGAAGTAAAACATAAAATTTATAGCAGATAATAAGCCAGTGAATATTTTTCACATTTTTGGCTGCAGCGGTTTCTTTTCGCAAAGTTCACGGCAAGCCGGCACCGTAATTGGATGAAGTCGTCTGGTCTGTTCGTGCACTTTTACCCATTTACCTACCATATTGCTCGGCAGTTGGCACTGCTAGAGGCGTGATGGTGAAGTAGGATATCTCTGTATTCTCTGTACCTAACGGTGCATTTACACGATGCGATTTCAACCCATACGATATCGTATCGCACGGCAATTTTTCACGTGTGAACGCTCGTCATATGCGATTTGTAATTTTAGCGCGACGCTCGTCGGCAATGGGCTAAGCAAATCGTACGAAAAGCGTATCGTGTTAATGCCCTTGCTAGATCGTTACTTAGAATGGTTTAATTATTTTCATCCGAACAATCATGATTCTGGAGTGCGCGGTCAGTTTACCATAAACGTGCTGATTTAACAATTAACTCGCCAATTAACTACAGTCGTTAATTCTACCAATTAGATAGAAGTAAATCACATTTTGTTTCATGGTCACGAAAACTAGATAGGTACCTAGTTACCAACATGTTAACCCCACCTACAGCCCCAACACAGGTACATATGTAAGAATATACATACATAATATCACTTGTCTTTCCCAAAGGGGTAGGCAGACACCACCGATCTCCACTCTTCTTCTTAGTCGTTGCACTCTTGACAGAGTGGTGGTGGTCGTCAGGTCGGGAGTTGTGTGGCTCGCTTCACAATTCTGCGCCATTCGTCTCGGATGGTGGTCTTTCTGGTGCACTCATTTAAGGGTCTGTCCAGCGCTGCGTTCACTTGGTCCATCCATCTCATTGGATGGACATTCTCAATCTTTCTCTGAACCACAAGACGTTCTATGGACAGTTCTCCACGCCGCGACACGTGCCCAAAGAACGTGAGGATGCGAGACTGTACGAGATCTCCACTAAGTAAGAACAAACCCTGAATATTTTAGAGTTTAGAGCATGTGTCATTTTTAAACCTACAAGCTCATTTGTCCCAAACGGGATACATTACGTTAGATCAATAGTGTTCTTGTAAATATTAGAAAAAAAAACTTATACCCACAGCTGGTTCAATAGAAAAACATTGTACTTTGTTGACTTAAGCAAAAGAGGTTGTTTTTCCGTGATTTTGACCCGAATTCAGAATATATATTGTGGAATTCACTCAGAAAATTAGAAAAAGCCACATCGAGCTTTTGGGAACGCGACAAACTTGTCTAATTTTGTTAACTCTTCAATTTGTATTTGTGTGTTTGTTTTTTACATTGAATTTTTATAATGATGCAAACAGAATTTAACTGAATTTAGAGATATTTTCTTGCTATGTACGTTAATTTTGGTCAAATTCGGTAATTGTACAATAATTCTACGCCTTTTGTACGATAATCAGTTGCTAACACTGTTCCGCCCCTAAAATCCAATCATAAACATATCCCGAGGCATTTACTTATAAAGGTAATCATTTTTCTTTCGTTTTAGTCTCGAGATCTCAGTAGCCTTTACAATTTAACTTTATTCAAGTCGAATAAGTTCAAGTATGGTTCAAACGGAGGCCAATTACTCGTAAGGACTCAACTTGGTTGTGCACCAACTTGTGTCTAGATTTTGAATGGACTAAGTTCTGTAACTCGTCAAGCGTGAATCGTACCTCAAGCGATGTTTTGATCCTTAGCGCAACTTATTCTGATGTATTTTGTAAAGAGAACGCACATTTATCTATACTTAGGTATAGGTACGCATTACTCAACATAAACGTTAACGTATTTAACATAATACGACCATCTCTATCATTCTTTCGAGATAAGTTTCGTGTGAAGAAATTGTGAGAAAATCAGTTAAGTAGGTAGCTAGGTACTAGTAGTCGAGATTTATAGTTCAAACGATAAAAAAAGCTATATTTCAAGTACCTTGATGCCGAGCAAGAGTAGCGAAGGCGGCGATATTGCGTACCACGCACTCTCCAGAGGAGGTATCACCGCCTTCCACCTCTTCGGTGTTCCGCCGCCTACGAGCCTACCAGCTCGTCCTAGCTTCATCCACTGCGCCATCTGCGAGTCAGAGGGACGCGCGGAGAAGCTACCTCCTGTCAGACCATTGGTTATCCGAGAATAAGATTCCAGATTATTGTCGGACTTACCTAACAGGGCACACCGGCCCTTCAACTGGCGTTCCCCCCGGGTCCGGATACTAAGTCTTCTTCTTGTAGTGCCTCTCCAACTAGCGAAGGTTGGCAGTCAATATGGCATATTGTTCCCGGTCTTTAACGAGTCAAAATAGCTCTGCAGCCCTCGCCATCCCCGTCCACTCTCTGATGTTCCGCAACCGAGATTTCTTCCTCCGACCAACACGCCTGCCGGCGACTTTTCCCATCATAATCAGTTGAAGAAGGTGATCTCTCGTGTCTTATGATATATCCTAAGCTGACTTTTCTTAGCTTGATGGTATGTAACTAAGTAGTACATAAAGTCTTGCCTATTCAAAGCGTTCCAAATTTTTTTTTAAATCTAATAAATTTTCAACTTTTATGTAAAAGAACAGTAGTTAGTGTCTCCCCAGGGGTAATGTACTATGTAGTTCTTTAGTGGGTAACAGGGTAACAGGGGGTGGGGGTGGTGGGGGGTGGGAGGAGTGGGGAGGGGGTAATTGTTCGTGGTTTGGATTAATGTGCCAATAATTGTCGTTTATACACTTAATAGACGTCCGGGTAAAGTTGATTAATTTAATAATTGATTGAAGGTCAACCATAATCAAAATTAATTTGCGCAGAACAATTATTTCTTTGTTTTGTTACTATAAAATAATGTCCATGTTATTTGTGTTTTTTTCAGAAATACTCCCCTCTTTCGAGATAAGTTTCGTATCATAACAAATAGTAACAAACAACGATATACTGGCGCATGTAAAATATTTTCCGTTTTACATAGGTTAGTTATTTACATTGGCATAGCTACCGGAGGGCTAGGTGGTGTAGTGCACCGGGGCCCCCAAGCTCAAGGGGCCCTCGGACTCTGAGCCAGAGCCCGAGAGTCCGGAAGGTTTTGTTCTTAGGAAACTATAGATAGATATGATTATTTTGAAAATAAAAACAACTGCATTTTTAGATTTATGAAAAAATGAATTTAAGTAACTACAGTCAAACCGGAATATGACGAATCAAATCTTAAGTTTTTACAAAAAATTCAAAATACGTTTACATTTGGCCACACCCTTATTTTGACTTGATAAAACCTAAACCGTTCACTTAGGGCCCCAGTTAATTTTGCACCAGGGCCCATGGCGACCTAGCTACGCCACTGGTTACATATACCTCCGCGACTATTTTTCCGAGACCTCAGACCTCACATTTTCATTTGATACAATCCTGAACCACATCTTTGTCATACACTCTCATTATATTCTCCATTAATAATAATCATCTATTATTATTAATAACATCAAACATTATGCAACAATTTCAAGTTTAAGTGATGTCATTTGTACTTCTTCGAAGAAAAACAAGACAATGGGCGACAGTTGCAATTAGTGATTGCCAATAACTTTAGAATGAATCTACAGTTGATTCAGTTGTGGTTAGAAGGAAACCACTAGAGAACAGTCATTGTTTCTAATTCCTCGTGACTAAATACCTACAATTCTTTCTCGTAAGTGCATTCTGCATCCTGCATCTGCATTCTGCATCCACGGCCCTGACAAATCTTTCACATTGTATGTGTATTGTGTACTACACAGGAAATCTATTGTAATTGGAACAGTCAACCAAAAACGTTGATGGAAGTATGTTTTATAGATATGGAGAATATAATGTGTGTAATGTATTACTATGACAGGGGCTATGTCCTACAAATCAAAACATTTATAAACATTTCTAGTGGTTTCACATGGGTAGCTTTTGCAATATTTAGTCTATTTCATAACGGATTCATAATGCATAGATTAGGTTGATGACTTAAATCTTCATAGAAAAACTTGCCAATACAAATAAAAAGGCGGTCTTTTGTCAAACAGAAACTTATTTTAAGTATCTAAACTAATTCCAAACGAAAAAAGAGTTGCGTTGCGTTAAACATTTTTAGTCTGTGGTATTCTCAAAGTTCTCAAAATGTATTCAAATTGAATCAATAAATTTAAATACGCGCCAGCTGCTCGCCGACTCAGCTTTTACTTAAATCCTATTAAACTGCACAATTATTATTCAATTAAATGCTAGGATTTGAATGGAGACAGTTAATGTCTTTTAATTCTCATTTGAATTGGAATTATAGGCAAATGGTATTTGTCAATTTTACAGTTAAAATTTAAAAAGAATGATAAACGAAGTAGGTACCTACTAGTACTTATTCAACAATACAATGTACGGTTTTTCACATTTTATTTACAGAAATCAACATACTAAAATATATTTACATAACTTTACTTAAAACAATAGAATCAGGTTAAGGAAGTAAACTATCCTCAGATAGCAACTACTCGAGGCTTAGTTTGAAGCTGGCCCACAATATCGGCGCCATTAACTCATTTTTTAGGATCATAATGTACATTAAATGACATCCATGATTCAAAGTTATTAATAGATACTTAGTATTATTTTTAAATCACTTTGATAGTTTTTAGAAGCCTGCATCTGTATGGGTTTGAATTCATTCCAAGAATAACTTTTGTTTACGTCGTTCCGACATTGACCCCATATAACGAAATGCCAAGAATAAATATTCCATTGATTTTTTCTCCGATTTTTTATTGTTTTATGTCTATTTCACAAGACGTCCGATGTTTTGTTTGTTTGTTTATGTATGGATAGTTCTATTTTTATCACATCCACAACTATACGAGTAAAAGCAAATATCTTTGCAATAAGTTTTTTTAGGGTAAAGCTAAAAAATCTGGAAAAAATAAGCTGGAAATCGCAGTAGACGACGGCCCCCCACTAGATGGAAAGACGATCTGGTAAAGGTTGCTTCTCAGGAACCTTTACCAGATCGATCGCTGTGGAAATCGATGGGGGAGGCCTATGTTCAGCAGTGGACGATAGATGGCTGAGATGATGATGATGGGGGTAGAGCTATCGAAAAACTTATTGTGTTTTTAGATAACTTGGTTTACAAATAAACAATAGGTACTTACTCAAAGTTAAAAGGGCCTTCAATGGTTAAAGCTATTTCTTTATCAGATTCAAATATGAATGTCATTGTGACTAAAGTAGAATATAATTATGATAATGGTTTTTATTTGATATTTAATGGGTCTGTCATATCGTGTTGAATAGACAAACATACTTTTTTATTTGTGAATTGTGAGCAAGTGTCGCATCGTTGTAAACAAAACATCTTTAATTTATTTAAATATAAGTAAATACAAAATCAAAAGTAATATAAGCGTTTATTTACTAAGCTCGATCATTCAACAGTTTTTTATGACTAACACACGAATAAATACTTATTATAAGTACAAGAATTTGGGAGCATTCTTTGCTATGATTCACCGAATCTAAAGAGACCTTATTCAATTTAAGTTTTGAAAATATTCACAAATTTTATTGCTGACTGCCCTTACTTTGTTTGCCATAGCTATGCAAACAAACTCTACTCAATTACCTACTTGAACACTGTGTATTTTGAATAATAATAAGTATATGCTTGATATTATTCTAGGTATCGTTTTATGCAAATAATAATATGATTATTATCTTGAATAATGCAGAGTTTTCCTTGTGAACCACATACACTGTTTATTCGTTCGTTGATACATATTGTAACCTTCAGATTTAAATGAAATACCTGGTTTTATTTTAACAGGCTGCTAAGGAAAATAACTAGGTATTACATAATAAATAATTTCCTGACCAATTCAATTTAATAACAGAAGAACTTAAATATTTATAAACGATTTATCATCCTAATTTAGGAATCAAAATCGCATTATAATTTTACTTGTTTTGATCTTTACCAAAACATTAATTTAAAAGACCGCTGTATCCAAACTACATAATGTCATTTCATATTCTGATTACATAATAATAAATTAGACAACATTAAAGATTTAAAGATTGCTACATCGAGAACAACAAGTTGAACAACTGCAATGAAAGTAGAGTTTCGTAAGGATTCATTAATCCATTGATAGATTGATAGATTTGCCCAGTCTAGCAGCTAGGTCCGGTTATGACGCTTTGGTTCATTCTAGAAAAAAACGTGACATTTCCGACTCAATCACTATCCAGAAACGATTCTCCTTTCTTCTCGACCTTCTGTAGCATTTCACTCATATCTACAATAATGCGTAGTTTTACACTGGCACAATTATCCGCCCTTTGGTTTATTCAGTCTCCTTCTACACACACATTGTTAACTCTAACCTTTCCTGTTGGACACTGGTCGCCAGCGAACGCTGCCCTATCATCCACTGTAGGTACAACAGTGGTAGATGCATTAGTAGTTACATTCATCACAGTATCATCATTCCATATCCATCTATCATCTTGCTTTCCTGAGTTACTCCTATGTAGTTCATTGTCTTTTGTAGTTTTTGTATTGCTTTTAGTTGTTACTTCCAGTATACTTTCACTGAATATCGCTTTGGATATTTGGTTGTTGATTTCTCTATTGATAGCTTCTATATCGTAGCTTTGGTTACTTTTAGATGTTGAGTCATTATTTACATTTGAAACAGGTTTTCTATTGCGAGTACTGGTACTGTTTGTATTTGTTTGTGTGATCTGTTGTGTGTTGCGATTATTGAATCCGTTTCGTCTGTTTATTTCTTGTGTATCTATATTGTGGCCTTCATGTCTTGTATTCGTTTGACCTTCATTATGGTTTCTACTTTCCTGGTTTTTTGCTCGTTGTGATTGTAAGTTGAAACTATTCTGATGGTTATCTTGAGAGGGATTATTTTGTTCGTTTGAATTTATACTAATTAATGTTAACTCAGTTTGTGTTTTCACACTTGTGGGTCTCTGTTCTCTTCTTCCATAATCTTGTGACTCAACATTTTCTACATATCTCCTTTCATCGTTATTTCTTTCTGGTGTTACAAAAGATATATCGACGGTTCTTCCCAGACTGCTATGAACATCATGCTGTACTGGTTTTCTGAACGCTGCTCCTTCTTCCACTACATACTGGCTTTCATCTTGTGGCTGATAGTCATTGTCAGGTTTAAAATCCAAGTTCGTTCGCAATCTTCCGTCCGTTTCTGCGAAATGGCCGTTTTGGAAGCCGCCAACCTGGATATGATCGGCTATGTGTCGGTGATGATGATTGGCTGCCAACTCTCCCTCTCGGTTCACTCTGAGCTTCCCAAACTCTCTATTGTCCCTGTGGTCCATGAACTGTGCACTAACAGACACTGCAATCACTGATAGTATTATTATCTTCGCCATTGTCACTATTGCTTCATCACTTCCGAAAGTCCTTCAACAAAAATGTCAATTTATACAGTTTTTAAACTAACGAACAAACATTTTCTAAAACCAAGATCAACTGAACATTGATAGCGCGTTTAAGTCTTTTGTTCGTGACATGCGCACGCGCAGAGTGACGCCGTGCGACTGATGGCGTCGGACGCCGGTCAACATAAATAAACATGTTCCGTTAAGTAGCTGACGGCCGTTTGCAGAGGTGACGCAGGTACAATGCGAATTTGCCTACAACTAGAGTTGGGATATTTCCGACAGATTGTAGGGAATCCCGGCTATTTTGTGGTTATTTTTTTTCCTGTTTTTAACTATGTATATACTTACATATGCACCTGCTGTACAAAATAAATAATTGAAAAATAAGGTAAAGTACTCAATAATTTCAAATAATAATCTTTTTTTACCTTTTGTACACGAATCATATTAATTTATTCTCAAGCGTGTTTATTCGTCGAAATTTCGTAAGATCAGTTTGATTTTTGAAACTTCAGGCATTTTTGCAAAAAAACTGTGTTCAAAGTATGATACATCATCATCATCAGTCATCTTAGTATCCATAACACAAGCTCTGCTTACTTTGGGGCTAGATGAGATGCTGTGTGAATAGTCTAGCATTATTTATTTGTTTATACATCCTTGAGAAGCAATCCGATAACGAGTCAAGGTGTTGAAACGATGCGTCAAAATGCGCCAATATTAACCTTTCCCTGATTGGCAACTATCTACCTGTTATTTTTTGGCGACTCACGCCCAAATGTAGGGCTTTGTGTTTCGCCGCCTCATCGCAGCACAATTGTGCGGAAACCTCTAGTTTTTCTCCATAGATCTATTAATCATTGTGTAATGACCGGACGGAGTAGGGACACCATTTAGGGGCACTCTAGAGCACTTCATTAATTGTGACAATTAAAACATGTAAAGGTCTGTGTTTCATTTCACGAGACTCTTCGTAACTTCCAAAATGATCATCATCCACAGCCCGATCTAGCCCACTGCTGGGCATTGGCCTCCGTTTGCTTGTGCCATCCAACACGTTCTCGCGCCAATCCCATCCATCATCCCACGAACTTGGTTATGTGATCTGTCCATCTCGCCGCCGGACGTCCAACGTTTCGATAGCCTTCTCTTGGCCACCACTCGGTTAAACAAAACAAGTATCACGACTGTGTCTCCAAAGCACGGTATAACTCTCAAATCTTTGTATAAGATAAAAAAACTAGATAATCTTCCGCAGGGCAAGCCTGGTTGCACCCCTGCTTTACAAATGGTGTTGCGGTATTTTTCCTAGTATTTCTTTCTTCAACAATTGTCTGAAATCGTGTTAGTGTAATGGTTCTCCTAATGGATTAGTATTCAGTTCCGTAATCTATTGAGAAACATTGTAATCGATTCAATGTTATATTCATACCAGCTGCGCACCCCTCGGGATTTTTCGGGATAAAAAGTAGACTATGTCCTTCCCTGGGATACAACCTTTATCCATGCCAATTTTCAGCCTAAAATGTTCAGTGGTTTGGGCGTGAAAAGGTAACGAACATACAGACAGATAGACAGACAGAGTTACTTAAAATTACAAAACACAATAGAATCAGTGAAACTAATGGATCGTCGTAAAAACGATCTATAGATAGCTCAACTGATCCAGGTCACTGCCAGTCGGAATCGTGCCCAAAATACTGGCGGCATTGCCACGCTGAATGGCAATGCTGATTCTCTGTGCCAAAATATGATATTAATTATTATTACCTATTATTATTAGGTGATGCAATTTTTTTTCTATAGATATTAACTTAAGCCAGGAATGGCCTCAAACTTTACACCGAAATTCAAAATATCTAAAAATTCCTTTGCTTTATAAATGGCTCCATTTCCAATAGCTTTCTCAAAAAAAAGGGAAAAACATAAAAGAAGAACAATAAATAATAAACAACTTTGCAGCGACCGTGACGTATTTGCATTATTATAACAACATTATTAACTCTGAATTCAACTCTACCCTGATATTTATAGAGTCTAAAGTTGCACTGTAATTATTTGTTCGCAAAATGATTCATTAAAACGTGAACAATTAATTAAAATCGTGTTCATTCGACGGAAACGTTCATTCGGAGTAATTGTGGCTGAACTGAAATATGTCGTTAGGCAGTGACTAACAATTTTGATGGACGAAGTAACTAATAATATTCCATATTGTAGGTACAGTCATATCAATGTTTTCCATAACTTTTTATGGTGAATGTACTATCGCACAGCTATGAGTAAGATATATTTTTTATGAGCAGTTTCAGTTGTGATATTATGATTCAATCATTGATTTTGTGATATTAAACTAAGTATTAGTATTTATTTCAACATTACATCTATTCTTACAGGTATGACCTAATACAATAGAGTATGTCATTGTGTTTTTTGTTTAGTTTTCCATTTTTGTTTGTTTTTATTATGTGGTGTGCAATAAAGTATTTTCTATCTTCTATCTATCTAATAGAGTACCTAGTCATCATAATAAATCACATGCAAAATAATTCAATACTTATAAATATAATACAACTAAAATAATTAAGACAACCTCTGTGGCGCAGTGGGTGAAAGCCCGCTTGGGACGCAGAAGGTTGCGGGCTCGATCCTCGCGGCGGTATAAATGTTTGTATGATCTGCAAATATTTATCCCAGGTCTGGGTGTGTCTATGTATAATATGTATGTACTTATTTACAAACAAAAAGTATATACATATGTATATCAATATATATGTACATACAAAGTCACGCCTCTTTCCCAAAGGGGTATATATATGTATATATAAGTATATCATTTATCTGGTTCCCATAGTGTACTATGGGAACCAGATAACCCTATAACGTCTAGCCCTAAACTAAGCTAAGCTTGTAAGCTTAGCTTAGTTTAGGGCAAGACACAGACGAATTAGCCTGTGGGGCTAGATGATGCTGTGTGAAATGTCCAGCATTATTTATTTAATTAAATACATACTCACGCTGAAAATAAAATAAATGGATTTACATGAAATTTTTGGTATGGACACTTCTTTAGGTGCGTTGGGCGCTTTTGAGATGGGAGAAAAATATCAAACTCAGTCACGTGACTGTTATGACCATCCTTTTACTAACCTACCTTAAACCGCCTGGGAAACCGGCAGAGCCTTTTCATCCAGTCCCCCTCCGGCGATGCCCGCCCTCAAGGCGGCCCCGCGTCGTGATGAGTAGTCCATGGCGGCCGAAGGTGCCCCCGCATCTAGCGTCCGCTACTCACCACCAGAGCTCCCTTCCGCTCCCTTCGTCCACTGCGCGCTCTAATTAAAGAGCTGCACGTGGAGAAGCCTCCAAACGGCCGCAGAGGACAGGGCCGCGCCACGCCGCCAATGCATCTTACGGTGCGCCACCGTTGGGTCGCGGGCATGGGCGGATCCAGGATTTTTTTCTGGGGGGGGGGGGGGGGGCACAAGAAACAAAAACTGACAAAAATATCAAAATTTCAAAATTTTTCGTAGTTAGTAGGTACACAAAAATATTGTCTGGGGGGGGGGGCACCCTGTATCCGCCTATGGTCGCGGGAGATAGGGCAAGCGGCAACGACACACCGACACCTCTTCTCCCGCGACGCCGTTCCACTTTCCGGCTACTGAGATTCTGAAGCCTTCACCTGTACCTAACCGGTAAAAAAGGTAACCTACCTAGCCGAATCAAGCGGTCCAGTATGAAGCCAACGAAAGCTACAACTGGTGCGTGTGACGTCGTTCATTAACATAACAAAGTCTCAAACTAACTTTGTTTTACAAACTCCAGCTGAACATGATGAATTTAACCGCATTTTGTAATCAGTATGTTTTGATTTGGCTCACCGCCAGAACACAATGTTAATGACTTGAAACTTGACGATTTAATTTAGAATGTTATACAGTAAAAAGATCAAGGGGAGGCATTTCATTGAGAAAAGTCTTGTCAAAATTTTCGATTCCGACTAGATTCGAGCCCGCAACGATCAGACGATCCTCCTAAAGCCGGAGTGCATTACCGCTCCGCCACAGAACCCTATTTGTCGTGATCGAAATCTTTGAAAATTCATATTTATCGGTTAAGCACCGGTAAGCGCTATCAAGGGGAGGTTTTTGCCCAGCAAGGATACAATTTTTTTATGCTGGACTGGACATTTCCAGTCCAGTCCAGCTCTCAGCTCTTGTCGGTGCAATGCATGCAACTTCCTTAATTTTTCTCCAGTTATAGGTACCTAATTTTGTAATAATTATACTTACGAAACCAATTTTTTATAATTTTGTAATTTTAAATTTTCAAATCTCGGCCGAATCGAAAATTTTGATATGACTTTTCATATCTTACAATTTTACACCCCACCACTAAGGGTCCTTGTGTCTCGATGTTTTCTGTACCTAAGACATACAGTACCTACAGTTGTGACCAATCTGAGCTATTCAAAGTAAATAATGTAACCATGGTAACGTTGAGTTCTAATCAGAGTGGGCTCTTCAGAGTTCAGAGATGCTCAGCAAACAGTGAAGGGTTTGTTTGTATGGAGTTCATTCGAGAGCTTCCGGAATCCCGGCTCGGTTAGCCAGTTCCGACTAGTTTAGGAAAACTTTACTACTTGATTATACAGCAACCAATAGGTACCTATGCCTACACTCAACGGGACGCTGTAGAGCTTGGGACATTGTTTGAGTTGATGCAATAATCTTGCCCCTAATCTCCTACCGGCACCCTAAGCCCCTTGGCTTAATCGGCCTTATCCACAGGTAAGACATGGTCAATTCGATGGTTTGTTGTTGACTAAAGCGCATTTCAGACTACGCTATATATGATAGGTTATAGCATATAGTTCATAGCACAACAATATCCGCACCATACATTATTACGAGTATAGAGAACGAGTATAGAGAAGTGGAAGGTTGGCGTGGTATGGGCATGTCATGAGGAGGGATGGAAGTCATATAACACGACGAGTGATGAGTATGAAGGTGGATGGATATACCGGTAGGGGTAGGCCTAAGAAAAGATGGATGAACTGTGTGAATGCGGATATGTTAGTGAAAGAAGTGAGTTCTGATATGACGAGTGATAGAGGGAAATAGAAGAAAGAAACATGTTGTGCCGACCCCACTTAGTGGGATAAGGGCAGGAAGAAGAAGAAGACATTATTACGAGTATAGTACCTAAGCCAATAATATAGAATAGAATATATCTTTATTGAAAAATACCTAATAACAAAATGCCGATGACCAGGTTATACTTGCGTCGTCGGAGAATGAGTTGCAGGAGATGGTTACAGTTATGCATGAAGCTTTTAAGCGAAAGGGAATGAAAGTAAATGTGAGCAAGACGAAAATGATGGTTTTTGAAAAAGATGAATGTATGACAGCATGCAATATTCTGATTGACGATGAAAGAGTGGAACAAGTGAAAGAGTTTGTGTATCTGGGGACATTGTTTACAAGAGATGGGAAGTACGATGAGGATATCGAAAGGAGAGTGAATGCTGGAAACCGAGTGAATGGGGCTCTCCATGATTTTATGAGCAGCCGGAAAGTGTCCAACAAGGCACGACTGGCAGTTCATAGAGGAGTATTGGTACCGACATTGATGTATGGAAGTGAAAGTTGGGTGTGGCAGAAAAAACATCAGAGTAGAGTGAATGCTGTTGAAATGAGAGCGTTGCGTAGTATGTGTGGGGTAACTTTGAATGATAGAGTGAGAAATAGTGGGATAAGGGAACAGTGTGGAGTGAAAGAAGATGTAGTGTTGAAGATCGAGTAGTTTGGGCATGTAGAGAGGATGGATGACAGTCGTTTGACAAAGCAAGTGTATGAGGCGAGTGTGCATGGGACAGCTGGAAGGGGAAGACCTAGGCGAACCTTCTTGGATCAAATTGGCGACATTTTGGAGAAGGGCCAGGTCAAAAGTACCCTAAACCGACGAGCATGTATGAAGAATGTAATGAGAGTGAATGAGGCGAAAGTTGTGTGTCAGGATCGTAGCGACTGGAAATCTGTGGTCTCTGCCTACCCCTTTGGGAAAGAGGCGTGACTTTATGTATGTATGTAACAAAATTAAAAAGAAAAAAAATAACAGAAATTATAAAACTTAATTCAAATTCCTTTATTACTCCATGTTAGTTACAACGATGGGCGGCCTTATCGCTGAAAGCGATTTCTTCCAGGCAAACTATGGATGAATATATTAGCAATTGACTGAAAGTACCTAGTTTATTCTGGGTGAGCTATAAACCGCTTTGATCAAATGATTGCTTGTGATCGGTGTTGCGAACAATGAAAATAAAAATAAAAATAACACCAATGCCTTAGAATAGATCCAAAGCTCAAGATTTTGATAAGAGTTCATACTCCGCCCTTCGGACTGTCCCACACAAATGGCTGAGCATCATTATGAACAAAATACTCTTATTCTTAAGCTATTTATTAAAGTCCTAACACGGTCACTCTTAAGACGGCTTACATTAAGCCTTTTAAATTAAAATCCAAATCCCGAGACAGACAGATAATCTGTATTATATACTCGTATATAAAGATTATATATTTTGTCTCGTGTCTGCGACAACGCACCCATTATACCCCAACACATAAGCTCCAGTGGTTTCTTTAACCTTTAGCTAGTTTTTTATGCAAAATGTTTTTAACATCCAACAACTCAGACATAATTCTCATCCTTTTATCACTCATTACGAGCTGAGTATATTCCGTCTCAACTATCGGCCGATAGAAAGTCTGCGAGGCACTGCAAAAACTGTTTTTAAATAAATAAATAAAATAAATATAATTTGTGGAACCGTATTAATTTGAAGTTGACAATAATAGATTGAATTGAATATGTATGAAATTACCTGCAGCATGTTCTATATTTAAAATTATCACATTAATTCCCTCCTTTCAACGTGGTCATTGGAGTGGCGCTAGCGTTGATTATAAAACGAATTTGCTGGTCGAGTGGATCCATCGATTGGCTGTGACCTGTTTCAGACAATGCACAATAATGTTTTAAATGATATAACATGGCGGACCTGAGCCTCGGGGCAGGCTGGATGATATTTATAAAGCCTTTACTGTCCCACTGCTGGGATCACCATCGTCCTGGTCTCCACCTTCCACTCCTTGCCATCTACCAGGCAAAGTACTTTGTTGAGGCGTCAGTTTTTTGTACTTTATATTGAGCATGTAAACTTACTTTGACGAGCCTTAATTCTCTTAGACTGGCTCCCCACTGGAGCTTGACTTTTAAAATGGATCACCTAAAAGAATGCTAGGCCCCAAACCGTGTTTGTTGCCCTGATTCTTCACGGTATTGGTCGCGCAGGAACAGGAGTAAAATTAGTTCTAAGACTATTTATTCTAAGCGATCCCAACGGTCCTACTGAATAATTTATTTCATAAAAAATTACACAGGACCGCACACTAAGCAAAGCTTGTGTCGCGGTAGTCCCGGTAACAATTTGATGACGACACAAGGAATCTATTATGGGGATATGGGGATCTATATTATCAGGACTATGTATGTGACTCTTAGGTGATAATTCAGAGCTACACTGTTTACCAAGGTTTGCAATGCAACTATAGTAACAGCTTGGTTTCAATCAATGTTGCTAACAAAATGAGGTCACAAACTCACGATTGTTCTAGATGTTTCAAGCTTACAACTTCAGGAAGTCAATTACCCACACAATTTGTGACGCAATCTACATCGATAGTGATAGCCTTATTGCATACTCCATCACTGTTAGATGGACCGCATTGTTTCTGCTGTAATTTCGTAAGTTCGTATGAGTCAGTGGCTAACTCTGGTGACGAAGTTTTTAGGCCGCCTTAAGGTCTCCATCATAACGACTTCAATAGCCGGGACCGACAAGAGCACGGAAGCGCTCAGATGAAAATGCCACTGGCGGTCACCCATCCACTTACAGACCGTTTCGAACGTTGCTTAACTTCGACGATCATCAAGAACGACTAAGCAAGCACGACCACGATGCTTCCGTGGTAATAATCAGCTGCTGCTGTAATAAACAGACACGAAACAGAAAACGACGGTATCCTTAGCTCGGCAGCATTCCCTCTGATCAAGTCAAAGATCCTTTGAAGATGTCTAAGGGCCAGAAGCACGTTATACGTGACATTAGGTAGTTCTTTCGAATCATCATCATCAATGGCATCATCAAGGCTGCTGGCAGAAGCTGGATGCGTCGAGCTGGGGACAGGGCGCAATGGCGCTCATTAGGGGAGGCCTAGTGGACTGCTGTAGGCTGATGATGATGATGAATGGCATCATACCTTTACGAGAGATCGTCTGGCACTTGTAGATGGCTAGTAAGTCCAATACAGGAGCGACAGCTACGACCGCAAAGTTGTCACAGTTAAGTCTTCAGAATCAGTGTGGTTTTCATTCGTTACTCATGTCTGAACTTGTGGTTAGCTGAACACGTGGCTCGCGCTGTATTGTGGCTTGGCATTGAGGTTTTCGGGTATTTAGCCAGCTCATAGGACCAGTTTTCCTCGCTGACAGCCAGCGCTGTTCTGCTGCGTAGTCTGCTTGGCAGTTCTGCTGAACAATGAGTATCCTTGCTCCTTTGCAATAAAGGTCATGCTTCTATGCTGTCACTTATGGCTTCTGGTGTTACAGATGGCGGGGCCTGCGGTGTGACCACGGACGGGCTGCTCAGCGCGCTGGCCCGTCTGCGCCGACCCCCGCCCCCGCTCCCGCACCCCTCCGCACACCCCACACGCTCTGTAAGTACTTTGATAAAAAACTTGATAATTTAGATAATTCATTACCCTCTTCGTTCCGCAACAGATTACGCAGTACATGGGTTCTCCAGATGGGAACCCCCCTGCACGTAGCACGTTTTGCCTTATTGGAGGGTACCAATTGGTGACAATTTCTGTGCCAACTTTTTTAATGTATGCTTCATGCTGCCAGATCATCTACATTTGTTACTAGCTTCATAAAAGTTGATCTACAGAACTAAGTAGGATAATAAAATGAATACCTAGAATGATGAGGCAACTTTACACGCTAATCAGAATGATGCAGTCGCTGATATTGTAATCATCAGCTTCATTGCAAGTCCAGGGCCCTTCCTGCTTGCAAAACCAAACAATGGCAACCACAATGTCCATTATGCTGACTCGAATTCTGCACAAGACAGATAATTACCGCTCGGACACGTGCCAGTACAATGGCACAATGATGCGACGATTACCGATGTTTGGCTGTTGGCTAATAACATAACCATTGCAATCTGTCAAGGGTAGTGTAAACCTCGCATAGGGAGTGTGTTGGGTTGAATCCGGTCGTACACCAATGAGTTATTTCTGTTAAAAAGTTAGGTAATGTAACCTACTCTCAAACGATGACAATATTTGTGAAGACTCAGCTCCACACATGTACTGATGTTGTCTTTCCTGTAGATAAAGCCGAGGAAGCTGAGAGGAGGGTTTAGGACACGGGCAAGCCTGATATCTAGTGTCCCAGGCACTACAGCGTCCAGGGGCCTTAGCATGAATTTTTGCGCAAATTTTACGAAGTGAACATTTATTGATGATCGACTCTCAACCTTGATTCCTTGGATTTAAAGTTGAGAGTCTATTCCCCAATACGTCTCTAAAGAAAAGTTAAAACCTCAGTAATTCAGTAAGCTATCCATCGGGCATTTAAACCTGTTCCCTGAACGGATTCAAACCCACATCACGTACTAAATGAGTCAGCAAGATTGTCGCTACTTTGTAACTGGCTGTTTGTGAATGACATTGTATTTCATTCCTTTGCATCGAATTGATTTCGTTTGATAAGACTTGACCGAGAATATTTTTAACTGTGATTCAAGAATATCTGTGCAACCGTTTGGAAATTGAAGGTTTCTATGTCAATTGTATCTAAATATGGAAGCTTTTTTGGAAGACATGCTTGTAAGTTGCTCTAGCTCTCGCTATGTATGTAAGTAATTATAGAGTACTAGCTGCGCTCCCGCGGTGTAACCCGCGGTCCCTAGGGATTTTTTCGGGATAAAAAGTCTATGTCCGTCCCTGGGATACAACCCTTATCCATGCCAATTTTCAGCCTAATCTGTTCAGCGGTCTACCGAAGCCGAAAGGGGTAGGTACAGCATCCCAACAGACAACCAAATCCAAAAGGAATTTCCGAAATATGCACTAAATCCGGAGAAAACAGCGTTTGAAGAGTACTGTTTGCGTATGTTTTGGGCGCGTTTTTTTACGTAGATTGCTGGATTTTGAGTTTTAAATGTTTTTTTCTTTTATAAATGAAATTATAAGGTAGGTATGGTCTTATTATGTTGTAATAGTAGTAAATAGCCGAAAATAACAAAGCATAACGAAGCTAAGTCAACAATTTTTTTTCGCGTTTTTTTTCGCTAAATATGTTTAGAATCATGGTCTGATTACAACCCCTCAGTTTTCGGTAGCAGTCCTTTTACACCCTGTATATTATATATAGTATAGTATAGTATAATAGTATATATAGTATAGTATGGAATGGAATATGGAATAGTATGGAATATATGGATGGACTAGGTGTCCGTCGCGGTGTTACCCGCGGTCCCTCGGGAAAACTTCACTTTCCCGGGATAAAATACAGCCTATTTTTTGTAACGGGGTGATTGGAGAGGAAAAGATGTTTCCGGCTAGCCTCAGTGTGGGTCCTATCTACTCCGACACAAAAGAATTTTTACCTAAATTATAACTATAAATAAAACAAATTTCAACAATAACAAGACAGAATTTTATTTATCAAATTTCCTACAACTTTTGCCCGTTCCTATTTGAACATTATAACACAGTTAGGATGATTTACTAAATTTTGAATATCTTTAATGACGGGCCAAATATGTCACAAAAACAGTTTCTTGAATAAAGTTTGGAAATGAGATACTTCACATGTAATACTAAGATTTTAACACTAATTACACTTTTATTTTTGTTATCACAATTAAAATTAATATTGATCTATGGAGAAACCCTGGTTCCGAGATGAAATCTCGATTCGGACACGGATAGGCGTCTAATGTAAATCTGACTACCCTAGCCGTATCGTTAGGAGACAACTCCTCACAACCAAGCCTCTTCCCTTTACATCCAATTCTAAAATTTTATATTTATTACACTACACATAAACTTTGCTTAAATTACAAAAAGCATAGGAACTGACCAAATTACACTCACAGCTTAGTGACCAATTTACCTTTACACAGATAAATATTTTGTACTACAATTTCCAGAGATAACAATGAATTTTGAGGTTAGGCACACATGAAACCCACACGGTGTGATTTTGTGAATCAGTGGCCGTGCGTTACACAAAAAACCCAAAATAAACACCCCGGGGCTGTAATCCTATATCATCAGTATGACAGCACCCGTACAAAGCTAACGCACACACCACTATTCAACCCCACCGAGTAGCGACCAAATATCACAAATTATTTATCCTAAAACGTGCCTAACTCTCCTACAACTTTATCCTTGCCTAGCAGGATAACCATAGGGATATTACACCCTAGCCTATGATAGATGTGAATTTACGTGGCACTCAGTAAAGCGAGAAACAAGATTCAAAGCGACATGAACCCTAACTGAAAATTAATCTAACGAACACTAACCGCTATAACAAGAACTTTAACCTATCGGCACACTCTAACAACGGCACAGGATTCCCTTCACTCTGGACCGACGCTCCAGGATGATATCGAAATAAAAAAAATAGAAAGATCCGACCTTGTCTCCTCGTGGCGAAATGACTTCGTGACCGCTGCCTGCACAGCCACGTACGCACGTCACCCGCCGTCTGCAACGCCGACACTGGACGTTCCACTGCTTAGCTCTCGATCCTGAAAAATGCATAGACACGTGTTTATTTTTGTCCATGCGGGGTGTGCATCCTTGGATTTGCACACCCGTCTGATAGTTCGTCATCCCCCAGCTTTTAACCCCATGCCATCTGTTATAGACCGCCACAATTTCATACCTTCTCAATGGGATCTTCCCTTGGACAAACGGCAGGGACACGTGGCTCTTGGTTTCCAATAAATTCTCAGACGTCACGTTGGCAGGCAGTATTTCAGGATCACGGCCAGCACACGGGAAATTATTCTGGAAAAAATCACTATTACAACCCAAATTGCCGCAAAACCTGTGTAGCCCTGGACCGATTTTGGCATAGTCCTTACTTACCAAGGGGTCTCGGATTTGCTCTGGAGCAGAGTGACGGCAGACACGCGCGGTCGACAAATTTCAGGGAATGAGAATCCCCACCGGCTCACCGAGCCTTTTATCTGTTCGGAGAACACACACCGTGGAATCTTCCAGAAACCTCAAGCTCACGCAAAATCACAGGAAACTGGCTTTTATGTTCCTTCGAATATTGTTCAAAAAACCGAAGCCCAAGTTCTCACAACAATATTTGTCTACCATCACATTTTATCAAAACAACCACAGACAAAAAACCAGATCAGCCGAGCAAGCTTACCATAGATAACGACCATAGATTTTTAGTCGATTAATTAAAACTTTTGCGATCTTTATTTATTCTTATTATATTAAATAAGCGGGATTTATTTCTTAATTTATTTTCATGTTTTGATAATTATTACCCGACCTGTATCGATTTTTATTCGTTCTATTTGCTTACCGGTTGATTTTCTGTCTGTGGTTGATTTGACGTTTTCGCCGAACGCGCGAAATTTGAAAGTAGGTAGGCGGAGCTGCAACCTAATAAATTCTAGGAAATATTCCTATAGCTCAAAAAATGAAATGCTACGTTTTATCAGGGATAATGTAGGTGAAATAATTTTTCAAATCGGTTAAGTAGTTTCGGACCATATCAATTCAAACAAACAATCTTTCCTATCTATAATATTAGTGTAGATGTATAATTAGCGCTTCCCTTTAGGATAAACTCGCGTGCTGTCACCTTTGAATGTGGACCACTGACTAAAATTGGTTTATTCTCAGCGACCCCACTGCTCATGTCAGGGGGGCCGTTGGGAATAAAAATTCCCACGTACTAGCCTCCCCATCAGTGTAGATTCATGCTTGCTTTCTCAAACTCAACGGAGTAAGAGCTACTACTCTGTGGCAAGAGGCAAGAATGGTGTGCCACAATAGCATTGTGTAAACGGCGTCTGTTGCATTCAGATTCAGCCGAATTCGGTGATCAAACAAAGCATAGTTTGCCAAAGTCCACATTGTTAGTGCTACCTGCTACACAGTCTGGTATTGTACCTAATGCTAGAATTCGTGCTCGCGTAGTCTCTAGCATGTACACACGTGTAATTAAGAGTACAGCAGATATATCTGCATCACAGTACAAAACCCATTTGAATGAGCGAGCAAGCGATAAACAGGGATACTAATGTCTCGCTCGTGTCTTGAATGAAAGACTTTAGCAGTGTTTTCGAAAATAACGGTACGTCACATTTTAGCAACCGCTTTGCACGGAGAGGCGCACCTCTCTTCACACTCTCCAAAAGAATTCGTTAGAGGAGGAGGAGCTCTAAAACGCATGAAACGATTTTGATATCATTTTGGTTTGGTGTTCTTACTCGTAGCTCAATGATTCAAGAAAGTATTTTCAGTTTTAAGGTACCTAAACCTACCCTGAAGCGCACGTGGTCGTGCTTGCTTAGTCGTTCTTGATAGATAGTTGAAGAAACGGTCTGTAAGTGGATGGGTGACCGCCAGTGACATTTTCATCTGAGCGCTTCCGTGCATGAGGGCACGTTAAATTGTCGGTCCCGGCTATTTAAGTCATTAAGCCATGACGGCTTAAGGCGGCCTAAAAACTCCATCACCAGAGTGGACCACCGACACATAAGAACCTACTTACTTATTTAGGTACCTATTACTTTTTATTTTATAAAAAAAATTACGCACGTTAGATGACGGCCTTGTTGTTGTCAAAATGTGAAACAAAGTGTCACATTGTATCGCCATAGAATAGTAATGTATATTTTTATCGATGAAATCATGGGATTCTGTTATAAATAGCTGTGACTACACTTGCAAAACTTAAACGTAGTTCTAAAGTTGTCCTTAAAGTCCTTATTATATTTATATCTACTATATAAAAATAAGTCGGGTTTTCCTTCCTGAGGCTATAACTTCAGAACGCATAAACCTATTTCCAGGGTTTTGCATTCGTTGGAAAGGTCTCGGGCTCCGTGAGGTTTATGGCAAAGAAAATTCAGGAAAAATCTGGTGGCATCTGGTGGCGAAACGGAGTTCGCTGGGTTTGCTAGTAATGTATAACAATTGAAGATATTGAATTGATTTATGCGTGACTTAGCTTAAGTCCATCGTAAGATATGAAAATTGCATTTAATGGATCTTACTAATTAAAAACACACAAAATAACAAGTACGTAGTACAATGGGCGGCCTTATTGCTAAAAGCGATCTTCCAGACAACCCTTGAATGAACTGCAAAAGTAACAGAAAAACGGTGGTGTACAAAAGTTTAAACATAGAAACAATACTTAATAAAAATTTAGTAAGTTGCCGACGTAGGGCGCAAAACAGTCAAGCTGAAGTGGGACTGGGCGGGACACGTGAGCCGGATGCACAGCGGAAAATGGGCCAACTTCTTAACAACCTGGCAACCTGAAGGGAGACGACGCCGCGGACGACCAAGGAAGCGCTGGAAAGACGACCTCGACTCCTTCGATAGTGGGTGGTGGGAGCTATCGAAGGAGAGAGAATGGCCCGTCATGTGTATAATGAATTGTCTATAGTTCATCCTGAACTTGACATTTTTTATCCTAGAATTAACAGTTTCATTAAAAAACTAAAAGATATCCTCCACTTCAATGATCCTGGTAGTCCTGATGCTCTGACAAGAGTATCTGGAGCTGCCAATTATAATTAGCACTTGCAGATCTAGCTGTTCTTACTTTAGTATTTAGTACCTACCCACCTGTCTGGTTATTTACCAGCCTAGTTCTTTATTTTGATTTTGTTTACTTTGTTTAATATTTTCGTTTGCTTAGTTCAACATTATTATATAGCTGTGCGCACATATGTTTATGTTGCAACATAGTGTCAAAACTATCATATTTATAATTACTAATTTTTTTTGTGTTGTAATGTGTTTTGTGTGCCAAATAAATAAAATAAATAAAATAAAAAAAATAAGAGAGATGGTTGGAAGGAATTGGGGGAGACCTTTGCCCAGCAGTGGGACAGTAAACGTAAAACGTAAACAGAGTCACGACTGTATCCCCAAGGCGCGGTAGACATTCTCTCAGATCTTTATATTCCAGATCCTTTGAAGATGTCTAAGGGGGTAGTCAGAGGCATGTACAAATACATATTTGATACATGCCCACATCTTGCAGAAGTTAGTATTCCATACGTGACAGGTTGCAAGCCCATCGCCGCCTATAAGAATACTAACTGGTTTCCTCACGATGTTTTCCTTCACCGTTCAGAGCTCGTGTTAAAGCGCATATACATTTTACGAAACGCAAAATCCATTGATGCACGGCCGGGATTCGATCCCACGACCTTCGGATTGAAAGTCGAGGTACAACCCCATTCAGCCAACACGGCTCCAGTGGGACAGTATAGGTTGAAAAAAAAAAAAAAAAAAAAAAGTAAAGATGTAAAGGTCAATATTTTATGAGTTTCACTTTGTACCGTGAATGAATAACGCTCCAGTCTAAAAACCAGGAGCGCCAAGCTCCTCCTATCAATCTTCCAAGATCAAACAATTTTTTCAAAGAAATTCCTCTCAAGTATCCGTTTCAGAGAAAGCAATATACTTAATACTCTCTGCATTTTATATGCCGACTGACACCTTTGATCGATCGAGCAATTTTGTTTGGCAAGTTTGTTGTTAATATAAACTAGCTTCCGCCTGTGGCTACCTCTGCCTGTGACCAGCTTTTGTCATAGTTTTTATGCTATTATACAATTGACAACTCTTAGGTATAATAAATACATTTACAGGATTTTATCGCTTTTGTTACCCCGGCAGAACGCCTGCTCCCATAAACTGCATTGGCCAATTTGGAAGTCTTTCTATAGACTCCGCACACGGGTTGGTCGATGCAAAAGTAACTTAGCCAAATGGGGTATAGGAGATCTTTCCTAAATCCAGTGTGAGTGCGGAGCCCCAACACACAATATGTCGCATCTCCTTTCCTGCCCTTTGTGCCCAACCAGCTGTACCCAGGATAGATAGATAGATAGAAAGCTTTATTTGCCAACACACAGACACAGGTACATTACATACACAGAGAACAGGTACAAAAAAGAAAAATACAAAAGTAGGTATGAGGTAAGTAGGTGACAGAGCTATGAAGTTAGGAACCTCTGTGCCTATCCCTACTCACCTACATGCAATCTACAAGGAATAGACAAAACAAGAAAAGACCTAAACAGCAAAACGCTATAAAATTAAGTACAAATAAAAAGAAAAAAAGAGTTAAGACCTTGTTGCGACTTTAGATAGGGCCATAGCGGTGGCTTCATATTAGATCAAGCCAATTTAATAATATTACATATGATCTCATCGACACGATGAATGAATGAATGAATCGTTGAAATACCTATATTATTTCCCGACCTTTCGGTTGGGTTGCAACAACCGTGGTTGCGGGCGAACTCAAGTATAAGAATAACTACAATTTACAATTCTTTATGAAACCCAAGTTTCTGTTGGGTGCTCGCACAGTGCAGCCGAGTCGATTCAATAGAGAAAATTCTGCTGACGTCAGAAGCGAGCTGCATTTTCTGACGTCATCAGCATTTTTTGTATAGAAAAATGACAGCGGCGCGTACGGCGGCTTAGCGTGCGATCAGGTTTTAGTCAAAAAGCATTTAAGTATTTAGTAGAACCTAGAATAGTCTTAAAACTAGCTGATCTACTCCTGTTCCTCCGTATGCAATGTCCAGAAAAAATGGGCTGGGATAAAAATAACCATAAACGTCACACGTCACTATATAGCAGGCGAGTGTAAGTGAAACTACACGTGATGGTAGGGTCCAGCTCGGGGCAGTAATTGAATGAAATTAGCCGGCGATGGATGGCGAGAGTTCCTTTCTGTGTACCCATAATGGACCAGAGTTCAGCCTTCTTTGTGCGGATAAATTAAAGGGAAATGTTTAATTATTTTCCTATAGTTATTGCACACATATTTATAATAAATAGTTAGGGCAAAATTAAAAACATTCCTACATTATGAGGTAAACTCATAATGTAATTTTGTATGAAAAACCGATCGAAAATATATTTTTGTAAAATTGATATATTTTTGACGATCACTGTGGCGCAGTGGGTGAGCTCGCTTGGGGCGCAAAAGGTTGCGGGTTCGATCCCCGCCGCGGGACAAATGTTTGTATGATCTACAGATATCTGTCTCGGGTCTGGGTGTTTCTATGTATGATATGTATGTTTTTACAAACAAAAAGTATATAAGTAGTATATCAGTCATGTAGTACCCATAACACAAGATTTGCTTACTTTGGGGCTAGATGATGCTGAGTGAAAAGTCCAGCATTATTTATTTATTTATTTATAGTTTTTCGTTGGCAAACTAAAGTTATTTGTATTTGTATGATCTGCAAATATTTATCTCGTGTTTCTATGTATAATGTGTATGTATTTACAAAAAAGTATATAAGTAAAAGTATATCAGATATCTGGTGCCCATAGTACAATCTTTGCTTAGTTTGGGGCTAGATGATGCTGTGTGAAATGTCCAGCATTATTATTATTATTTGGATATACCTACTATGAGTGCAGTTTGCATAGAAGCAGTTAGTAACAAATATTGTGCGACTCGCCAATCTTCGTCTAGCTTTTGAAATAAAAAGTTTTAGTCAAACCGCATAATGCGTTAACTTCGAATGTCGAAGAATCGCGTGATGGGGCATTTTGGACAAATATGATTTTCATACAAGAAGTTTGGAGAGGCTCAAAATATTTTTGAAAAGCTTTTGCGTGCGGCTTCGCTTGCGTGATACCAACATTTTGAATAGCCTTTATGCTATTCTAGGTCACTATCTACATCTATTCCAAGTTTCATCCAAATCGGTTCACTGGCTTAGACATGATTGAAACACAAACATACGAACATCTAAACAAACTCACAAACTTTCAGCTTTATTATAATAGTGGGATATAACTGTATGCATTTGGCAACGCAGGCGGCGGAGACTTGGCTAAACCTGCACAGAAGCGAGCCAAAATGCATTTTAAAAGTGTACGTTGCGCCATATTGAAATGAAAATAGCTTTTAATTCGCTGGACTTTATGAAACTTTTCGCTGAACTTTAACTTAACTTACTTTATAGTCAAGTAGTAATATTAAGACCAACGTAAGACTTTTAAGTGTTAAAAAAACCGTCGCACTCCCGGGAGTGCCGAGAGAAGTAAAAACTTGAACAATTAGGTGCCTAGTGTATTTTTTGAATCGTCAAGAAATCAAAAAATATCGAAAGATAATGACTTCACCCGTTTAGTTATAAAATGAGCTTTTAGAAAAAGAAAAATATTGCCGTAAAAGTTTACCGAGTACAGAACTAGATGGCGCTACTGGTAGGTTTCGGTGAGCAGTCACGTGACTTGCACGTGACCTTTTCGAGGCGAATCCAAGAATTTATTCTCATCTCAAAAATGCCCAACGAGCCTAAAGAAGTTTCCACTTCAAGAAATTCACAACTGTAGGTACCTACCTATTCCCAAAGCGTTAGAAATTCCCTCAGTTCTTTGTTCAAGATCCTTCGATGTTCAAGTTGTTGTAGAATTTGAAAAGTTACTTGTAAATTATAAAACCGCTATTCAAAGCTCAGAAAATCTAATTACAACGTACGAGTACCAGCGGGGAGTGCGTTGACTAATTTTTATTTGCTATCGTTTGCGCCCGAGATCTCATTTGCTGGTAAATGTTAATAGCGTAATAGTGTCATTGATGGTTTTTAATTAAGTGTTTCAACAAAACTGTATTTTTCTACGACAGTTTAAGCCTCCACGCACACTGCAGACTTTCTATCGGCCGATAGTTGAGACGGAACATACTTCGGCTCGTAATGAGTATGGAGAAGTAAGCCGAAGTACCTATGTTCCGTCTCAACTATCGGCCGATAGACAGTCTGCAGTCTGCGAGGGGTCTAAAAGAGTGCGAATTGCAAAAGTTTTCAGTTAAAAAAAAAACAGTTGAGTTCTATGACGTAACAGTCCTATATAACAAACTAGCTGTCCGTCGCGGTGTTACCCACCAGTCCCTCGGGAAAACATCACTTCCCCGGGATAAAATATAGCCTATGTTCATCAGGGATAATGTAGGATTCTAATGGTGTAAGAATTTTTCAAATCGGTCCAGTAGTTTCGGAGCCTATTCAATTCAAACAAACAAACAAATCTTTCCTCTTTATAATATTAGTATAGATGGGAGTTACTGGATTCATTGACGAATACAGCCGTTACAAAAACATAATTATTGAACGATCTCTATGTTAAGGTTTCATAAAGTTCACCCTTCCATACTGAGGATCTTAAACGATTTTATCATGGAAGAGTGGACAAAATTGAGTGCGCAAACCATTTAGGCCCGGCGCCCATTATCGGCATCGGTACGACTGAGGATTTTAGGTGGCAAATAGCAATATACTATAACATAATGGCAATAAAGTAGAAATTTCCGTGATATGTGGTCGTAATAACAAAAATACCGCTTCGGTATGCTTGAGGCTGCTGTATCGGCAGCCTTGAATGCTTCGGGATGCTTCGGCATCCTTCGGTACGCCGCCGGCGCCGAGGCAACACTCGGGGGATAGCTTGCCCTGCGCGGCATCCTTAAGGACGCCTCGTCATCCCTAAGAACGTTGCAGCATGCCAAAGCATAATTGCCGATAGTGTGCGCTTGCATGTAGGATGCCGAAGGATCCTTTTCCTTGCCGATGCCGATAATGGGCGCCGGGCCTTAAAGTACCTAAAGGTACTGTTTCAACAGATAAATCAGATTAAATGTATTGAAAATTAGGTTGTATCAATATGGGCGTGTCTTTAATCACCCTTTAAGTATCCATTGATCTTGAATGCTTAAAGAACTGAAAGCATCACTAGAATGGGTAGCTTTTGGAATTCTGTCGTGATCATGTCGTGCTTTTTGTTTGTATGAGAGCTCTGATTGGTGAAGGAAAACATCGTGAGGAAATTAGATTGTATCTACAGGAGACGATATGCACGTGGCTCACCAGTCCCTTAGAAATTAGGTCTAGAAGTTTCTATACAATCGAAGAGATCGTGCCTCTGGGAGACAGTCATGATTATTGTCCAACTTGAATTCCATTCCCAGTGTCATCCTAATAGAGCTCAACACATAGAGCTCAACAATACGAAAATGACAATTGAAGTCCAGGCTAGGTTTCAACCCTGCTAAACAGGGGACTTTCCGGGTCCGCGGGTGGTCGAAGTGGGGACTTCGGCTGTCCATGATGCGGACCCCGGGAGGGCTGCGGCGCTCTGTGGCGAGCGCCGCCGTAAGCACCGCGAGGGTGCCGGGCGTGGCTGTGGATGCCATTCCCGGGACAGTGCTTAGGCAAAATGCGAGAGGGGCACCGCTGTGTTCCATAGGAGATCGCGGAGCCCCTCGACAAGCATGGAGGCAGGCCACGCGTCAGTTTTTAGTCGGTGAGAGTCTGACATAACCCTTCCGCTGTCCCCACGGCGGTCGGGTATCCATAATGGATTTTCTGACGTTATAAAAAAAAAAAAAAAACCTAGGTTTCAAATATCAAAATGAAGCCGATATCCATTGTCTCTGAATTCTGATTTTTTTTCCACCTACTTTGCACAATAACAGTGTCGCCCACAACACTTCCCTTTGTTTTTTAAAGTCATTGCTTTTTTACTTTGTCAGCTACAAAGTGAATAAGAGCCGTGTTAATTTTAAATGAATAATGGCTTTGGTCTGTTCAAACCACAATTCCATCTGTAATTCTTTTTGTATTTGCGAAAACCAAAGCACATTATTTGAACCGCATTTTGGGTCTTATCAGCGAATAAGCGTAAAATGTGTCAAGTTAAACCCCCCCCCCCTCCCCCGTTACCCCCAGCTACATCTGGCGGGAATCACTTGATAAGACTCCCAAAAGATAGCTTTACCTAAATGTGGGTTTTTGTACGTTTTACGGATGATTCATGCCAGACGGAGCTAAAAATGTCCTAGTTGGATACTTTACGATGCACTTCATTTCAAACTTTTTACTCCATTTTTTACGCTCAGTATAAAAGTTATATTTTGATGTTTTAATCCTTAAATATCTGTGGTTCCCGTCCTGTTATAAAGATATGAAAACAAAGTCATAAAACATAAATTTACAAATTCAAATCAGTTGAGCTATCTATATTGACCTCTGTGGCGTAGAGGGTGAAAGCCCGCTTGAGACGCAGAAGGTTGCGGGTTCGATCCCCGCCGCAAGTTATATATCAGTTATCTGGTTCCCATAGTACTCAATGGATCCATGGATCACCTAAAAAAATGATAGGCCCCAGACCGTGTTTGTTGCCCTGATTCTTCACGGTATTGGTCGCGAAAGAACAGGAGTAAAATTAGTTTTAAGACTATTCTAAGTGATCCCTGTGGTCCTACTGAATAAATGATTTTTGATTTGATTTGATTTGATTTGACAAGCTTTGCTTAGTTTGGGGCTAGATGATGCTGAGTGAAATTGTCCAGCATTATTTGTTTATTATAAATCGTTTTGACGATCCTTAGATAGCTTGACTGATTCTATGCTATTTTGTAATTTTATGTACAGGTTGTAATAGCTTAGTTTCTGTAAATAAATATAATATTGTATATCATAACTTTTCAAATAGAAACAATACATTGAGACATATTTTCCACGTGTCCTAAATATTTTTTGTTTTTCTCTCAACCTTTCTCTATTATACAAGCTCGCCAGTTTAGGGAAAACCCTACCTGGCCCTTTTCCAAAATGTTACGAACTATCTCCAAGTACCTTCGTCTTTATCTTTCCTTTCAGCTGTTTCATTCATACGGAGCCTTTCATTCCATCATCAATATTGTTTTATAATATTAGTAAATACCTACCTTTTCCGAAGTATATTCATCAATTAATTCAAAAACAAAAATCGTTCATTAAAAAAAATCTTCATTCTATTCATGCCTGAAACACTTCTGAACAACGCTTATAATTTCAACGTTTTTAATTTCACAAGGTTTTATGAAATGTGTCAAACAATTTTCAACTTTGTCTCGAATGGAAAGAGTTTAAAAGTGTTTTTTAGACAGTAGAGTAGATTAACTTTTGATTTCTGTCCTTGGATGTTAGCGCTGTTCCAGTTTAAAAGTCTTAAAAATATAAGTTCAATTGGTTGGTTTTAAAAACAAATTAGCTATGGCACTGTTATTTGAACGTATTTGGCACATACCAAAAGCTGAAGTTTGCCCTATGGTGCATCTACACCGCAGTTAGTTTTGTTGAGCAACATTGTGCAACACGTCACATTATGTAACAATCTAATGACTTTTGTGCTACCTTTGTGGTCTGGAAACGTTAGGGCCGCAAGGGCCCAAGGTAAGTGGACCAGATGGTGTCGACCTTGGTGAGGTTAGTACTACCTCTTTGCCATGGATTGGGGGAAATACACCTACCCCAAATTGGTGACCCCGTCGTGATCGCCACACGTTGCTCAACAAAAAGCAACTGTGGTGTGGATGCCTTTACGTTATACTATCTACTTATTTAAGGTACATACTATCACAGCCTATTAGAATGCTAATTGGTTTTCTCTATCCTTATGATGTTTTCCTTCAACGTTTTGAGCTCGAATAATATAAATTTTCTGAAGAAAACTCTATTGCAGAGCCATTGATCCTGTCATCATTGAAAAGTTACTATCCCTGGGTCAACACGAATCAATAGCAGTTTCTGTACCCATTATTTTCAATACCAATAATACCTACAATTAATAATAAAGTATAATAAAGAAGCAATGACCCGGGCTAAGTTAGTTTTCCGGCCGGCCGGGTCTGGGCTCGAGCCCGCTACTGACCTTGTTGACACGTGGACGACTCCGAGGCCCCGATTGTAGTATACGATTCGGCGATAACGTATCTCTCTAATATATAATAAAATGTTATTTGAATGGATTGTATTAGACAGGTCACTCAAGCGTACAGTGACACAAACTTAGCTGGACCGGTGAGAGGCGCTGTTATCGCATTGGTTAGCAGAAAAATATATTTTACAGTAAAATTCGTTAGTTCCTCTTTTGGCCACCGATCCAGATAAGTTTGTTGGATTATTTCATTAAATTCATTCATATTATGCCAAGTTTAGTTTTTATGCCAGTTTTATCTGAATAGGTAAAACCTATAACTTGCTTAAAAATATATTTCTGCCTAAAATATGCGCAAGCATCGGGAGATAGTTTGAGGACTGCTTTAAAATACTAGACTAGGTAATGCAGTTTTTAGAGTTTTAAACCCTTTTCAGAATATTTCTATACAAAATGATCAAATAAAAAAAAGTAAGTTCGTATGAGTCAGTGGCCAACTCTGGCGACGGAGTTTTTAGGCCGCCTCCGTCATGGCTTAACGACTTATATTCAAATTCAAATTCAAAAGTATTTATTTCAAAAAGAGGTTATAAAGTAACAGAGCTTACACTTTCTACCTTAAATAATGCGTAGTTGAATTTATAACAATAAGTTCATCCTTAGTAAAAAATATATGTAGGTACTCTGCCCAGTAAAAACCTGTGTGCTGTCAATGCATTCGACCCTTTGTTCTAACTAAGTGATAACTTGTGTTTAGATGCAAAGGGTGCTCTGCCTCGGCATACTCAGGAACGGGCTTAAAGGTAGTAGGTACAATATTTATAGTAGGTAGGCATGCTATTTTAAGAAATTTCAAAATAGAGAGAGAAAACAGGGAAAAGCAACAAAAACTTAAACTTAATCTAATTTAACAATTAAAAATTTTCAGCGCATTCGTAATTTGTGTCATGTAAAAATGTATGAGTTTAGACTTGTATAGGTATTGTGTATAGTGTTGTATAAATATGTTATGCACGATGTGCATGTGTAAGTACTCATATGTATATAAAACGACATTCCGTATGTATGTAGTCGTTATGTGATAGCTAGGTATTTAGGTATAAGTAGGTATGTCAATAGTTCCATATAAAAACATAAACAATAAAATATCTTGAGTTGGTAGAGCATTCATGCAATTGGTTTTAGCATATTTTCCGTTTGTGTGTAGTTTAGACTTTGTAAATATTTTTTTAGTTTAGTTTTTAGTTCCAGATAGCTCATATTCTGTAGTTTAATTGTTTTGTTTATAATATTATGCAAATGTGGTCCCAAGAAGTAGGAGTGTCTCTGAGCAAACTGAGTTTTACAGAATGCTATTTTATATTCCATTCTTCGTTTGCAAAGGGAAACAAGTGGAGATTTGAGGCGTTGCATAAGTATGACTTGCTGGATGAATAATTGCCTGACAGTTAGAACCTGACAATCCTCATAGAGCTTTGAGGTAGAGTATCTATAAGGATGCGAATTTGCAACTTTAAGGATCGCTCTCTGCGCTCTCTCAAGTGGAAGCATGTGGTTTTTTGGAGAACCACCCCAAGCCGTGACACAATACATCAATAGGGTTTGACAGAGAGCAAAATATGTATTTTTTATTTGTTGTTTGCTTGCAACGTGTCTCAAATTTTTAAATACTACGATAAGTCGTCGTACTCTTGAGGCCAGCTGGGTTATATGGGGCACGTATGTTAGCTGTGAGTCAATGGTAACTCCTAAATATTTTACTGTGTCACAGTTTTCAAGCACAACGCAGTTACAGATTTGATTTGTTTTAGAAAGTAAGCATTGTATTGAGTGAGATCGAATAGCATTGTCTAAGGGATTTGGTAGTCCAGTTTTGCGCAAAGAAAAGGTTAGGTATTTAGTTTTATCGGAATTTAGTGTAAGTAGATTTTGATAAAGATGAGAAGAAATTTCATTGAATCCATTTTGTGCGTATTTGTAGACCATACTCCAAGTTTTACCAGAAAACAGTAGAACCGTATCATCGGCAAAACTAAGGAGCTTACAATTTTGTGGCGTAAGATTACATATTTGATTAATGTAGACTAAGAAAAGGGTTGGACCAAGAATACTTCCTTGTGGGATTCCATATGTTACAGGCAACTCTGAACTGTAGTAATTTCCAATTTTAACTCGTTGTGTCCTATCGGAGAGATAGCTTCGTAATAATTTCAGTGGGTTTCCCCGGATTCCCAGATCATCCAGTTTGTGTAACAGCAGGGGTATTGACACCGTATCGAAGGCCTTTGCAAGATCCAGAAATATTGCTAGGCATTTTGTACCTTCGTCTAAACATCTGCTTATAAAACCGTTTAGCTCCGATACGGCGTCGGCAGTGGACCTTCCTTGGCGAAAGCCATATTGGTTAGTTGATAGTAGCTCGTATTTTTCTAAATAGTTAACTAATCTATTGTTTATAGCTCTTTCCAATATTTTTGACAGTGTGGGCAATATAGATATAGGCCTGTAGTTAGAGACAATGTGCTTATCACCGTTTTTATGTATAGGTAGTACTACAGATTTTTTAAACGCATCGGGAAATACTGATTCAGAGAAGCTTAGGGAACAGATATGCGTAATGGGCTGTATAATATACTTCACATTCTGTTTGATTATTCGCGCTGAGATCCCATCCCACCCTGTATAGCAGTCTGTTTTCAAAGATGCGATAAGAGAGAGAATTTCTGACTGGTCGATTTCGAATAATCCAAACGAATTAATTGGTTTTGTACTCTGGCCACTTGTCGCGCAATCTTTACGACATGTAAATTTTTCAGCCAACATTTTCCCAACATTTACAAAATATTCATTTACAGAGTCAACGTTAGTACATTTTTCATTTAATAAATCTTCAGGAAGTGACGCCTTAGGTTTGTAGTTGGTCACCTTATTAATAAGTTTCCATGTTTTCTTTATGTCGGTACCAGCTTTTTCAAATTCTGATTTTACGTATGCTTTTTTTAATTTCCTTAAAAGTGTGTTACAAAAATTACGATATCTCTTATAGATTTTTAGCAAGGTTTCATTTTCTGGAGATTTACGTACCTTTCTATGGAGGTTGTCTCTATGAATCATACAGCGTATAAGTCCCGGTGTTATCCAGGGTTTTAACGGTGTTTTACGCTGTGACAGTTTGAGTTCCTGTGTATTATTCTGAATTGCTCGGGATAAAATTTCAATGAAAATATCTGTTGCACTATTGCAATTAAAACAACTTATAACGGGAGAAAAGTCAGTAGTGCTTAATTCTAAACATAATGCTGAATAATTGATTTTGGATACTATAGTTTTACTGATTTTATGACTTGAGTTCTGAAGTGCTATAAGTACGGCATCGTGATCTGTTACACTGTTTTGTATCACTAGTGTTATAGAGCTGAGGCTAGTTTTAATAAAGCTATGGTCGATACAATTCGATAGGCGAGTAGGAAAGGTGTGGGTTGGTAATAGACCGTGGAAAGCCAAGATTTCAAGGTATTCCATAGAATGGTGATCAATTGTATTGTCTACGATATTAATATTTATATCTCCTTGTACAATAATATTTTTTGTTTTTGATAATGACGATAGAACAGTATTTAATGAGTTAAAAAAATTATTTAGATTTTTATAGGAGGGCGACCGGTAGATTGATATTAGTGCTGTATTTTTATCAACGTTTGTGACCAAGCAATTTGCGTCTGTGAAATTAGGCTCATAGGTGCTCACTTGCATATTACATTTTGTGTAGACCACTACACCGTCATTTTGTAGAATGTTTTTAGTTGTTGAAGCCACTGTGTAGCCATCTAAAGAGGGAGGAGTATAAAGTTTAGAAAGCCAGCATTCAGTTAAGATTATAATATCTGGATTTGATTTCGTGCGTTTGATTACAATTGTGAAGTCGTCAAAATTTTTATTTATGCTTCTAATATTTTGAGTTAAGATTACTAAGTTTTGTTTTGTTTTTGTCAGGTAGGAAAAACAATTATCAGGGTTGCAGATGTAAGCCTTCGATATGGTCGCGTTATCTAAGTTATCATTTAACAGTTCTACGTTTCTATTCATTTTACTCAGGGTATAGTTTATACTTCGACACTGCGCAGAGCAAACAGTGTAATAGATAGGTACCCGAAGGTTTAATTAATGGCGATTTGATAACAAAGACCGACCACTGGCTTAAAGTATTAAAGGTAAAATAAGAGTTAATCCCACTTTGTCTTTTAAAACTTACCGTAATCTTTATACTTGATAATTGGCACGTACTCGTATTCATGAGGTTAGCGTAAGTGTACGCTTGTGTAGTGTGTTTTGATAGTGTTAGTGTGTTTTGAATGTATGAAAGTGTATTTGTAGAGTGTGTCTGTGTAGGCTGAAAATAGTTAATTGAAACATGTATTATATAAAAGTAACAGTATGGCATAATTGAAAAACTATCACTATCTAAATTTAGCTTAAAGTAAATAACATAGGTACTACGAGTATATAAGTAAAAATCATAGACTAGGAAATAGTTTACAATAAAGCGTAAAATACCCCAAGATAGTCAATCTGTCATTTCCGTAAGCTGCTCTTCATTTTTGATCATAATGCTCTTGGCGCCTTCTTTTTTTCGTAGATACACTTGCCCATAGCTTGTCCAGCAAAAATCGTATCCATTCTGTTTTGCGAACTCTCGCGCCTTAAGAAAAAGACTTTTGGCATTATATGTCAGGTTTTCACCAATATAAATGGGTCTCAGAGATCCTTCAATAGAGAGATGAGACGTGTTTAATTTGGAGTTTATGTTCGCTTTATTGAACAATCTTGCTTCTCTGATGACTCTGCTTTTCAACGTTGTTGTAGCTAATTCAACAACTATCGGTCTTGGCGCGTCCGATTTTCCGACAACTCTTCGTACGTTGCGTACCTCAGAAGGCAAGATATCGATTTTCAGGACCTTAAACAAATTATCTGTGATTTTTGCAAGGTCCTCGGCGGTCTCTTGGATTTTCGACGGAATGTTTCTTAGTTCAATCTTATAGGCACAAGATTGCCGGTTCATTTCCTCTATCTTGGCTTCTAATTGTTTTATTTTGGTGCAATTAGCTTCCTGTTGATGAGCTAGCTCAGTAGATTTTACTGAGGATTTTTCGTGAAGGGTAGAAAGTGTGTCTACTTTCTGTTCCATTTCGGTATTAGACTTTCTAATCACCGCAATCTCATTTTTAAGCTCACCTAAATCATTCAATAACGCCGAGAATTTTGCGTCTTGATTTTCTTGGAACGTAGTGAAGAGTTTGGTCATGTGCTCTGAGATATCATGTTTAAGCGAGTTGAACTTAAAAGTCAATGATGCGTCCAACTCCGATTCAGGACTACGTCTTCTTTTTAAACGACGAGTGACTCTGGCTGTGTCCGATTCCTGGTCCGTTTCGGACCTGCTGGGGCCGGACCGCAACATGTCTTCCTTGTCAGCATTCGGTGGAGTATGATGCATATCTGATATTGTAACAAATGCAGGGAAGCAAAAGGCTGTGATGATCCAAGCAGACCTAGCTTTGATTTCAGATCAATGTTTGGTGCTGTTTGCTAATATTAATGTCCAGGCGCTCAATTTTGCTTAAGTATTGGATTTGTAATACAGCTTTTGCGGTAAAGTGGCACGTACTTCCAAAGGTGGAGCAAGTGAGTAAATATACTATATAGCGGTGTTTAATTTAGTTCGAGAGCGATCCAAGCATAGGATAATTTCGACGCCGTCGGGCACTTCCACCCTGGTGCAGCGGCAAGGCACGCGGACTGGCAAGCGGCAGCCTCGGGTTCAAATCCGACGAAAAGCAAAAAGTCAACCAACTCACCGCCGCCGCACACCAGCGATAGAGGACGTCAGTGAAGACAAGGGGGCGAAGCACCAACGAAAACAAGGTCCAGTCGAAGCCCCAGGGCGAAGCCCCACCAAATCAAAAATCCGAGCAACACGTCCGCACCGTACGAGAGCCGCGAGGCAAGGATATAGCCGGGACCGACAATTTAACGTGCCCTCCGAAGCACGGAAGCGCTCAGATGAAAATGCCACTGGCGGTCACCCATCCACTTACAGACCGTTTCGAACGTTGGTTAACTTCGACGATCTATCAAGAACGACTAAGCAAGCACGACCACGAGCGCTTCGATTACTCGAAATGATCAAATAAAAAAAATGTAATGTCGAATGCGTCAGCCGACTCTGCAGATTTAGTATCTGGTTGTTGTGTGAGGTGATGCGAGGTGAATGATAGGGGTGGGCCAAGGCTAGACAGTGGCCGAGCTAGGTCCTCGGCTTGAACCAGTGTGCCGAAAGGAAGCTCTGCTTAACCTGAAGTTAATATGTATATTTACATAATCCAATTCTGTCCAGGTTTTCTGTACGAAAATGTTTATGTGGACGATGCCAGTAATCATACCACATTTTGGGATATGTGGCATGGTTCATTCGGAAAGATATCTATACTATAATAATAATATTATACAGAGGAAAGATTTGTTTGTATGTTTGTTTGAATTGAATAAGCTCCGAAACTACTGGACCGATTTAAAAAAAAATATTTCACCATTATAATCCTACATTATCCCTGATGAACATAGGCTATATTTTATCCCGGGAAAGTGAAGTTTTCCCGAGGGACCGCGGGTAACACCGCGATGGACAGCTAGTGCACGAACAAAGAGACTGTTTGAAGAAGAGGAAGTCTCTGATTCACTTTTACATTCATCACGAAAAAAGCTTTTCTTAAGTAATTAACGCCGCAGTTGATAATTAATTTGATATAACTGTGAGTAAAGCCGAGTGTTCCCGAATTATGAAGTCTTCAAGTTATAAAAGTTTCCTTTTAAAAGTTGAACAGGAAAGTTAATTCTTGGTTAATTACTTTTTATATCATTTACGTGAAACCCAAAATCCATTACAATATATAAAACTTTTAAATGTCAAGAAACTTAAATAAAATTGTTGGCTGTTAAATGAAATATCTTTGAAATAAATGGATAAAGCTGGAATCATACTATCGGACGCGGCTCATAGCCGCGATCTGTACACGCTCGCTGTGCAAACTATCGGACGTAAGTCACGGACGTGTCCTTGAGCTTTCGGACGCCCGACAACGATCTGGCGCGCTGGATAAATAAATAAATAAATCTAGCCCCAAAGTAAGCAGAGCTTGTGTTAACTAAGATGACTGATATACTACTTATATACTTTTTGTTTGTAAATACATACATATTATACCACAGGATTAGCAAGTTGAAGTGGCAGTGGGCGGGGCACATAGCTCGTAGAACTGACGGCCGTTGGGGCAGAAAAGTTCTCGAGTGGAGGCCACGCACCGGAAATCGCAGCAGAGGACAGCCCCCCACGAGATGGAAAGACGATCTTGTAAGGGTTGCTGGGAGCCGTTGGGTGCAGGCTGCACAAGATCGATCGCTGTGGAAATCTATGGGGGAGGCCTATGTTCAGCAGTGGACGTAAAAAAGGCTGAGATGATGATGATGATGATGACATATTATACATAGAAACACCCAGACCCGAGACAAATATTTGTAGATTATACAAACATGGATGTTTTTGTACTGTGTATGTTTCTAGCAACCGAACTCTATTGTACGCCATCACAGAATTCCATACAAATATATGGAATTATGTTAAGCCATTTATTAAAGTAAGCGCCATTATTGTTGTTTATGGCAACAACATATTCATGTCGTGACTTTTGCGTGTATGCAATAATTCTAACTAGTTATGTACTTGGCAATAAAATATAAGCGAATCGTGTGACGATAAGTATTTGTTCACAGACCATAGAGTATAAACCATGCCTATCTGTGTTCTGTGGTAGAGGCAAAAAATGTTAATTCAAGATTTTATTTAGGTAAGGCAGAGCTTGCGCGACCAATACCGTGAAGAATCAGGGCAACAAACACGGTTTGGGGCCTAGCATTCTTTTAGGTGATCCATGGATCCATGTAGTTGGAGTAAGTCCCATGTTTTTTTTTGTCAGACAAATAATCAGATACTTACTTATCTTAAACTTTATAGGTTTTTTTACAGAGATGATTTGTATCTTGTTACGCGATTAATCCGCCAGACCGATTTTAAAAATTATTTTTTTGTTTGAAAGAGTATGCTCCAGAGGTGGTCTCATACCTATAAATTTTATTCCTGAGGGTTTGATAGTTTTCCCGTAAAACTCTAAAAACCTTCCCTCCTAGCCATTGTAAATCGAATCGACAGATAAGTAAGACTATTTATGCATTATGTCAAATTGACGCTTTACTAATGCCAGGAACTCACGTGCCGCGAAACTTGACATAAAATGTGTGCAGTTTTGGTAATTAATGCTCTTAGACGCCGGTGGAGCCTAAGCATTATCTGTCGATTAAATTTCTTTTTCTTATTTAGATTTTTATGGATGACTTATTGATTCCCTGAGTCACGCCGTGTGTAAAGTCGAACATTGAAGTCGGTTTTTCTTTTAGTTTTAAAACGTAATTATTAAGTCTATATATATAAAAGAAAGTCGTGTTAGTTACACCACTTATAACTCAAGAACGGCAGAACAGATTTGGCTGAAAATTGGTAGGGAGGTAGCTTAGAGCCAGGAGACGGACATAGGATACTTTTTATCCCGTTCGGTAGCTTAGAGCCAGGAGACGGACATAGGATACTTTTTATCCCGTTCGGTAGCTTAGAGCCAGGAGACGGACATAGAATACTTTTTATCCCGTTCGGTAGCTTAGAGCCAGGAGACGGACATAGGATACTTTTTATCCCGTTCGGTAGCTTAGAGCCAGGAGACGGACATAGGATACTTTTTATCCCGTTCGGTAGCTTAGAGCCAGGAGACGGACATAGGATACTTTTTATCCCGTTCGGTAGCTTAGAGCCAGGAGACGGACATAGGATACTTTTTATCCCGTTCGGTAGCTTAGAGCCAGGAGACGGACATAGGATACTTTTTATCCCGTTCGGTAGCTTAGAGCCAGGAGACGGACATAGGATACTTTTTATCCCGTTCGGTAGCTTAGAGCCAGGAGACGGACATAGGATACTTTTTATCCCGTTCGGTAGCTTAGAGCCAGGAGACGGACATAGGATACTTTTTATCCCGTTCGACAGAGTTCCCGTGTGACTTGACATGAAACGTCAGTCACTATAAAACGTGGTATAACAAAAAAGAATCAGACTTGGAATAACAAAACGCAAATGACAGCTTTGTAATTGACGTAAAATGACAGCTATGTAATGACGTATGGATGACAATGTGTTATGGGTACTACATGACTGATATACTACTAATATACTTTTTGTTTGTAAATACATACATATTATACATAGAAACACCCAGACCCGAGACAAAGATTTGTAGATCATACAAACATTGGTCCCGGCGCGGGGATCGAACCCGCAACCTTTTGCGTCGCAGGCGGGCCTTCGCCTACTGCGCTACAGAGGTCGTCATTGTGATTAAATTCGGATTGTGATGAAATTTGGAATGTAGATAGTTTGTGTTAGATTTTCTGGGTTAGATTTTCCCTCCCTCTATCTACTATGGGATCCTTGAGAGAAACATAACGCAATAATAGTTAATCAGATTATGTATAATGGAAAGTCAAAACCATACAGTTCTTGCTATAAAAAAATCATTTTCAGTTATGTTATTTCGATTTACTCAAAACTCCTGCACTTTGTTCCGAATAATGCGCAGACGAAGTCGCGCGGGTCAGCTAGTGATTGATAAACTTTGCAATTCGCTCGGCACTTTGTTAGAGAAGCTTACACATTGCATAAAAACCTGGGCTATTCACCAAAATGACAAATCAAATCTACGGAATTTGAACCCACGAAATAGCAAATTCGAGCTAGTATTTGGCCATCGCTTACTAGAAACAAAACAATGTAAGGACTTATCCAACGTTTTTTAGAATAACCTTTTTTTTGTACGACTCATGAAAAATAATGAATGAGAACTTCAAAGTTAAATACTCCTTACCTTCTTCATTACCAAAGTTGTTGGATACTGTTTACCAACTTTTAAAAACTTTTACCTTTTAAGTTTTTTTATAGTTGATCTTTCCACTTTTGAAAGTAATCCGATCTCTGATTCGAAAAGCATCGATTCGGTTTCTAAAATCTTTACTAACTTGTCAACATCTATTCAAGATGATAAACTGCGTCAGGATCAGGAGGCAACCTATGCCCACACTGAACGGGACGCTGTAGTGCCTGGGACATTGCTTGAGATGGAATAGGCTTGCCCAGCACCTAACCCATCCTCTCAGCTTAATCGGCTTTAAATTACTTACCGGAAAAAACGCCAATACGTGTGGAGCTGGACAACTAAACTGCAGGTTTACTAACCTAAAAAACAAAAAGTGAATCTATTTTTTGCTAGTAACCAAACAAGAACATTTTCCATTTTCTTTATTTTTCTAGAAAGTACGAGACGTTACGTGAGTGTGAAAATTCTTGTGCAATAAAAGTGTAATTTCGCCGAGAATTCATGAATTTCATTAGAATACTTTGAAAGCGAAGAGGAAGCCTTCGTGCATTTTATATTATCATATTCAATTAATATTATCATTTGCCTCTAACTACCCACGGAGGAATAAACCGATAGTCAGACAGGCTTATTGATATCCAGTATAGTATAAAATTTATCTGTAGGGCTCTGTCCGTTGGTTTGGCTTGTGAGAGTTTGATGGATTGTGTGAAAGATGCCATAAGTAAGAAGGGAGTGAGTGCTGAGATGGCTGACAGAGAAAAATAGCAGCTCAAATGATAGCCCACTGCTGGACATAAGCCTCAAACGCCACTCCAATCGGCCCTGTGCTGATCTTATCCAAGTTCCTTTATGGACTCTATGCCGCCCACCCATTCTGGCTGCTGTTCTGCCCCGGTTCCAAGCGCTTCCCCTTAGGTACCACATGGTCAGAGCTTTACACCACCTGCCATCACCAAATCTGGTCAAGTGGCCCATTGCAATTGTGGTATGCCGTTACAAACCACGTCACATTTGCTAGAATGCTCCACAAGACCCTTTGCAGTGCACAGCAATGGCAATTGAAGTGACCAGTTATTGAGAAAACACCATCAGATTTAATTGTGGATTAGCAATCAACACGAAAGAAGAAGGCCAAGTGTCCTGCCCAGCGCGACTAGCCAAGGATACCTTAGGAAAAGATGCAATACGGATGTGTGTGAACCCGACTCGCGCTTGCCGGTTTAGGTACGTCTATCCTGAAAGTCCGCTGCATTAAGAATATTCCATGTGAAGTGGTTTAGCTATGTGCATGCTAATGAAGTTGGAATATTAATGCCGACACGGATTGAATTTTCTATGACGCTACGGCGAGTGCTTTTAGCTCGGAGCTTCGAAGCTGTGACAAAAATCATGATAGTTTATATAATGAGCTCGTTCTGTCACAAAGCTGTCCTAAGGTCTTCACTTGTCGTAGTCTTGTGCCTTTTGGACCCGCACATTATCTTGGGCACAGTAGACATTCTCAGATCAAGATCCTTAATGATCCTTTATGGATGTCTAAGATGTTACAGACACGTCCAAATACATATTTCGTGTAATCGCATTAATGCAAAATCCAAGTTGGAATTTATGTACCTACTAGGCGAACTCTTGGAAGAAATATTAATCTATCAGAAAGTATATGATACTAAAATAGACTTATTTTGAAAAGACACGATCGTTTTTCTCAATTTGAGACACAATTACTGTAAAAAGTACATTAAACTACATTTAAAGACTAAATTTAACTAAAATACCCCTCTAGGGTAACTAACCCCTAAGCAAATGGAATCACTCATGCGTGTAACTTAAGCCTCTCGTCTCGTGGCCTCTAGATTAATTTGCTTTTAATTATTAACAGAATGCATTATAGTGGGAGCCGTTCCAATCTAAGTTCGTATTAACATATTGTTTAGACAGGCACAAGTTTTGGGTAAAGTTATTGAATTGAATTTGAAGACAGTCAAAAAGAAAATATGGTGGCAAACGTCAAGTCACGACTATGATTCCCAGAGTTCGTACAAAGCGTTCATTTTTCATATGCACCGCCAAATTGTGGAACTCATTGCCGGGCTCTGTACTTCCCGAAAAGTACAATTTAGGGGTTATCAAGAGTAAATAGGTTCCTTTTAGGTAAGCATCTTAGAGCAAGCCATCTTAGAGCTCACTACTGCTGACCTATTTAATAAAATAAAATAAAAAAAAGAACAGATACGGCTAAAAGGCATGGTTGAAGGTTGTCCACGGGGAAGGACATAGACTACTTTCTATCCCGAAAAAATAAAATAGCGATAGCCTTTATTTTTACGCAATAATGCTGTTTTCGAAGAATGCAGTCAAGTTTTGTGTTATCACGTCTGCTCCGATTGACAGTGTCAGACCAGCGTGTGGAAATAAAGCGGAAGCATCAGAATCCCGTGTCTCGCGAATAACGGTTTGCAACTATCAGTATTTTCTATTTTAAACATAGCTCGTAAACATATTTTCTGTATTTGAATGTTCTAGTGTAAAAGGTATTATTTATGTTTGCGAAATATAATTTCCATAAATAAATACCAGCTCGTTGAAACAACATCAACTCTGTCGGAGTTGAAATCAAAATTCAGAAACATTTCCAACTTGTAGTGCTGTAAAACTTTACGATGCCGCGGTAACTTACACTAGATTAAACCACGCTTTATATACTTAGCTCTAAAAAGTAAGTAGGTATAGCTTATATAGCTGGAATCATCTATCTATCCAGCCGGTTGGGTATAGGCCTCTTCTCTTTCACGCCACTCCTGGCGGTTTTGTGCCAGCCGGATCCACTGTTCTCCATACCGCCCCCACAATGTAGTCTGACCATCGGGCAGGTGGTCTGCCTCGAGACCGCCGCTTATCTCTTGGCCACCATTCGGTAGCCACTTTGGTCCATCGGTTGTCGTCCCGTCTGGCCAAGTGTCCCGCCCATCTCCACTTAAGCCTCGCAATCCGTATACCTACATCCTCGACCTTTGTGCGGCGTCGAATCTCTGGAATGATAAACACATCCAATTTGGAAATCGCCGAGAAGTGATGTACTGAAATGTATTAGAGAGTGCACACGCACATGATAATAAATACTTTTTTTAAAACATATCTCGTGCGCGTAAAGCGCTCGTATTGTAGTTTACTTAGTCGTTCATGATATATCGTCGAAGTTAAGCAACTATTTTTGACTATTCAATGCAGATGCAGAGAATTCGCATTCACACTCCACACAGCTCCAAGCTAATAATCATCCCACTCTTATAATAAACCTGAAGGTTTGTGAGCTTGTTTAGATATTTGGATGTTTGTATGTTTGGGTTTCAAAACCAGTGAACCGATTTGTATGAAACTTGGAATAGGCTTAGATAGGACCTGATAGCATATTGGCTATTCAAAATGTTAGTACCACGCGAGCGAAGCCGCGCGCAAAACTAGTAATAGTATAATTCAAAAAGTTTCACCGGTCACGTAAATTACCTACTCCTCATCCCACCTTCAGAGTCACCTACCCTTCATATAACCTACCTCGTACGTCCAAAGATCGTGCGTTTTACTCGTATCTCCGATCGTGCATAAATTATTATTTCCTTCAGTCAAGCTTATAATAATTTACTGGGGCAATATGAAACATTTAAAATGAAATAATTTCTCTCTCCATTTTATTTTTGCATATTTTCAGAAATAACACGCCAATTTAATCACGGGGCTATCGTTCATTTCGAGATGATTTTCTCCTTAATTTATATTTGATACCCATCAGGCTTAGTAATGATTCCGCCCTCAAAAGGTGATTCAACCATTAAATTAAAATCGATTGCTCATTTTCATAAGAAAAACCGGATTCTTGACCTGCCTCTTCTGTTCTCTATTATCAACGATTGTGTGATTTGAGCGTATTTTTTTCCAAATAAGTCACATCAAAGTCGGTATTGAGTAAGAGATAAGGTAAGATAAGAGATAAGATAAATTTATTTCATAAACATTGTAAATAAAATAATAAGACAAAAAACAATATACTTAGGACAAATTAATAACTATGGACCCCGCACTAGGACAAGCCTGTATCGCGTAAGAGTAAAACTTTCTCATTAAAGAGCTATTGAAACCCTATGTAGGTACTCATTCGTTTTTTTTATAACTATTTTCAAATAGCTGTCCGTCGCGGTGTTGCCCGCGCTCCCTCGGGAAAACTTCTCTTTCCCGGGATAAAATATAGCTTATGTTCATCAGGGATAATGTAGGATTCTAATGGTGAAAGAGTTTTTCAAATCGGTCCAGTAGTTTCGGAGCCTATTCATTTCAAACAAAGAAACAAATCTTTCCTCTTTATATTATTAGTGTAGATATGAAAATTGGTATCTCCAACTAATTTCTGTGTTGAAGAGTATTTTCTCTTCCTACGTGAGTAGAGAGTAATTGAAACTTAGTTTAAAAAGTTTCTGTTCTGTTCCAGGTACAAGAATAAGCGCTGGTCACCGGTTTTCTTTATAAGTTCTCTGATCTTCCAGGGTAGCTTACAGATTTGACAAGGGTTGCTTGTTGGCGTGATGGCCGCTTCCATAATGTTCATAACTTTGCCATCTCTCGAACTTCGTATGTTGGGAGATACACGTTAACACGTTTGGGAGACGTGTGGCCCGAGTTCTAGTCTCGACTTTCGATCCCAAGTTTAGTGCTGCGTGATTGGATTTTCTGGATAAGCTGTGGCTATGGTATATAAAGCAAACATGCACAATACATTGTTAGATAATCGGTTAGTGTACTAATTTGTTGCGAGCTGTTTTGGCTTGTCATCCGCCAAAATGCATTTACAGGTTTTTAATATCATTGATTGATTCAAAGATTTGACTCCATAGACCTAAGGATCTTTCGATACGCTTTGACCTTTGAGACGCCAACAATTCCTTGATTGGACAATTGAGTTGAATCTGGCGCTAAAAGTCGCGCCGGTGCACTTAGCACTCTTTGAGAGAGGAATTGATTTTATTGAGTTTGTGAAGCGCAAATCAAGAGCGCCGCCGCCATGTTGAATTAGTAGCCAGGTAGTGCTTCGACTTTTTTCGGAGGTCGTGGGCTCTATTCTGAATCCGTGCAATAATTTGATTTACCTCATATACGAGTATTCGCTGGACATCTAAATATCTTATTCTTAGAGGCCGTTATTAATAAACGTGGTGTAAAGTTACGCAGGGTGTAACTTAGGAGTAACCATACAATTTTTGGAGTTTAGACCTGGCGAAACTTTACACCGCGTTTATTAATAACGGCCAGAGTGTTTATTAGTTGACACTAAAGGCGATTTCCATAACTTTGTAATTTCCTCATGAACATGTTTTCCCGAAATAAATAAATAAATAAATAAACTTCTTGAAGACATTCTTGTCCACGTCCTTGTATTAGAATTGAAACCGCTTAGCACTCCATTCGTGAACACCCCAATTGGGGTTCTCAAAGATCAAGGAGACCAGCACTTATCAGAACCTTTACGCCTTTCACCTTAAACTAATTCTATTTGGGTCAATCGGCGGGTCGTGTGGGTCGGCAGTGGGTCATCTGGGGTCGTTTGTGCCTGTACGGATAATTTTGCTCTATAATCGAGCCACCCTTTGAGGGGTTGCTGGTAATGTGAAGGTAACTTCATTTAAAGTACTAGCGTCTGATAGTGGTCTCGTTTTTAAGTTTACATGATCGACTATATGAAGCAAACTTATCGATATATTGTATGACCTAAACGAACAGCCAACAAGAGTACCTGCTTGTGTGTTATACAGGGTAAAAAGACGTCTACCGAAGCCGAAAGGGGTAGGTACAGCATCCCACCACACAACCAAATCCAAAAGGATTTTTCCAAAAAAATCATTTTATCCAGAGAAAACAGCGTTTGAAGATTACTATTTGCGTATGTTTTGGGCGCGTTGTTTTACGTAGATTGCTGGATTTTGAGTTTTAACTGTTTTTTTCTATTATAAATAGTATAAGTATAGTCTTATTATGTTGTAATAGTAGTAAATAAACGAAAATAACATAAAACGACCAAGGTAAGTCAAAAAAAATTCTGCGTTATTTTTTCGCTAAATATGTTTAGAATCATGGTCTGATTGCATCCCCTTTCGGTATTTGTCTTTTTACACCCCGTATAATAATGCTGGACATTTTCACACAGCATCATCTAGCCCCAAACTAAGCATAGCTGTACTAAGCATAAATTTGTTTTGTTTGTTCCAGGCGGATGGGCGTCACCAAGCCCCCAAAATCCAGTCGTCTCGACCCCCTCCTGAATACGCCGCAGGTCGGTGCGTTTCCTTCTATTACGTAGCTTTTAGTGATAACTATAAAGAAACTATTGGTCTTCATCATAATCTTAAGGCTACGCATCCTTTGGGTGGAAATGCCTTGTCAAAAATACGCATTGCTGCAGGCTACGCGCTCATTGGTACGCGTGAACGCGTAGTCCGTACGCAGATAAAGTAGGAGGGTTAACTCGGCTAGGCAGCAGTTGAGCAGAGACTTTTTTGGCGTTGGTGATGTTTTAGATTAGTGGTTTGTGTTAGTTACTTTTCTGTTTTATAATTTCCTTTTTATATAGTTGTCTCGTTCTTTATGATCAATTATTTTTCATCTTTCTTTCCTCTCTTCCACAATTCTTTTTAACACTTTTTCGTTTTATATAAATAAATAAATAATGCTGGACATTTCACACAGCATCATCTAGCCCCAAACTAAGCAAAGCTTGTACTATGGGCACCAGATAACTGATACTTACTTATATACTTCTTGTTTGTAAATACATACATATTATACATAGAAACACCCAGACCCGAAATAAATATTTGCAGATCATTCAAACATTTATCCCGCCGCGGGGATCGAACCCGCAACCTTCTGCGTACCAAGCGGACTTTCACCTTGCGCCACAGAGGTCGTCTTTTCTACACAGCTTAGTTTACTTACAACGAAATGTGTTTCTCCACGAAAAACTCTTTTCATTTTTTTACAATGTAAAAAACAATATAATTTTCACATTTCTCCATGAAATGTCTGAAGCGCTTTTTCAAAACGCCTCAAGCTCTAACAATGTCACTTTGAAACTCTGACATTGGACACTAATGATAAAACTTGTGCTGCTAGTTGCCGGGAGCGTGCGTGCGTTTAATCGAGATACTCAAAGTTTAACAACTTCAAATGATACAAGATTTATTTAAGCTTGCAGTAATTTATTTAACCACTGCGCAAGTGCTCACTCGTGTAACCGATAAACTTTCGATAATTGACAAGTCTGAATCAGTCTAGATAACGGGCAAGGGGGAAGATTGTGGGTTCGAATTCCGGCCGAAAAACTAACATGAAAATTTAGGAAACATTGAGTGGAAACGAATAGAATGCATACTTCTTCATAAGGGCATGTGCAATATAGCCGGACTGATTAGATTAAATATATTTGAAAAGAATAAAATACTAAAAATAAATAAAAACTTTTCTTTATTTTTAGTATTTTTCCTATACTCAAAGGTTTGCTGGTAGAAAACTCTTTTAGAGTTAAGCTCGCCTTTGTACATGTACTTTTAACATCTTTTCTCTGTGTTCTATTGTGTACAATAAATAATTAAATACTTAAATCACTCGATCAGCAATGACAGAAGGTAGGACAGATAATTATCTCGGCCTATATTGTTCCACTGCGGGGTCAAATTTTACCTATCCTGCTGTAGGAAGATGCACATCTAACACGTCCCGCCATCTCCGTGGTGGTCTACCGCGTGGTCTTCCTTTGGGTATCCATTTAGGGTCTTTTCCCACAAGTCATTCAACATGTGACAGTCATGACCTCAGATAATACAGTTTTAAATGCTATTTACACGATACCATCATGGCATATATTTTTTGCTTGCCACAGAATATTAGCTCTTGCTCCGTTGATTTTAAGAAAGCAAAAGGCAATAATGGTTTGCCAAAATAGTATCGTGTAAATACTGAAAATATAGGTCAGCATTGCACCTACAGCTCAGCGCTCAGTATTGTTGCAGGTGCAGACGGCAGCATGACAGTGGCACGCAGCGACGGCTCCCCCGAGCGACTCGGCGGCGCGCTGCGGAGGCTACATTACAAGGCGACCAGGCGAGCGCACTCCGCCAGCGCCAGACATGCCAACCAGACCACCACTCCTAAGGTTAGTCTCTTTACAAAGATACAAATATGTTTATTTACCAAATAACTATGTACTTACTAGAGAGAGAGACACATATGGTGTAGGTAAGCCTGTATTGCAGGAGACAGAGTCGTACAACAGCATAGCCAATCGCAGTGCGGCAAGTTAGTTTTGGACCAATTGCACGAAACGGTGTTACGTTAAAATATGCAGGTCTTTATGACCCTTGATTTAAGTTTACATGTTAGGAGACAAATGACTTGCCGGGACCGACAATGACCGACTTCTGACTCGAACAACTGAGAAAACATTCAACCTTTCATACTTAACGTATGATACGGGATGATGATAAGCAAAGACTGCTGAAACACTCGACGCATCTTTCGTCAGATATGAACCGACCCTGAGACCCCTCGCAGACTGCTGACTTTCTATCGGCCAATAGTTGAGACGGGCTATACTTCTCCATGCTCATTACGAGCCGAAGTATATTCCGTCTCAACTATCGGCCGATAGAAAGTCTGTAGCCTGCGAGGGGTCTTAACCTGATCGCACACTGTCCTCGCCGTACGCGCCGCAGTTATTTTTCTATACAAAAAATGCTGATGACGTCAGAAAATGTGGCTCGCTTCTGACGTCAGCAGCATTTTCTCTATTGAATTGACAGATCGGCGCGTACGGCTCGCTGGACTATGCGACCAGCCTTTGTCAGAAGAAGTCGGCCACTAGTAAACTCAGTTATCTGTAGTGCATTCACCAACTTAGATACTACCAGTATTCTGTGATACTACCTCTGGTATCGGTATTGGGGTTGAATGATCGGCGTTCAATAATAATTTGATAGCTATTCGGGTCACGATCGGCAGCTGTCGGACACACTCGGACAACTATAAACCACTTCTCGAAATCGAAAGGTTAAACACAGGCACATCTCTTAAATATTAATAGTAAACGACACACGACTACGAATGTATGCCAGAACGCTGTAGAAATTATTTCAGATCTATAAATCCAAGTCAACGGGACGAAGCCATCTGGGACATTGGAGATGGATAATAGGCGCAGCACCTGGACTATCTTTCAGCTTAAATAGTCTGAACCTCGAGGCATGGTTGATACGTTTGGAGTTGACTGAGCTGCGGGGTTTCCTCTCGAGTTTTTCTTTACGTTTATTATTTACTGCGTCCCGCGGTATTACTCGCGCTACCTCAGGCATACCTAGCTACGCACTTCACTTTTTCGGGATAAAAAGTATAGAATAGAATAAATAAATAAATAAATATATAATGCTGGACTTTTCACACAGCATCATCTAGCCCCAAAGTAAGCAGAGCTTGTGTTATGGGTACTAAGATGACTGATATACTACTTATATACTTTTTGTTTGTAAATACATACATATTATACATAGAAACACCCAGACCCGAGACAAATATTGGTAGATCATACAAACATTGGTCCCGCCGCGGGGATCGAACCCGCAACCTTTTGCGTCGCAGGCGGGCTTTCACCCACTGCGCCACAGAGGTCGTCGAGAATAGAATAACACTTTATTTTACACAAAAGAAACACAAAATAATAAGTTGGTACAATATGGGCGTATAATGATACAATAGTAGTAGTTAGGTATGAGTTATTAGCAGGATATGAGCTACTCCATTACAAAGACGTTGTTGCTCCCCAAAATATCTTCTCCTCTACTCGTATTCTATGAGTACGTACCTATTTTATTGACGAATTATGACAAGCAATTGTTTCTGAAAGCAAGTTTTACCTAGCTAGTAGTTTGTTACTGCCGGCGACCAATAATACTGCGAATTAATATCACGGATTATTGGTTCTTAGTGATGGATGGGATCCGAACCAAGTAAACTCGATCGTTATTGGATGTGACTCTTTGCAAATGATGAAGTACATTTCCAATTCGAGTGCTGACTGTGATCGACACCACACGTGCACGCGCTTCGCGCGTTTTGTGTCTCGTCATGAGTTTTAATTTCGGAACTCCACCGCTAACGGACGAACCTTTTAGGTTTTCGACTGATCCCAGTATAATCTTCGTCAATTATTCTTCATTCAATTGTTTGCGGGATGACTTCATGGAGCTGAAGTCTGTCGTCGCGCAGATGCAGTTGAAGTTGGATACCGCCACAAACACCATCTCCGATTTACGAGCAGAGGTTGCATCATTGCGCAACTCTGCATGTAGGTCACCGGAGCAGTGTTTTGTAAACAGTCGACGCGGTGCCCAGATTGCATCGCTCGGCAGTTTTGCTACGCCGACTACATCGCCTGCGATAGCGGAATCTTCGCTTGGCGCCGCCCGCTCCCCCGCCCGCATCCCCGCCACCGCCGGTCCCTCTGCCCCTGCAGAGTCGTCTCATGTCACGTCTACCCCAAAGCGTGACTTCGCAGCTGTTGCCGCCTGCCCTCAACGCGAGCGACAACCAACCAAGGGGAAAACAACAAGCACTGTGCCTCCGGTATCTCGGAAGGCACAATGTGACGACGAGGGGTTCACCAAGGTGGAACGGAAGAAGAAGAAGCCCTCGTCTCGAAATCAATGCGGGACCGCCGCACTGACGACCGAAACCCTACATCTGCTGCGTGCTGAGGTTCCAACGACTCAGCTCTACGTGTCCCGGGTTCACTTCGACGTGAAGCCTGAGGACGTCGTGGAGTATGTGAAGCGGAAGACCCAGCTCACCGTGAGGGTTGTGCAGTTGGCATCTCACCGTAATATGAGCTTCAACTCATATATGGTGAGAGTGCCGACTGCCAGTCTATCAACCTACATGGATGCAGCATTTTGGCCGAAGGGTGTTGTGTTCCGACGGTTCCGTGGGCGCCTGCGAGACACCCCGTTTGTGCGTACAGTTCGTACGTAGGTAGTGATAATTTTAGTTTATTATAATCTATATAATATAATTTATATGTATCTTAAGGTATTTATTATATGTAAATATGTTTATTTAATAATTACACTCGAACTGCCGCGATACAGGCCTAGCCTAGTGCGGGGTTCGATGTAAATTATTTATAATAATTGTAATTTTATGTATTAAGTTTTATGAATAAATTGAAAATTGAATTTGATACTAGTAGATATTCAATGGTTTTAACTGTGCCAAAGACGGATCACTCCTGTTGAATACCTAGTGCTACTTTCAATCAGCAGGTCTAAGGTTGGTATCCAGGCCTTGCGAGAATACTAATAACACAGAAATAGGAGGCGATTGGCTAGAAATCATCTGTCGCCAGAGGTATTTCCAGACCGATCCGACTTAGGCGCCTTCAAGAAAAGAACCTATTCCTTCCTTAAATGCCGGCAACGCATCTGCAGTGCCTCTTGATGCTGCAGTTGTCTGTGGGCGGTGGCAATCACTTACCTTCACTTCCACCACCACCACCACCACTACCACTTGCTCGTTTGCCCCCTCTTCCATAAAATTAAAAAAAAACTGTCATGTAGCGGAGTGTGTTTAGTAATGAATTTGTAGGTATAGCTAAAACGGGACAAACTTTAATAAAACCAGTCGTGATCCTGTTTCATTAGTTTCCACTTTGTACATCATTTTTTTAATATAATTACATACCTATGGTGTATACTCGTAGTAATAAATATGTCAGACATCGACTACCATTAGTAGTGAATTAGCAACGCTTGACTGATGAGGGCTCATGATAGATTCCTCGAAATTGAACCAAACACCTACAAATGTAATTACGTCAATTAACTAAATACATTATACTGTCAAAGTCAAAAAGCATTTATTCAGTAGGACCGCTGGGATCACTTAGAATAGTCTTAAAACTAATTTTACTCCTGTTCTTGCGCGACCAATACTCTGAAGAATCGGCAACAAACACGGTTTGGGCCTAGCATTCTTTAGGTGATCCATCCACTGCTTTCATTAATTGCAATGAGTGTGATAGAGCTAGATTAAGTAGCTAGGACTAAACTTGACTTAATTTCATACGCGTTACTCTCCGGAGAAAGTAAGGATTAGTAAGGTGCGATAAACATTTTCTCAGATCTTTTTGTTTATTAATGATGCGATGTGTTGTGTTGTTAGTATAACAAGTCAAGAACCATTGACTTCAAATACTTTATGATCTGGCTTCCTTCTACGTGATCCACCCTCGTCTAAATAGATAATTAAACAAACAAATTGACGCTCTTAAGGGCGCGTACTACCTCAAAACTGCTTCTACTCTGGATCATATCTATAAAAGTATTGAACCAATATTATTGAAAAAAATATTTATTATAGTTAAGGATATAAACTGTTGCTCCATTGTAGTGAAAACACGATTACTAGATACTTTCTCGATAGAAAATAATCACAAACTTCCCTCTGAATTTTACTTAAAAACAAAAGTACTCAATAAATACTTTACTAGACTAGTAAAACTTTGTATCTAAACTCAAGTTAGTACACTACGTGGTCCCGTTGTTCCGAATTTTGATCTTTTTTTGTTTTTGTACTTTTAATTAGCTAAAATGTGTTTTAGCTCCGTAAATAACGCTGCGCATCCATAGCTCTGTACTCCTCACACGCCGAACAAATCACACTCGCTGTCCCGCTTACAAAATGTTGGCGTATTATAGGCCCTTAAATAGTGACAAAGAGCAATTTCATTCCCAATATCTTAGTTAAATAAATATAAATAAGAAAAAAATAGAACGATTCGACGGAAGCGCACATCCGGTTCGTACCGGAAGTTGCGTCAACTCATTAGCTGACGTCACCGAGAGGAAATGGGAACCACGGGAAACAGGGTATTGAGTGGGACTCAGGGGGAGAGCCTTGTATCACTGCGGGAGCTTTTTGCAATAGGTACCATATAAAAGATAACGACTGTATCGCCAAGGCGCAGACGTTTTTTTCAGAACTTTTGTGTAGGCATTCTAGATATTTCTCATAATAAAAACAATGTTATAAAATACTCCTATTGATACACCAATAGTGTTTTTTTTTTTGTTTGCTTTTGGCCGGCACTTTGACTTTTGGGCCCAAAATGTATTACCTCCAGCCCCCCCTAGCCATGTCAAAAATTGCAATAGAATAGAAATCGAATCGACAGATAACGTCAGAGAAATGGGATACTACTTACAGTATAGTATACAACATCATTGGATAACGCTGAGACTCCACCAGCGTCAAATGGCATTAATTGTCAAAACTGCATACATTTTATGTCGAGTATCGCGGCACGTGAGTTCCTGGCATTATGTCAAACTGACGATTTACATAGAGCCAGGTACTCACGTGCCGCGATACTTGACATAAAAAAAAAAAATTATTCATAATCTTTCATAACGTAACAATCGTAAGAGGTAAGTACAAATTAACTTATTTTATAGGTAGATATTCTAAACTTATGCCTGAACTAGGTTATCCTGTATTTCAGGCGAAAAATAGCCTAAATTAATTTACAATAAATAAACATTGCTATCATTACTTTAACCTTCTTATGTTAAAACGTGTAACAAATTTTCTGTATCATCGTACGACATCTTATGCAGGGCATCGTACAGAGCTATCTTACACTTATTGTAATTGAGACTATAGATATCGGCTAGTGCATTCATCCTATTGTATAGGAAGGGTCCAAGAAAAGCTTAAAATTTTGTTAAAATGTATGACTTTTTGGAAATTAATGCCGTAAGACGCTGGTTATTCTGTCGATTCGATTTCTATTCTATTGCGATTTGAGGGGTACCTAAAATACAGTACTTACCTAAATTGCGATTTTAAGCTTATCTACTTAGAATTGCTTAGACTTAAGAAGATAGATCACCGAAAAGAAAGCTATCAAATCATGTTATACTGGTTCTTCATTAGTCTCCTATTGGCCGCGAAGGAATAGGAGTAAGTTCATCTAGCCTTTACGACTGTTTTATGTAAGTTCGTGTGAGTCAGTGGCCAAATCTGGGGACGGAGTTTTTAGGCCGCCTTAAGGCCTCCGTCATGGCTTAATAGCCGGGACCGACAATTTAACGTGCCCTCCAAAGCACGGAAGCGCTCAGATGAAAATGCCACTGCCGGCACCCATCTACTTTACAGACCGTTCATAACGTTGCTTAACTTCGACGATCTATCAAGAACGATTAAGCAAGACGACCACGAGCGCTTCATAAGTGATGAAACATAAAATTGGTCCTTAAAAAATACTTGTTTGCTTTGAAATATCTTAATTTAAAATCAGTAGAAGTAGAAATCAATAATTGCTGGTCTCAGCAAAGCAAGGGTGGATGGGGTGCTAATTAGTTGAAAGGGTTATTATTGGCTACCTGGCGAGGCTACCCTCAGCCCCTCATCTATTTAGATAAGTCTGGAATGACCTCTGGTACTTTGTGTATTGATTTTAATATTATTAAACCTCATTTAGAACATGATAGATCAATTTTATAAGAGTTCTTTTTTTATTTATTTAATGGTTTTGTCGCTTAGCGACCACATCACCCTGATACAACAGAAAATGATAATGAACAATATCAGAAGAAACTTTAAACTTAACTACTTATGTAAACCTAACTCTAATAACTTAACTAAAAACTCTACTTTTTCACAAAAAGGGTCCGCAAGAAAGAGTTCTTTATTCTTGTCCGTGTGGTTATTCTACTCTTCATGCCTCTGAAAGTTTGTTTGTCTACACTAATATTATAAAGAGGAAAGATTTGTTTGTTTGTTTGAATTGAATAGGCCCCAAAACTACTGGACGGATTTGAAAAGTTCTTTCACTATTAGAATCTTGTATTATCCCTGATGAACATAGGCTATATTTTATCGCGGGAAAGTGAAGTTTTCCCGAGGGAACACCACGACGGACAGCTAGTAAAAAATACAAACAAATCAGTTTTCGCAGTTTCATGTAGGGTTCAAAATTATTATCCTAACCCTTAACCGTTCCCAAGCAACTTACCTTGAAAGAACGAAAAACAAATGATCCTATAAGCAGTCCGTAGACCTTTAAACGACCAATGAAAAACGAGAAAATAATGTTCCCGGATCTAAGGGTTAATACTCACTTCGTATACAAATCCGCGTCTCATTCGGAAACCGCTATAAGCTATGTTAGCATTACTATCGAGCACACGGCTCTTACCCGGGTAAGGGTGGGTTTACACTAAGCTGAGACCTTTACTAAATGTTAATTCGATAGTAGAGCATGCAACCTTTGGACTTGGCTTGAAATGACCTAAAAAACGTAAACGTAAACAGGGTCACGACTGACGTGACCACAAGGGACGTTATCTCACAAAAGATCTATCAACACAAAAATGACTAAGCAAGCTATACGAGCGGTTCTATGCAATTGAATCCACTTCATCAAGCGACGATGACTCTTCAGCCAAGGCATCTAGAGATGGTGATCGTCAGTTATCCGGTTGACAAACTAACACACAGTTGCTCAAATTGATATGTATACCTTGCCCACATTCGGTACATACTAAAATTTAGCAGCAACTCCATACGTCCGGATAATTCGGAGTTCTCACGATGTTTCCCTTCACCATTTAGAGCTGCAGAACAATTACGTACCAATACATTAGCTAGACATTACGTTAGCGGTGGTATGGGCATGTAATGCGGAGGGATGAAAGTCACGTAACTAAAAGGGTGATGGAAATAAATGTGGATGGATATGTGAGTAGAGGTAGACCAAAGAAAAGATAGATTGATTGAAAGAAGATATGGGTAAGAAAAGAGTGATTACGAAGATGACGAGTGATAGGGGAGAGTGGAAGAGAACATGTTGTGCCGACCCCGCATAAGCAGGAGAAGGACAGGCAAATGATGATGATGACATTGTCTGAGACATAAAATCGACGATCTAATAATTTTAAATCGAGGTACCACCTAGAATATTCTAAGACGATTGTGATCAAACTAAATAAATATTTATTGACTTTATTATCCACGAAGAAGAAACTAGAAAAGCCAATGTAAATCACTTCTCAAGGACGCATATCGTATAGGCCTCTGTTATCCCGAGCCAGAGGGCAGACGAGAGCCTCCAAGACTCCTCAGAACCAGTAATTGGATCCCTGCTTTATCTCGTGCTGATAAGTATTGTAGAGATGGTAGATGCATTTTAATTGGAAAGTTGCAGATAGTAGGATTTATTAATTACTAATAAACTTAGGCCTATACATAATTGGAGGAGGCAACCCCCAAGTTCTCCCTTATAATTCTTTTTTTTGTTGGTAAAGAACGTACCAATTTTACTTAGTTTAATTTTAAGTTTGTTTTTTTTTTTTTTTTTTTTCAACATATTATTATGCGATATATAGTGAAAGCTGTTTATTTAATTATTTATTTAGTTGCACCAACAAAGTGAACACCAACATTAAAATAATTAAAAATAGAACTGTTGTATACTGTAAATTGTTATATATATCAGAAATGTGTTTTTACTATAATTATATTTGGAAATGTTTTAATATATATGATGTGGTATACTAATAAATAAACCCATGCCCACACAACGGGACGCTGTAGTGCCTGGGACATTGTTTGAGATGGAATAGGCTTGCCCAGCACCTAAACCATCCTCTCAGCTTAATCAGCCTGGTCCACAGGAAAAACAACGTCAATACGTGTGGAGCTGGCTAAGCTGCGGGTTTCCTCACGATGTTTTCCTTCACTGTTAAGAGCTCGTGATAAAGTGCGTATAATTTTTTAGAAACGAAAAATCCATTGATGCTCGGCTGGGATTCGAACCCTCGGATTGAAAATCGAGGCACAACCCCATTCGACCAACACGGCTCATGTAATACTAATAATGCTTTTAAAACACAACGAAAAGCTGTGTATGTTTGCTCACGTTTCGCAAAATTTCAAAATTTCGCGTCGACTCTTGGCTCGTCTCTTGGCTCAATTGGGAAAGCGTCACCAATCGGTGAATCGCATCGGGTGCGCATTTTCATGTTGTCTACCGTGCCCTGGGGATTTACTATCGGTGATGGAGTTTTTTTTGCTTTATAGAGTTACTAGTCAGGCGTAGCTTCGCTTGCTTGGTACGTGGTACCAAGTGGTACTAACATTTTATACATATATTTTACTATTCCAGACTATTATTCTTCTTACTAAGATCTAAGTTTCATCCAAATCGGACTTTACGGCGTGATTGAAACACAAACATCATACAAACTTTCAGATGTAAGTATAGACTATTCCAGGCACCGGTCCCTCACAAAACAGGTTTTATAAGTAGGTATTCTGTTCAATTATTTTGATTACATTCATAATTTTCTAAGTATATTTGTTATTTGTATTTTTTTGTGAAAGAAATAAATAAATATTACTATTACTATAATATTAGTAGGATTAATAAAGGCACTATTACCTCGTTAGTTTAGTTCTAAATTATTCAATATTCCGTTTGATAAAGTGCCTGTGACATTGTTGAATAAGACGCAATTTACACAATACCATCATTCTGGCATACCATTGCCTCTTGCCACGGAATATTAGCTCTTGTTCCGTTGAGTTTGAGAAAGCAGTACAAGAATGGAGTACCAGAATCCTGTAAATGTCGTTTTAGGGTTATCTAAACCTTCACCATTGAATCCACAACAGGGATACATTATTTCAATCAAAGCAAGGTAACAAAGGCTTGTTCAAGTTGATTACTGAATAACTGAATATTAAACATTAATACACATTTCCTCACACAACGATTCTCAATTAAGCTACAGGTACCTTACACTCATTATGAACGGCGTAGCTCTGTACCGAATATCATTTTACCGCTTAGATGTGAAACTTGGGAATAATTATTTAAGGTTTCACCAAACTTTATCTAACAGAGCGTTAGTTACCCGTACATCAAATTTAGTACGAAAAATATCACAGGATTAAGATTTTAACGAACCGTTACGATTGTTTTGTGCTCCATCATGCTCAAACAAAGGAATATCTTAACAAGCTGCTAAATCTAATCGCTGGTCTGGTGGCCCAAGGATTTAGCATGGTACCTCCTATCTTAGTGGTGGCCAGTTAGCTCACTGACAGTTGACATCGTACAAAATTAAAAATATGTCACAACGTCCGAAAAACGTCAAAAAGTTCGCGCCATAACCATAGCAACTGACATAACAACGAAGTTTGAAGGAAATATTCCCTAACCGCGATTTACTAACCAGCTGTTGACTTTGGTGAAACTAGCCCTAAAAAATTTTGTTTTTTTTTATAGTGTTAATCCACTCTTGGTATCTCATTTAGAAATCTTATCTAAATTTTTTATTCCGACGGGATTCGAACCCGCGACCCGCTATTAACCGATAAATTTGAGCTTATCAAGAACTTCGAATCTGACGTCAGGGGTTCCGTGGCCTAGCGGTTGAAGGCACTCCGGCTTTAGGAGGATCGTCTGATCGTCGCGGGTTCGAGTTCCGTCGGAATCGAAAATTTTGATAAGACTTTTCATTAGCCCTAAGGCTGTTTTACACCTTACCTTTTCTATTTAGCTAAATTAGAAATTTTATTATGCTTGTTTTTCTCTTCGTCTAAACATGTCAGACTATCATTTCAGATTGCACCATTTTGCACTAAATTTCAGTAGTCTCAGAGTTCCAAGATTTTCACTATCTTATGAGACATGGACATAGCGTCGTAGCACAAGCGTAGCACATGGCGTAGCACACGGCGTAGCTCGTAACACTCGTTAGCGCATAAGTAAGTTCGTATGAGTCAGTGGCCAACTCTGGTGACGGAGTATTTAGGCCGCCTTAAGGCCTCCGTCATGGCTTAACGACTTAAATAGCCGGGACCGACAATTTAACGTGCCCTCCGAAGCACGGAAGCGCTCAGATAAAAATGCCACTGGCGGTCACCCATCCACTTACGGACCGTTTCGAACGTTGCTTAACTTCGACGATCTATCAAGAACAACTAAGCAAGCACGACCACAAGCGCTTCGTTAGCGCATCAAAGCAGCTTATAAGCAGCTCTTTAAGTACATACCTAAGCACCTACCTACTTTTTGCACTGTTTTGCTCATGTGTCTGTGTTGTAATGTTGCGTCAAATAAATCATTTATCTATCTTATGAGAAAAGGACTCGCACGCTGAAATGGACTTGAATGAAAATGAAGAATAAGCTGCTTTTCATCATAAAACAGTGAATTCCTATGGAATTTTGACGAGTAACACCGCGTGGCACAGTTAATATTTTCATAAACTCTTATCCACAACGAATACAACAACATAATCAAATCTTTTCCCCATTTCTGATTGAAAAACCTTCTTTGAGAGTTTCGATTAAAAATAATGCTTTGTGCATGAAGCTGGGTTTTTACGTCATCTACGTCGTTTTACGTCGTTTTACGTCGTCATCTAACAGAAATTATTATTATTAGGCCATTCTCGTCTCACAGAAATGTAGCTTAGCCGGTTCTCCTGCTAAATTTGGGACTTTAAAGGATATTCTTAATTTAACTTGCAAGGAATCCAAGTTCCAGACAAAGTTGCACCGAGGTTTGCATAATGTATACCCTTTTGGATCCAAAGTTCTATTTACAGCGTAGCTTGTACCTTGTCTTGCGATCTGACAATTACCTACAATGTTTCAGCGTTGTTTTGATATTGTAATGATATAATAGTGCACGACAATGAGTCTATTTTAAGATGCATTGAATTTTACACGATGCGGTTTTTCGTAAGATTTGCTAAGCACCGCCCATTGAACGTGCCGACGACTGTCGTCCACGACAAATTGCTTACGCTCAGAAAAACTGCCGTGCGATACGATATCGTATGGGTTAAAATCGTATCGTGAAATACCTTAAGTCGCATAAAAAGTATTTTCACTGCACTTTGGTTCGATAGATACTTGTGTAAAAATGTCATATTATAACTATTACAAGTAATTACTAGCTCTGCAGCTTGCGGTGTTACCCGCTGTCCCTGGGAGTATTTCACTTTCCGGGATGAAAATGGACTGGACTGGACTGATGATGTGCGTAGATTAGCGCTGAGTCCAGCCCAACTGCCGAATATTTTTATGTCTGTTTTTGTTAATTTCTGTATATGCTCTTTCTGGCAATAAATGTATTTGTATTTTGTATTTATTTGTATTTGAAATGCACCTCCTTAACTTTCATCCAATTCCGTTACTTTTTTAGAGTGAAGGAGCAAAAATCCATTATTCCATCTAATTTTTTGTCTCACAGTCAGTATAAAGCCGGTCAAGTAATACTTGAACTCGTGTTGAGAGGATACCGAAAACGTCTTACGGTTTTCCTGTAGATAAGTATTTAATTTTCTGTATTTTTTTCTTGGTAACCGCGCCAGATACTTTTATACATAGGTAGGTACATTCTAAGATAAGGAGGTGTTTATGAATGGTTCAAATAATACCAATTAGCTATATGACTGACAATAGGGTCTTCAAATCAAGAGTAAATAGGTAAATAGGAAAGCATGCTTCATTAGACCTCTTAACATAAGGCACTCTGCCTTATGAGGTCAAATGCTGACCTCATCATCATCATCATTTCAGCCTGGTATCACCCACTGCTGGGTATAGGCCTCCCTTCTTTTATGCCAGTCTCCTCTATCTTGCGCCTCTCGCGTCCAAACATTTCCTACGACCTTCACTATGTCGTCGACCCAACGTGCTTTCGGACGACCTCTATTCCGGTGGTCCGATCTTGGCCACCATTCGGTCAAAGATTTACTCCACCGGCCATCACCTATTAAATTAAAAAAAAACCTACCTATTTAATTAAAAAAAATAGACCTTCAAAACCTTAAATAAGATATCAATCTGGGTGTACGTTTTTTTAATTTCAACGTAGAGCAAGGTAGAGCCTTTTAAAAGTGCTCCGCGCCCGATTTATGATTGGAGCCATAAAGAATATGACTTCCAACCCAAACGTATTTATTTTCTCGGGAACTTCCGGACAAATATTTTTCGACCTACCCACACAATTTTTCCGCAACAATGAGTTTCATTATTTATCTTATACATTGCTTGTACCAAGGACTTTAAACAATGATTATCGTCATTATTTTCCACAGCTAAGCTTGAATATACTAAAAACCGTTTTGTATTTTACAGTTCAATCGAAGCCTGTTTTGGGGTCTGAGGTCTAATTTGACTTAAGAGCTGTTCGATTTCGCGTGCAAAACTTTTTAATGGTAGTTGCGAAGTTGCTCTGTAATTTGAACAGGCGTTTTACAGTGAAGTTGAATGATACAACACGATGGAACAAAGTTTCTGAGATTGGTTGAAAGAATATTTGTAATTATTTCTAATCTCCAAGTCAAAAAATACGAATAAATCTTTTACAAACCCAATGAAAACGTACGGATTAAACACCTGACTGGGTACGAATAGGTAGGGCTTTCACATTTTTCATTTTTGAAAATTTCTGATCGCACATGTCCACGCCGTACGCGCCGCTGTCATTTTTCTATAGAAAAAATACTGATGACGTCAGAAAATGCGGCTCGCTTCTGACGTCTCAGCATTTCCTATAATGAATTGATAGTTCGGCGCGTTCGGCGCGAATGGGTCGTGAGTGCGACTACCTTTAAGGCGCGTTAAGCATTTTTTGAGATGAGAATAAGTTCTTGTATTTGCCTCGAAAAGGGACTGCTCGCTCACCAACACCTACCAGTAGCGCTATCTAGTTCTGTACTCGGTAAACTTTCACGGCAGTATTTTTACATTTTTAAAAGCTCATTAAGCTCATAACTAAACTGGTGAAGTCATTATCATTCGATCTTTAGATTTCCTATTTATTTATTTTTATTTACTTGTTCGAGTTTTCACTGCCCTCCGCACTCCCGGGAGTACCACGGTTTTTTTCACATTCAATGTGTGAAAAAAAATCTCTGTGTAATATTCGTAATTGTAGGTACCTAGCTACTTTATAAAAGGTGGGAAGAGAATTCATTTAATTCCAAGGTTTCATTTTGTAAACAATAGAGCTTAAGAAAGGCTTTTACGAGTGGAAATGAAAGAAGAATTTGCTCATAAGAGGGATTTGTGAGGGGCTGAGGTAGGTTACGTGGTTTATGTAAAGCACCTACTATGCCCTACTTTTGGATCTGAACGGAAGGAAGGAAAAAGGAAACACAAAAAGTAGGTAAATATCTGTAAACAGAAGCACAGTAGACATTTTGTGATCTTCAGATATTGGGGTAGTCGAAACCACGTCCAAATAGAGTAATTAGTCATTCACAGCTGAAGCTCATCGTCTATTGAACTATCTACCTAACTGATTTTGGTTTTACGATCAGATTATTCCTGACGACCTCTGTGGCGCAGTGAGTGAAGGCCCGCTTGGGACACAGAAGGTTGCGGGTTCGATCCCCGCCGCGAGATAAATGTTTGAATGATCTGTGTTCTATGTATCTATAGGTCTGGGTGTTTCTATGTATAATATGTATTTACAAATAAAAAGTATATGTAGTATATCAGTTATCTGGTTCCCATAGTACAAGCTTTGCTTAGTTTGGGGCTAGATGATGCTGTGTGAATGTCCAGCATTATTTATTTATTCCTACATTACCTACCTTCGACTATTGGTCTTTACTTTAAAGATAATATTAATAAACCTGTCTCTTTCAATTATTTACAGTTAATTTCCCACTGAAACACGCGAGTGGTCAATTACCCAGAACAAAACCGTTTTCAAAATTAATAATGAAAGCTACTCCAAAACAAACCAATATAAAGTTTATCTTCAAAGATATCAATCAAAAGTAGGTACGGGCGGGTCAATGACCCGCTATCGATCGCGGGAACTGGGTCACACCGCTGACAATGCAGCGCCTGATACATAAAGATGGGCAACGCGTATTGCATTTCTGTTTTAGACAAGCGATTATATTATGTCAGGCGCTAGAGCGGTGACCTGAACTTTATTCACCTGAGTTAATTCAATAGGGTGAAATTTGTGTGGCAAAATCGTTAATGTATAGAATTCCGGGCTTTTTGATTGAAGAATCTGAATTTAAGATTCTTATTTCAGCAAGACATTCAGGATATGTGACGAGCCTACCAACAAACACTTTTTGATTAATAAGCTACGACATTTTTTAATTATTATTATTATCAGCCCATTGGATCCCACTGCTGGGAGCCTCCCTTCTTTTTTAAAAGCTTTTAATTAACTTGCAATGTTTGCATGTATGTATGTTTGTCCGGGTCAAATCTTGCAAGCTTAATTTGATCTACTTCCCGGTGTCCGATTGAGCTGAATTTTGTTACACTTATGAGTCCTCGGTGACAATGCAATAATATGGAAGAGCGAGCTGATTTGATGATGGAGTCAAGAGCTGTTCCAGGGAACTCCTCAGATAATAGGCCGATTGAGTTGAAACTCGGTTCGTAGATTAAGTATCATTTAAAATTTTCAAAAATGGTGACAGCGAGCTCATCTGATAATGGAGAACGGAACTCCTCAGGTAGTAGGCCGATAGAGTTGAAACTCGGTTTGTAGATCAAGTATCATCTAAAATTTAAAATATAATGACTGCGAGCTGATCCGATGATGGATAACGTAACTCCTTAGAGGTTCAATCAGATCACGGTAATCCATTAAAAGCTTACGTAGGTATCTTTCCAATACTTTTAGATTTTATAAGACAAGTTAAATCGCAACTCGTAGTGAGAAGATTTACTATCTTGGTGCCTTGTAAGAGTTTTATATGTATGAAGGTGATTCAGTTAACAATTCTATCATTCTTACCGTAGGTTTTATGGCGAAGGTCTTATTTATTCAAAGGAAGTCGTAAAAGGTGGCAGAGTATTATGGAACCGATCGACCCAAAGTACTTTTTTACTCCTATTAAAAAAACGGGCCATGTTTTAATCTCACACACAAACGTAAAATCATTTTTTAAGAAAAAAGCTGAAAACCCTTTATTTTCTTGCCCTTGATTTTAAAGTACCTACATTACCAAAATGTCGTTTGGATTAAGTAAATAAAAAAAAACAATTCATATAGCTCTAACAACCTTCAAGTAGACGAATTCGACATTATTGAAGCTAACCGAGCAGAAACTTTATTCAAATCCTGTGTAAACTCACCCCGTCCTCTTGTTTACCAGTCGGATTGTTTTCTTTAGATTTCTTACTAACTTACCTACTCTACGTTTTTTCGTTTAATTTTGGATTGTGACGTTTTGTACCAACTCTTGAATAACCAAGTGCCCTAAACCCATTGATAGATAGATATATTATTTATTCATAAAACGTACTTTACAATAATAATAAATAATGCTGGACATTTCGCACAGCATTATCTAGCCCCAAACTAAGCAAAGCTTGTACTATGGGAACCAGATAACTGATATACTACTTATATACTTTTTTGTTTGTAAATACATACATATAATACATAGAAACACCCAGACCCGAGATAAATATTTGCAGATCATACAAACATTTATCCCGCGGCGGGGATCGAACCCGCAACCTTCTGCGTCCCAAGCGGGCTTTCACCCACTGCGCCACAGAGGTCGTCAATCTTGGATAGCGGTGCTTTAAATCCTATGTCCTTGCATCCTATTGCACTAGCATGAAACGACAGTAATAAGGGTGTCATCGTCAGCCTATAGCAAATCCACTGCTGGACATAGGCCTCCCATGAGCGCCATTGCGCCCTGTCCTCCTGAAGGCAATAAGTACTTAAAGTCTCTGAATTCATCATTTCATATCACTGGTGGTGGAGGTTGTGGAGTCCGACTTATGGTTACACATCGCCTAATATTATCGCTCTAAAAAAATAAGATCCGCGTTACGTGATTGGTCAGTTTCTGGACTCTATGAACTTTTCGCAATATACTGAGTACCGCGGAAATGCCGCAGTTTCAATTCTGCCCGATGTGATCCTACCAGCTTAAGTATAAAGAGAATGACGTCATTAAAATATAATAAAGAACCATTATCGATGTGCCACTCATAAAAGGACACTAAAACTTTTATGGTGTATTTTATGTGGCCGTAGTTGCTTGGGTTATGGAGAACTAGACTACCAGCCGGCTTTATATTGGGACATTCTTGGTTAGGTTCCTTTTGAAAATGTATTTATTAAAAAATATAAGAAAATAATAATACATTTTTATTTATATGGGAGCCCGTGATGTGATGTTCGGCCGCAGGGCAAAGTCCGCTCTCCATCTCGTTTTGAAAATTACGGTTTAAAAACTTAACAAAACTAACTTCATCGACGTAGAAAATTACAAGCGAGGAGTGTTTTATCCTATGTAAGAATACATTTAAAACTAGGTACGTGTTTTTTTACTTAAAGGACACCACAGCATGCAAAAATTCTGAACAGACTTACAGACTTATAAAAGTTCTATATGACAGAACTAAATTTATTTTAATATACATAAAATATGAATGATTTTTATGTATTTAAATGGGAAATATAGTAACTGCATCTTTTAAAGTGGAATAATGCATTAAAAATAAAATATTTCTTTAAAAAATACTTCTAGAGAATGTCAGGGTAAGTCTGTATATTATGCTAAACAAAACAACAATTAAAAAGCAGATCTGAGGTAAGTGTGAGTTCACCTTCCACAGTCAGGATCCGAATTATAAATTATCAAAATATATCATTATCAAATTACCTAAGTAGTACCTAAGCTTTAAAATATGGCAATATCATTAATGCATTCCAGGTATAGTAAGTTATTATTCATGAACTCTGAAATGCCTGCCTGTAATAATTTTTAACAAAATTTTTAGCTAAAAACCGGCCAAGTGCGAGTCGAACTCACGCACAATGGGTTCCGTACCATTTATTATATATTCTGTTTTTTAATTTGTTGTTATAGCGGCAACAGAAATACATCATCTTTGAAAATTTTAACTGTCTTACTATCACGGTTCACGAGAACATCCTGGTGACAGACGGACAGCGGAGTCTTAATAATAGCGTCCGGGTACGGAACCAAAAAAAAAGTAAGTTCATATGAGCTGGTCCATGGTCTGGTGATGTAGTTCTTTAGGCCACCTTAAGACCTCCGTAGGCGGCAGCGCATGCTGACCGATCAGAACATTGCATGAATACCTCAATAATATATTTTTTTAATATCATTCCCCTTCAATCATTGACATGATTAAAATGCTTTTCTCTATAGTAGCACAGAATACAATGATAGTAGTATGATTGTCTCTATAACCCGATCGCACAATTGGCCGCGCCGTACGCGCCGTAGTCATTTTTCTATACAAAAAGTGCTGATGACGTCAGAAAATGCGGCTCGCTTCTGACGTCAGCAGCGAATTGACAGTTCGCCGCGTTCGGCTCGGCTGGACTGTGCGACCACCCTTAGTACTCGTAGTAACTTGCAAACGGACAGCAAAGTAGGTACGACGAAAAAAAAGAAACGATCTTCCTTTTTTACAAACTTGACACTGAACTCTAAATATAAAACAGTATGGTCAGAGTACCTAGTCAATCCAGTTAGTCGGTATAATGAACCCATCGGTGTTCTACGTGATCTTGACTTGTATCAGCTGTATGCTCCAAGTTTTGGCTCATACAGATGTGTATCATACACAGAACAATGAAGAAAACAATAAAAACGCTGAAGACCTGCCAAAGAAGATTGATCTACTCATTAACCTTGGGCATACAAACACAAATGTCTTTGACAAGGAGCTTAAAAGTGTTCAAGATCAGTTCTCGCAGAAGTCCAACTTATCCCTTGTCTCCAATATATATCAGAAGGAGTTTGAGGAGATACAGAAAGTTCTGCAAGACTTCTTATTGACGAATGGAGAACTAGTTGGTGACAAAGAAGATAATCAAAGAAGACACAAAGAAATTAACCATCAGCAAAATAATACAAGCGAGCGCTTGCATTTGGAAGAAGAAAGTAAGATGGTCGCAGATCAATTCAGTGCGAACTTTGCACTGCAGGAAACATCAGAGCAAAGATATCCTCGAAGAGTAGTTGCTGAGAAAATAATTCAGGAGTCTGTAGATCCTTATACTACCTTCCAAGATTCATTACTGGACTTACCAGCGCTTGTGGAAAAACACGGATTCCAGGCGAAGGAATATACTGTCCAAACAGAAGATGGATACTTATTAGGCTTGCACAGGATGTGGAAGAGAGGAAAAAAAGCAGAAGGAGATCCAGTACTACTGATGCACGGTCTTCTCCAAAGTGGTGATTGTTGGCTTGGCGCAGGTTCAGAGTATGGATTAGCCTATTTACTTGCTCAAGACGGTCACGATGTATGGATCGGCAATATCCGTGGAAACCACTACTCCCGTGCTCATGTCTCTCTTGATCCTGGATCCAGCTCCTTCTGGCAGTTCTGCTCAGACGAGCACGGGAAATTCGACCTTCCAGCTATTATGGATAAGGTTCTAAACGAAACTGGAGCAGAGAAATTGAACTATGTAGGGTTTTCGCAAGGAGGTGGAATTTATCTGATCATGTGCTCCGAACTTCCTCACTACTGTGGCAAAGCCAATGTGGTGATTGGAATCAGTCCTTCTGGAAGACATCTTATGACAAAATCTTTAGTTTTTAGATTTTTGTGTGTGTTCTATGAGGTGAACGAGAAAGTGCTGCACGATTCAGGGATTTACGAGGTTTTTCCCAAAAATGGACTATTGCAGAATTTTTTGAACTTTTTCTGTCGAAGATCAGACTTAACTCTTCAAATCTGCGAGCTGATGAAGGATCTCTTAGACAGCCATCATCCTGGTTCTTTTACAAAAGCGTCTATCTTCAGCATGGTTTCAAGTTTCCCATCTGGCACATCTGTCCACAACATGGCTCGGTACGGCCAAGCTCTCAGATCTAACAGCATCTACAAATTCGACTACGGTCTAAAAAAGAACTGGCAACTGTACGGTAGACCTGAACCTCCTGAATACAACGTAAGTGCTACAACAGTGCCTGTGGTTGTTATTTATGGGAGGAATGATGGGATTGTGGACAAAGATGACATCCAGTGGCTGGTTCAGAAGCTCCCGAACGTGGTAGAAGCGTTTAAGGTAAAGGACGTGTTGTGGACGCATATTGATGGCTCTTACAGCCAGCATGTACCGAAACTTCTGTACCCTAAAATCAAGGAATATCTAAATAAAATCAAATAGACAAAACTTGTTGGCTATTATTTACAGAAAAGTCCACGAGCAATCGTAAGGCTATAGCTAAACTAAAACATCCAATGATCAATTTCAATTTTGTCCAATGATCATTTTGTGTTCATGATAATCAGTTACCCAGTCCTGATCATTTAATTCCCTGAGTCATGGGTATCAAAAACTGACCATGCCACAACGCGAAATTCAAACTAGCATCTCTTGCGTCTCTCACCCACCACGCTACCGAAGTCACCTTTCTTACGAACATTCCACAGGGATCATGTGACCATATAAGTGACAAAAACTTCGCAAACCGTAGACATTTTCTTTAACTTTGTGTAACTTAGTTGCAACTTATTCCCTAAGCACGTTATCGTATTAATACAAGAAGCGGCCCAAGTTTGTTTACTAGGAAAAGGTGTACTCGTAGACTCCACTTGACATTTTTATTAACCCCTTCACGACACGGGCTGTAAAATAAACACTTGCTAGGATTACCAGGTGCTTTTTATTTTTTAGGGAAAATGTTTTGTAATATCTTTAAGAAAGAGCTTGGAAAATTGTAAAATTTTATGCGAAGTAAATATTGATAAGTAGATTGTTTTAAGCACGATTCTCGTTAGATAAAAGAATGGTTTAAGGACAAAAAAATATAAATAGGCAATTATTTTTTTCCCAGCAACCTTTACAAGGTAGTCGTTAAGTGCAGGCTGCACAAGATCGATCGCTGTAGAAATTGATGGGGGAGGCCTATGTTCAGCAGTGGACACTAGAGGGCTGAGATGATGATGATGATTATGTTTTGGCTCTACCCTAGGCTAATTATGAAAATAATCAACTTGTCTTTGTGTGTCTGGTGACGACGTTTTTAGGTCACTTATAAACCGTCATGGCTTAATCGAGAACTACAATTTAATGTACCTAATCACTCGATATGTTGATAATGGCATTAGCGGTCTACCATCCAATTTGTGATCGCACAGTGAAATGCTATAAGTCTATTCAGTCTCTCTCTGGTCTGCAGAATAAACAGATATAGTAGGTTACCCCAAATCAGAGCAAATGAGGGCAATTTACGAGTTGACATTTTACAACTACCCCCATTGTGGGGAGTAATGCCTTAATTAATATTAATCAACGTTTGGACGTAATTTAATATCGCGATTACAGTCATTGTTTGGGAAGATTCGTGTGTTGAAATGTTATTCTCTATTATTTTACATTTCAGTTTTAAACTATAGAAAAAGGGGTAATTTGGTCAGACTTTTGCCCATAGTAGTAGTAGTAGTAGTTAAACTACTACTACTACTATGACTATGTCGTGCTTGCTTAGTCGTACTTGATAGATCGTCGAAGTTAAGCAACGTTCGAAACGGTCTGTAAGTGGATGGGTGACCGCCAGTGGCATTTTCATCTGAGCGCTTCCGTGCTTCGGAGGGCACGTTCAATTGTCGGTCCCGGCTATTTAAGTCGTTAAGCCATGACGGAGGCCTTAAGGCGGCCTACAAAATTCCGTCACCAGAGTTGGCCACTGACTCATACGAACTTACTTACTTAGTCACAATTATAAACCTTAAGAACAATATATGACATCCAAATATAAACTAATACAACTTTTATTAGTTTACAATGCTTATTTTCTTTAGAATTACAAATATTTTCCCCAACCAATACAATTTTTCCTTCCCGCTATCCCAAATCCTTCTTCTTCTTCTTTATTCCAGTTCCGACCCATCAACCTTTTTTTCTCATGGCGTCATGACAATAATGCGCACTGCATCATTCTGCTCATGTCAATGTCATCAGCTGCTCACTGATATCCGTCGCTTCCAAAGAGTACCTATGCATCTGCATGTCTCTACGTCGCCTTCTCAAGATTTCCAACAGAAACGCTTGATAGCTCGCGACCGCGCGAGACTGCTCGAGCCGGCGCGAGGCTTGGCCACACCTTTTGCATTCTATATCTTGTCGATAATGTCTTGTTACGTATTGTCGCTGCTAATTCAGTGTGCATTGAGCCTTATGGTGAAATCGTTTTTGAAATAAGTGTTAATGAAACAGCAAAGAAAGTTTAATTTGAGTAATTTATTTTAATTTTTGCACTCCACAATGTGACCGCCATTGCACGGTAGAACAGAGAGGGAGAATATGGCCACCGGAAGTGGTTATATTCTTTTTAAATTTATAAAATGTTGCCATACATAAGCAATCAATATTTTCTATTTCTAATAAACTAAATAATCTTTATGTTCTGTATTGAACATAAGTTGGGGCGGGCAATACCACCAACTTAAATTAAGTTTACTCGTACATTTTTTTTAATTTTTACATTAATCTCAAAACTGAATTTAGGTTCTAAATTATTTACATTTTACTTTCAATTAACTTAATCCTAACTTACTTTTTAACTTTAACTTATTTTTATCTTAACTTAATCAGAATTATCGTTCAAAGGCAAAGGACATAATTTTGTATATGACCGTAGATAAACATTATTTTTAGGCCCCATTCTAACTTCAGCTACTGTAACTTTACCATCTGGTCCAGGTATTGTTTTTACAATTCGCCCCATGGGCCAATTTAGAGGTGCAATATCTTTCTGTTTAACAATAACTAAATCTCCTTCTTCAATATTTTTAGAACAATTTTTCCATTTAGGTCTATTTTGCAAGGAAGTTAAATAGTCCTTAGACCAGATTTTCCAAAAATCTTGTTTTACTTTTGTACAAATATTCCAAAATTTTAATCTATTTATGTTTTTATCAGTCACATCTATCTCTGGGTAGCTTGTGAGTGAGGTTCCCACTAGGAAATGACCTGGAGTCAGATAATTTAAGTCTGAAATTTCACTACTCAGAGGTAGAAGCGGTCTGGAATTTAAAATTGATTCTATCTGTGTAAGAACAGTATTAAATTCTTCAAATGTTAAAGATACATTCCCAATCACTCTCCTGATGTGATGTTTTGCACTCTTTACTCCGGCTTCCCAAAGCCCACCAAACTCAGGAGAGTAACTAGGTATGTACTTGAATCTAATTAACTTATTTGAGCAAAAATTCTCTACATTATCTTTATTGGACTTTGATGAATGCAATTCATACAAATCCTTCAATTTATTTGCAGCACCTATAAATGTTTTTGCATTGTCACAATAGATATAGGATGGTTGTCCTCTCCTAGCTATAAATCTCTGGAGGCATGCCAAGAAGGCTGCTGTAGTCATGTTGCTGACCAACTCAAGGTGGATGGCCTTGGTAGCAAAACATACAAATAGTGCAACATAACCTTTTGTGATAATAGGATTTCTAATCCGGGCTACCTTAATGTCAAATGGACCACAGAAGTCTACACCTGTAATTTCAAAAGGTCTGCTCATTGATATTCTTTGTGAGGGTAAAGAACCCATTAATTGTTTAGCAGCTACTGCCTTAAGACGGAAACATTTAACACATTTGTGAACTATCTTCTTAACTTCTCTAATGCCATTTAATAGCCAGAATTTTTGGGAAAGTGAACTTAGCACTAGCTTAGCACCAGCATGTAGAAGCCTCAGATGTTCCTTTATAATAATTAAGTTGGTAATGTGGTTGGACTTTGGAAGTATGATTGGATGCTTTTTATCATACAACAAGTTAGGCGCATTTTGTAAGCGACCTCCTACTCTTAGAATAGTATTGCAGTCTAAGAAGGGGTGCAGACTAGCCATATGGTTCTTAATTTCATTTCCTTTCTGTAACAACTGAATTTCATTTGCAAAAGCCATATGCTGAACATGCCTTATAATAACTAAATTAGAAAGCTGTAGCTCTTTAGGCATCAATGAACCAACTAATTTATTGTTTGAATTTAGACAGTTATGTTTAAATCGTAAGAGTAGAGCAATAACTCTTTGAAGTTTGTTATAATCTGAGTATTTATCAAAAATACAATCTGAATTTAATGAAATCCTTTGTTGTACACTACATACATTGTTTTCAATCTGGGGGGTTTCATCAATATTTTGTGAAATTGATTCAGCAATATTGTGCTGAAAATTTGTATCTAGCAAGCTGGATGGGCCAGACCACCATAGCTGGTCGGCTTGCAATTTATGAGGAGCAATACCCCTTGATAATATATCAGCAGGATTATCTATTCCCTTTACATGAGACCATGTGAAATCTTTGGTTAGGGTCCTAATTTTATGGACTCTATTGGAGATATAGGCACCCACAGGCTAGTACCACCTGAGAATCTGTGTATAAAAACACTTTGAGATTTTTATACCTAATTTGAAGAGTTGTATAAACTCTAGAAGAGAGTTCTGCAAGGAGTAGAGCACCATTGAGCTCTAGATTTGGGATGGTAAGTTTTCTATTGAGAGGTGCAACCCGGGACTTTGAACATAATAACCTCATTTCTACATTTCCATTCTTGGATACAACCCTAAGGTAGAGACAACAACCAGTTGCATTCAGTGAAGCGTCAGAGTATCCAACAATTTCTATTGACTCTACATTTTCCATACTAGCAGAATTTATGACTCTAGGTATTTGGATTGTGCCCATCTCATTTAAGCTCATCAAAAACTCTTTCCAACTTTTCAGTATGCTACTGGGCAAAGTGGAGTCCCAGTCAACCTTTGTTTTCCAAATCTCCTGCATTAACAATTTAGCTTTAACTACTATAGGTCCTATTAGACCAAGAGGGTCAAAAATCTTCCCTATGAAACTTAAAATATCTCTTTTTGTTTTTAATTTATCATGATCTTCTGTCATGGGACATGTAAATAGCAATTTATCAGTAATTATATCACATTTCAAACCTAATGTTTTAACTATGTTGTCTTTATTGAGATCAACTTGTTCAATGTATTTTATTTTGTCAGGTAAATCGTTGAGTGACTGAGGAGAGTTAGAACACCACTTGTGTAATTTGAAACTTCCTAATTTCATCAACTCAATAAGTTGTGTTTTGAGCTCTTGAATGTTCTCTATACTATCCGCGCCAGTTATGACATCATCAATGTAGGTATTTAACCTTAAAGCCTCCGCCGCAAGCGGGTACTCATTTTGATAAATACTCGCTAGCTAGAGCTAGCGAGTATTTATCAATTTATCATTTGTCTGATAGATCAGACACCTAGTGCTCAAAAAGGTAGAGGATTTTAAGCCGTAAGTAATTGTTTGCAGCTGTAAACAAGCAATGGGCTTACTAGGATGATCCCGCCAAAGAATATTTTGCAATGGCCTGAATTTCTCATTTATGGATCACATACGGAACATTTTCTCTACATCACACATTAGTGTATACTGGTAAGAGCGAAATAGCAGTAGTATGTTGAATAAGTCATTTTGAACTATAGGTCCATTTAACATGGCATCATTTACGGATAGGCCATTTTTTGATTTTACATTACCTCCAAAAACTACTCTTAATTTTGTTGTTTTGCTACCTTCATTCAGGACAGCATGGTGAGCAAGGAAATACACAGGATCATTATTGATATCATATTGACTTATATCAACCTCCTTGGCATGACCCAGCTCTACATATTCATCGATGAACCTTTTATACTTTTGAAAATAATCTGGGTTGGTCTCAAACTTTCTTTCAAGTGAGTGGAATCTCTGCAGGGCTGATGAAAATGAATCTCCAATATTTAACTCTTCTAATGGGCATTTTAAAGGAATGTCAACTGAAAATTTGTTGTTTTCTAATTTAACCGACTGTTGAAAAACTTGTTCAGCCTTTTTTAACTCAATGTTTTGATCAGATTTTTCTTCAGTAATTTTTTCTGAAAGCCAAAACTTTTTCATTATATTTTCTAAACTATCATCCTGAATTTCTTGAACCGCAAAGTTTGAGACCAGATTCACACTTGATGGATTTATTTTGCATTCATTTGCAATTGTTCCTGTTACAATGTGACCTAACAGTGTGTTTTGTAAGACAAGACCATTGTCTAATTTTATGATTCCATCAATTATAATTTTGGAGTAAAAGTCAACTCCTAACAATAGGTCAATTTCAGACGGTTTATTGAAACCGGTGTCAGCAAGCTGAACATTTTTGGGTATTTGACAATTTTTCAAATCAATGTAATTTTGGGGTAATTTAGTAGTTATTGTATCTACAATGTGACATTTAATTGAGAATTTTAGATTGTGTTCCGAAGCTTTTAGCAAAATGTTAGCGCATTCTGTTACCTTGTTGGGAACATTCCCTAAACCAACAATGTTTGAATCTTGAGATACCGGTGTCAAGTTCAGCTGATCTACAAGTGTACGCTTTGCTATACAAACTTGGCTACCACAGTCAAGCAGTGCCTTCACTTCAATTTCCTGACCAGACTTGTCAATGAGTTTTACCATCATAGTAGGCAATAATATGTTTTTCTCGCAGGTTGACAAGTTGGAATGTAATGTAATAACATTCTCTTTATCTTTAGGCTTATCCTCATGCAAGAGTGTATTGTGACTTTCTTTGCAGATTTGACATTTGAATGTGTACCTACATTTGTCAGTGTGCTTTCTCAGACATGAAGTGCATAATTTATTGTCATCGACAAACTTTGTACGCTGTGAGGCAGGAGCCAATTTGAATTTTGGGCATACATAAATTGGATGATCATTGCTGCAAAATGTGCAGGAACGTTTGACATTTGATGATTTGGTTGCAATGTTTGTCACTTTATTGTTATTGAATTTTGACTTACCTTCATAGCAGGTACTTTTCAATGGTAAGATGCTGTCCTCTAAGGCAACAGCTCTTTTTTCCAGAAAGAATAGAAATTCTTCCAATGTAGGCAATTTATCTGGAGACGACCTGTCGAGATGGTATGCACGGTTTGTGTAGCTATCGAGCTTTCTTGACAAAATTGAAATCATTAGCATATCCCAACTCTCAACAGGTTGCTCAAGGTTTTTAAGAGCATGTAATTGTTGACGCACATCAGAAATGAATGACCTGATGCATGCCGCAGTACCCTTTTGCATTTGTGGAATGTCAAGGAGGATGTTGATGTGATTTGAAATTATGCGAGTTGTATTATTGAACCTCTTTTCTAGCAATGTGATAGCTTCAGGGTAAGATTCATTGACAAGTGGCAAGTTGATGATAACAGCTAGTGCATCTGCAGTAAGGTACTTGCGCAGGTAAAACAGTTTTTGCACATTTGACAATGTCTGGTTCTTATCAATGACAGCATTAAACAAGTCCATAAAAGGCTTGAATTGTGAGAATTCTTTTCCATCAAATGATGAGATTTCAATGTTAGGCAATTTGGAAGCCAAAATTGTGGGTTTATCTGATTCTACTTTAGTTTTCAATTGTCTTAATGCTGCATTGATCTTCCCCATCACAAAAAAGTATCTATCTTCTACAACTCCATCATCAACATCTTTTTCATCTAACATACAAATGTCTAATTGTAAGCTCTCATATTTTTGAAGTGAAAGATTAAGTTTGTCTTTACGTGCTTCTAACGAGTCTATAGTATACGAAGCTGCGCTGTCTGGATGATTTATAAAGTTCTCAATTCTGGTAATGGTTGACTTACATTGGGCACGCTGAGCTCGCAAACGTCCAAGTTCGGCTTCCGCCATCGTAAACACTTACGCTTTTCACTTTTTATTACGCACACAGCACTTCTTAAATAATACGACCGCTATAATCCCGCACTGAATCTAAGTTTGTTTTGTTTACAAACAATCCAAACAATGTGAATGATGATTGCTTGAGAGTGAACGATGAACGACCAAAGTTTGACGATTCGTAACTTGCTTGACGTGACTGACGGTCTTGCTCGATGATTGCAACTGCACTTCCTGTGCAAACAGGACATCCAGCGAAACAAACAGCCTCTTCTATGTGACGTCACGTAGCGTTTTCCGTCTATGGTTTGAAAATTTTCGAAACACCGCCTTCTCTAAATGTTGATGATTTTTCTCCAAAATCGATATTGATTGACGAGTATCACCCGATGTATCGACGTTAGAGAGTCGAAATGTGAGCTGCCGCAATCGCATACAATGCGAATATGCAGGCAATGTATCTTCTTGTCCCTTCGCCGCACGCGCCGGTATCCAACGACTTGTATAGCAAATCGCCGAAAACAATGTAAATGACGACACACCGCGAAGATAACACTTGTACTGGTTAATTATCTCGAAGGACCACTTTTGCTGTTAATGAAACAGCAAAGAAAGTTTAATTTGAGTAATTTATTTTAATTTTTGCACTCCACAATGTGACCGCCATTGCACGGTAGAACAGAGAGGGAGAATATGGCCACCGGAAGTGGTTATATTCTTTTTAAATTTATAAAATGTTGCCATACATAAGCAATCAATATTTTCTATTTCTAATAAACTAAATAATCTTTATGTTCTGTATTGAACAATAAGTATTTAGAATAAAAGGTTGGTTTCAGGGATAACTTCGAATACAAATTAGCTTTTACCTCTTTACAAGCGTAAGTTTTATCCGAATCCAAACTCTACCGCCTTATTAATTATAAAACCCGAATTTTAGCTAAATCCGAGACTGTTCTCAGAACTGTTACTTCTTGGAGTAACATGATGAATTCAAGGTTATTAATAAATCGGTAGTTATCTCTAATAGTTATACATTTCTTGCATTGGGACTAGCGCGTGCGTTATGGCAACCCATAAAATTTAAAATAAAAACGAGTGAATGAACGAATAATATTATAATTCAAAATATTGTCTTTCTCTGTCACTAATTATATAAAAATAAATAAAAAATAAAATAATGCTGGACAATTTCACACAGCATCATCTAGCCCCAAACTAAGCATAGCTTGTACTATGGGAACCAGATAACTGATACACTACTTATATACTTTTTTGTTTGTAAATACATACATATTATACAAAGAAACACCCAGACCCGAGTTAAATATTTGCAGATCATACAAACATTTATCCCGCGGCGGGGATCGAACCCGCAACCTGCTGCGTCTCAAGCGGGCTTTCACCCACTGCGCCACAGAGGTCGTCATGAAGATGAATATGAATGACCGAGAGCAGAGTCGGATTAGCTTATTTCCTCCTTGGTCTTTATTTATTAATACAGAATTGACCTACTACTGCCTTATGCTTTGGATTAGCTCTAATTCAACCCAAGTTCGTGTTTATTAATAACAGGGTGTATGAGTACGATTCTCACTTGGCCGGTAGTTAAAAAAAACGAAACCTGTCTGCTCGCCTGGGATTCCGTCTTTCTATTCTACGTTTGTTTTTTCCGCGTGGGGCGCTTATTTATAGGTCTCAAGGGCACCTTACAAAAAGTAAATAAAATGGATTTTTAGAATAAGTACCTTTTGGTACAGTCTTCTATACTAATATTAAAAGAGGAAAGATTTGTTTGTATGTTCTAATTGAATAGGCTCCGAAACTACTGGACCGATTTGAAATATCTTTCAACATTAGACTCCTATATTATTCCTGATGAACATAGGCTGTATTTTATCCCGGGAAAGTGAAGTTTTCCCGAGGGACCGCGTGTAACACCGCGACGGACAGCTAACTGCTTACCGGGAGTGACCTTGGATCAGTCACGGTAGTATCTATTTCATGTGAAATTTAAAATGTGGTTACCTATTCAATACGTTTAGTTGAACTTGCCTATGACCATCCCATAATAAAACTTTTCCAAGCATCTTCTGCATAAAATTGCGTATAAATTTTTGCAGTTGACTGTATTATGTGAGTGAAGGGTCTCAGTGACAGTCAGACACGTATGAGGAAGGTATCTGATAAAAAAAAGTTTATCATAGATTCATTTTATTTACAAAAACTAAGCTAGGTAGGTCATTTTACAAAGTACATACCTACAATAGAATCAGTCAAGCTATCTAAAGATCCTTAAAAACTATCTATAGATAGCTCATCTTGTATGGTTTTTTATGTAAGATTATAAATAAGTTTTTGATAAATAAAGAAAATACAAAATACTTACAAAAATCTGATATGTCTTTGACGAGTTATTGAAATTGTCACACGATAATCAATTTGGCACTAGTAATGCAATCACGCATACCAACCAAAATGCCACAAAATCAAATTACTTACTAATTCGGTCAACACAAATCGGTACACTACCTATACTATCCCAGTAGTTAATTAAATTTAGTTGTTACACAGCGTCATAGATAAATTATAGCTTCACACCTAATTAATGTACATACATAATTTAAATTAAACATACTAACGGTGCCTATTAAGTAAATAATTATCACACACGAAATAAACATAATTTGGTTGGTAGTGTCTCTAACTACAATATAGAGTTTTAGTTCGCCGGATGGACTGAGAGAAATGTGATAATGAAAGAAGAGAGGACGAAATGCTGGCTGATAGAGAATAGAAAGATTGGACCCACATAAAAGTGGACAATTTTTTTTCAATACATTAGGTTATTTTTTTTAGTACATTAATGCAAAGACTATGCTGTATACGCTGTACACTTACGTTTATTTTTTGAATCGTCACGAAAAATTTTTGAGTCGTCACCGGGCGCGTGACGAGAAATGCAATGAAAAAGGTTATTTTCCGTGTTTAGTTACGGATTTCAAAACTAGATGGCGCTAACGGTGGTGTCGGTAACACTCTCAGTCTGAGTTTAGATTTTTCCCATCTCAAAAATGCCCAACGTTTCGTTGTTAGCCGTGGATGCTCAAAAATAATCTCTACTTTTTCAGAAGTAGATAGTGACTGTGTTAATCCAGTGTATGAAAATGAACATCCAATCAGCGTGAAGGAGTAACATGCACACCGACAAACGCATTTATAATCATCATCATCATTATCATCCGCAGCCAATGATATCCCACTGCTGGGAATAGTAGTATAGGCCTCTTTTTTATGATGAATCGACTCGTGACCTCAAATCTTACACAGGCTAGAATGAGGTCTACGATGGAGCGAGCCTACCCAGAATTAAAAACAACAGGGTCGTAGCTCAGCGGAAATACTGACGCTGGCCTCACGCATCCATATCCAAACATCCAAATTTTTTTAATGTCGTCGACCTATCGCACGATATAATATTATATTTATAATATAATACAATGTATGTATAAGTGGATGGATGGATTCATTGTGTGAAAGAAGATATGGGTAAGAAGAGAGTGGATACGCAGATGACGAGTGATAGGGGAGAGTGGAAGAAGAGAACATGTTGTGCCGACCCCGCATGAGCGGGATAAGGGCTAGCAAATGATGTATGTATAAAATACTATAATAATAAATAAATAAAAATAAATAATTCTGGACAATTTCACACAGCATCATCTAGCCCCAAACTAAGCAAAGCTTGTACTATGGGAACCAGATAACTGATACACTACTTATATACTTTTTGTTTGTATATTTTATCCCGGGAAAGTGAAGTTTTCCCGACCCGAGGGAACACCGCGACGGATAGCTAGTATGTCATAGATTTACCATGGTACCTTTTTGGTAGTACCTACTATCGAACCCGCAAGCGGCTGCGTCTCAAGCGGGCTTTCACCCACTGCACCACAGAGGTCGTCATCCTTATTTAATCCTATATCCTATATTAATAAAACCAGATCATAAACAGCTCAGTAAATCAAAGTTATTCTATTTGTTGGCCTTAAGACAGATTATCTAGTGTCAAGTTGAATGCTAGGCCAAGACTAGATCGTTGTTGATTGCTAAGTAAGTTTAAGGATAGTCTATTTCATTTATCATAAAACGTGTTGATGACATAGCTTTATGACGATTCTACAAAAAAATTATTAAATGCGATCCTATGTAAGATCAAATAATAATTGGTCCTGGACTTTATTTTGAAATCGAAACGAGAGAGTTTTAATTTTTCGAAAACAAACTGTTTTTAATAAAAAACAATTCTAGGAAACTGTCTTTAAACGAGTTATGACACCAGTTATTAAACGTAGTGGTTATATTTTCTTTGTCAGTGATAGCTTGCATGATTGATATCAATATTAATTTAATTGTTAAAGTGCGTGATAATTATAAATTAAATATTTTTTATTACGCATTCAGGTTTATAGGCCATTTCAGAATATTATTTGAATCAATTTTTTGTCACGATCAAGTAACAATAACATGTTTTTGTAACTATAATGCGGTGATTTTCATAAATTTCGTAGTACGTATGCTAGTAGTAATAGGTGCCTACTTCATCATCATCATCCACAGTCTGACTTCACCCACTGCTGGGTATTGGCCTCTCTAAGTTTCTGCCATAAGACGTCCGGCGGCCAGATGAGTAGACGATATTGTACACACCTAAAAGAAAGCTAGGCCCCAAACCGTGTTTGTTGCCCTGATTCTTCACGGTATTGGTCGCGAAAGAACAGGAGTAAAATTAGTTTTAAGACTATTCTAAGTAATCCCAGCGGTCCTACTGAATAAATGCTTTTTGACTTTGACTTTGACACGTCGCGGGCCGTCAAATAGGTGCGATTGGCGCAGGATCGTGGTGCCTACATACCTTACCTTAATATCCAATATTATTCTAGGTCACAATCTATATTGTACCTAATAAGCGATCAAATAAGTTCAGCCACGTGATGCGATCAACATTTTTCATTTCTTATTTTGGTGTTACCTAAGATTTGACCTTTTTAATTCTTTTTACATCGCTTGTCTTAAAATAGCTTAAAATAGTCGTTTTAAAATAAGACAACCTCTTTAGATTAATAAAGATAAATAAATAATGCTGGACAGCATCATCTAGCCCCAAACTAAGCAAAGCTTGTACTATTGAATTGAAGATAACTGATATACCACTTCTATACTTTTTGTTTGTAAATACATACTTATTATACATAGAAACACCCAGACCCGAGATAAATATTTGCAGATTATACGTAAACATTTATCCCGCGGCGGGGATCGAACCCGCAACCTTATGCGTCACAACCGGGCTTTCACCCACTGCGCCACAGAGGTCGTCATCAAAGATGTCGTTAAGTATGCTCTTTTTTTTTAATGCTTGCACTTAGGAGTCGATCTCCCGATAAATTTAAATTTAGCACTTAAAAATCATTTTACAAATTCTAAGTGAAATAAATTGAAAATAAACTATATAAAATGTTAGATTTCCAAAGCATTTACTCTTTTACAATGACCAAGGTTGAGGCCGGCTGGGTCGAGAGTTCAATGCACTCGTAATGCTCTTACTTGACCAATTAACAGCTTTACACTGTTTGAAATAGAGTGTAAATTACTGTGATCCGCAATATAAATTTTACCAGAGATAAATGTATACGATTTTCAACCCAATGGTTTGGATAACAAGGTGTAAATTTGTGAGGAAGGGTTTAAAAAACTTGGTAAAATTTTTAGGGCAATTTTTATCAATTATTTTGGTACTTTTTAGATAGGTTGTCAGCTGGGATGGTAATTTAAATCTTTCAGTATTAGAAAGGTAATTAAGTCCAGAGTAATTAGGTGCAGAGGTGACCTAGGTACCTTTAAGGGTACAAGAGTTACAATTGGTATTGATGAGAGTAAACATAGGAGAGCGGAACCGCTCAACCGGGAATGCGGCTACAAACTGTCATCAACGTGGGATCCAGTGATAAAAAAGTGTTCGGGTCGTGTAGGAACGTCTAGTACTAACTTGGATGTTGTCAGTGTAGTGTATCGCGACCCTAATTTTATTTTGTGTTGACCGAATGAGGGTAGTTTCCCATCGGTCGAAGAGGCGAACGAGTACCGGCGGGCAGTCTTCTCGTGACCACGGTAGCCGTAACGCTACTGAAACGTCGAGGTAAATAAAAAAATGTTATACCTACGCGATTAAGTCCCGTTATAAAATTTAAAACATACGAGAGATCTCTAAGAAGTGGCATAGCTTTGTGAATACTATGAGGGTAGAGGCAGTACGACCATCACATGTCGGCCTAAGTTGCGATTTCACTCATCATTTTATTTATTTACTTATATATGTATTTAATTTGACGACCTCTGTGGCGCAGTGGATGAAAGCCCGCTTGGGACGCAGAAGGTTGCGGGTTCGATCCCCGCCGCGGGATAAATGTTTGTATAATCTGCAAATATTTATCTCGGGTCTGGGTGAAACGGCTGAACAAATTTAGATAAAATTCGTCCCAAAGGTAAATTACAGTCTGGAATGCCACTAAGGCTTTTTATCCCAGAAAAGTGATGTGTTTTTGAATTATACTGGACTTTTCACACAGCATCATCTATCCCCAAAGTAGAGCTGTGTTGGATAGGGACATGTTTTTCCCGAGGATAAACCGTGAAGCGCAGCGAGACATTCCATACGTAACAGATTGCAAGCCCATCGCCGAATCAGGAAACTTCATTTTCTTTCACTATAATTATATTTTCGTTCGTGTTGATAGTTTTATGCTAAAAATCCATTGATACACGTCTGAGAATGGAACCCACCAGTTTCAAAAGACTCTATTCCACTCGGCCAGTACGGCTTGGATACCAAACAATGAATTAATGATGTAATATGTATTGGGAGCTATATAGCGCAATGCCCACTCGACTGTGACTGGGCACAGAAATGCAGTTCAACTGACTGTATTCACGGTATTACAGTTTTAACTGTGTTGGTGGAGTGGGATACTTTCATTTGGACGGTCGTGGGATCCCGGCCTTTCATATTTTTTTCATTTCTATCATTACTAGTAGGTACCTACATCAGGGACGTTTAGAGTGGCGTTTGAGGGAGAAGGCTTATCAGACGATCCTCCTCAAGCCGGAGTGCCTTCAACCGCTCGGCCACGGAACCCATGACGTCAGATTCGAAATTCTTGATAAGCTCATATGTATCGGTTAAGCACCGGTTAGGAGGATCGTCTGATTGTCGCGGGTTCGAATCCCGTCGGAATTGAAAATTTTGATAAGACTTTTCATTTCTTAATGTTTAACACTAAAAATTACAAAAAGTTAGAGAAAGATCCAATCCAAATAATAATAAATAATCCAGATAATCCAGAAGTCTCAATAATCTCTCCAAATAATCCAGTAGTGGACTATTATTATATACCTAATAGATAATTATTTAGTGCATACCACACAGCGAAAAAGATATACAAGAAAAAGACACTTAACTTATAAGTAATTTTATGTATTAAGTTTTATGAATAAATTGAAATTGAATTGAAGTAGACAACTGGTGGCCTTACCGCTGAAAGCGATATCTTCCAGGCAATCATTTAAAATCTTAGTTCATTGGGAACAGAGTGCACGGGGATAGCGAGTGCTGCCGAAATATTTCAACTCGCTAGATATAGAATATGCTGTATTGATAGCCAAACTTCGCTAGTAGGAGAGGCACAAGAAGAAGAAATCATACATAGTATTAAAAATGCTAAAAATAATAATAATAATTGTCGTTATGTGTGTATGTTTGTTGAATGTGACAGTTTGTCGAATCACTAGATGTGTGCTGTGTAGGTATTTCACTCGTTCATGTTGAAATGTTTGAAAAGTTTGGATGGAAGTTATTAAGGTTTTGTTCAGCCGTTTCTATGTCAAAGAGTTAGGTACATCTACAGGGTACATCCAGCCATATACATATTTAATTTTTTAATAGTAGAGTAGTAAACTAATAAGAGCTCTTAGGCAAAACTATGGGAAAATAAAATAATAGACACGCATTTCACTTCAAAACTTATCAAATAAAAGAGTAAATTTTAATAATTAGTATGACGTTGAATATTTGGCTTCTATGATTAATTTTAAAAGGTAGGTGGAGTTGTTGAAGAACTCATTAAAACCGGATAGTTTTTGCAGAGTTAAAATATAATTTGATTATCTTTGTGTGCGTCAAAAAGTTGTATAACTATTATATATCTAGTTTTTGCACACTATAATACCATTATAATACCTACGATTTGTTCCATGATCCAACAAGATACTCTACTCCATATATCCACTTAAATAATTAATCACTAAAACAGTCTTCATTATATTATACAACTAAATGCGCAAAACACTTAAAATTAATTATCTGGGAGTATCATATTTATTTAAATACTCCCTTATTTTCGGGTAAATCATCTTCCCGGTATACTGGCTATAGGTTACATCTAAATGGTTCCACAATGGGTCTTTGACTTCCATAGATTCTTTCACATTAGGCAGTCTTTTTAAAAGCCACTTCACATCCGTCGTGTCCACTAAACCATCGTTTCTCCCATAAATTGCCACTATGGGAACTGACACTGCACTCAAATTGTACCTAGGGGGATCCTCACTCCCATATAATGCAAGATTTTTCATATTCCCGTAGTCAAACTTCTGAAAATGCTTGCTCTGCATACTTTGGCCATACCGCGCCATGTTATGCACTGATGTACCAGCCGGAAAGTTGCTGAACAATGTTCTTATCGTATCATTAGTTATTGACCCTGGATGAAAGGAATCCAGGGAGTCCAAAAAGTCTTTTCCCATGCCGCATATCCTAGTAGTCAAGGGAGATAGTTGGCAGAAAAAAGCCAGAAACTCCTGACTTTGCGCACCCTTCGAGAACACTTCCTGAACTCCAACATACGTCAGAAACCCTTCCAAGTACATCATAGATTCCATCATCAGTCGGTACAGTACAGACCCGGTGTTTGTCTGTCTTGTTGCTGGAGCTAAAGCGACCATGAGCTGGGCTTTGTTGCAGTATTCTGGAAGCTCCGAGCACATGATGAAATAAGTCCCTGCGCCTTGCGAAAACCCTATATAGTTCAGCTTCTCCTCACCAGTCTCATTCAAAACCTTATCGATGATAGCAGGCAGGTCGTATCTTCCGATTTCGTCCACACAAAACTGCCAGTAGGCAGAACTGGAGTCAGGGTCTAAGAATGTGTGCTTGCGGGAATAGTAGCTCCCTCTGACATTGCCGAGCCAGACGTCATGGTCCCTTGCTAGGAGATACGCCAAGCCAGCTCCAGGACCCGCGTCAAGCCATGACGCCGCGCTCTGCAGTAAACCATGCATCAGGAGAACTGGAACCCCTCGTCTTCCGGAACTGATTCGCTGCAGTCCAAGCACGTAGCCATCTTCAGTTTGCACAGTATACTCCCTCGCGGTGAACCCGTATCTAGCTACTCGCATGGTCATGTTGAGGAGGGATTCTCTGGGGTATTTTGAGGAGAAAAGTGGGAATTGAACCGCATACCCCAAGACCCCGACCGCGAGGGTTATAACCACGGCCTTGGATACGTAGCCACCCTTCGCGTGCATGGTGCCGACTGGCTCGCCGCGCGGACTCCAAATGTTTTTATCGAAACTAGAACGTCATTGCGTGTTGTGAAACTAGATTTAACTGCGACTTTTGTTGTCTTTTTACTTATTTACTCCACTAGTTCACGGACATTATGAAAAACGGAAAATAATTAAATTGATTTTGATTCGTATCTGTAAATACATAAAGCAAGGCCACTAAAAAGAAACCTACGTCAATGTCAAAGTTTAATGCACGAAGAATGTACGTAGAAAATTACAAGCGATACGAGAAATGTCCATCCCAGAGAAATCAAACTTATAGAGCCACACATTCCTGATCGAAGGGCCACACTTTGAATAAAAATAAATACTTTTTAAATCGGTCCACAACAACCACAATTATTATTAACAGATATATCGGTTTACCTATTACAGTCGAATATGGAATCTCCTCTTTGAATTCAGTAAAAAAATCAACTCCTATACATAAGATTGATAATTTATGATGAATTTTATAAGATGCTATGCTGCGTAGCGTACTGACTACGCGAGTCCATGTAAAATTTCAAAATATAGGTACACGCATAGCCTGGAACGCGTAGTCAGTACGCAGCTTTATAAAATAAAACGAGAGTTGTTACTTGTTTTTTCAAAACAGCCACCAACAGGGGATATAGACCGAGTAAACAAATATTATTCGAGCATAACACAAAATCCATTTCAGTTTTCAGAATAAAAATACCTGGAACTGTTCGTTAGCATTGATAGTTTTTAGAACAAAAAGTACACAGTAATATTTCATATTTTATTCATACAAAAAGTAGCTTATACGCGGTAATTTTTTAGAACTTATTATAATTGTAGTTACCTAGACCACCTAGACGGATTAAATATTTAAATATGTAAAAAACTGTTTACCTAACACCTCTACAATGTTAATAATTTTCAACTTAAGGCATTTTACAGTTTGCATTTTCAATTAATACACAGTAGACAGAGGCGAATCGGATCATGGGGCGAATCAAATGAAGCTGTGCATAAACGAACGAAACTATAGCTGCACATTGCTTCCCCTTACCCTGCATCTATTCCCATTTAGGTTAGGTGCTTTCTCGATCGATATTCTGCGTCTGCGACTCCCACCCGTGAAGACAACTTTTTTCGCAGTTTTTGACGCAATGTTGATTGAGTTGTAGGTCACCAGAGATTATTTTAGTTATTTTTATTGTATTTGCGATTTATATTTGCTTGATCCGATAAGCCCCCGATTTCTGGGCGAATCGGATATTTCTCAATTTTTGAGATTTTGTTTATTTTGAAGGTATCTATGGAAATAGTATAATTTTAATTTCTTTACTTAATCAGCAATGTATACTGACTGGGATTAAATAAATAAATATACCATATCTTATTTAAAAGTAGATTTTTTTTAACCTCAAAGTCAAACTGGTCCGATTCGCCTCGGTCTACCCTTGTATAGTGATATCATCAGGGTATTTCAAAGTCCAAGTCAATGCTTATTTATTCAATTATATTATCATACGTAGGTCTAGTCTCGTCTTTGTTTATATCATAATAATACTTTTATGCACAACGAAAAATTCGCCAACATCTGAACAACCTGGCAACATGACGAGAGGCGACGCCGCAGCCAGCCAAGCGCTTGAGAAACTACCTTTGATAGTTGGTGGTGGACCTATCAAAGGAGACCTATTTGGAAAGAATTCAGGAAGACTTGCCCAGCAGTGGGACAGTAAAGGTTGAAACTTTAAAGAACGTGTCAAGTAGCAAATTGGCTTTGAGCCTAAACATCATAAATAAATAAATAAATAATGCTGGACTTTTCACACAGCATCATCCAGCCCCAAAGTAAGCAGAGCTTGTGTTATGGGTACTAAGAAGACTGATACACTTTTTACTTATACACTTTTTTTTTGTAAATACATACATATTATACATATAAACACCCAGACCCGAGACAAATATTTGTAGATCAGACAAACATTGGTCCCGCCGCGGGGATCGAACCCGCAACCTTTTGCGTCGCTTGCGGGCCTTCGCCCACTGCGCTACAGAGGTCATCATACATGGATTCGCAATTTTCTACAGTAAACAGGGACATGTATCCCCAAGGCGCGGTAGACATTCTCTCAGATCTTTTATGTATTCCAGATCCTTCGAAGATGCCTAAGGGGGTAGTCAGAGGCAATTATTATGCAATTTTCTTTCGTCTTCTAATTTAAGGGTTCGTCTCTTGTCGTGGTCGGCATAATGATGCATCCTTCTGCACGTAGTTCTCTCTAGGGCAGCCTTCTTGACCTCTTTAAATCTTTTTTTTTTGTTAACCTATACAATCCCACTGCTGGGCAAAGGCCTCCCCATATCCCAACCATCTCTCTCCTTCGAAATCTCTCACCACTCTCTTTCGAAGGAGTCGAGGTCGTCCCGGCAACGCTCCCTCGGCCGACCGCGACCACGTCTCCCATCCAAGACGTTGAGGCATTCGCCATTCCGGCTTTAAATCTTATGCATCGCAAAGTTCTAATTAATCTCCAGAATTTTTGTAATTTTAAAAGCCACGCTTAGGTATTATACCGGTGCTTAACCGATAAAGAGCTTATCAAAGATTTCGATTGTGACGATTAGGGTTCCGTGGCGGAGTGGTAAGGCAAGGCAGATCGTCTGATCGTTGCGGGCTCGAATTCCGTCGGATTCGAAAATTTTGATAAGACTTTCCATTTCTCAATAATCTCCAGAACTTCAATTCCGTCGTTACCTTTAGTCTAATCTCTTCAATCTCGCTAAAAAATGAGCTACAAAATTGCTTAGATTTCAAATATTTTAGATTTTTCCATCAGATGCTCTACTGTCACATACTTACTTTCCAAGTTTAACTACTTTATGATGTTTTAGCGCAGACAAAGTAGTCTGAGACAAGTCCACGATTGGCAAATCCCGCAAGAGGCATTGAAATAAAACAATGATTGCTCCAGGGAAATTGCTCTACTTTGGGGAATTAGACCTATTTCTGGTGACCTTTTGCTTCTATTATGAATTACCATTTAATTACCATTATAATAATAATTACCATTTGCCCAAAAACCGTGTTGGCCGAATGGGGTTGTACCTCGACTTTCAATCCGAAGGTCGTGGGTTCAAATCCCGGCCGTGCATCAAACGATTTTGCTTTTCGCTTTATATGCGCTTTAACACGTGCTCTAAACGGTGAAGGAAAACATCGTGAGAAAATCAGTTTGTTTCTTATAAGCAGCGATAGGCTTGCAACCTGTCACGTATGGAATACTAACTTCTGCAAGATGTGGACATGTATCAAATATGAATTTGGACATGCCTCTGACTACTCCCTTAGACATCTTTAAAAGATCTGAGAGAATGTCTACCGCGTCTTGCTCACTGCTTCGTTCGTATGGAACTAACATTTTAGATAACCTAAGCGATATTCTAGACTATAATCTATCTCTGTGCTAAGTTTCATTTAAACCCATTCAGTAGTTTTTGCGTGAAAAAATAACATCCATACATCCTCACAAAATGTATAATATTTTATAATATTACGAGTAGTAGATGAAATCAGCCCTAAATGATCAATCCAAGGTCCAAGGAACAGGGGAACAGGTAGTCCTGACCGGTCTACCAGCCAGTCTCAACTGTTTATTTCCGCGACAGAAACCCTCTCACTGGCGTATTTGGTGCCATACGTTTCAATGAATGACGTCTGTTTTTTATGATTTTATCCATGCCGTCATTTTAACAAACAACAAAACATGACCTCGACTGCATTCTCAAGTGCGGTAGACATTCCCTCACTATGATATTTTCTCCCAAATAAAGCACATATCATGCTCACATATTATTGAAGCTAGCATTCCATACATGACAGGACGCGATGGGTTGCAAGCCCATCTCCACCTCTAAGTATACTTTTGGTGCATATTTGGCTCAACGGTCCAACGGATGCTGATCCACTCCATTCCGTTCGTGAAATCACATTTTGCCAGGCCCAGTTTAACTTTTATCTAACTACTGTTTTGTACCTACTTTTTGCGCCGTATAATTTTGATCATTGTCTCTAGTCTGTCTTGAGGTACATAAGCACCTAGGTACCTACTTTTTACTTGTTTTTGCTCTTATGTCTTTGTTGTAATGTTGCGTCAAATACAAAAATAAATCATTCAATCAATAAATAATTTATCTATAATTGCGGCCGGTACAGCGGTATATCATGGTAATGCCGGGACTGGCAGATCCCAGTCAGTAGAGCTATCTACAAGTCGTTTTTCAATCCTATTATCCAAGTTGAAAGTTCCTCCTTGGGCTACTTAGTGTTGGATTTTCTGTGGTAGTTTCCTGCTCTCCACATATTAAAAAAACGGAAATACTCACTATAAGTTTCTAATAACCGTAAAACCGCATATTACAGCCTTGACAGTAATTTACTAGACGCCTTCATCATACATTCAAATGACTTCGACCTAGAGGCTACCTTGAACTTGACAGTTCAACTTGTATTATATCAACCATTATTATGTATGAACAGTGTCTGAAGCTTTAAAGTAATGTTCAGTGGTCACCGAAAAGATCTACAATGAGATTAGGAACGTTTCCAGTTTTTAGGGCACCTATTGGTCCTGAATGTTCAAGGGCTTTGAGTGGCCTAATGCCGGCCACCCACGATCCAGTCTACCGTCCAGTTTGCAGCGCTGCAAACCTGATGAAGTCTGCAGAACAAAGTTCTTTTTCGCTTGTCATGCACACCCCATACCAATACACCGTCAAGTTTACTGGACGCCGCATCCAGTCCGCGGCAGACTGGACGGTAAACTTGATCGTGGGTGATCGGCATAAAACTCTTAGCAGAAAAATAACATTATTTATAATTGTAATTTTATGTATTAGGTTTTTACGTATAAATTGATTGATTGATTGAATTGATCGATAGATGTTATGTGAAATGTCCTCCCTCCAATATAATTTATATATTTACATCGACTTGGGGGATACCTTTGCCCAGCTGTGGGACAGCATAGGTAAAAGAGTTTTCTTGTACCTACCTATATTCTGGCAAAATAAATTCTATTCTATTCTAATCAAAGTAGATTCACCATGAAAAAAGAGAATCAAAGTCAAAGTCAAAAATCATTGAGGACCGCTGGGATCACTTTGAATCGTCTTAAAGCTAGGTGATTTTACTCCTGTTCCTTCCCGAGCAGAACCGTGAAGAATAAGGGCAACAAACACGGTTCGGGGCCTAGCTATTTTTTAGGTGATCCATCTTAGATCTCAAGATATTTCAATGAACTCCGTGTGATGTCAATGAACCTTGTGTCCAAGTTGCTATCAATAAATACATGACACCTACCTACTCGCATACAAATCACAACTTTCCCACAGATCATGTTGGAAATGGAGCTTTAAAATCTCCAATTGATCATGAACTTCTATCGCTGATTGTACTCAAAATCTATCACTATGCAAAACTTAAAGATTCTATCGTATTTATACAATAAGTTAGTATGTAGTAGTATGTATATAAGTAATTATTATGTTGCTTAGCAAATCCACAGCAGCAGCTGCGTATTAAATATATAAAAAGGTATAAAATACATAGTATAAAAAGGCAAGGACGAGTAAACTCGCTCTTAGGGTTCCGTCTCAAGTTTCGTTTAAGTATTGTCTTTTCGAAAAGTATTTTGATGTTCCCTAAAGACGTCTACAGATCCTAGACGAGCTCTAGGGACCACTGCCATCAAATTGTGCCCTAAGGTATGTGGACCAGTTGGTGTCGACCTTAGCGAGGTGAAACTCCCTTTTTGCCTTAGATTGGGGGAATCGCACCTTTGCCCCCAAATGGATGATTGGCCAATTTGCCTATGTTCAAACGAAGAAGGAAAGGAAAGCTTAGCCCAGTTGTGAGATATAACAGGTTAATAAAAAGGGAACCCTAAATACTGAACGTCATACCTACATGCATTGACGTAATTGAATAACTTGTTACCGGTGCGAGTTTGAAAACAAGAAATAATATACAAGAATATGCATTATGCAGTATATAAACTAGGTGCTAAAAATACACAAGATGAACCTGACTCGACAATACCTAGAACAACTACTAATAATCACAGGGACTTTTTGTCTATCTATACATATAAAAACCTGTTTTTTATCACTACGTTAAACAAAAAACTTGGACCTTTATATAGTTTTAGAATCAGGATTCAACCAATGCCTTAACTTAGCGTATCTAAGTAGTGTTTCGCTTGGTCATTAAGATGGCTTGCCTCTGCAATTCAACTGGGTTTCATAACGATGTGATTTTGGCCTGCCCGATCCCGCTCACGCGGGGTCGATACAAAATGTTCTCCTCTTCCACTCTCCCCTATCACTCGTCATCTCTGTATCAACTCCTTTCTTTTCCATATCTTCTTTCACAATCCGTTCATTTTTTCTTAGGTCTACTTCTACTCACATATCCATCCACATTCATTTCCATCACCCTTTTAGTTACATGACTTTCACCCCTCCGCATTACATGCCCATACCACGCTAACCTATTGCTCCTCAACTTATCAGTTACTGAGGCTACTTTCAGGCTTCTCCGAATATATTCATTCCTCACCTTATCCATTCGCGTCACTCCACACACCACACTGCCCAGTGCTGGGTTATTAATTACCCAGCACCAGGCCTTTCTTAGCTTTTACTATTCTTCCTAATCGCACCCAACACTGCCAAAATATAAAATCTAGCATCGTTTTAAAATGACATAAGTTATTCAATTCCTTATTTTGCAGTACGATAATGAAGGTTCAATGTAATATTCAGTGTATGCCTCTGGTGTGTGCACGTTAGCCTAAAGATAAACTGACAGCAATACGTGCGTTGTGTTGCCGACTGATTTTAGGAAGGGTGAATAAATATTTACCGAGCGCTTGAACCATTTCGTGGAATCTTTTTACGGATTATTTAGAGCAGTGTTTTCATTCACCGTAAAGTTTTTTTTATAATCGAGCGTGCTATTTTCTTTAATGATTATCTTTAATTTACAAATGTGCGACAATTGTGTACAGAAAACAGTTACAATTTAAAAATTATCTGAACAAAGATATTTCATTAAAAAAACTTGTTACGAAGTACCTACAACCTGCAACTAATAGGCAAAGTAGACTAGACATTCTCTCATATGTCACTCAAAATTGTAAAGTGGTTTGAAAAATGATAATAAAAGCTAGATATATGTAAAATATGTGAGCTTTCTAAGCATCCGCTCATCTCAGCATTATCCGCGGGTAAGCAAACAATGGAGCCATAGCCGAGGCGCTCTCGGAATAATTCACGCGGACACAGCTTACAGACTGGGGCGCTGGTTTACATAATACAAAATATTAATGGTCTTTTAAATCACAGTTCTATGCTTTAAATGCTGCCATAAAGTATCAAGACAATTATCTACTGTTTATGAGACAGATCCTAATTCAGAATAGAGTCTTAGAGCTAGGTGATTCTACTGTTCGTACGACCAATACCGTGAAGAACCAGAGGGCAATAAAAACTGTAATGCTTTTACAAATATAATTCACCACTTAGCTATACTACGAAGGCTGACTTAACAGCTTTAGCGTAGCTTTATCCACAGTGGCGGCGTAAGGGGGGGGGCGGAGGGGCGGTCCGCCCCGGGTACCAGCCTCCAGGGGGTGCCAAGGAGGCCACGGTAGAAGTAAAGGGGCGCCGCAGGCGTCCCTTTACTTCTGCTGGCCTCGGGCACCCCCAGAGCAGGCAAAGTGATCCCAGCGGTCCTACTGAATAAATGCTTTTTGACTTTGACTTTGACTTTGAAAGGAAATGGTAGTAAGCCAGGCGCCTCTTTACATTCGGCGGCCTTAGGCACCCCCAGAGCAGGCAAAGGAAATGGTGGTTACCTGGGCGCCCCTATCATGGCCCTATCAACTATCATGGTTATCAACATTATTAACACTAAAATCATGTTAAATATCCCGTTTATAGTGTTAATAATGTAGACTTATAGTGTTGTATACTGTCGATTTCTTCTAAAAAAATTAGGCTCGCTTCGCTCGCCCATGAAATACCATGTACGCTCGCATTACCAAAACTACGAACACTTGCCGAGTTCGCGGCATTGCAAGATCTGGGATTGACCTTAAACGTCAAGAACTAGATATAGGTATGTATCGTGTTGTTTTTTACAAAAAAAATCGGCTCGCTTCGCTCGCCTATTGAGATGCTCACTATTGCTCACTTCGCTAGAAGTAGGTAAGTAAGTACCTACTACTATCGTCAAGAACTAATGTATCGTGTTGAGTTTTTCTAAAAAAAATCGGCTCGCTTCGCTAGAAGTACGTAAGTACCTACTACTATCGTGAAGAATTAATGTATTGTGTTGAGTTTTAAAAAAAAATTGGGCTCGCTTCGCTCGCCCGTAAAGATACTTCGCTAGAAAATTTTGATTAGGGGGTGCCGTACGAAGGAAGTAGGAAGTTTTCTGGAAAAAAGATTGAGGTTTGGGGGGTGGGGGGGGGGGGGGGGGGGGGGGTGCTCAACTGAAAACCGCCCCGGGTACCAACCCACCTTACGCCGCCACTGTTTATCCATACTAATATTATAAATGTGAAAGTAACTCTGTCTGTCTGTCTGTCTGTCTGTCTGTCTGTCTGTCTGTCTGTCTGTTTGTTACCTTTTCACGCCCAAACCGCTGAACCGATTAAGCTGAAATTTGGCATGGATAAAGAGTATACCCCAGGGATGGACATAGGCTACTTTTTTTTGTCAATTACCATAAGGGGGCGGGAAAATAAGGGTTGGAAGTTTGTATGGGGAAAAAGTTAAGCAACCCTGGGCGCGGTCATAATAAGGATGGGTGACCGCCCGAAGCCACTTTTTGCACTCTAAATTTTTTCGTATTTTTTTGTATTTTGCATAATAAATTATTTTAAAATTAATGATAAACATGTAACATGTGTGTTCCCACCCATCAATATATCCGAACTCCGAAGTTATGATTTTTTGATATTAAAATATTTTTCCTTGGCTATAGTTAGAACGCCATCTATCGGTCTAGAGGTCAAAACTACTTTACACTTTTTTCCTAGGTGGCGATTTTGAGTTTTGAAAAGTTAATGGAGATTTTTGCTAAGAGTTTTCGATATTTTTATATTGCTGACGAAGTCGCGGGTAGGTATTGCCGCTCGCTTCGGCAAATCTGACACCAGTTGTCGCTATCGTGTTGTTCTTAACATTGCAAGATCTGGGTAAGATTTTCCCTACCTCTATCTATTAAGGGATTCTTGAGAGAAACATAACGCAATATTAGTTAATAATTTTATTTCGAAATTTTAAACCACACAGTTCTTGCTACAAAAAAATAAGTTTCGAGTCAATTTCTTCAAAAACTCTCTCTCTCTTCAAAAACTCGCTGCGCTCGCTTCAGCGATTCTGTACCAATTACCGTATTCGTTTTGTTCTTAGCATTGCAAGATCTGGGTAAGATTTTTCCTACCTTTATCTATTAAATGATTCTTGAGAGAAACATATATAAAAAAAAATATTATATCATGCGACGGAGTTTTATATTTTGTACTCTCGATTCACTCAAAACTCCTCCACTTTGTTCCTAATAATGCGCAGACGAAGTTGCGCGGGTCAGCTAGTCTTGTATAAAAGTATTGCCACGAACACGACATCTCGACTTATTTACTTTTTATCAAAAGTAAAATATTATTACTGTGGCGACCTATAACTACGATCGCCTGAACTATAGGGGCATCGTAATAGAGTTGCCAATAAAGAAAACAACCATCGCAAGAAATACAGCGACCTAATTCAGAGCTGTATCGCTAGATGGCGCTGACACGCGATTCCCGAATGGATTCCAGAATCTCGCAAGCAGCATTATTCTCGACAATAAGGCAATAACTATCCGACATTAACTGTCGGCCGAAAGGCCCCAAGGTAAGTGGACCAGATGGTGTCAACCTTGGATGAGGCGAGTACGGGCAAAGAGGGATCTTAGATTGGGGGAATTCCACCTACCTCCAAAATTACCATTAAAACTCAAGATTACTTAGACCTTAGACTAGACAATTATTAATTATTATTAAAATAAATTTCATTTCATTTTAAGATCATCATTAAATCATTAAAGTCTGGGTTGACTCAGCGCTGGAGTTGTAAAACTGTGCGATTTTTGTGAAATAATAAAGTGACCCAGCTACGTGTGTTTTGCAGCACTGTGGCGATATGTCGAGGTTAACCCCCCCAGTTAACACCTTTTAATAAGGCGCTCCAAGAATCGCTATTTCTTATTGTTTCTTCAAGTTTGCGAATTATTTTCTAATCTTTGCACACATTTTTCTTTTATTAACCCCCGACGCAAAAAGAGAGGGGTGTTAGTGTTCTTAGCTATGTTTCATGAAAATCTGTTCAGCCGTTTGAAGATTATCAGCTCTTTTCTAGTTGATGAGGGGATCCGACTAACTTCCTTATGTCTATTTTTTCTAGAAGTGACGGAGGTTTTTTCGTAGCAGGGTCTATTTTTATACCACGAAAATAGACATAGATAAACACGAAGCGTTTGTTTTAATCAATTTGTTGTTATTCCCATTTCTCCGTTTGTCATGTCCTCAATAAAGGGCGGGCAGACGGTGGCTGTTAATAAGATAGCGTGACAACTTTATTAAGAGACGTGACGCGACGGCGAAATAATATACTAGGACAATTCATGGGCATACGCTACAGGACAGGACAGATACTTAGGGTATAAGAAAGTAAATACATTTATTCAAGAAACAAAATTAGAACACATGAAAATAAACAATAAACGATCACAAAAGAAAAATTATTCTTGAATAGGCAACTACTCAGCTAACTTGCCTAGATCCAGGGATCAGGCGCTGTTTTTCAGTGTCGCCTTAGAGGGAGGGGTGATGGGACGATGTATAGTGTGCTGTAACTGTAATGTCCCAGTAACATAAGTCTCTTAAGAGCCGGGGTTACGCAGGGTAAGCCAAATGAGGGTACAGATGGAAGTGTGAGAAAGTCGATTTAAAATTGAATGTTGAAATGACATTGACGTTTCTACTTCATATGAAGGTGGGTTTTTTCTTTCTTTAATTTTATTTTCTTTTTCTTGTGTTTTACGAGATTTTTTTTTTTTTGCTGGACTTTTTCACACAGCGTCATCTAACCCAAAAGTAAGCAGAGCTTGTGTTATGGGTACAAAGATGACTGATATACTACTTACTATTTTATTATGTAATTTCGGTGGCATTTTACTAATGAACCCTTGGATACGTAACAGGAGATCTGGCAAACGGAATAGGGGAGTATTGAAGAAGATTTCTCATTTGAAAATATTTCCGTGGAGTTTTGAAGAAAACAAGCCGCCGTGTTTTGTTCAAACCATCGACAGGACTGACTGACTGACATGATTTGTATTGTAGTGTACATAGATAGGTAGCTAGATAGGAGTTAGGTAGCATTTAGGTAGCGCATAGAATAGGTTCAGTTTTAATAAATGTTCTTAGGTATTGTTGTTTTATTTATAATAGTAGGTAATTAGGTAATATATTGTAAATAGGTAGGCTAGTAAATTAGAATAAGCGAAAACGTTCTCCTTTAGGTATTGCCTCGCCAAGGGGGGTCCGCGCATTTCCCCCGCGCTAGCCTCACCCCGCTCTATCCTTCTATCTCTTTCACACACTTTTCACTGGTCACGTGACACATTCAAAATTGTATAAAAGTAGGAGAAAAACCGAAATAAAATCAGTTCAAATCACACTCTGGTCTTTCACTCGTCTCCAGTACCCTGAGAAGAAAAGCAGCTCCAACACTCCCTACAGTATCTATATTTAAAACTTGACATTGGCAGAATTATACCTAGTTGTGTAGTTGCCATTAAATAAAAGAAGAAGAATAGATAGATAGATAGAAAGCTTTATTTGCCAACACACAGACACAGGTACATTACACATACAGAGAACAGGCATAAAAAAGAAAAATACAAAAGTAGGTATGAGGTAAGTAGGTGACAGAGTTATGAAGTTAGGAACCTCTGTGCCTATCCCTACTCACCTACATGCAATCTACAAGGAATAGACAAAACAAGAAAAGACCTAAACAGCAAAACGAAATAAAATTAAGTACAAAAAAAAAAGAGTTATCAGTAAGAAGTACGGTCTGCGCTGGTGTTAGTCAAAAGGAGTAGTCTCCGCTTTATGTTGCTCTGCTCTGAAGAAGAAATATGAAGGTGAAATATTTTGATCAATAAACTGTGAATCATAAAACAAATCTCATTAAAATCCAAATAAACAGCGACAGAGGTGTGTTTATTTACAAACGATCAATGACGTCAGAGTTCACTTAACCCGAGTGGCACCTTGAGTGTGACGTCACTACTAACGTCACTGGCATGCCCATTGATCATACCGCGCCTGCAGTGACGGCTGATGTGGTGGAGTAAGATACAAGAGTTGGGATAAGTAAATTCAAGGTAAATTGACATAAAAATTCGTTCAGTGAAAATATATGAATTTTGTCAACATAGGCCCTTACTAATGTAAGTAAGTACGTAGTAAGTAAGTACTAATAAAGTTATGTCATGCATAACCTATGAATAAGCATACTTTTTAGCTTATGCATGACATAACTTTATGTCAAGTTTATTAGTATAGGAGGGCCCATCGTTGGTTAGGGCCATAATATTTAAAAACCAAGTATTATTTGACTAGTCAAATCCATTATTTTACTCTAAAAGCTTATGACGTTAGGCAAACGATTATGTTCCCATAGAAAAAAAACCTAGAAAACTCGAGGAGAGGTTCCCAGCAGTAGGATAGTACACGCTAAAAACAACAACACAAGATGGTAAAAGTAAAAAGATTTTTGGAGATTTAACAGTGCCACCTAGTCCTAAACTTTTTGAAACAGCTCATCGCTCTCATTTGGGCCACACCTGATTCGCGTGGGTGTACACTGTACAACCGGACAATCAGACTAGTGTCCGAAAACTGCTGGAAACGGCAGTGTGTCCATTACAAGTCACCTTGACGGGGTATTCCAGTGTTTGTTGTGAAAATACGAATGAAAATAATATCTAAATTAAGTGATAGTGTAATTATTCTGTTAGTGCATGTATTTACATGAATATTTGTTATTATGTTAACAATGTCTGAGTTTATATGCAAATGCTGTCTCTTAAAGTAAATAATATGAGTAGGATAGTGAACCAAAAAAAGTTTCTTAAAAACTTTGCAGTTTTCGGAAAACTTCGGGACACTTCGTAGATCTTCGTAAGCTCGTAGACCCAAAGGTTTTGCTATTCGGAGTTCAGTGTGTTGTGTTGTGATTGAAGCTTGGTGTTTTGCTGATGGTGAATCATGAAAATGAAAGTGGTTAAAGTAAGTACTCTATTATTATTTTAAAACCGGGTATTTATCACGTACCTATTTTTATTATTTCTTTGTTCCGACGTTTCGGACGCATTGCAGCGCCCGTGGTCACGGATGAACTGAGGCACGGCGAGTTAGCTTCTATTATTGAGAGTAGATTGCGTCTACCTCAATTATTAGTTATACTGATTACCTAACATATGCAAAAAGGTTTTGATCGTATACCTACAACGAAAAGTTCGTGTTGTCAATGACCAAGTCCTTTCCAATCGGCTTGATCCCTTGGCTTTACGTAGAGATGTTGCATCTCTATGCATCATGTACCGCATATACAATGAGTGTTCGGAGGAATTGTTTGGACTGATTCCAGCCGCTGAATTCCACCATCGTATACAACGACAGCAATACTTATACCATCCATATCATGTGGATGGTTGGCAGTCCACAACTGTGCGGTTTTCACGCCAATTCCTGCCTCACACATCAGACTTGTGGAATCAGCTGTCGCCAGAGGTGTTTCCAGATCGATACGACTTAGGCGCCTTCAAGAAAAGAGCCTGTTCCTACCTCAAAGGCCGGCAACGCATCTGCAGTGCCTCTTGATGCTGCAGTTGTCTGTGGCCGGTGGCAATCACTTACCATCAGGTGTGCTACTTGCTCGTTTGTCCTCTCTTCAATAAAAAATAAATAAATAAAGGATTATAACATCGCAGTAACCCAAATACTTAATTTACCAACTAGTGACGAAGTAGACAGGCGCGCAATTTTGGAGGGGAGATTACTACTGAAATTTTGAAATTTTCACTACACTAATATTAGACTTTATTGCACAATACACAAGGTTTTACTATTTGATGTGTACGATTTTGGGGGGGTCATGTCCCCTGTGACCGCCCCCCTCGGACCGCGTCTGAGTATTGAGGCTGAAAAGTACAGAATGGTTGCTTTCCAACATTCTTCTAACATAACATAAAGGTATTTGCGATAAATTCCCTTTTAACCAACCAAATAATCCCTATAACGTGCCGGTGTAGGAACCTTCCGTCCCTTTACTCCTCAATTTGTGAGCTAATGTGGTCCATTGTGAGGAGTATGAGGCAAGTTAATCCTTCCTTCGACGTTGCGGTCTAACGCGTTGTAATTTCCTGTCCTGAATAAAAGGATCTGCCCACGGCTTCACTCACGTGGTACCAACAACTACCTTTCTCTTGTTTTTCGCACTTTTGCTTAATTTAGTTCTGTTTCATTTCTTTTGTGCCTGCTTCCTCCCGGTTATTTTGTGTCTATGTAATTTTGTGAAGATGGCAGAATTATACCTTACTAGCAAACCCAGCGAACTCCGTTTCGCCACCAGATTTTTCCTGAATTTTCTTTGCTATAAACCTCACAGAGCCCGAGACCTTTCCAACGAATGCAAAACCGTGGAAATCGGTTCGTGCGTTCTGGAGTTATAGCGTCAGGAAGGAAAACCCGACTTATTTTTATATAGTAGATTATGTAGTTGCCATTAAATAAAAGAAGAAGAAGAATGTGGTGTCAAATAAAACTTTTATATATTTATCTACATAAATTACTGTACCATGTGTAGTATGCTCTTCTTTGAAGAATGTAGTTAAAATGTCGTGAAATTGTCAGACGTAGAAGCAAGTGAATGGTCTTGGCTAACTACGAAGTTCATCATCATCAGCCCTTTGCATCCCACTGCTGGGAATATGCCTCTCTTTGCTTTTTCATTCGCCTCTGTCCAAACGAAGTTATTTACTTTTTTGTAATCTTTGTCTGCCCCTATTGAAAAGACCCGTAGCTTATAGGATCATCATCATTATCCACAGCTGACTTCACCCACTGCTGGGTATAGGCCTCCCTAAGTTTGTGCCATCCACCACGATCCTGCGCTAATCGGACCCTGTGACTAGGATTAGTGATAGTGATAGCTTATAGCATGCTCTAGTTCTAAATATAAAACACGTTATGTTACCTTTACCCCAAACGGATAAATACTAAAGAAAGGTTTAAATCATCGACCGTAAGCCTCAAAGATAGGGTCCACCCGCCGGCTAACAGACCCTTACGATCCTCTGTTTCTGAATAGCGATGAACTGAATAAGTCGATAGTTGTAGACGATTCTAATAAAGATAAAATACAATATAATAAGAAAAAGTAGAAAAAAGATAAGTCTATAATTTTTGTTATTATAAAGTGTTAATACACACTTGGTATTTCATTAAGATATGAAAAGTCTTATCAAAATTTTGGTTTCCGACGAGATTCGAACCCGTAACTAACAACCGGAATCCAAAATTTTGATAGGACTTTTCATATCTTAAAGATAATGGTCATAGAACTCTTTTAGGGTCGATTCACATCTGACCGAAGATCCGTCGCGTATTATCGGTCGCGGAACGCCAGAACTGACAAATGTATAGAAAAACACTCGACCGTTCACACTCGACCGATGATACGTTAGTCCGTCGAGTGTGAACGGTCGAGTGTTTTTCTATACATTTGTCAGTTGGCGTTCCGCGACCGATAATACGCGACGGATCTTCGGTCAGATGTGAATCGACCCTTAGGGTTAAGCTCGCCTTTGTACATGTACTTTGTAACATCTTTTTCTCTGTGTTCTATTGTGTACAATAAAGTATAAAAGAATAGAGGCTGAGGTTTTTAAGACTTGTCCGAAAAAGTATCAAAAAAAGGTGTAATTGTGTGTAGTAAATTTTTTATCTAGGCATAATAATCACCAACACCTCCGTCAATTGTGGACCAATCTATAAAAACGTTTATTTCTAACGCTCCATATAATTTCGATTTACACATGTAATCTCAAATACAATACATTTGGGAGCAAAATTATAAATATTACTGTAGTTTCAATATAATGCCCTTGCTATCCTAATGTTTCGTTTAAAAATATATTTCTCAGGCAATATATCATCCAGCTTAACAATTCCAGGGATGTATGTGTGTATAAAATGAAGTGTCATCCCATCTCTTGGGCATCGCAATATTGTTGATATAAAAGGTAATGTATTTGCTATCCCACCCTAATATAATAACGCTCAAAGTTTGTGAGTTTGTTTAGATGTATGTTTGTGTTTAAATTACGCCAAAACCAGTGATCCGATTTGGATGAAACTTGGTGTAGGCGTAGATCGTGACCTGCAATAGTATAATGGCTATTCAAAATGTTGGTAACACGCAGGCGAAGGCGCATGCAGTAGCTAGTATCAAAGAAAGAGGTTGAGTTAAGACTATCTAAATTCTGTGGTTAAGAGGATGGTTTAGGTGCTGGACAAGCCTATTCCATCTCAAACAATGTCCCAGGCACTAGAGTGTCCCGTTCAGTGTAGGCATGGGTTGCCTCCTGACGCTGTGTAAATCAATATACAGGGTTATTTGTAAAACACCGGTAACCTCTCAGGAATGTATTACTATCATCATAAACAACAAATTTTGTTCTATGACTTTTTACAAAACATAATGCATTTACCAAAAACAAACATTCAAAATTTCGTTTTCCTATCTAAAACATTGTCCTATCGAACACATTTCAGCCGCACTAACCCCGGTCTCTTCGCTTTATACTATGGCTTTCTTTAGTTTCGCATAGACTTCGTAACATTTAGAGCGTTCAATTTAAATATTTTTATTTTTATATGACAATCTGATGAAAAAAAAAATGAAAAATTTTTAAAAGTCATAGAACAAAAGTTGTTCCTTATGATGATAGTAATACAGTCCTGAGAGGTTACCGGTGTTTTACAAATAGCCCTGTAGATGTAAAGGTCTAAGTTTATATCATAGAAAGCTACTCGTGAACCCCAAACTGTGTTCGTTGCCCTGAATCTTCACGGAATAGCGTGAAGGGCAACAAGCGTTGCGGCCAATGGGTCGTACAATAGCCTAACTTTTATCACACTTCTAAGTGATCAAACTGGTCATATGATCAAATGTTATTTTGATTACGACTTTGAGAAAAATATTCAAAAATATGGTTTTTATGTTTCAGACGGAAAAAATCCTTAAAAATCAAATTTATAAAATAGACCACTGATTTTAAATCGGTCCACAGTTGGTGGAGATAGTGAATATAAAAACCCACATACAGTCGAACAAAGAACTTTAAATTAAAGTTAACATCATCCAGAATCTAGACAATTCTAGACAGATGCATCTAAGAACCCAAGAACGGAATTTATCTCCCTTCCGATATGATATCCCAGGGTTTAATGTCAGACGTCTAGACGGTGCAGCGGTGTTCGGTTACCAAATAAATCAGCTGGGTAAAGTTTGATGCCTTTAAGACGACGCATTGAGGATATTGGCGTCAAGGATTGGAATATTTTTCAGCAATTGAAAGACCTTCGGAATTGATATTTTAAGTTTTGAATATTTCATGTTTTTTACTTCAAACTGATAGCTGGTTTTTCAAGATTTGTTAAATATAACAGCAGAAAAAAAATCCCAAAAACTGCTCCATAAAAACATAGATTTTAATTTTACAGGTGAACGGAACCGATCTAAGCTTCTAAATTTTATTTACAGATAAGTCTATACACCCTTTTCAAAGTGCAAGCTTGATTTTACATAATTACTAATAGTTTTTATTTTAAACGAGAATTACTGTTTTGGCGCTTACGACTTTTACTAATTAGCTACCTCTCGCGTCTTTTTGTATGCAAGGCGGCCCCCTTCAGTCCGCGTCTGACCATTGTCAACGTCGGACCTGTGTCAATCGAGCTCCCGCGCTCTAGTAAACATCGATAGTTGTATTTTCTAAGTAAAATCTCAAATACTTATTATTAAAAATGGGGAAAAAAAGTTGATGGTTTCTACATGAAGATGAGAACTCTGTATATTGAAAATGTAAGGAAATGATCAAGAAAACATAAAAGTAAACGTTAAATATTTTTCCGGGTTCTAGTAAAACTACAGGATATTGTGACGGGCACAGTGACAGTGAGCACCTCAGACTAACTAGACTTGGACGCGGTTTTGACGAAATTTCTTTTACAAATTCTGCCGATTTTTGTGAGGGACGAGGTAGAACACGAACGCATTTTACACACACGTATGCATAAAAAATTACAATAGCTTATATTATGTGTACGATTCTCAGACCCGCTGAATATTATGTAGGTATACAGTATACACAAAAAATTTCATAAAAATCGGTCGAGTTTTGTTACAAGACCTTTCGGGGTCTCTATTATATCTTCGAAAATATTCTTCATATAATTTTGCTTGGTATAAAAATGTATAAGTACCATAATCATCCTTTGGCCGAATAATTTGGAATCTCGAATATTGTTTATTAATATTGATACCCATAATGACTAAAAAACATAAAGTTATTTGTCATAACATTTAAAACTCACTTACATTTAAAATCATGATTTTAAAATACAAAACGGGGTCCTGTTGATTGACATAATGTTAATAGTCCTAAAATAACTACACATAACATACTAGTTCTAAAATACTGTAGTCATAATGTTAAATTCCCATAGTCTTAAACTGACATACATTTATGTTGTCCTAATATTATTAAAGAAAAAAAACAAAAATTAAAATCAAAATATTTTTATTGAGTCTTATTTAAGTAGGCATAACGACATTTTACATAATAGTCTTAACTTCTAATATAATATGTCGTCATAATATTTATTATTTCTATTGTTGCAAAAACTATTTTTCACACCCGGTGCTCGAAAACCATACATTTTTTCGTCTCACAGTCTTAAAAGAAAGTAAATCATTTCTCCCTCCTAAAAAACAAAATGGCCGGCGGGAGGTAAAGTTGTATGGGATTTCATTTCCCCCTCTGAACCTCATGTGAACAGATAAGTAATGAGATTTGAATTTCAAACTTCATCATTTCCATTAAAATTTTTACTATTGAGTCCACACCAAATAGAACGTATATGAAAAAAAAAAGAAAAAATGTGGCAACTTATCTTTTTCTTCCGAATTGATTTTTGATGTTTCTATGAAAATGTTTACCATAGAGAACTGCACCAAGTAGAATTTATTCAAATATAAGGAAACAGTGTGACTAATGCCTCCAAACTATAGAGCGATCTAATGTTTTTGCATATTAATGCTAAAATATTTTTAGAGAACAAACGGACGACCTCAATAAAATATTTTTTGAGAATACCACTCCCACCACCTACCTCGACTCCTTCTATAGTGAGTAGTGGGAGCTATCGAAGGAGAGAGATGGTTGGAAAGAATTGGGGGAGACCTTTGCCCAGCAGTGGGACAGTATAGGTTGAATAAAAAAAACGAATAGATTATTATTGTTCTACCTATAAAACCTGTTCATTAGACTTGCTTGCTATTTTCTGGGTGTAAGTATTCACTATTTTTCTCGCATGTGTGAAAAGCAGAGTATTCATCTCGGGGTTAAAGCTGTCTTGGTCTTGGGCGCTCTTGAATCCCTCGCTGTCTCAGGATTCTAGTCATTAACTCCCTCGTTACACTCGGGAGTTAACTAAAGAATCCTTCGATGCGCTTGGGATTCAATATGGCGCCCGTGACATAATACACTGCTTTATCCCCTTGGTGAATAATTATTGTTATGGCTTATAACTTTAGGATTACCGTATGTTAGGAGATGTGTATTTATGACTATGTAATGTTAAGTTTACCTAATAACAGAACTATTGGTTATTGGTCGTGCTTGCTTAGTCGTTCTTGATAGATCGTCAAAGTTAAGCAACGTTCGAAACGGTCTGTAAGTGGATGGGTGACCGCCAGTGGCATTTTGGTCCTGGCTATTTAAGTCGTTAAGCCATGACGGAGGCCTTTTGAATTTAATAAACAAATAATAAAAATATTATCGAGTATTATAATAATAGTATTAAATAAATAATAAAAAATATATTATATAAAACTATACACAATTTTATTATGAACGAATATACCCAAATAGATTCCTAACTATATCAACTTTGTAAGGTTTATAAAATTAACTAACATAACTTCGATTAGGGTGAATGAGTGAATCCACTAAACTTATTCTGATCACTACTCAAACCTAACCTAACCACTGAATTCGATTTGGGTGAATAGGTGACTCTAGTGAACTTTTCTGGCGCTTCGGCGGCCAGCATATCAGTTTTGTAAATCTTAAATAGTATTTATTAATTATTAAATAAATAAACATAAGGACGATCAAAAACAACAAACAAATTGGTACAAAATAGGACAAAATAGTTTATGTAACTTAATAATAGTAATAATAACTATTATGACGACATATATAAGAAGTTGAGACTATTGTGTCACTTTAATGGTATGTCTTTAATATATTAGGACAACATTATGTATGTCAGTTTAAGACTATGGGAATTTAACATTATGACTACGGTAGGTTAGGACTAGTATGTTATGTGTATTTATATTAGGACTATAAACATTATGTCAATCGACAGGACCCCTTATAGCAGTCCACGTCAAAGTCAAGGTCAAAGGTCAAGATTAAACTTCGTTCCAACCGAGTGTTCCACGACGCTCCGATTTTTTATGCCAGCCTTTTATTCGGAACTGTTATTATTATTAATTGTTATCATTATGACATTTATGTTTATTTATATCCTCTAAAATTAGGCTAAAGATTGATTTACATAATCAAAATACAACATTATGAATTAAAATCATTATGCTAAAAAATATGTTATATTTACTAAACACTAGCTTCTGCGCGTGGCTTCGCCCGCGTGGTACCTACATTTTAAATAGCCTTTAAGCTATTCTAAAGTCATTATCTACACCTATTCCGAGTTTCATCCAAATCGGTTCACTGGTTTAGGCGTGATTGAAACGCAAACATCTTAACAAACTCACAAACTATCAGCTTTATTATTATGAGTTGAGAAGTATTAGGATTATGAGATCCTAATATTATTGGTTTTGATATTATGAGAAACATGTTATGGGATGTAAAATTATGAAGAAAGTTTTTCGGCGAAACAATGGGTTCCCGATGTACCTACTTGATTTGTATTTTTTTTTTTTTTTTACTAAGCCTAGAAATCCTAGAAATGCTCTTGGGTACTGCGTACTAACAATATAACAATCTATGGACTGTTTTGCGACTTTGCACTGTGACCGACACCATTTGACCTAAACATGGTGTCGTGACACAAAATCTAACACTTTTTTTCGTCTAGCCACCATGTGTATCGTCCAAAAAGGAACTTATTTCCAAAAATAAATAAATGTAAGGCGACTCCATGTAGTCTTATGTCAACGCCGAAAAGCGAGCGAGTTCGACTCAGCCGGGCGGCCGGCGCGCGGCGCACCGCGCTGCTCGGCCGGATACAAACCACCTAAAATGAGCAGGGGGTATGAGCTGCTTGCGGGAAGCTCATGGGGGCGTGGCGCCTGGTTTCAAATAATTGTTTATCAATGCGTCACCTTAACTGCATCTAGTTTATTTATTATCTATATTTATACTTAGAGCCAGCAACACAATATCTTGTCATGCAAAAATGATACACAATTCCTTACGAACTAGTTAAGTTACTATTATTTGACGTACATGTGACGTCTAATTCGCGTCATTCGTTACTTGAGTTATAGTTTACACACGAATCAACCACGGGTTTTTGTTTCGAGTTTATCAGGATATTCCTTGTTTTTAATTCGACTGTTTGATTATTGATTTGACTGTGTGAAGGATGATATGGGTAAGAAAGGAGTGAGTGTTGAGATGACGGCTGATAGAGCGGAGTGGAAGAGAAAAACCTGTTGTGCCGACCCCATATGAAAGTGGGATAAGGGCAGGGAAATGATGATGAATGATGATTATGAACTGTTCTGCATCCACCCACAGCCGTTCTTATTTACAAACTGTGTTCGACAAGTCAGAGAGTGGGAAAAGCCATATTTGCACAATAAATTCTGTGAATTGGGGCAGAAAAAAAGAATACAGCATGACTACGATATTTCCGAATCGGGGCTAAAATTGACGGAGTTTCATGATGACGCAACAAACTGTGCACAACGTTCCTTTACCGTCGATTTGGATGAGACGACGTACATTTTAGCCAGGTTCGGTAAACGATGATCTTCTTGAACTTGTCCCAAAATATGAGAGATCGGCTCAACATATTCTTCTATCTATCCTATAAAAGTTTTTAGGGCTCCACCCAAAGGGTAAAACGAGATCCTATTAGACTCCTCTGTCTGTCCGTCTGTCTGTTCGTCTGTCACTTTTTTTATAGATAATGGTACGGAACTTTCGTGCGTGAGTCTGACTCGCACTTGGCCGGTATCTATCTCACGAAGGCGGTTGGTCTAAGCTAATTGTTTCGACGCGCGAAAGCGATACCTGAGCGCTCATTCGTCTATGGAGCATTCAATTCAATTCAATTCAAAGATATCTAATCATAAAAATCAATCTAATCAAATGTCTGTCTTCCATATCACGGTCAATAACATCATCAAAAACCAAATCCTTTCCTGTCCGTTCAATCGAAAGAATCTAATTTCCATCCGACGATTAAATCGTGACATTGAATCTATTTAGTTCCTCTCCATCGCGTCCTCTGTTCCACTCCGCTGGTGATCAGATTATGCTGATGAGACCTTTTTCACACAAATACCGGAATAGCGGAAATTTTCGGGAATCAAACGAAAGATCATAACTGTTTCAAGGCATTTATAAGGCATAAGCACAACAAAAGTAATGCTATCCCAGATTAAATAATCCTTTAAAACTATTTATTTATTATTTATTTATTTATAATTATAGTTCCTTAGCTGTACACAAACCAAGTGATATCCCAATTATAGATGCAAACAGTAATGCAAAGAATACAACAGCAATTAGGTACATAAAACTTTCAGAAAAATTTAACAAAGAATAAACATAGTGGATTCGCACTTTTCAATTAAAAAAAAAAAAAGATATAAAAAAGATAAAAATGATATACAAGGAGGTGGCCACTGGCCCACGTTTTGCATAGTTAGAACTTCTGTTTTTTTTAATAGGATGGGATACATTTATTTGCCGTTTCTACTAAGAATGCTTTGATTTTTCTACGAAATCCTAGCGCAGCGGTCCTTCTGATTGAGTGAATAAAAAAAAACCTTTAGGCTTTCACTCCGACTACTGTATTGTCACCTTCTCTCCAGTCATTCAAGGAAGATACGGTTTTTCTTTCGCCATTTTTGGAAATCTCTCTTATTTTCTTCTCTTTTTCTCGTGTTTTACTAGGTTTTATTATGTAATTTCGGTGGCGTTTTACTAATGAAGCCTTGGATACTTGGCACAGGATTTGGAAAATGGAATGGGGGAGTATTGAAAAAGATTTCCATTGCAGTTTTGAAGAAACAGGCCGCTGTGTTTTGTTCAAAACCAAACTGACACTGACTGACCGACTGACGTGAATTTAATATATTCATTGACAGAATTATACTACATAGTTGTATATCTAAGATATTTATTTATAGCAATAGTCTAAATAATTTTTAATATATTTGTTAATACCGTGTATTTTATAAAAATCTTTTTACTCGGTCTACCGCGATACAGGCTTGGCCTAGTGCGGGGTCCGTTGTAAATTATTTATGTATGAAATAAATAAATAAATAAATAAAAAAATAAATACTGATAGTACTACAGTTAATTGCCATTAAATAAAAGAAGAAGAAGAAGGAAGATACTATCACCCACATAATGAACGTATATAATTGACGACCTCTGTGGCGCAGTGGGTGAAAGCCCGCTTGGGACGCAGAAGATTGCGGGTTCGATCCCTGCGGCGGGATAAATGTTTGTATGACCTGCAAATATATATCTCGGGTCTGGGTGTTTCTATGTATAATATGTATTTATTTACAAACAAAAAATTATATAAGTAGTATATCAGTTATCTGGTTCCCATAGTACAAGCTTTGCTTAGTTTGGGGCTAGATGATGCTGTGTGAAATGTCCAGCATTATTTATTTCCTTTATATTATTTACCTGGATACATAGACATTCAGTTTAATATCCAGCTCGCAGTTAAGATAACCCTTGACTGGATGAGTCGTGAAGTTTTATTCCTCGAGTTTATGATCTCAATTCAAGAAGGCAATAACTGTACTAACTCTGTGATAATCTGTGGAGTTATAGCTACAACTGCTACAACCAAAGTTTATTTCCAGTTTGTATATTTTGAGTCTAATGCACGGTTTACATTGGCCAAAGAGCAAGTAAGAAGAGCAAGAAAGAAGGTTAGAAAAAAAGTTGAATCGCCACTGTCGATCGGTTTACCCCCCCCTCCCGTTTCCTAGAAACCGGGGGTAAGTTAGCTGTCAAACTTTTGTATGTAGAAACGAGTCGTAGCTCTAACCTACGACTGTCCGTTGAATAAGAAACCGGGCATTACACTACTGTAGACTGCCACAAACGTATTTAGACCGGTGGCCAAAAGAGGAACTAACTAATTTTACTGTAAAATTTATTTTTCTGTCAACACCAAATACGACAACAGCTCCTCTCTTACCGGTTCAGATATGTTTGTGGCACTGTAAATGTAAACCTCTGATTAGGCTGGTTTTCCTGTCAGGTGTAGGTTCCGTTTTCGCTGATAGAAGTGATAGAAGACCTTATTACAAAATTGCTCAGTAGAATCCATCTTGTTGAGCAATCACGATTCTTACTGCACTGACGACCTCTGTGGCGCAGTGGGTGAAAGCCCGCTTGGGACGCAGAAGGTTGCGGGTTCGATCCCCGCGGCGGGATAAATGTTTGTATGATCTGGCAAATAATTTATCTCGTGTTTCTAAGTATAATATGTATGCATTTAAGTACAAACAAAAAGTATATAAGTAGTATATCAGTTATCTGGTTCCCATAGCACAAGCTTTGCTTAGTTTGGGGCTAGATGATGCTGTGTGAAATGTCCAGCATTATTTATTTATTTTATTGTATAAAAGATCATTATTTTCAACGCTGACGGGGAACAACTTAAAAGAGAGTTATGTTGTGGTACAACACTCTGTAGAGCCACTATGCAGACGCAGACGAGTTCATTGCATTTTGCACTTGCAAAGCTTTCACGCAAAACGGATATAAATACTGTAGGTATGCCTTTTCACATGTACACGTCCTTCTAAACATTTCAAAGTCAAAGTCAAAATATATTTGAGTGAACGTGAGTGCCTACTCAATATGGTTTCCAGGCACATTATTCTGTAAATATGTAGCGTCTTACCATAGAACGAGACATAAAGTTATTCCAGCGAATAAATCAAGAATAACCATACATTTTGACAGTTTATACTCCAGAATAACTTTATGTCACGTTCTATGGTAAGACGCGTAGTCTTTATACTCAAAAAAAATAATTAAAACAACACCCACCCGCGGTTTCGCTCACGTAACAGCATTTTACGTACGTATGCTCACCGAGGCCACACCTAATAAAACATTCATTTAAATGGTTAGGCGTAAGAAGGTATACTAAAAATACTCAAAAAGCTAGGTGTTGTATATGTATATGTACGGCTAATAAGGGCTATCTGACAATCCCGACACCAGGCTGTGACAAGTTAGGATTAAATAAATAAATAATGCTGGACTTTTCACACAGCATCATCTAGCCCCAAAGTAAGCAGAGCTTGTGTTATGGGTACTACATGACTGATATACTACTTATATACTTTTGGTTTGTAAATACATACATTATACATAGAAAACACCCAGACCCGAGACAAATATCTGTAGATTTTACAAACATTTGTCCCGCGGTGTTGATCGAACCCGCAACCATCCGCGTCGCAAGCGGACCTTCGCCCACTGTACTACAGAGGTCGTCGATTTACGATTCAATCACTTTACCTTTCTGTGTGTGTTTTTTTTTTTTTATGATGAATGGGTCGACTCTTGACCTCGAAACTTACATAGGCAAGAATGAGGTCTACGATGGAGCGAGCCTACCCAGAAGGTGCCTATTAACTCAATACGTGTGTACAGATGTTGTGCATGTGAAAAGGCAGATTCCCAGGTGCAGTATAGTGCTCAAATGGGTTTGCTTTACAGCGATGCATTTTAGTGCTTTCTGCGGATATTAAATACATCACAGTGAATAAAAATAAAAGCGGGCGATGCGCACACTAAAATTTTACTAGTATAAGATCGTTGCTAATCGAAAGCACAGATATACCTAAAGCTGCGTACGGACTAAGCGTTCCAGGCTATGCGTTTACGTGTATGTTTACATCTAATATAGGTGTAAACAACTATATTAAACGATTTAGGCATACAGCGTCAAGAGGCAACCTATGCCTACACTGAACCGGACGTTATAGTGCCTGGGACATTGTTTGAGATGGAATAGGCTTGCCCAGCACCTGAACCATCCTCTCAGCTTCATCAGTCTGGTCCACAGGAAAGATGACGTCAATACGTGTGGAGTTGACTGAGCTGCGGGCTTCCTCACGATGGTTTCCTTCGTCCTTAAGAGCTCGTGTTTAAGTGCATATAAATTTTACGAAAAGGAAAATCCATTGATGCGCGACCTGGATTCGATCTTAAAGCTTATGGCTGAAGGCTTACTGATAGGATTATCCGCTGTGTTGAGCTTCCCAAAAGCAACTCAATCGCTTTTAAGTGCGCGTATTAGAAATTTTGGTAGCGCTGATCGCACATAATATCCGCGCCGCCCGTACGCGCTGCAGTCATTTTCCTATAGACAAATACTGATGACCTTCTGACGTCTCAGCATTTCCTCTATTGACTTGACAGTTCGGCGCGTTCAGGCGGATGGATACTGCGATGAGCTTTTAGCTTCTAAAAAGCGGCTAAATCATCGATGCTATGCAACATGTCTGCTGTAGCCTTAATATATTGGTTTCAATATAACATGAAAAACAAATGACGACCTCTGTGGCGCAGTGGATGAAAGCCCGCTTGAGACGCAGAAGGTTGCGGGTTCGATCCCCGCCGCGGGATAAATGTTTGTATGATCTGCAAATATTTATCTCGGGTCTGGGTGTTTCTATGTATAATATGTATGTATTTACAGACATAAAGTATATAAGTAGTATATCAGTTATCTCATAGTACAAGCTATGCTTAGTTTGGGGCTAGATGATGCTGTGTGAAATGTCCAGCATTATTTATTTATTTTATTTATTTATTTATTTTAAATACAACCAATTAACAAGTTCAAAGCGAACTTATCAAAACCGCAACACGCTCAGTAAGCATAAACCTAATCCCAGTTAAACTGGTTTTAACCAGATTAAACTAGTTCAAACCTTAGAAACTAGTTCTTAGAAGCAGCTAATTGAAAATCGCTCGACTCGAACGTATCCTTTGAGATTCCATTTAAGAGAATTGATTCAAGATTCATGTAACAGAATTAATAGTAGGTACCTAGTAGTTTATGTTTAAGAACATTTACGATCATACATCTATACTTGCAAACGTAGTGTAGGATGTCCTCCGGCCAGGTGGAGTGACGATCTGCGAAAGGCTGCTTGCAGAAGCTAGATGCGTCGAGCTGAGGTCAGGGCGCAATGGCGCTCATTAGGGGAGGCCTATGTCCAGTGGACTTAGGCTGATGATGATAATGATCCATACTTGAATATAAATGTGAAAGTAAGTCCGTCTGTCTGTCTGTTTGTTACCCTTTCACGCCCGAACCATTGAACAGATTAGGCTGAAACTTGGCATGTATAAAGTTTGTATCCCAGGGCCTTCCCTGGGATGTCCTTACATAGGCTACTTTTTACCGAAATAAATGAGGGACCTGAGGGACCGCGGATCGCACTGCGGGAGCGCAGCTAGTACAATATAAAATCACTCCTCTTTCTCGTAGGAGTAGGCAGACCACGGATTTCCACCTACTACGATCCTAGGACGTAAATTGTTTGCTTCATTCACTCTCTTGATTGTCTCTACATAAACATTTGTTGATTTTCCTTTGAACCAGCAGTGAAAAGATTTCAGAGCACCCAAAGAAATCCTTGACGATAAAAGTTTCATGATGATTTACCTCCAGTGTGGTAAAAGGGAACCTGAAGATACCTCAGAAAGTTTCATATTGGATCGCACACCTCCATATCAGAGCCCTCAGCCCTATAAAAAGTTTACTGTCGACAGCGGCCATTACGACTGACGTGTGCGTAGTTTATTGATATTGTGCCGTGAACTTATCTTCAGCGGTATTGGTTACTGGAAAAGACTTTATTAAAAAAAACAGAACGATTTTATCCCAGGCATTATCGACATTCTCTCAGAGTCACTAAGATCCTAGAAGCGCTCGTAGGCCTTTCTTGATAGATTGCCGAAGTTAAGCAACGTTCTAAACGGGCCATTAGTGGATGGGTGACCGCCAGTGGCAATTTCACCTGAGCGCTTTCGTGCTTCGGAGGGCACGTTATTTAAGTCGTTCATGATGGAGGCCTTAAGGCGGCCTAAAAACTCCGTCACCAGAGTTGGCCACTGACTCGTACGAACTTACTTCCTTCTTTTAAACGATCGTTGTATTATAATAATTGTTGAGAAATCGCTTCGGTGTAAAGTATTTTGATGACTATAATTATATCTGAAAGTAAGGTTTAAGACAGTTTCGTAAAGCATCACAGTGAGTGGAAGGGATCGTGTTAAAACAGCTGAGTTGCAAATAAATATGATCAATATGAGCTTATCAAAAATTTGGATTGTGACGACTAAGGGTTCCGTGGCCGAGTGGTAAGGCACTCCGGCGTTAAGAGGATCGTCTGATCGTTGCGGGTTCGAATCTCGTCGGAATCCAAAATTTTGATATGACTTTTCATTTCTTAATGAAATAAGTGAACACTATAAAATTACAAAAAATGTATATTTCTTCTTCAAAACATGACAAAAAAGGAACTCTTATCGCTGCTTGATCTACATTGGTACTTACCTAGGGCTAATGCAACCACTTCAACAACCCTGTAATTCTCAATGGCGTATGTAAATGTTTTTTCATCAATCGAGGTCACGTAAAACAATTAACCGCCCGAGGCTCTTTTCAAGCCAAACACTTAAACATAATAACATTCCATTTTTCAGGCCGCAGAATAAGTAAAACAAAGGGTCAAAGGGCTAAGGTCACACCTGTGAAACAACGGCTATAATAAACCTTTGCAAAAACGCAGTGTTGCCTTTTGTAGCCCTGATTTATATTGCAAAAACGGCACATTTCGATGTTGTGTTGGGACAAAAAAGGAACTGTGTTGAATGAATAGGGTGGAGCGTCGATTTTCAGTGTGATGTTGTGGGTGCGAGTTATTTTGGGAAATACAAGCGCATCAATACGAGCTCTAAACGGTGAAGGAAAACATCGCGAGGAAAGCAGATAGTATTCTGATAGGTGCTAATGGACTAGCAGCATTTATGGAATGCTAAATCTTGCCAAAAGTGATGTGAAACGCAAAATCTTTTGGTTTCGACCGATATTCGAACTTGTTGAAACCACACCCACGTCCAAAAGAGCTTTCTAATGCACTATTGTTTATTGTTGTTGAAAAACACATATAATGACTATCCATTACCCAGGATACCTAAAAAACTAGTTGATCCAAGATAAACCAGGCTTTACCGTCTGATACCACCTCAGATAGCCTTGTTTCAACTTCATCCCTTGAGTTATAGTTGCCTTGCCCCAACAAAACAGATAAGTTTTTCCAGTGTACGGAGCTTACAAAAACAGAATATATGAGTACAAACAAATATATTTTATCGAACATTGTTTGAGATGGAATACGCTTAGTTTTAAGATCATTCATTTGCCTGCCCTTATCCCGCTTATGCGGGGTCGACACAATATGTTCTCTTCTTCCACTCTCCCCGATCACTCGTCATCTTCGTATTCACTCCCATCTTACCCATATCTTCTTTCACACAATCCATCCATCTTTTCTTTGGTCTACCTCTACTCACATATCCATCCACATTCACAGTCATATTCATTTCCATCGGTGTCGGTGGCTACAGAACAAGAGTAGAATCATATAGTTTCAAGACAATTGTAAGTGATCCCAGCGGACCTACCGACGACTGAAAAACAGGGCAACAAACACAGTTTAAGGCCTAACTTTATTTTCCATCTAAAAACTAAAATGTCAAGCTCCAGTGGGGAGTGGGAGCCAGTCAAACAAATACCTTAGCTTGGTGTGAAACGACGTTAAGTTGAGTTGATGAATACAGGTTTTGCATTCTGGCAGCTTGCCCAGTTGCCCACTGTTCCACCTCCACGTGTTCTAAGAATATAACACCGGCGATCCAGGGCTGCGGTTCCAATTAGTAAATAAATAAATAAATAATGCTGGACTTTTTCACACAACCCGCAACCTTTTGCGTCGCAGGCGGGCCTTCGTCCACTGCGCTACAGAGGTCGTCAATGAAATGAATGATGGTCGTGAATGAATGTATACATTTTACATCGACTCGCGCGAGCCATGTGGGCTGGTCATATCTGCTGAAGAACCGATAACCGCTGGGGTAAACGAGTTCTTGAGTGGAGACCGCGACTCTGCAAACGTAGTGTAGGACGCCCTCCGACCAGGTGGAGTGACGATCTGCGAAAGGCTGCTGGCAGAAGCTGGATGCGTCGAGCTGAGGACAGGGCGCGATGGCTCATTAGGGGAAGCCTAAGTCCAGCATAGGACTGCTGTGGGCTGATGATGATCGCGTAGTCCGTACAAGACTTGCTGTGACTCCATTCATCTTTATCCGCATTCACTCTCACAACATACCATACAAACAATATACTCATAGATACATTTGACTGATGAGGTTCGCCATCAGTCCAAAGCACCCATTGTCCATTTTCCATTATGCTATTCAAGGGGATTCATTTGGAACAAAGCAATGCGTAATTGACCAACAAACAGACATGCATTTGCAGAATTACCTATCTATGCTAAAAGGGAAACAGTATGACTGTTGGAATGGGGACACTTTGCTAAAAAAATGTTTTAAGACGTTTTGAAGTGTGAACGCGTGAAAGGGCAGAGGGAAAGACTTGGATGAGAACCAGCTCATCTATCAAAGTGTCTACTGTCTAGCCTAGACGTTCTACTAGTTGAGCTGCCTATTATGATGATGATAGATTATGCAGATTACCTTCCTCAAACCTACAGTTTTCATAACATTTGGATGAGTTTAATTAAATAGTTATTAGCAATTTTATCTCAGAAAAAATACCTCTGTTTAGATACCTAATTACCTCTACCTATACATATAATTGTTTTTATGATGAAAAAGTTATTTCTATCTTCCAGATAATGCTTCTCATTTTCATTATTTCTTTATAAATGGTAAGAACAAATTAATTTGTGCTTTTGTTTCGCCAAATTGTTTTACTGGGGATTATATTTTGAACTACTAATAGGTCTATCTATAGAGATACCTAATTAGATTTAAAAACTATAATCTTAAACTTTTTAGTTTTTTACCTTCGGGATTCGATGTTAATTAAGTATTATCACTAATTAGGTATTTATGATGTTTTGGAGTTTTTGAGTTTAGGTAAAATCTTATTTATTACAACCGCTATAAAACTCAAAATCGTAATTAAAAAAAATGTAACAAGATATATTTACAGAAACTAAGCTACTACAATATGTACATAAAATAACAAAATACAATAGAATCAGTCAAGCTATCTAAGGATCACCGTAAAAACGATCTATATGATTCAGGGGATTTTTAGACATTGTCTAAAAATCCCCTGAGCATCTCATCCGAGTGGAGGCAGGGGATTGTCGAAAGGGATTTCTATACCTACCCACTTAGATTACCATATCAAATACCTACTGCAAAAACTCATGCCTTTTACATCTCGTAAGCTAGATGGTTTAAAAAACGTCAGAAGGCAACACTTATCGGAACGCTGTAGTGCCTGGAACATTGTTGATAGAATAGACTTGCACAGCACCTAAACCATCCTCTCAGCATAATCAGCCTTGTCCACAGGAAAGACGCTATACAAAAGCCCCTAGTGGTTGGACACACTGCGAGCGGGAGCGGGCTCGGGCGCGAAGTATCAAACGTTCCTGTCCGTGCGTTCTGGCCACACTGCAGGCCGTAGGCGGAAACCTAGCGTTTCATATGTTTGTCATTCAAAGTCAAAGTCAAAAAGCATTTATGCAGTAGGACCGCTGGGATCACTTTGAAACGCGCCCGCGCCCGCTTGCAGTTTGGACGAACACGTAGACAAAAGCTATATCTTTAATTTTTCACAGCCGAAATATAGAAACATTCCATTCGAATAAATCATACGAATCGAATCGTTCAAACAATAAATCGTGAGATAAATCGTTATTGGAATTTAATCACAGAATCTCATCGTACTGAATATATCGGAATTTTTTGCGCGATATTTTTGGAATTCTTTTTTGATCGTTTTCACCTTTGTTAGACGTCAGAGGAGGTCTTTGAAGTTGTAATGTATATCGATAAGTTTTCCCGCGACTTTGCTCGCATTGAATGCTATGATCTCATTTATCACTTTTATTCCAGCATTTAAGAGGTTGCGGGTTCGATCCCCGCGGCGGGACCAATGTTTGTATGATCTACAAATATTTGTCTCGGGTCTGGGTGTTTCTATGTATAATATGTATGTATTTACAAACAAAAAGTATATAAGTAGTATATCAGTCATCATAGTACCCATAACACAAGCTCTGCTTTCTTTGGGGCTAGATGATGCTGTGTGAAAAGTCCAGCATATTTATTTATTTATTTTCCTTATTTTTAACTGTCTATACATGTCTTTTTTGGTATTGCAATTTATATCCATGCTAAATTAAAAAAATCTTTTCAGCAAGTTTGGCGTGAAAAGATAACAGACAGACGGAGTTACTTTCATATTATGAATTATTATGGATATTTATCTTGGATATCGCGTAGGATGCTGCCGAATGTGCGTTCACCTTTAGTTTCGCTACGATGTTGGTTTACAGTTGATTGGTTCGAGAACACGTGTAGCCCGACACTCGCTTATATAACAAGCCAGTAGAAACTTCCACATACAAACGCTATATATAAAAATGTTGATAAAAATTTCGAACGGCTAAACTTTTTTATAATAAGCTAAGAACATTTTCGATAAACTCTGTATTCTAATAAAAAACACAACTGCAATTCAATTAATTTATCCTTTTAGCTAAATACTACGCCCCAGTACCTACCTACATAGACACTTCTAACACGGTATGATGTGTCTGTCTGTGTGTCTTTGCGTTTTTCTTACCTTTTTCTGAGTAGTGTTGAAAATTGGTAACTTTTTCTCAAGAAATTCCGCGTATTTTTGCTTAATTTGTTTTCCTTCCAATTTCGTGAAGAAAGCACCAATCTTAAGGAAGGTTTGGGCATCTCCGATAAATGGGCCCTCGGTTTTAAATGAGGGTTTAATTGGTAAAACGAATTGAGGCTTACTTCCAAGTAAAACACGATTTAAGGAAATCATTTTGAGTAAAATCACGTACTGATGCTTAATCAATTACAAGAAAAAATTAACTATTACATGGTATTTTGTTATGAGGAGGGATGAAAACCATGTTACCAAAAGAGTTATGAATATGAATGTGGCTGGGACGTGTGCAAGTAGATGAAGGCTGAAGAAGGTATGGTTGTGTGAGAGAGGATATGAAAGTTAAAGGAGTGGATGTGAATGGAGGAAGAATGTATGCTGTGCCGACCCCACTTAGCGTGGGATAAGGGCAAAAGAATGATGATGATGAAATTTTATCTGATAAAGGGAAATGAAAAAGTATCTACATGTGCCGATCCCACATTGAGTGGGATAAGAGTCTGGTTTTCAGCTTGTAGTTAGCACGAAAAAGTGACCCATTATGCCGTGTTTCCATCTGCAAGAAAACTTCTGTGATAAATATCTGTCAGTCTGTCCGACAGAATGCAGATGCTGTCACGATACGGTAGTTTTGAGACAGTTAGGTACGAGTTCATACTTGTGAACATGTCGGATAGACTGTCGGAAACGGAATTTTCTCGACACTGCTGGAATACCTGGGCATTCTTATTTGCTTATTTCGTGAAACTATTTCTAGATAGAAACTTGACTTTTCCACTATTAACAGCGGAAATTGCTCGGTATTTATGCTATCCAAAGACAATATAAATTCTGTCTATGAATAGGCCTCATCAGGCCTCATTTCGTGACACTCGCCCACCACGCCGAGCCATCGAAGCTGAAAACACGATTAAACCTGACTACTTTAATAACTTGAGAATCTTGTTCAATTAATTTGTTTTCAAGTGATTTTGTTGCGTAAATGTCTGACTTTTCCAATAGCCTACTTGGAAATTTAATTTATTTGTTAGTGTTGAATTTATTTGAATTTATCCGATGATAAAGTTTGGAATTGATTTGAAATAATTGATTACGTAAGAAAAGCAGATTCTACAAAGCTAAATTTAATTTTAATTTGAAAAAATTACCGTTTCTAAATCACTGAATTCCTTTCGATTGGTGAAATCAAAAGTTTCTAATATTTAATCAGTAATGTAAATAAAAGCAGTGCAAAATAAAAGTTAAAATAAACTAACAACTCCCTCTCTTACAGGCTGTGGTCGTCATGGGCAGCAGCACAACATCCGACAAGACGAACAACACTAGCACGGACTCCGCAGCCACCGCCCTCACCTCCATCACAGGGACTGATGACTCGATGGACGCGGAGGCGGAACCCCCTGAACCAGTCCAAACCCTCATCGACGAACCGACCAACACAAACTGCGTCCAACAAAATGGCAACCATCACCCCCCGAGCACAGCACCCCCTCACTACCATAGGAACCAGAACAGCTGCGATATCAACTCTCCAGCTTACACAAAGCCCCAGTCAGCTACCGATGTCCTCGAATCCCCAAGACCTGGGCCAGCCAGATTCATATTCGATGTACCCATCCCAGATCCAAAGAAAGCTAGAAATAAGACGCAAGTCAGCATCGGAGGTCCATCAACTTCTATCCAAATCCCTCCTAAGGTTGACACGCCTAAGAGCCCAAAAGCACAGTCGAAACTAGAAACGCACTTCGATTTTGACCCTGAGCCTGTGAAGAGGAGAGGTTCCGAAGACCCGAAGAGAAGAGGATCTGAGCCTAGGGCAAAGAATAAGAAAGAGAAGGAGTATTATAAGGATGAGATGACAAAGCTGAGAAGACAGCTGGAAGGTACTGAGGTTTTCACGACGAATCGGAGGAGGTCTTCTGCACACCAGCATTCTGTGCCGCCACCATCTTCAAGAAGACAGTCCACTGGTACGTATTATCTTTTACTCAATGTGGAACTTTTAAGATCTTCTGTTTGATTGCAAAAGGTAATTGATCCTCGCGTTGTTTTCAAAAGCTTGCGTTCTGCAGATATAAACTCCGAAACGTAAAATAATTAGTGCACGCACTGTTTCAAACCCACGATCTTCAGATCTTCATTCAACTGGGTTACAATTACTCCATTATCCACAGCTGCTCAAGTCCACGTGACTGCGAACCCCCTGGACTCAGCAGCCACCACCATCCCAGCTGGCCGCACCACGATCGTGGTCCAGCAGCCTTCGCTCTCCCTGGACTATGGAGGCTGTTCCACCATCCTCCTTCGAGAGGGGGAGGAAAGACTGGACCGGCGCAAGAGCAGGGTCTGCTCAGACCATATACAGCAGCTGTTGGATGTGACCAGCCAGTTCACTTCGGAGGATCTGCATGAGTTTGATAAAAGGTAACACCTCCATTCATTTTATGTGCGCCTAGTACAGTTGCTCTATTTCAGTCTTGTGTGTGCTGTTACTGTGTGCGTAAGCACTATTGTCCGCCCATTCATCCATGAAGCGTTTCCGAGCTTACGCACACACACAGATACAACGTGCATGTCTAATGTCCATCTAGGTATGTATATATACACAAATATGATAAACCCGCCTTTGTGAGAGCTATCCTTGGTATACACGTATTATGATTAGGTTAACACTTCTGAAGCCACTTTCTGAGATGCGAAGAAGGGCAGAGCAGCAGCACCTCTCAAATTCAAAGTCAAAAATCATTAATTATTCAGTAGGACCGCTGGGATCACTTAGAATAGTCTTAAAACTAATTTTACTCCTGTTCTTTCGCGACCAATACCGTGAAGAATCAGGGCAACAAACACGGTTTGGGGCCTAGCATTCTGTTAGGTGATCCATCTTAAAACTAAAACGTCAAGCTCCAGTGATGGGTCTCTTGCAGTCTCTTGCAGTCATAGTCATCTGCATTAGGCTTGTGCTTGCTCGGTCAGTACAGAGAGCGCTCCGTACTAGTACAATCGTTGTGAAGAACTAGATCGGACTTCTAGTACTATTAGTACATCTAGTACAGTAGATCTTCGGTTCTATAATGAGTCGCTCGGTCGGTCGGTCGGTCCTGAACTACGTACTAGCTTTGTGTTTTGTAGGACATGAACGATGTTCGTACTAAACTAAAGATCGAATGAAACGCCCGCCACCGTGATATCTCTGTCTCTTTTATTACCGCTTACTCGCCTAATGATAATGAGTCTATCTCTGTCTGCGCTTGACAAACCAATCAGACACTGACATGTGAATACATTTCTAACAGTTCTTTTTCCGAACGATCGAATGAACTAGATCGTGTAGTTCTTTTCATTCCGTCCTAGTACAAGGGTAGATACGCATGCCGATTTGAACCCTATTACAGTGCAGGAAGGCGCAGTTATGATAATTTCCTTAACGAAACGATCGAATGAACTAGTGTACTAGAGTACTAATAGTCCTATTAGGACCGAGTTATGTGAACTAGCTCAACTAGTACACTTGTGGGAATGAATTCCTATTAGTACTTAGTTCAGGAACTACACAAGCCTAATCTGCATCTGATAGTGTCCTAGTAATAGAGTCGACATAAAGTTTTACATAAGATTGTTTGACATAAAAGTTTAAAATACGGACATACATAGAAGCTACCTGTTCGAGAAAAAAAAACAAAAACATTTCTGTTTTTTCCAAAATAACAGTTAATCCCACCATAATTACAGAATTAAGTGATAATTATTATTAAAGCGCCTGCTTAAAGTGGCCGTTAATTACATTTTAATCTGCATTTATCTTTCGCCGAGACGGGGTTAAGGTGCTTTTGTAGTTGCCATTTTTTCCCTAAGCTTTTTTGAAAAGCACTTTTTGTGTAACACACTATTCATTTGAAACATTTTGAAGAAGTTTGTGTTCCACACGTGACGGATCTCAAGCCATTTTTTTTTAATCCGAAATCATCTAAACCCAATTTTTTACAAACTATTTGAACGGTTTAATTTTTTTTACCTTAGTACAATATCTACCTAAGTACCTATATTATTTTGTCTTAAAAAAATCTGTCAATTTTTTTTAAAAGATGGCTACTCGGTATGCTTGAAAGACAAAGTCAAAAAGAAAGAAAGTTATTCAGTAGGACCCCTGGCGCTGGGATCACTTAGAATCGTCTTAAAACTAAGTATCTAAGTATTTTATATATCAGTCATCTTAGTACCCATAACACAAGCTCTGCTTACTTTGGGGCTAGATGATGCTGTGTGAATAGTCCAGCATTATTTATTTATTATTATTATTTTAAACTTCATACAAAATCATTGAAATTCTTTGCCCTGAAGCAAAAAGACTTGCCAACAATATGAACGAACAGCACAACACAAATCTGACCCAACACGATAAAACTACAAACAAACAAAATAAATCAAACCAGACGTTTCTACTTCCGGCCCCATGACCCCAAGTAACTTAGTTGACGAGTCAAGTTGGCACTTTCAGAAATGGTATCTTCCGGTGATTTGCCGCGAAAGTTGCTTTGTTTTATTACTCCTCTGAAAATCAACTTATTTAACTTTTGTGATTGACATAATTTTGGAATAAAGTACAATAGGGATCTTCAAATCAAGAGTAAATAGGTTCCTTCTAGGTAAGCATGCTCCATCTTAGACCTCACTACTGCTTAACATCAGGCAGAGTGAGCTCAAATGCTGAACTATTTAATTAAAAAAAAGTTTGGAAAATAAAAAAAGGGTACCTAAATAAATACCTAGGTTAAGGCTGGACACTGTAGAAACTTTGTAGAAAAGAGCAGTTCAATGCTCAATGTTTAGGAACATTTTACTTAGATTGAAATTAGTTGGTTATGTTAGGTTAGTGAAAAAAATACGCGCGAGGCGAGCAAGCTAAGCGAGCGTGCCGCGGCAGCGGCCGCCGAAGCGCCAGAAATGAAATATTCTGCTATAAAGTTATATTTCACGATCTGCCTAGGCATATCACGAAATGGCTTATTCACCGATCTGCCTGCGACATCTATAAGTACCTAGCCAATAGTCAAGCTCTGAAATTGCCGTGTATGTGCCGTGTATGTGACAGCCTTTATTTGTTTATGGTAATAACCCAATTTAAATCGCCAACCAAAGCAGCGACGTGAACTGATTGGATTGCCGCCAAAATTAATACAGAATTGGTATTGGTACAGTCGCTTGCAATATGCAGGGTGTAAAAAGACAACTACCGAAAACTGAGGGGTTGCAGACCATGATTCTAAACTTATTAAGCGGAAAAAAACGCAAAATTATATTTTGACTTAGCTTAGTCATTTTATGTTATTTTCGGTTATTTACTACTATTACAACATAATAAGACCATACCTACCTAATAATTTCATTTGTAAAAGAAAAAAACAGTAAAAACTCAAAATCCAGCAATCTACGTAAAAAATTGCGCCCCGAACATACGCAAACAGTACTCTTCAAACGCTGTTTTCTCCGGATATGATGATTTTTTTGGAAAATCCTTTTTGGATTTGGTTGTGTGTTGGGATGCTGTACCTAGCCCTTTTGGCTTCGGTAGACGTCTTCTTACACCCTGTATATTTTCACAACTCATAACCTGATCGCACACTTGTCAGCGCCGTACGCGCCGCCCTAATTTTTTTCTATACAAAAAATGCTGATGCCGTCTGAGACAGGGCACTACCTAGTGCAAAATAAAACATACAGTCTATATAGAACCTTTATGAAAGCCTAGATCATTCTTTTATGAAGTCGGCTATAAGGCAAATTCGTGTCATCATCATCATCCATTCAGAACAGGAGTAAAATTAATAAATAATAAATAATGCTGGACTTATCACACAGCATCATCTAGCCCCAAAGTAAGCAGAGCTTGTGTTATGGGTTACTATGATGACTGATATACTACTAATATACTTTTTGTTTGTAAATACATACATATTATACATAGAAACACTCAGACCCGAGACAAATATTTGTAGATCATACAAACATTGGTCCCGCCGCGGGGATCGAACCCGCAACCTTTTGCGTCGCAGGCGGGCCTTCGCCCACTGCGCTACAGAGGTCGTCAAAATTAGTTCTAAGACTATTCTAAGTGACCCCAGCGGTCCTACTGAATAAATGGTTTTTGACTTTGACTTTGATCCGCAGCCCGAGTTCACCCACTGCTGGGTTATAGGCCTATAGGCCTCTGGTTTTGCCTCAGCCTACGACGTTAATTCAAATCCGTAGCATTCAATTCTAAATCTTAAGTGAAACATCAGTTTAGTAATCAAGTGCCTATTTGAACCCTTCTCAGTCATCTCAGTTTTCATTTGACGTAACAACGTTACGCCGTAAAGTTTACTGAATACGTAGCGTTAACGTAATACGGCAGGTGTCTGTTCATTACAGGATATAAGATAATTGTATGAACTGTACAGTGTACAGTCAACAACATAATTTGATAAACATAGCAACATAATCGATAATACTTTTTGCTTACTGAAGATCTAACGGTGTGGGTTGATTTTGACGATTGAAGTGTCGATTTGTCTAAATGTTAAAGAAAATGTAATCATTGATTAATGATCGATTAGCTGAAAGGCATTTGCTCTCAAACATGCATCATAAAAGCTCGCAAAGCTCGAAAGACGACCTCTGTGGCGCAGTGGGTGAAAGCTCGACTGAGACGCAGAAGGTTACGGGTTCGATTCCCGCCGCGGAATAATTTAAATATTACAAACAAAAAGTATATAAGAAGTATATCAGTTATCTGGTTCCCATAGTACTTGGGGCTAGATGATACTGTGTGAAATGTCCGGCATTATTAAAAAGAAAGAAAAAAGGTACTTTTACTTAAGCGTTTGGTCGTGTTATAACTTTCGCTCCTACTATTATTTGTGTAATTATTTTGTACTAACGAAGCTACCAGTGTGGTGTACGTCATGTATAGTGCTTGGGCCTGCCCCTGACTACATCGTATTAGTACATTCATTGTTCAGCATGAGAACGTACCCTGGGAGGTTTATTGAGAGGAATTTATTTACGATAGGATTTGTTTATTTTCAGCTTATGGTAATGCTATGTGGTAGGTACAACTATGGATAGTACAAATATAAAAAAATTGAATATCTACTACCAAAACGTCAGGGGCCTTCGTACAAAAACATCAATTTTCCGTCGCAATTTGGGGTTGAGTTCGTATGATGTAGTTGTATTGACGGAGTCTTGGCTACTGGATAGCATATCCTCATCTGAGCTCTTCGACGATAGGTACGTAGTGTGGCGCCGAGATCGTGATTATGACTTGACTATGCAAAAATTTGGAGGAGGTGTACTTATTGCTGTACGTAAAGAATTGAATGCAAAATCTTTGTCAACTTTTCAATCTATGGCTGAGGACTTATGGGTGACCATCTCATTAAATCAAAACATTATTCACATATGCTGCCTCTATCTTTGTGATCAGAACCTAGGATTTTCATTTAATCAGCAACTAGAAAACTATTTAAATAAACTCAATGACCTAGTTATCTCCTACCCATCTGATAAATTCATTTTACTGGGTGACTTTAACCTAACCAATATAAATTGGTCACTAGGTTCCGATTCCCATTACCTACCCTCATATTCTAGTTCAATCGAAACCCAAGTTATCGACGATATGAATACACATGATTTTCGTCAATATAATGGGGTCTGTAATAAATATGGCCGATTCCTTGACTTAGTATGGTCTAATGAAAAGTTATCTGTCATGGAATGTCATGATCCCCTGGTACCTATTGATCCCCACCATAAGGCCATAACTGTTGATGTCGATTTCGTAAATATTTCATATTTATTATCGAGGCCGTTTGTCAAATATATTTATGCTAAAGGCAACTATGATTCTATAAATTTAAAATTATCGGAAATAGACTGGCTCATGGAATTTTCGTCTCGTTCAATTGATGAAGCAACTGATTATTTTTATTCTATTATTAATCAACTTAAAAGTCAATTTATACCTACTAAATCTGTTTCTCCGCTTTCCTATCCTAAGTGGTATTCGGCAGCTCTTATTAAACTTATTAAAGAAAAAACCAAATACCTTAAAAAATTTAAAACTTACGGAATGACCTCGGATCTAAATACATTCAAGCTGCTCCGGGACAGAGTTCACTTACTCGAGAGTAGCTGTTATCAGAACTATATTTCCCTGATAGAAACTGGTATAGAGAAGCAGCCAAAGCTATTTTGGTCATATATCAAAAGTCGCTCCAAATCTAACAATATTCCTACTTGCCTTAAATACCTAGATTCTCAAGCAACCACAGGGGAGTCCATTTGTGACTTGTTTGCCGAATACTTCCATTCCATGTTTTTGTGTACGGGCAACCAACCATCAGATCGATTAATTGATCTGTATGATGAAGATTCTGCTTATGATATCAGTTCACTTGAGATAAGTAAGGATGAGGTTCTTAAATTGCTTACTAATCTAGATACGTCTAAGTCTGCTGGTCCTGACCATGTTAGTCCATTCTTTCTCAAAGGTTGTGCTAAAACAATATGCGTCCCGATAGCCCTTCTTTTCAAAAAATCTATCTGTGATAATACGGTTCCATCCATTTGGAAATCCGCTTTTGTCTCACCCATTCATAAGAAAGGCTCTAAATCAGAGGTCACCAATTACAGGCCAATCTCCAAGCTTTGCATTATTGCTAAATTATTTGAGAGAATTGCATATAATCAAATTTATGCAGCGCTGAAACACTCTTTTAACCCATCCCAACACGGTTTCCTCAAAGGTCGCTCCACGACTTCTAATCTTATTTTGTTTAATGACTTCCTTACACAAGCTATGGACAGTGGACATCAGGTAGACGTCATTTACACTGACTACAGTAAAGCTTTTGACAGGATTGACCATAATCTGCTAATCACCAAACTCCGCTTTATTGGTATACGGGGAGACCTGTTGAGGTGGCTTACATCATACATTGAGAACAGATCTCAGGCTGTTGTGGTGCATAACTACATTTCTAGCTGGGTTACTATTCCTAGTGGTGTACCCCAGGGATCGCTACTCGGACCCCTGCTCTTCTTAATTTTTATCAATGATATCCCTAATTGCTTTCTCAATAGCCACTTATTATGTTTTGCAGACGATATGAAAATTTTTAAAATTATTGATTCCCTTGAAGATGTTTCCCAGTTGCAAGCTGATTTGATGAGACTAGATACCTACTGCTCCCTCAATAAATTAGACCTTAACCCTTCGAAATGCTCATTTGTTACTTTTACTCGTAAAACGAATATAGTTCACTCTTCATACTCACTCAAAAACCATGCACTGGTAAAGTGCAGTGTCGTAAGGGACCTTGGTGTACTTCATGATTCTAAACTATTATTCAAAGATCATATTGATGCAATCATTTCCAAAGATTCTAGGGCCTTAGGGTTTGTTATGAGGAGCTCAGCTAACTTTAATAGAGCCAAAACGTTTAAGATTCTTTATTGTACTTTTGTTCGTAGTATACTTGAGTATGCATCACAAATATGGAATCCTCAATATTTTTATTTTATTTTTTTATTTTTATTTATTGAGGATAACAAACAATTACATTCGCATATTAACAATATTGTATAGCTAGTACTTAGGTTCTATGAATGTAACCAGCCCCGTTATCCACAGATTAAGTAGATAACAAATTAAAAGGGCAAACCTTAAAGCAAAGGATCTAAGTAAATATGTTATAAGTATATCTAGGAAGTACAGTAGCGTATGTAGGTATTATACAGAAAGTCCCGGGTAACAAATAACTTAGCTAAGTAGGTTCTTAAAAAAAAACAACAATAAAAAAAACAACTGAGTTTGTGCAGAAAGGAGATAGGTAGGTACATATCCTAATCATGCTGAAGATTCAACATAGTTAGGCCATGCACCTCCTTTTTAAACGATGCGGGTGAGGTTGAAAATAATTCAATATTCGAGAAGTGGTCATTATATGAACTCATAATTCGCCGCAAAGGCGCGCGCTCACCAGCATTCGTTTTACAAGGTGCGGGTGCAAACAGATTACGTTTTCGAGTGTCTCGTTGATAAGAGCGAAAGGGTACATGTATGTATATTTGGTTTACAAGTTTAGTGCAATCAAATTTATGGTGACAGATATTAAATAATAACATTTGATCTAGGAGCATTCTTCTCATTTTAAGGGTGGGTAATGAATATTTTTGTAGAAGTACGTCGTAGGAGGACTTAGAACGGAAACAGCGATAATGCATAGAACGCAAGAATTTGCGTTGAACAGCTTCCAACTGGATGTGATATTTATCATAAAGTGGGTTCCATACAGAGGTGGCATATTCTAACTGGGATCTAACTAAAGATTTATATAAAAGTAGGTAGGAAGCAGTCTTCTTAAAAGGTATACAAGTTCGCATCACAAAGTTATATAGCTTGAAGGATTTATTGACAATTAGATTTATATGAGCATCAAAGTGTAGTTTCGAGTCTAAGGTTATACCTAAGTCTTTTATGATTGATACTTTTTCTAGTGATGTGCCACAGAGAGAATAGTTGAAGTTGACGATATTCGTTTTTTTAGTAAAGGTGATGGTCTTACACTTAGATAGACTAAGGTGAAGTTTATTATCCAAACAGTAGCGCGCAAAGTTATTAAGGTCATCCTGTAATTTAACACAGTCATCTAAATTAACGATTTCGCGATAGATTTTCAAGTCATCGGCGTATAAGAGAAAACGAGTATGTCTGAAGCACTGGTCAATATCGTTAATAAATATGACAAATAGGAGGGGTCCAAGTATTGAGCCTTGAGCCACTCCCGACGTAACCTTGATAATGTCTTCTGAGGTGTATCCATTGACAACAACACGCTGAGTCCTGTTTCTGATGTAAGAGGAGAACCACCTGAGAAGGTTCCCACGTATACCATTATATGCCAGCTTCCGCAAGAGTATATTATGATCCACCTTATCGAAGGCCTTGCAGAAGTCTGTGTAGACAGAATCGACTTGGATTCTCCTATCCATGCTTTGAAATAGAGATGTAGTAAATAATACAAGGTTGCTAATCGTTGACCGTTTCTTAACAAAACCGTGCTGTTCTTCAATAATGATTTTATGTAAAGAAGGATATATATGATTATGTACTAGATGCTCAAGTACCTTCGATAAGGTGCATAGCAGTGGTATAGGGCGGTAGTTTGTGACGTCGTTCTTGCTGCCACTTTTGTAAACAGGAGTAACGTTGGCTGTTTTCCAAATATCTGGTACAGTACCTTCACGTAGGCTTTGATTAAATAAAATTTCTAAGGGAATGACGAGTGAATCAGCCGTATGCTTTAGGAAAAATGGGGATAACCCATCAGGCCCAGGCCCCTTGTTTACATCTAATGTTGTGAGTTCTTTTAAGATAAGCTGCTTTGGTATGTATAAATCTGATAATGTAAAATCACAATTTTTGTGAATCGGTAATGTATTGAGATCTATGTTCTCACAGCCACCTGATTCATAAACAGAGCCAAAAAAATTTGTAAATAGATTGCAGATACTATCTGGATTGTTGGATACGGTATCATTGTATGTCATGGACGAGGGAATACCAGACTTCTTATTTCGACTTTTGACAAACATCCAAAACGACTTAACATCCTTCCTAAGGCGTTCCTCAATTGTATTTATATAAGTATCGAAACATTCCTGACTAAGTAGTTTAAACCTTTGTCGAAATATTGAAAATTCCTCATAATGTGACGTAGTTTTATATTTTTTCCATTTAATCCAAGCTTTTTCTTTATTTTTAAAAATATGAATAAGTGGTCTAGAGAACCAAACCGTATAATCATGTGATTTAGGTGAGCGTAAAGGTATATGCGTTTTAATGATTTCGTATATTCGCTCATAGAAAACGGTGACTGATTTATTAATGGGTAGATTACATAAAATGCTATACCAATCCGTAGACATTATCTGTTCATTTATTACGTTATATTTCCCTTCTTGAAAGCAATACCTAGGTGCAGTGGACATATTTAAAGGTTTATATGAAAAGTTGAAAGGAGCTAGAACACAAAAAGGCGGGTGTAAACTATCGATTGGTACCATGGGATTATGGGTAGGCGGTTCGCAGTTACAGAAGTCAATGTTGGATATAAATAAGTCTAAAGTTCTGTTCATACAGTTTTTGATAAAATTAAATTGTTTACTATTTGTTTTACGCAGGTAGTCGAATATGTATCTATAGATTGAGTAGTCTTTATCAAGGGTAGACAATGAGTAGTTACCTGAGGGGTCATAGTCTTGCCAATCAATACGTGGAACATTAAAATCACCCACAATGTAAAAAATGTCTAAGTAGTTATCTAATAATTCGTATCTCAACGCCTCCAAGAAGGTAGAATAGGTAGATAGGCTTTGAGCAGGTGGTATGTACACAGCGCAGATAATGTAGTACTTACCTCGCGAGTTAAACTTTAGCATCACATATTCTATTGATGTAGGTAGCGAGGTACGGCCGCAGCTGTTGTTGAGTTCTGGCGAGAGAAACGCGCGCTCAGCATGTATGCCGCGCCGCACCGCTATCAGCAAGCCGCCGCCGTCGTCCTTCCCCGTAGCAAGGCGATCACGATCCCATCTATATACTAAGTAGCGAGAGTCTATGACTTCACTATCCGAAATGGTAGGTATTAACCATGTTTCCGTAAGTATTATCACATCGTAACAATTGGAAAGAATGTTCGTAAATACTGTATGCAACTTCGTCCTAAGTCCTCTACAGTTTTGGTAGTAAATTGAAAGTGTATCAACCATTGTTATAACGTAAAATGTATGAAGTATTACTATGATTTATAAGAAAGTGTCGTAAATGAGAAGAATTGCTCGTTATTTTTTTAGTTTCCCTGTCCATTTTCGTTAAATAATTACTATCGATCATGAATACCAAGCTTAAATCCAAATAATAACATGTTTTGCGATATCTATTTGCACCATACATCATAACTAAACATCTCGAAAGGTTTTTATAAAAGTTAATTATTGCATTATAAAAGTAACTCATAACAAAGTATGCGGTAGGCAGTAAAAAATCTGTAGTAAACAACTTTGTGTCAGAGTAATATGAGTTTGAGACGCAGCGTGCGACGTAAAACGAGTATGCTCGTAATAGTGAAATATGATTAATTCTTATTAGATAACAAATAACATTTTCGTAAAAACTTACGCATTGAGTAGTAGTGGAATAATAATTAATGTAGTCCGAGAGCCCATCTGTATAAAAAATTTGCACTTCACGTAAAAAATAGTTATGCATATTACAATTAAATAGACACAACACTGTAGCGATAGGGAATATGAATAACACGTACGTGGCACGATCACTTAACTTCCGAGCAGATTTTGGCCAAGTCTTTCTGGCCACGTATTGCGATGACCGGCGAGGTTTCGTTTCGGCGAACGAGGATGGTACCATGCTTGACCCAAACGAACCGAAAGCCATGCTGCTTTGCTGCTTCACGCGCCATGCGGAACAAATTCTTGTTTTTTAGGGTCAGATGCTCGTTCACATATATTTTGTGTGGCTGACCAGAGATTTTAAGATGTTCCGAGGTGAGTCCTTTGTGGAGGCGGGCCGCCGACATGAAGCTGTCCCGGAGCAGACGACTGGAGAACTTAACTATTATGTTCTTCGGGCGCTGGCTGTTTGAGCTGGCTTGAGGAACACGATGAATGGAGATGATATCTTGCTTTGTGACTGGTTCCTTGATGAGAGCCGCGATGTCCAGCAGAATAGATGTAAGATTTTCACCTCGTTTTTCCGGCAAGTTACTAATCTCAACATTGCACTGGCGCGCCTGCTGCTCCATTACATCGAGTCTAGCTTCAAGTTCTGCAACTTGTGAGGAGTTTGTTTGGATCTCCGAACTTCGACTTTCAAGTACTGCTACACGCTTGCATACGTCATCATTTTTATTCTTTAGGTCCTCATAGTTATCGCTGATGAACTTGATGGAGTCCTTGAGGTCGCTAACGTTCTCGATGAATTTCGTAAATTTTTCATCTTGCTTGACAAACCACCTTTCAAGGGTTGCAGTCATGCCCTCCTGAAAGGTTTTCAGTTCGTCGCGAAGTTGCTCCATATCGGTGCGCACTTTTCGTTGGGTGACGAAGTTAGGTGGTGACTCCTTGTCTATAAGAATTTCGTCAACGCTCATTTCACCGGACTGGTCTTCTATCGGCACCTTTCCGTCACTACAGTTGAATGTACTGTTCATGCTCGAGGATAACACACCAAACGATAGCCTAATACTGATAGTTCTGTGAGTAACGTACACTAACGTAGAATATATTATGGCAATAAGTAATATCGTGGCGTGTCACTCGACGCGCTGTACTGTGATGCGACCGGTTTGCCCCGTGGCGTGAGACGGAATATGATGTCTATATCAGTAGGCTGGAACGTATCCAAATTAAATTTCTGAAATATCTATGTTTTCGCTTAAGAATTCCGTACTCATCTTATGACTACCTTAACCTTTGTAAAAAATTTCACTTTCTTCCTCTTATTAATAGGCGCCAAATTGGCGATTTATTATTCTTATTAAAAATTACCTCTAATACCATCAATAGCCCTGATTTGCTTGGTAAAGTAGTTTTGAATGTTCCACCTAGACTTCTCAGATTGAATCCCCCTATTTACATTCCTTTAGTTAGTACAAACTACAGGCAAAACTCATTTATGGTGCGGGTGAGCAATGACTTCAATGAGTTGTGTAAGCGTTTGGATCTTGATCTATTCTGCACGAGTGTTAATTCGGCTAGGCAGCAGTTGAGCAGAGACTTTTTTGGCGTTGGTGATGTTTTAGATTAGTGGTTAGTGTTAGTTACTTTTCTGTTTTTAGTTTTAGTATTGTTACTTAGTTGTTTTTGTTAGCGTCCACGACCTTACTGTATCCTAAATTGTTTCTTATACGTGAAAACCTGTTATTGGCTTTCTGCTTCTATCTAAGTAATCTATCAGTTATTGTAGCTGTTGGTTTTCCTATAAATAAATAAATAAATAAATAAATTAACCTTTCTCTAAAGTTGCATATTTATTAACAATAGGTAAGGTACCAAAATAAATTACACTTTAAGCTGTAGGTACATCGATTAATGTACGTCGGATGTTGGCGCACCGCCAAATAGTGATGTTAATAAAGATAGTGTCGGAAATGGCTAGATAAGCTGTAAATTAAAGCAGTTTACCAGCCCCTGTAATATTGGTGAAGGCAAACATCGCGAGGAAACTAAGTTAAGTTATAATAGGCGTCGATGGGCTTGCAACCAAGTTTGAAATGCTATCGCAAAATGTGAGCATTATACCAAATACATACATACATATATACATTCATTCATTCAAATAATTCTTCTTTCGAGTCGATGTATCACGCTATTCAGAGCCATTTGGACCAGTAGGAGGCTACATCCAGGGCCTGTTTGACGACCTCTGTGGCGCAGTGGGTGAAAGCCCGCTTGAGACGCAGAAGGTTGCGGGTTCGATCCCCGCCGCGGGATAAATGTTTGTATGATCTGCGAATATTTGTCTCGGGTCTGGGTGTTTCTATGTATAATATGTATGTATTTACAAACAAAAAGTATATAAGTAGTATATCAGTTATCTGGTTCCCATAGTACAAGCTATGCTTAGTTTGGGGCTAGATGATGCTGTGTGAAATGTCCAGCATTATTTATTTATTTATGTTTAACCCTTAGGCTAATTAGGCTGCAGCCTAGGGCGCGAGGATCGGGGGGGGCGCGATGAAATCGTATCTTCGCAAGCACTATAAATCTAGTTTTCACACCCGGTCCAAGAAAACCATACATTTTTCCGTCTCACATTCTTAACAGAAAGTAAACCATTTCTCCCTCCTAAAAAACAAAATGGCCGGCGGGAGGTAAAGTTGTATGGGATTTCATTTCTCCCTCTGAACCTCATGTGAACAGATAAGTAATGAGATTTGAATTATATCAAATGTATAGAAAAACACTCGACCGTTCACACTCAACCGATGATACGTTAGTGCGTCGAGCGAGTGTGAACGGTCGAGTGTTTTTCTATACATTTGTCAGTTCTGGCGTTCCGCGACCGATAATACGCGACGGATCTTCCGTTAGATATGAACCGACCCTAAGTAGTCTACATAAACTGAGCCAATACAAGTCATGCGGCCAAACACGACATGGATTTGGTTTTCTACAAGATAGCCTGCAGGGTGCACTATGTTTTTCTATAAACCCACTTCTACTAATTGCGTTTGCTATAATTTCAGCAGCTATAACCGAATATTGATATAACGGTTCAATTCTTATACACTAGTTTCGTTATAAAACCACTTTTACTAATTTGTGATTTATATAACTGTACTATATTCTCTAATCGTAAAATACATAATTGTTTTTATTATAACGACCATTAGCGATACATTTAATGTGTTATGAAGTTTATCACATCTAATTGCATTATTACTAATAGTATTTTGCTATAATAATATTCAATAAGTAAACTGTACCTATCTACACCATTATCACTATTTCTATTGTAGTTACTAAGGACACCATGTAATAGCTGTTGGTTTTCCAATAAATAAATAAATAAATAAATAAATAATAGTGCCTTAGACCAATACCAACCAGGTGAATTTTTAAGAGCGATTGCTTCAAACCTTTATTTAAAATAGTATTAAAGACTACCTATAGATCTAAATAAAATAATTCTATTAATTTTGCATGCATACCTACGTTTGTTTTATTTTTTCTACCTATAACGATAAGGTTATAATAGGGACAAGTCGGTTCTGGCACTAACCGGCCGCTACCGCGGCACGCTTCGCTCGGCTCGTGCATGGTTTGGTCACTATTGAAACCATGCTCGTCGCTACGCTCCTCGCAACCTATTCTACAGGTCTGTTATCCTGTTATAAATAAAATCTTTTTATTTCAGACAACCAGAATGAGGTCCATATTTTGGTACACAATAGATAAAAATAAAATTAAAAACTAAAACTATGGACCGCCAAGAGACAGGAGATGATCAATCAGGGAAAAAGATCCTTTCATTGATCACCCTCTGCACAAAGCACCTCCATAGCGGAGATAATAGGCTCTCAGCCACAGTCCTCAGGATGCTGTTGCGACTGTCCCGTAATCTGCGCATCAGTGACACCGTTTTTTTTCGCATGATGGCATGAAAGCCGTCCGTTTGGTAATGCGCAAACATTCCTGATGCACTGCAGAAACGGGGCAGTCGCAGCATCATCCTAAAGATATTATTGTATTGGACTCGCAGGGTATCCATCGATCTTTTGGTATGTCGGACCCACAGACTTCCCGTGTAAAAACTCTGACAATATGCTTTAAAAAGCGAGATCTTAACTTGGTCAGTACAACGGGAAAATCTGCGAACCAGCATGTTACCTCGAACCGATAGAGCCCTACGTTCCCTTTCAATATCAACATTGTCTTTAAGGTCGTCGGTAAGGAAATGTCCAAGATATTTAAATTTAGACACACGAGTAATGTTCAAGCCATTTAGGGTAATATTAAGATTATTATCCGGACGATTACCGGCGGCCTTAAAGACCATGTATTCCGTTTTTTTAACATTATATGTGAGACCATGCTCAGATGCATATCCTTCGCATACCCTCAGAAGCTCCCTTAGCCCACCTACCGTCGGGCTCAGCAGCACCATGTCGTCGGCGTAACTAATGTTATTTACACTTACGCCGTTCATGCGGCAGCCGACACGTATGCTGCTGAGCCCTCTGATGAGGTCGTCAACATACAAATTGAAGAGCTTAGGAGACGAGAGACCCCCCTGTCTCACCCCGCTCTCCAATCTATACGGTGCCGATAGAGAGCCAGCCCATTTCACATAATTTGTTTGGTTGTCGTACCAAAACTTAAAAATCTTAATTACTTCAACCGGTAAACCCCTGTCTCCTAGTTTTCTCCACAGCAAATCATATGACACAAGATCAAATGCTTTGGAGAGATCCAGGAAACAGGCGTAAACGGGCGTCCTGCGGTCTGTATAGTACTGGATGGTATGCTTGAGACTTACGATTGCGCTTTCAGTAGACAATCCAGGCCGAAATCCGAACTGAGCGTCATGAATATCTAAACAGGTGTCTAGATAAGAATCAAGCAAACCATCCAGCACTTTGGCAATAATGGTAGCTAGGGAGATAGGTCGGTAGTTCTTGGCGTCTGACACATCCCCTGTTTTGTTTTTCACTATGGGTACCACTAATGTTTTCATCAGGTCCAGTGGTAAGTGCGAGTGGCTAATGCACAGTGAATAAAACATAGCAAGAACGTTGGGCAGGTGCACTCCCGCATACCGTAAATGCTCAACACTGAGCCCGTCGTGACCGGGAGACTTCCCACCGCTCATTCTACTCAAGATTCTCCTAACTTGCCTTGCAGTAAAAAGAACAAGAGGCCCCCTTTCACCTACGGGCTCAGTATCAAACTCCAAAGTAGAAGGACCAAGAGGAGACCGCACCTGAAACTGCTCTCTAAACATGTTGGAGATATCTTCAGCCTCACCGACCCCACCCACATTCACCGGAAGACCAGACCTAGCCTCCATCTTACTCGTGGCTTTCCAAAAACTACCGAAATCTTTGGCCGACCGATGTTTAGCAATGATGTCCATCCTTAACTGCTCTTGATTTTTATGGCACCAGTTTAGTCTACTTTTGAAAATTTTACGAGACTCGTACATTTTATTATAAACTGTGTTATGGCAACACTAAATTTATAGAAAGTTCCTATTTAGAGCAATTATCATTTTATGTCATATTTTAGTTATATTTATAATAATTATATAAACTGCACGATATACCAATATTAAAGTATATTATATGATACAGTTATAACAAAAAAACTTTATAGAATATGGACCTATAGTAAATAAGTGTTCGAACTAATACAACAATTATAGCCAATAATATCTAGAACAACTGCACTTAGATCAAATATACGTTATGTCTATACTTATGTATAGCAAACACTATAAGTACAAGTGGGTTTATAGAAAAAGTATGAACACCAGCCTGCAGTCATGTGTCATGATTTTGGTCATTTTGGACGCGCAGATTAAAAGACAACGTCAGTTTCGTTTGCAGATCGATCTGCAAACTTACAATAAGTAGTATGACTACGAATCATGTTAACTTTTTTACAAACAAAGCCAAAGTAAGTAATATACTACTGTTGCCGACCGTAACACACATGGTGGGGGCGCGTCCTGATTATTAGCCTAAGGCGGTCAGAACTCTTGATCAGCCGCTGGCTACATCCACAGCGTTGCTCGAGCAAGCCATGAGAACTCCCAATGTGCCCTCCCGCTGTGTGTGTTGGGGCATAATGGACACACGAGCACGTGTGACAACTGCACCTGGGCGCCACATTATAAATTATAATTACACATTATACCGCCTATTTTGCGGTCACTTATAGTTATTTAAGTTAAGAGTGTAGGTACTAATCAGATTATGTCTAACTTAATTTAATTCAATAATATTACAATGTACCTGCATTATATGTATATTCTTCTGTCTGTGACACAAAATAAAAGTTTCTTTCTTTCTTTCTTTCTTTCCACACGTTATCGTGTGTCGTTTGGGCTGATCATGACGCCTACAGCACCCAACCTGTTCTGAGCCTATTTAAGGTCTTCCAAACTGACCAGGATAGTTCTTGACCAGTAGTTCTTCTGCAGGCTTAATAAACCCGTCAGGAAGAGCATTCAAAAACTTATTTTGGACATACCTCTGAGTATCCCATCCCTTGACGTTTTCCAAGGATCTTGTTTGAAGATCTGAGATAATGTCTACCGCGCCTTGGGTGCAGAACCTACATCGTGATTCTGTTTCGTTTCTTTATCAAAAATCTGTACTTGTCACAAAATCTTGGATTTAATCTTAGGCTGACAGTTATGGATCAATTCTGATTTAAATCGTCTTTTAGTTTTCAATAAAAAATACTTACATGATAAAAAAGTATTTTTTTTTATAACACTAAAATTATTTCTTTAAGTTTTTTTTTTTTTTTTCTTTAACCTATGGCCAAGGAAGCGCTGGAGAGACGACCTCGACTCCTTTGACAGTGGACGGTGGAACCTATCAAAGGAGAGGGACGGTTGGAGAGAGTTGGGGGAGACCTTTAAACATAAACAACATAGGATTTAAGACACTACTAATCAGAACATTATGTATTTTTTTTCAATAATAAACACTATCTATCTATCTTTGCCGGGATCCTGTCGATTGACATACTGTTGATTGTCCTAATATAAATACACATAACATACTAGTCCTAAAATACTGTAGTCATACTGTTAAATTTCCATAGACTTAAACTGACATACATATATTTTGTCCTAATATATTAAAGACATACCATTATATTTACATATTCGTCTCAACTCCTAATATATGTTATCATAATAGTTATTATTACTATTGCTAAGTTGCATAAACTATTTTGTCTTATTTTTGATCGTCCTAATGTTTATTTATCCTAATAAATACTATTTAATCCCTACAAAACTGATATGACAGCCGCCGAAGCGCCAGAACACTTCACTAGAGTCACCCAAATCGAATTCAGTTGGTTAGGTTATGTTTGAGTAGTGACCACTAACACAGATAAAGTTGAGTGGATTCACTCATGCACCCTGATCGAAGTTACGGTGTTCATACTTTTCCTATAAACCTACTTGTACTAATACAGTGTCACCAATAAACACTATGTAAAGTTTTTCTTTAGTTCAACTTAAGAATAAGCAAAATGGCAACCAATAAACCATTTAGAAAGTTCCACCTTGCATAACTTTGACATTTCTTTCATACAAACGCTATTCCGAAGTTCCACCAGCTAGCACCCTTGTTTAAATTTAGTGTAACCACAGAATACATATTAGTAGGTACTGTAAAAATATTTTCATAGGTACCACCAAAGAGTTCGTATATATTTTACTCGTACATACCAAGGAGTTTTTGTTTAAGTACTTCCAGATAAATTTACAGGAGAAAAAAATAACTTTATCTGGAACAAATCTTACATTCCAATAGAAGAGGTAGCATGGCGAGAAGGTTTTATAAAATAAAAATCGTAATTTGATAATAAAAACGAGCGCGGAAACCAAAAATGATTTTGTAATAAAAAAATTACATGTGAAATATTGGCGAATGCACAAAAAGTGCGAAGCCATTATGAGAAAAAAAACAAGAATGACCAACAAAATGACCAATTCAGTCAGCTTTCATAGACAAAATGATACTTATTTTGGGGTTTCTCGTTGGATGCGATGTTGCCGATCTGTGCATCTTCACGTAACAGAAGGACAGTTACCTCAGAGTTCCACCTTGTTTATTGGTCAGAATTTTTTTCTGACTTATTCTGAATTAACGCAAGGTACAGCTATGCGATGTGTAAATTTGATAGAACTTCGGAATAACTACTTTTTATTGGTGAGACGGATAGTGTTTGCTATAACGTATAATAAGTATTGATATAACGTATAATTGATCGAAGTGCAGTTGTTCTAAATATTATTTGCTATAATTGTTGTATTAGTTCGAACACTTATTTACTATAGGTCCATATTCTATAAAGTTATTTTGTTATAATTGTATCATTTAATATAGTTTAATATTGCTATATTGTGCAGTTTATATAATTATTATAAATATAACTGAAATACATAAAATTATAATTGCTCTAAATAGGAACTTTCTATAAATTTATCGTGTTGCCATAAAGTCAAATTCAAAAAGCATTTATTCAGTAGGACCGCTGGGATCACTTAGAATAGTCTTAGAACTAATTTTACTTCTGTTCTTTCGCGACCAATAAAGACGCAAACAAACACGGTTTGGGGCCTTTCATTCTTTTAGGTGATCCATCTTAAAACTAAAAGTCAAGCTCCAGTGGCAATAACAGGCTAACAGAGCTGTAGAATAGGTTGCGAGGAGCGTAGCGACGAGCATGGTTTCAATAGTGACCAAACCATGCACGAGTCGAGCGAAGCGTGCCGCGGTAGCGGCCGGCGAGTGCCAGAACCGACTTGTTCCTCTTAAACCTTATCGTTATAGGTAGAAAAAAAAATCCCCTGGTTTGTATTGGTCTTTGTTCTCTAGTATTTTATTTATACAATCGTTTTTTCGTACGTGTAAACGACGTTCTTTTGGTGGCGATTCTCCATTAAGTATACTCTCAATTTAATATGATTATGGCATAATATTATTAGTAATATTGTAATTAGACGTGATAAACTTTATAATATATTAAATGTATTGCTAATGATCGTTATAATCAAAATAATTATGTATTTTACGATTATAGAATATGGTATAGTTATATAAATCACAAATTATGATCACTATTATGATTTCAATTGTTATTATGTTTGATTATTAGGAGTAATATTGTTAGGGCTTATAACTTTAGGAGTAAATATTGTTAGGGCTTATAACTTTAGGATTACCGTATGTTAGGAGATGTGATTTTATGACTATTTAATGTTATGTTCACCTAATACTATGACTATTGTTAATTAGGTGTAGTATTGTTATGTCGAGTAATCATTAGGACAATTTAATATTAGTACCAAATACAGTATGGGAATAAAAAATAGGATAAGAGACGTTATGAGAATCATTAGGGAGCCATCTTTGCCCAGTAGTGGGACAACATAGGTTCAGTTTCTAAACTTTTAATATTCTCAATCACTGCCAAGGTGAGTCTAAGCCTACATTATTTACTTTAAGGACTTCATTCCCCTTACCTTAATCTTATCTTTACTTCGCCTTTCTTCTGTAACAGCTCATTAAGAGTGTGCCATACGCCGCCATTTTGTAAGCGGGACAGCGAGTGTGATTTGTTCGGCGTATATAACTATACGCAAAGTTATTTATGGCGCTAAACCACTTTTTAGATAATTACAAGTTATTTAAACAACCAATCGAAAAATTAAAAGACAAAACTAAAGAAATACTTATAGGTTTCTTGACAAAACAAAAACCCACCAAAAAACGTGTGCTGTTCCTGAGATAAATAGCAAATAGTGTGCAAAACATGTGTTTTTCAAAAAAATATTTTATCGAGAAAACTTTCACCAATCGTGTTTTAAAAACACGAAATCCAAGATAAAACAATGAAGTATCATTTACCTAAATATGAAGGTTGTAGCTTTCACAGATTCTGAGATAAATAACGATTTCGAACAACAAAATTGCTTAAATCGCTCCTGCACACTCTTAAGATCGCTAGGCGGAGAAGTGTAAGGCGTCGGACACACAAAAGTCGAAAACAGTTTTTAGGCCGTCTTAAGGTCCGCGCCGAACGCGCCGAACTATAAATTCAATAGAGGAAATGCTGAGACGTCAGAAGCTAACCGCATTTTATGACGTCATCAGTATTTGTCTATAGAAAAATGACTGCGGTGCGTTCGGTGCGGACATTGTGCGGTCAGCTATAGCCGGGACCGACAATTTAACGTGCTCTCCGAAGCACGGAATCAGTTTACTGACGATCTATCGTGAACGACAGCAAGGTACATCACAAGCGCTTCGCGTGTATCCCACTAATGAATGAATGAATTAATGAATGAATGAATGAATGAACACTTTATTGTACAAAACAACAACGAAAACAATACATTAGAAACATTTACAAGTTCATTAGTACAATGGGCGGCCTTATCGCTGAAAGCGATTTCTTCCAGGCAACCTTTAAATATTAGTGTAAAGTTTGTGAGTTTGTTTAGATGTTTGGATGCTTAGATATTTGTGTTTCAATCACACCTAAGCCAGTGAACTGATTTGGATTAAACTTGGAATAGGCGTAGATAGTGACCTGGAATAGGATATAGGCTATTCAAAATGTTGGTACCACGCGGGCGAAGCGCGCAGTAGCTAGTTATTAATATTTAAAAAATTAGGCAGATTTCTATAGGTTTGACGTCTTAGATATTGTCCGATAAAAATCCATTAAAACACCTCCAGGATTCAAACCCACGACACGACCATTGGATTCAATGGCAAGGTACTGCCCCATTTAGCTAACAACTTTAAAAGCTAAAAAGAAATAATTAATAATGCTGGACATTTCACACAGCATCATCTAGCCCCAAACTAAGCAAAGCTTGTACTATGGGAACCAGATAACTGATAATAACTACTTATAAAAACCAGAAACATTTATTTACAGAAACTAAGCTACTACAATATATACATAAAATTACAAAATACAATAAAATCAGTCAAGCTATCTAAGGATCGTCGTAAAAACGATCTATAGATAGCTCAACTGATCCAGGTCACTGCCAGTCGGACTACTTATATACCTTAATAAAATCCGTATTCCGTACACTAGGGGCAGAAAGTGAGACAATGGACCGTACTCTATCATTCGCTAACACAGAAAAATGGCGGATTATGTAAAACCATCACTTAAACCGCAAAAGCTATAAACAGGCGTGGATATAAGAGCGATAAACGACTAAGCGGCGGTGTATGATTGATGGGCGGCCTCTTTCGTGTGGGGCCATTAAGCCATCGATTTGTGATCGAGCGAGTGATTGAGTGAGCGAGTAAAAATGATTATCTAAACATTTTTAAAAACGATGATTTTTAATAAAATAGCCGAGAAATATCACCTTACCGCTCGTATGGACGAGCGTAAGTTTTGATTTGAGAGTCAAGAACAAAAGCTGCAAATTACGCAACTTATTTTACGCGCCTCGCAACTTAAAAAATATCTCGCTTGGCCTCACCCTTATCCTGCAAATCAAAGAAATTTTAATTTTTTTTCGTAAGTATATTTTTATTCGGTTAAAGTTGCCCATTCTGTGTGCTCAAAAGAAAAGATTATAAATTAAAACGACAAGTAAAAAAATCTTAACATAAAAACTCACACCGGCTTACCATAGAACGTGACATAAAGTTATTCCATCGAATAAATCAAGAATAACCATACATTTTGACAGTTTACACTCCGGAATAACTTTATGTCACGTTCTATGGTAAGCCGGACAAAGTAGAACTCTAGGTATATTGTATCGCCTACTTAGTGGCCCCCACCGCACGTTTGTATTGGTTTCAGGAAACTCCGAGGGGGGGCATCTCTCCCCCCCTACAATAAATTACAGTGCCATAAACAAACAGGTACCCGACAATTAAAACTTTCGTCTAATTTATTCGTTTTGTTTAAATGGCACAGTTTTGTCTAAACTTACGCGGGAATTTAATTAGGAAATTGGGGATTTCAACGAATGCTGAGTTTCTAAGCATTTAACGTTTTCGCTGTACGACTGATAGAAGTTTTCTGTTTTACAGTCTGAGTTCTAAACTGCTGAAGTGAACGCTTCCGGCCGAAAAGAATAGTTTTTGCCCTACTGCCCTAAAACCACAGACCAGAAGAAATAAGCCTAATTAATCTATGACTTTTTCTAAATCGCAATATTTAGGGACATACCATCGAAACAAAACAGACACAAAGACACTCAGACAGAACACGAATAAAAATAACACTAGAAAAAAAACAGCGGCACTCCAGGAGTGCCAGCAGAAGTGAAAACTTGAACGGTTCTAAACTTGACAAATAACCCGGTGTCGGTGAGCAGCACGTGACCTTTTCGAGGCGAATCCAAGATTTTTTTCCTAAAGAAGTATTCACTTCAAAAAACAAATATCTAAAGCAGAAGCGGCTACCCCTTATACTCGACTCATCTTAAGCCTGGTGTTCTCAAGTAAAATAAAAAAAAAAAAATATTAATAAAAAAATTAATTCTGGTTTGCACAATTAAACGCCTGCGTACATATCAGTAGGGACCATTTATTTATGTACAGTTCGTTGCATTACACATCCAAGTATTTTTCTTTAACTAAATTATTAACAACCCATATTTATCTTCTATGTCTAATAATCAAAACAAACAGTAATCTTGCTCCAAAAATACCATCTGACATTTCGCCAGCGTTGTCAGTGATTCCAACTTGAAAAGAAAAACTGGACATACCTTGTAGCAAAAGTTGCCAGCTAATTTATTTTTATAGTTATTTATTTGAACTTTCTCTATTACTCAAAGCTATTATATTTAATATTCAGTCGTTCTTTTCTTACAATATCATCAAATTATAATACTAATCTAACACTGGGAAAGTGGTATTATTGTGCCACAAGCCATTATTATTAAGAAAATGTACATAAGAAATGTAAGTATAATGAAAGGGATGCCCAAAGCCAGCAGTGAGTGATGATGAAGATAGAAACTCTGACATCACTCACGGCATCATTATACTACCTGTACAGCTGGTAATCCAAATAATTGCCGCAACAAATAAAATTACCATCAGCATAAATATTTGCGTGTCACGTCGCATCAATCGTTGTAACACAACCGCACAGGTGACATTCATTACAACTTGATATATTTATTATTCCTCTTGGTATTACAGAAACAATTACTTTATTAATTTAAGTAATTTTTTGTACTACGAGTAGGTACATAAATACCCATTGGTTTGCGTAGTGGGGTCGTTGGGATTTTTTATTCCCAACGACCACACTGATGGGGAGGCTAGGTGGTCGTTGGCAATTTTTATTGCTCTCATGTCAGTGGGGCCGTTGGGACTTTTTATTCCCAACTACCCCACTAGTGGGGAGGTTAGTGGGGTCATTGGGAATAAACCTAATTTGGTATGGTATAGTTCGTGGACACCCGATTCACAGAAAAATAAACTACATTTCTTTCATATTTTGATCGCTCCAACTCACAAAACTACACATAACCCTCCCCCTGTCTTCTAGTCTAGATTCTAGACATCGTTTGAGCTAGTATTCGGAAACTTTGATTAGTATCTAGGTTGGCCCACTATTACAGTGCCTCGCTCTAGTTTCATATCATTAACCAACTTTCAGTTAAAGTACAAAGTAGGTATCTGAGTAAATCACGCGTTCTACCTGTTTCAGTCGTTTATGTGGCCTAGATTGACAGCCAGGCACAAAAGTAAGAGGCTTCTGGCTCGTTTTAAAGTAGAAAGGTATCTAAAAATACTATTTATAGAATACTAAGAAGCATTTGCAAATGATATCTCTGGTCCTTCCTTACACCCTTAAGCATTTTCAAGTTGATCTTTAATTCCCTAAAAAAAGATTATGAAATAACGTTTTGGGGGTTGGTGTGATGCCTCTAATCTAAGGCAAATAGGGAGATCTCACCTTAATAAGATCGACGCCATCTGGTCCACATACCTTAGGGCCTTTCAGCCGACAGTTAATGTCTGATAATTCTATATAGGTTAGATATGCTTGTAAACATCGTAAGCGCGATCTACGATTCAAATCGCGTCAGTTGGTAGTGCGCCAGCGCCATCTAGCGGTGAAGCTCTGAAGTAGCTAGATCGCTGTAATTGGCAACTCTATTACGATGCCCTTGTAGTTCAGGCGATCGTAGTAAGAGGTCGCCACAATGTCACTTGGAGATGCAGCAGTGATTCTGTGTGTACAAAAATATAAAAATAATAAACTTTTCGCACAGCATCATCTAGCCCCATAGTAAGCAGAGCTTGTGTTATGGGTACTACATGACTGTTATACTACTTATATACTTTTTATTTGTACATGTGTACATACAAACACATGTATAATATGTATGTACATATTATACATAGAAAACACCCAGAGCCGAGACAAATATTTGTAGATACAAAAATTTAGATGTATCATACAAAAATTAGTCCCGCCGCGGGGATCGAACCCGCAACCTTTTGCGTCGCAGGCGGGCCTTCACCCACTGCGATACAGAGGTTTCGTTAAAAGTTATCTCTTCTATTATTTACATCAATTTCTTATTGACATACAAAATGTATAATTTTCGTACAAATAAATTATAATTCTATACATTCGACCAGTATTATACGAGTAGATGTAAAAAGATAACTGAACCATAATTACTCCCATAAAGTGAATCCATCAACAAATTTAAATGAGGTCCCTCGTCATCAACGTTATTACATAACCAATTAATGGGAAATACCTCGTTTATCGTAACATGGGCCCAAGTAGGGCGCCGGAGCCTAACTGGGCCACGGGGGGCCTAGTTACAAAGATAAGTTTTGCACGAACGGATGTCAGAATGTTTCATGAACTTTTACTAATTGATCGTTTTCGTTTGAGATGGGAAAAAGCCATTGAACTCGCGACACCGTTACCGACACCGTACCTCTGTACTTAGATAGATAAATACTTTGTTGTACACAGAAAAAACATAACAGGCACACAAAATAACAAGTAGGTGCAATGGGCGGCCTTATCGCTAAAAGCTCGTATCTGCTATTTCGACCTCAACGCTATTATAGTTGAGTGACGGCGGCCTAACGGTTTATAGCTCTCGGCTTACGGCTCGGCTATGCGGCATGTGCCTGGATCGTATCCCACAGAGGCAATTATACTTTTTGAATATTTTTTAAGTTTAGAACGTTACCGACGTCTTCAAGCTTTCACTTCTGTCGGCACTACCTTTTTGTTTTTTTTATTAATTATAAACAAACGTAATGACGACTGATAGTAGAATAGAATAGAATAGTCATTTATTTTGTGCAAAAAAAGGTTTACAATATTTACAAACTTAACTAAGCACAAAATAGGTCACCACTCAGCATGTGCTGATTTTCTGTGACGCCGTGTGCATAGTATCCCCAAGGCGCGGACTACCCTAAGACATTTGCAAAGGATCTGGATGACAAGGATCTGAAGGATATTAAAACATTATTAATAATAATAACACGTACTCAGCCAGTCAGCCACGCTCTAGGATTCATTTTACTTACCTAGTATATCTAAATAAAATATGAACCGTAGAATGAATGAATGAATGTAATGAGAGTGAATGAAGCGAAAGTTGTATGTCAGGATCGTAGCGACTGGAGATCCGTGGTCTCTGCCTACCCCTTTGGGACAGAGGCGTGACTTAATGTATGTATGTGAATGAATGAAAATACTTTATTGCAGAATGCACACCTAATAACTACAAAACCGTAATACTGTACCGTACCGTAGATTAAGTTATTAAGATCTGTTACTTAATCTAATGTTGACTGATATAAATAAATGAATTGAATTGAATTGAATTGAATAGAATTGAATTGAATTTTGTATTTGTGGATAAGATAAGTTAGGAATTAAGGACTATTAGGTACCTATATCACGCTAGGTCAACTACAGACAGACACAACTAAATCCAAACCAATTCACCTAAATACTTATCTAAATCACGTAACCTATTAATATACAAATGGTATCCAAACAATTTGAGTTTGGTCCTTCGATTCAAACATCCAAGCTTCATTAGTCATTTTGTTGGTCTTTCGAGCCGGATATTTTATTTCCTTTGAAGTATAAAGTTTATTGTCCTTCATTATTATGATATTCCACCAGAAAGTTCATCTTTGTAATTTATACCTAAACCAGAGCCAATCACATTAAAGGATTCGCATTTTGATAGAATTAGCATCAAAAAATATTCATTAGGTTAGAAGTTATAGGTTATAAACTCTGCCATGTCGGATTTACTATAAAAATTGTTTTCGAAAAAAAAACAGCGACTTTTTTGCTCTTAATCAATAATCACAAAAAAAGACACCTTACCGTGCTGAACATACGAGCTACCAACGGTTGAAATTTTGAGGAAACTTTTCACCGTGTATTTCGGAAGCTTCAAAATAAACCATTTTTTGTTTGTTTTAGTACTGTATTGCTAATGCTCTTGTGTACATTAACGAGGGTTTTTAAGCCGTTGTTTATTAAAACATTGGGTATTAACGTAAATACAACCCTTTGATATACGACATTCATCCCCCAAATCCTTTGATGACGAGACGTTAATAGCTTAATGTTTTATTGTCATATCATACTTAGGGCTGGTTTCACCAAAAGTCAATCTAACAGCTGGTTAGTTAATCGCGGTTAGGGAATTTTCCTTCAAACTTCGTTGTTATTTCTGTTGCTATGGTTACGGCCCGAACTTTGCAATGATTTTGGACGTTGATGCAACATATTTTTAATTTTCTACGATGTCAACTGTCAGTTAGCTATCCGGCCGCCGACCAGCGGTTAGATTTAGCGGCTTGTTAGTGAAGATTCCCTTTGGAAAGAACACAAAACATCGTAACGGTCTGTTAAAATCTTAATCCATTGTTATTTGTCTTACTAAATTTGAACTAACGCTCTGTTAGCCAAAGTTTGGTGAAACCAGCCCTTAATGTACCATTTGTACCTAATTCGAGCATTGGGTTTGAACAAAAACGCAATATTTCACTCAATATTTGTAAACAGGTTCACAATTTGTATGGTGTTTTCTTTCAAAGGCCTGTCGAATTCAGAGGTACGCTCTAAGAATACCTACATTTTATTTGACACATACAAGAAACAAGTAAATCAAAGAACAACAACATAGAGTGACACAAGAAGAGATAGGTACCCACTCGCCCAACCACTAAGTAGATAGGTAGGTAGGCAAATACCCACCGTTGGAATAAAAAAATAAAAAGAGAGAGAAGTATTTTGTTGAAAACCGTGAGTAAATCAAAGCCCAAAAGGTGTACGAGAAAATTCGTAATACCCAAACGCCGTCACAAACACACTCCAATCACTTTTGCAATGTTTTTTATTTCTTCCGCAAAACCAGCTGACATTTGATAAACATTTGCCTTCCTGAATACACATTGCTTGCTCGAATAACGAAGAATATTTTCCTTTCAAACAAGAAACTTCTGACATCTGAAACAACAAACTGAGACATTTTGTGTTTCATAATGTTGATATTGTTGACGACCTCTGTAGCGCAGTGGGCGAAGGCTCGCTTGCGACGCAAAAGGTTGCGGGTTCGATCCCCGCGGCGGGACCAATGTTTGTATGATCTACAAATATTTGTCTTTGGTTTGGGTGTTTCTATGTATAATATGTATGTATTTACAAACAAAAAGTATAGAAGTAGTATATCAGTCATGTAGTACCCATAACACAAGCTCTGCTTACTTTGGGGCTAGATGATGCTGTTTGAAATGTCCAGCATTATTTAATAAAGCCTCCGTCATTGTTTAACGACTTAAATAGCCGTGATCGACAATTTAACGTGCCCTTTGAAGCACGGAAAGGCTCAGATGAAAATACCACTGGCGGTCACCCATCCACTTACGGACTGTTTAGAATGTTGCCTAACTTTGACGATCTATCAAGAACGACTACGAGCATTTCAAGTAAAAACGTTGTATTTTTTTAACTATTCTCATGGCCAGTTGCATCACCTGCTGTTAATTGTCTGATAGCTTATCAACAACTTCTATACCTAATAATCGTATTAAGGATAGCAAATACTTGTTGATGAGTACGGCATTCTTGTCATATCCGCTATCAGCCCTATAATCCGACCATATTGCGGAGGATGAGCTTATTAACATGTAGAGGTTTAGACCTTTTTAATTGTGTCGGATTAACATTTACTTCCACATCGTAACCCGAATTTACGTTTTATCTTTGAGTTCTTGATGAGTTAATTTAGAAGATTAGACCCTTTCATGAGTATCTACGAGTGTATTAATCTTAAATGGCTCAGCCTAGTTTAATATAATGAGGATACTGTCCTGATTCTGTTACTTAAGATATTCGTTACCATAAAACATAGAGCATTGGAATCTTAGTTTGAATCACGGCATTAATTTTTTTCTTTCTGAAAAAAAATATGTTCTAAAAAAATTATGTGTTATTTTTTTCTTTCTGAAAAAAAATATGTGTATGTACACTATACAGCCCGCGTCACCAATTGGTGGTAAGGCGGTTTGTACTGCAGGGGGGTTACCAGTTGGTGACTCTGACCATATCTAATTATCGAGAGCTGTAAACGCTGAAGGAAACTATCGAAAAAAAAATCAAATAGTAGATAATAGATGATGATAATAGATGATGAAATAATAGATGATGAACCTATCAGAGGCAATCTGCAATCTATCATTATATAGAATGCTCATTATAAGCGTATCTATCTTTTTGACCGCAAAACTTTTGAGAGCTAAGTGCTAAAGTTACAAAACTTTCAATGGTTTTTCAAGTTCAAGTTGCTATTCATTAGACACAATGCTAGAATTAATGGTAGTGAAACTTCAATAAGCGTCTCAGGGTCAATCTACATACAAAACTTAACGAAAATAAATATTAGCTGACTGAGGTTGTTGTTGTTATTGTTTAGCCTGTAGTGTCCCAGCTGGGCAAAGGCCTCCCTTCGAGTTTTCCTGGCTTTTCGATCTAACGCCATTGCCTGCTACTGATAGTCGCTGAAGGTGTCTCATAAGATTAGGTAGTAAATAAGTTGACTTACTTTTTTTTAATTCTCAAGCAAATATAGATAGGCATGAGGAGGCTTTCTTCCTCATGCCTATCTACTGAATTTTTTAACATTCAGTCCTTTCTTCCTCATGCCTTCCTCATGCTAAGTTTACTACAGGAGTAAAATTGGTTTTAAGACTATTCAAGTGATCCCTGCGGTCCTACTGCTTTTTGGCTTTCACTTTGACATTGACTACGCCTCATGGTGATCTGACTGAAGAAGAACCTGTTGTGCCAATTCCACATTAATCCCATAGCTGGGAGAGGGAGAGATGATGATGAGTAGAGTCAACATTGTGAAAAGTTCCAAAATCTTAATATACCTTAATCTTCTCTTCAAATCTATATTTTTTCTAAATCCTACCTTAATCTACATTTAGTACCTATGTACTAATTCTTAAAAGTTGTGTAGGTTAGGTACCTCCACTTTTATCTGTAGTGTAGGTGTGGTGAGGTGTCTGTAGAGAATAACTTGAGCAATCAAAAACAATGCTGCTGAAGCATGCAATAAAATGTTAGACCGAAAAGATACATTTAGATTGAAACTATTGAAGCGAAGATCGAGAAATGAAAGCCATTGATTTCGAACGAATCAAAATAGGTTTTAGAAAACAAATAAATCAAATCGCTTTGACAACAAATTGATTTGGTAATCGTCAACTTTCGATGATTGCTTCTTCACAAAGGCTTAGACTTGTGACTGTGTACAAATCTATCATGAGGGGGCGGATCGAGAGATTGACAAACAAGGGAACCGTGTTAACAGGGTGTATTTAGCAATTGAACAATGAACACTGCTAAACATCAATTTACCTTACCTACACTTCTTGTTGTATAGTGTTTTCGAATAAGCGTGGTGAATGGATTTTAAATGATTACAAAGAGGCTCATTTTGTTACTTCAATGTACCTACTGGTACTTTAGTAACTAGCGTCCCGCGCGCGACTTTATTCACATGCTACCTAGATGGCTCAACCCATTGAAAATAATAAACACTATACAATAGGACTACTGAGATCACGATCCACGACCAATACCTCATGGTCTAACACGTTGGAGGCTTCAGCAAAATTTGTCTTTGATTGCTTGAGCTTTTCACAGCAGACATACTACATTATAAACGTTTACCTCATGGTCGTGCGTGGACGGGAGAGGACGGGTGGAGAACTAAGGCAAAGAGCCTTAACTCACGACTATCTTCCACCATGCCCGCAGGTACGGCAGCCCGCACCACTCACGCTCGCAGTCGGTAAAAGCTGGCCGCTCGCGAGCCACCTCCCAACTCCTGGGGCTGCCGCAGCAGCGCGCCAGGGTCGCTTCTATGCCCAACACCGGCGTCGAAGAGGAATACTACCGTCTCAGGCATTTCAGCATAACAGGTGAGCAGAATTATTCATGTACATGTGATCACAATGAATCAGCTAGCATTTTGACCAAGCTCTGTCTGTAGTAAACAGGTTATGAAACCAAATGACATATTTTTGTCTCGTAGGTAAAGGTGTGGTGAACCGAGGGGATTCTCTGAGGTCCAGAAGATCCAGGTCCAATACCTCCGTAGCCTCCAGCGCGTCCAGCACTGAAGCCGGCACCAGGGCTTCTGCGCCCTGTTCACTAGCTTCCTCCAGGTAAACAGGCTTTAAATACAGCCAGAGATAATGTTAACAAAAGACGAAATGAGATGAGTTTTTTATTTTACTAAAACACTTTTCTGTCTTTTTTTGTCTCTTTTATGTAACGCAGTTCAATTATCTGAGTAACGCGTTCCCTGCATCGCTGGCAAAATGAGATCAGACTTTCCATGTGTCATTAATGTGTTCCAGGGACTCATCAGCCGGGCTCAGCTCGTACAGAGTGCTGGTGCTGGGCGCGCCTGGTGTCGGGAAGTCCAGCCTGGTCGGCCAGTTCATGACTTCGGAGTATCTCCATGCATATGACACCAGCATAGGTGAGATGAGTCTCTATAGTGTGAAGTTTGTATGAGACTTGAGAACTGGTGAGCCTTTCGATCTTAAAGTCGTAATGAGACTTCAATGTTGTTTACAGATTCAAACATATCCTATTCTTGAGCTGTATCGTTTAGGTACCGTTAACCGTAGCAAAAGGTGCATCTATGAGGCGCACTCAACATTTTTTGGCCATACTGGAGTTAGGGACAAGACAAGATGAAGAGATAGGACCGCTTTCTATCTGGCTACCGTACTATGCTTGTTTATCTCACTGGTAAAAAATATGTAATGATGAAAAAATTGTATTTCAGATGATGAGTCTGGAGAGAGGTCGGTATGCGTGCTGCTGGCTGGCGAAGAGTCGGAGATCACCTTCCTGGATGCTCCAGCTGATCATGTCGTGGTCAGTGTATGTTGAACTTTCTGCACATTTCTCTTCTCTTCTTTCCGCTACAGAAACTAGTTTTTTAGCTCAGTCGACAGAGTAACGATCTTTTCTTTCTTTATTTTTAAACCATTTCTTTCTTTTTGCTAAGCGAAAATAGAAAATAGTACAAATTCATGCATTTTGTGAACTATATTTACATGCAAAAACTTTTTACTAGAAAGCATACAAAGCTATACGTACTTTGAAGTACAAAGTTCAACTAAATTATTAAGTTACTTTGGTCATCCTGGTAATGTGACCATCTTTATTGACTGCTCCTTTCAGACTGACGGCTGCGCACACGGCTACTGCGTGGTGTACTCCACAGCCGAGCGCAGCAGCTTCGCCGAAGCAGAGAAGCGTCTGCAGACGCTCTGGGCAGCGGGCCACACCGCCCGGCGGGCTGTCATCCTCGTGGGGAACAAAGCAGACCTGGCCAGGTCTCGGATTGTCACCACTGATGGTAAGAATAGCGCTACTGGCGTGAGCTGACTAAACTTGTACGAATGGAGCTGTCACTGTTTCATTCACGACTACCACGAGTAAGCTTACTTCGACGAACCTAGCTTTGTTATATTGGCTCCCCTGGAACTTTGCGTGAGTTAGTTGCCCTGGTTTTCCATGATATTGGGCAAAAGAACAGGAGTAGACAATCACATCGTAGTTATAAAGACCGTTCTAAGTGATCCCAGCGATCCAACTAAATAATGCTTTTTGGCTTTCACTAATCGCCTGTTCGAGACACGCGTAGGTACCTACTACTCGTAGTTATTTCCAATCTCGCCCCGTTCTAAATAATTTCCGTATTTAGTGACTATTATAGGCCCAGTGGCAGCTTTAAATATTATTTAATCTTAAATCTGCCAAAGTTTGAGGCCAATATTCCAAGATAATCAAATCGTTGGAACTCGCGATAACCTCGCATACAATCAAACCTTCAACTTCCGATCACCTTTTGTAATCCTCAATTTAACTTTGAAATAACTTTCTAGCTTTGTTTAATAATGCTTTTAATTAGAAGATCGATGAAGGTTCCTATGGCTACGGTTTTCTGTTAAATAAACTTTGGATCAATTTTATTATTGCCTTGGAGCCATCGCTCTACTTTGGATTGATTATGATGTTTATTTAAAACTCGTATTTTCTTAGTGAACCATAAATTCCAATTTATAAAATCACTCTTTCACCGTTTACACCGCATTTCAGTAATGAAACATCCGCTGCCAACCCACGACCTTCTGATTGAAGTCAAGGCACTATCTCACTAGACTAACAAAAAAACAGGATCGCGACTGTATCCCCAGAGCATGATAGACAATCCACATGTCGAAGAGTTCAAGATCGTTTGAAATTCTCTTAGGGGGTAGGCAAAGACCCTAATATCTGTGTCAGAGACACATTTTGTTAGTATACTTTTCTTTCAAAACAAGCTGATATTCTTATTCCAGAGGGAAAAGCCCTAGCGACATCGTACGAGTGCAAGTTCATAGAAACTTCAGTGGGCATCAACCACAACGTGGACGAGTTGCTGGTGGGACTCCTCACGCAGATCCGTCTGAAGCAGCAGCACGCGGCTGCTAGAGCTGAACGGCAGAGGTAGGCCCTTCGTTATCACTCTGGATGACAAGGACAACTTGTATATGCTTTTTACGTAGACCAGACTAAAGTAGTAAGTTCGTATGAATGAATCAGTGGCCAACTCTGGCGACGGAGTTTTTAAGCTGCCTTGAAGTCTCCGTCATGACTCAACGGCTTAATAGCCGGGACTGATATACATATAACGTGCCCTACAAAGCTCGGAAGTGCTTAGATGATAATGCCACTGGCGGTCACCCATCCACTTACTGACCATTATGAGATAAAACAAGAGTTAGTAATTTTTTTGCATGTAAATGAAAAGCTCATTGTTGAACGGCCATTAAATTTCGGAACCGTCGATGAATATTCAGGACTTGGTTGAAACACTGTTGGACAACACGGCTATTCTAATTATGATCATCTTGAAGGAAACGCAACAACTCCCGCAAAACGCGCAACCGAGCGCGTTCGCCGAAGGAGATAGAAGAACCGCCACCACCCGCCTCCGCCGCCAGCACTCCTCGCAAGCGGACACGACTCTCCGCCAGCGTCAAGGTGAGTACCAGAATCTGATGGTGACCTAATATATCTGTTATGAGGCAAGTGTACATGGGGCAGCTGGAAAGGTTTCTTCAAGGTATGCTGTCCCATGCACACGGATCCTTCTCTAAAATGTCACTAAGTTGGTCCGAGGGTGTTCACCTAGTTTGGTTGGGACAGCTGGAAGAGAACCTTGAAGTGGAAACCCTTTCAGCTGTCCCAAGTACACTAGATGAACATACTCGGACCAATTATAATGAAAAAGAATGAGGCAAGAAAAAGATACTTTATGGTTAAGATGTTTAAGTATGTATGTATATTTTTCCAGGTCCGTGGACTCCTAGGCCGAGTGTGGGCCCGCGACTCCAAGTCCAAGTCGTGCGAGAACCTGCACGTTCTCTAGCATTCCGTCGCCGGCTCCGCCTGTTTCCCATTCTTCGACTGCGCTGCCAACTACGCATAGACCACCGCGTCAAATACGCGACCGGTAGCCTCCTTATTCGCTGAAATGTCGTTCAAATAATTGTAATACTCAAAATAGTGAACAATTAAATACTACACTCTATACCTAGGTATCTTTTGTTTTCCAATTGTTTAATAATATCAAACAAGATAATAATAATTTATAATATTTATATATTTATATTTTTTATAGAAAAATCACATCGCTAGTCCTTATATTTTTCGTCTGATTGTTATTGCATTTGACTACCGAAGACAATTTTCACTGAATAAGGAAGTTAAACTGTGTGTGGAACATCAAAAACCAGGAGCTTTTACATTTTTATTGCGCATTATAAAGTGTTTTTCACATTATTTCTTTAAAGTGCGCAGTTGGTACTTCGTCCAGAATCCAACACCCAGTAGATTTTGTGGCCCTTTGTAGATATTGTCATTTAGTAGTAGAAATATTTTCGAATCTGTGAGTTGAGTGTCAGAGTATTATTTTCTAAAATTTATACGAAATTCAAACTAATCTCAAAATGTAAAAACTTTTCAATCATTTACAGGCATATTTTTTGATTAAGCTGACACTCACTCAAGCCATTAAAACTTAACTGGTTGAGAGCGTATTTCATCAAAAAGTATGCAGCATTATGGGAACAGGAGTCGGCGACATGAACGTCATCTTTGGCGTGGCATGAATTTTTTATATGAATTTAACCAAATATTATTATTCAATGTCAAAAAAGCTGTATCAATTTAGATGGATTGAATAGAGGATCACGTTTAGGACTGAGATAGTATTTGGTACGAATAGGAAAGTAATGTTTAGAATGCTCTTTTTGGAAAAACACGTGATTTTGGCTTTTTGGTAGGAAATTAGCGAGATGGCGCTAGAAGATATAACACAAACCTTTAAAATAGTAAATTGAATCTGAGCCACCATAATTGTGTTGGATATTTGAATTTTTTTTTAAACAAACTATGTAATACATACATACATAAAATCACGCCTCTTTCCCAAAGGGGTAGGCAGAGACCACGGACTATGTAATATTTATTTATAATTGAAGATAATTATGTAATCGATTCGGGCGCCATCTTTAAACGAAATTGATAAATCTAGAATGACCATTATTGGAATAATTTAGATTGAAATGATGTACTAAAGCGAGGCTTTTTAAAAGTATTACTAGATTGTTAGCTTATTGATCCCTAGACTGTAAAATGGAAAATCCAACACCAATTTTAAATACCTACCTTATAAGTTTTCCAAAATGATTATACCTTAGACATAGTATACCTTCTATTGTCACTTTCATATTATATTTGCAATTTGATTAGTTTCTAGACATAAGTATTCATTTGTTTTGAATTTAGTTTAACTCGTCAAAATGTGTTTTGTCGAATCGAGTTTACGTGGTTTATTGTGAAAAGACACAAAAGTGATGAATAGTAGTGTAAATATTATAAATTCTTCTTCCTGAAGTATTTAATTTACTCGGATCTTATTTATTTAATAAATCTATGTACTCCTTAATATTTTATACCTATTTATTTAAGTACTTTATTTGTTTAATGCTATTAATCTTAACGTAAGAATTATTACTCTATATCTTTTTTAACTACTTCACTCAGCAACCTATCATCTTGTTTTTCTTAAAATTGAAAATATAAACAAAATATTGGGTCCATCGCTACAAAATTAAGCGTAACGAATTAGATAAGTTTACATTTCTTCAATCAATTAAACTTCGGTCAATAATAAAATAAATACAATTTGAATAATCAAGCTACTTAGAAAACCGCTTTTGCTATACATCTGAGTACAGGATTTGAAAAAATAATGATGAATCCATCCAAAAATTTATTGCCAGGATAAATTATTATAAGATTTTAACAACCTAGCACTGTTTGCGATTTTAATAGTAAATAGGACCCGCTTAGCCATTTATAGCAGTAGCCAGTAGACGTGACAAAATTGGATAAGTCTAAATCTTTATCTAGTCCTTCGTTACCTATGATATATGAGGACGTGCCCAATTATGGGATGGCCGAATGTTCATTCCATAAGCAAAAAAGTTTACGATTGTCTACGATAATATCTACACTTATCCAGTTTATTGTGGTAGAAAATTTATTTATAAAATGAAAATTATTTCAATTTGAGTGCCTGAATGTAAATTAATTATTTAATCCCTCCGTAAATACCCATTGCCTTATTTTATTAGGAAATTCATTTCGTAGCGGATGCGTATTGATAGAAGCTAAATTTTACATAAATATATACTAAACATAATTATCGATATCTGAACTTTTATAATCATAATTAGACATATACTTCTATATCAGTGTTTAAACAGTAGTTTGGATTTATGTGACACGTAGTTTGTGACTGTTTGATTAATTTAATTTGACGGAGAAACTGTTAATGTCATAGATTTTTTTATAATAATTCCCCTATTACCCTAATACTATTAGAGGTTACAAAGGACAAAAGCTTTTAAAGTAGGTTCTACCTATGGATACCTAGTCTCAAAGATTACAACCATTGCGTCAATGGGTCCATTAGCTACGTTGTTTACAGCATTGCCACCAAATTGCCACGAAACAACAAGTTTATCTCGCATGGGTGACATTATAGGGTCAATTCACATTGAATTGGCAAGCGACGCGGCAATTAGTTTTATAGCAAGTCATTATAAACCTTATGAACACAAGATATAGAAACGCTTGTAGAAGGAACTTTTGCTTGTTGAATGAGCTTGTAGATGTTGCTTGACGAATGCTTGTATTTTTGTTTATTTTTATTATGTGGTGTGCAATAAAGTATTTTCTATCTATCTTCTATTTTGTAGAATGAACGAGATCTGGCGAAGCCATCTAGCGGGCCGCTGGCTCGAGCACTTTCTAGCGGTTCATTCTACAAGCGTTTCATCTTGTACCATTGTTCATAAGGTTTATGGCTTGCTATAAAACTAATTGACGCGTCGCTTGTCAATTCAATGTACATTGAGCCTTAGAGTTTTGAGGGGTTTTAACCGAATTCAAAAAAGATGAGGCTTTATATATTCGTTTAAGATGTATTTGAATAATACCTATTCATATCCATATTAAAATAATCAAACAGTCGATGTTTAAATTCAGTAGTTTGTTTAAGTAAAGCTTCCTAATGTAAATGGTCATGTGTATATTAAGATTTACCTTGTAACCCCAGGGTCCAATGTAACACCAATTTCATTCCTCATCCTTGGACTATCCTGGACCATCCTAGTCCCTAGCTCATCAGCAGTAGACGTTAGAAGCTTTGAGAAGTTTAGAAGCGACATTTTGAAAAGTACGGTTACAAACACGAATATCTCCGGGATAAGTACTTTGTGTTTTTTATTTCCCGATATATTGACGCAGTTTGCGCCATGGGGACAAACTCATGTCACTCATGGTACAGTAATGTATACAGGGTTATTTGTAAAACACCGGTAACCTCTTAGGACTGTATGACTATCATCATAAACAACAAGTTTTGTTCTATGACTTTTAAAAATTCAATTATTTTAGTTCATCAGATTTTCATACAATAGAAATATTTAAATTGAACGCTCTAAATGTTATGAAGTCTATGCGAAACAAAAGAAAGCGATAGTACAATAGCGAGGGGAGCGGGGTTAGGGCGGCGGGGGCGGAAATGTGTTAGATGGGACAACGAAATCTTGAAGGTTTGTTTTTGGAAAATGTATTGTTTTGTTAAAAGTCATAGAACAAAAAGTTGTTGTTTATGATGATACAGTCCTGAGAGGTTACCGGTGTTTTACAAATAACCATGTATAGTCAAGAGGCACGCCGTTTACAGGATACCATTTTGGCATACAAATCTTACCTCTTGTTTTCTCTAACTCAACGGAGCAAGAGCTAATATTCTGTGGCAAAAGGCAAGAATGGTATTGTGTAAACGGTGTCAAATAAACGTTGAAGCCTGGGACATTGAGGAGTATGCATTTCATATAAAATTCTTAAGTCATCTGAATTAAAGGATCAGGGATATGACAATAATGTAGTCATGATCATCTCTTTTTACATTCAGAAAGTTCTAGATGCTTAAATTAATCCCACTCATATAATAAAGCTGAAAGTTTGTGAGTTTGTTTAGATGTTTGTATGTTTGTGCATCAATCACGCCTAAACCAGTGAACCGATTTGGATGAAACTCGGTATAGGCGTAGATAGTGACTTGGAATAGCATATAGGCTAAAATGTTGGTACCACGCGGGCGAAGCCGCGCGCAGAAGCTAGTTGTTAATAAATGTGGTGTAACCCATTACGATTAATGTATTGTTACGTGCTGGGGTTCGTCGATTCTGAAGATAAACACTAGGTATAACTTTCGAAACTTTATTACACACTAATTTACTCAAAACACACTTTAAAGTTATGAACAGTCGCACTGAATATCACTGGTCACTATTCACTCAAGTTAACACTCTCGTAATTCACAAAGAACTGCCTCGCGACGCGCAAACCGTCCTTTATATACCCAACGGAACGCCTAAAACGTTCACCGTGGGAACTCTCTACAAATAAACAGGAAGCTTCTTTAAATAAACAACAACACGTGACAAGCGACCTTGAAAGTGTAATATGGTCGCTTGTCAGTAGCGCCAAACAAATATGAACCTTAAGTCTAGGTATTACGATCCAATTGTTAATTCGGTATGTCTAAGCGAGAATGTTCGTAGAATTTATCTTGCGCGCGAGTCTTCTAGAACGTTCGAGTGCTTGTACGTTACACTATTATCTCAGTGGGTGTAAAATCCCTTCTATTAACGCAACAAACTGAACTGGTAATCAACATCAACTTCCTTTGGACATTTGAAATCTCTATTGGGATGACAACTGGTGGATTTCAAGTTATAGTGCCACAAACTTATCTGGACCGGTGGCCAAAAGAGGAACTAACGAATTTTACTGTAAAATTTAGTTTTCTGCCAACACCAAATGCTGCGCCTTTCACCGGTTCAGAGTTTGTGGCACTGTACACATTATGTAGCTTTGACTACGATTATCATGTTCGTATTGTGTGATAGACTTGAACTTTGAATCGACTTGACGTTTACTGGAATCGATTTCCAGTTGCACAATAAGGCTCGATATTCGTCCCGAATTTTCGGCCCTAATTCATTATCGTGTGGGACGAATAAAAAATGGAAAGAAAAAGACTTTCTTAGAAAATTCGGGATGAATATGGAATAAATCTGCAGGTCGAGTCTTAAGTAAGTTTGTGTGAGTCAGTGGCCAACTCTGGTGATGGAGTTTTTAGGCCGCCTTAAGGCCTCCGTCATGACTTAACGACTTAACTAGCCGGTGCCGACAATTTAACGTCTTTTAAGTCTTAAAAAGCTTGAACGTCAAGTGCACGAAAGTAGTTGTTTTTAAGTAAACTTAAAATCCTTTCACTGGTTTAAAAGAACTAGAAGTTATGATATAGGGTGCACCACATTTACTAAGAAATTTAAAACGCTGCTAAATCTACTGCTGTCTTTGTAGAGCTTTCTTCTAATAGACTTGGTTTTACTTCTCCGTTTCCAATCCCAAGTCTTAGATACTTTTGGTTATGTATGTAACCCGGACCATGTTAAGCAATATCTATATTTGATAGTCCTAATAGATTTTTCATAGTCATTTTAGTAGGCGTAGCTTACTGTAGTGTTTTATATAAATAAATAGTGTAATTATATTGGTGTTTGTGTATCGGTGTTTTTTATGGAATACACCATTTTTTTGTCATTTGATAGATTAAATATGTCTGATACTGTGTTTTTGGCAAAAATGTAATCAAACTTATTTACCTACATACCTATAATCATACATCAGTGAAACTAATAAAAAAGTGTTCTAAATTGGCTTTTTAGTAAAAAAGCTTAAATTGGTACATGCTCCTTAGGTATACAGTATCAGATATATTTACTTACATAACGCATTTGCTAGATATCTACATAGAATTGGTGTTAAAACTAAATAGTTTATAACTTATATTTACTTATATGTTACTAATTTAATCGAAATAAAATGTACCTTTATAATGCATTTAACCGTTTTGTACTCTCCGTTAAAATTAATAAATAAATAACTTGTCAAAAACCATGCAGATTACTGGGTGTAACATGATCACTCTCAAAAACTGAAACAGTAATGGTCAGACGGTTCCCTATAAAGTTATCGAGACAAAATTGGTGTGTCAAGTCTATCGTTAAACTTCATGCCTGAACCAAATTAGTATGTTAATATTGGCTAAGAGGTTTTTATCATGGATTATATATATTTTTTATTTTTAGAAACCTATCATCAACATAGTTTTTATGTAAAACGTAAAGTTTATATATCATTTCTGTGGAAATCAGAAACAACAGAACAGATTAGAACTTAGTTAAGTTTTCAGATCTTCACTAACTTAACCATGTTTTATATTATTTGGTTTGAAGGATGCTTCAGTTTTAATTTTTGAGAGCATTTTTATACACCCAGTAAGAAATAATTCAAAAAATAGCTGTCAAATCATTAACTTTATCGCATTTATATGCCAAAATGACTGTTACCCATCAGAATATCATTTTGAATAGCTGATATAATAACATATCGTATACACAATTTTTTCTGAAAATTTTTGCGCACAGCTCGGTATGTCAGCGATTGTAGATTGATCTTGAAAGTTCGAGATAGTATTTCTTTTAATTTAATTTACTTTTAAGATTTATTTGATAGATATTCAGTGTTTTAACAGTAAATCTGTTGTTCGATGTAATATTTCGAAATATATTCTGATGTTTTTTGTAAAAAACAATATTGATGTTTTATTGAATACTCCTCGGTATTTTCAAATTTCCATTTAGGTAGGTACCTAGGCACTTGTCCCGGTGTCTACGTTTGTTTTTCATATGTAACGAAATTATCAAAACAAATAATACACCTAGTGCACCCAGTATATTTTTTTAATATTATATACTACAATACGTTAAAGTGCTTATCTTCTGACATTCAGTTTAAATGCAGATATAAAAAAAATGAAGTAGTAAAAATGTATTACAATGATTTAAACAGATGATCTGATGATTGATTATAAATACTATAAGGCAAATACATTAAATTGGCAAGCAACGCGTCTATTAGTTTTATAGCAAGCCATTATAAACCATATGAACAATGGTACAAGATATAGAAACGCTTGTAGAATGAACGAGATCTGGCGAAGCTATCTACTGGCTCGAGCACTTTCGTGCGGTTTATTCTACAAGCGTTTCTATATCTTGTACTAATGTTCATAAGGTTTATAATGGCTTGCTATAAAACTAATTGACGCGTCGCTTGCCAATTCAATGTGCATTGAGCCTATAACGGAATCATCTTAAGATCAATTTTTAAGTAAAAGAACACTGTTCAATCAAGCTTTTATTCAACATCCATCGTATTATTAAAATAAAATACAAAATAAAATGTTATAATACAAAATGTTATTTTTCAAACCAATAATTTTTTTTGGTCCAAACAAATTGACAATTTTAACAACTTATTAGTACTTAGATATAACTTATTAGTAAGGCGGCAATGGGCTTGCAACCTGTCACGTAAAAAAGTAGTGGCTATAATAATGATACCTTCTTGGGACGCAGACAGTTGCGGGTTCAATCCCCGTCGCGGGGTAAATGTTTGTATGATCTGCAAATATTTATCTCGGGTCTGGGGTTTTCTATGTATAATATGTATGTATTTACAAACAAAAAGTATTATAGGTAAGTAGTATATCACTTAGGTTTATCTGGTTCCTATAGTACAAGCTTTGCTTAGTTTGGGGCTAGATGATGCTGTGTGAAATGTCCATTGTCCAGCATTATTTAATATTATTATAATATACCTAAATGTAAAAGTTTGTACCTTTATATCACGCCTTATCCAGTAGACCGATTTTGATGAAACTTTGAATAGATGTAGGTCGCATATAGGCTATTCAAATGATACAAACAGCCAAGCTTTGGGCGGAAGCTTATTAGTTATTAAATTATTTTGAACTTCAGAAGGTCTCATTGTCAAACCACTGCCACATCTTAGGCTTGGTGTAGTCCAGCTCGTACTCCTCGCATTTCAAGCCTGTTATCCTGAAAATATTAAAAAAAAAGAAAACATAAATGAGAACCGTGTTGGTCTAGTGGGACGTACTCTGCTGAGTAGGAATTCTGGCCATGCCACAATTTTGTAAAAGCCTTCTAACTTTTCAAATCAAAATTCTGTGCACCTCATCAGTCAAAGTCAAACTAGGATCACCCATTCTAGTCCTCTACGCAACCTCGAAAGAGTTAAGTCTTAAAAATAGAGCTGGTGAAAGACTGGTCTAGTGAAAGCGCGGCCTTGCCTATTGATCATAAGATTTGTTCACATCCGGTCGTGTTTTTCAGTTCAAAAAACTAGAGAATTATTTTCAAGCTCCGGTTCAACACAACAACCTCTGTGGTGCAGAAGTCGAAGGCGTGCCTGTGACAAGAAGTGTGAGTTGGATTCTCACAACTGTTTGTATGATCTGCCAATGCCCATATTAATCTGCCTGGGTGTTTCCCATATTGTATTGATTAACAAAATGTAGCCTATAAGGATTTACCTAGTCATGTGGTTGCTACAAGCTATTACATTGTGACCAGATGATGATGAAATGTCCAGCAACATTTATTAATTTATTTATAAAATCCCACAAATGAGTGGTATACCTGGTCTTCCGCTTGCACCTCATGATGGGATGCGCCCGACGGAAGCACTGCGGGCCCAGCACGTTGAAGTAGGTGAGGCCGATCTGCGCTGAGACCAGCGAGCTGGTGCGACGCAGGCATGATAGGAACTGCTGGTCACATGAGCAGTGAGACCTGGAATAAGAGGAATATAATAAAAAGAACACAGGCCTGTACGTGTGAATCTATACTAGATACAGCGTTGGAGGAAACCTACACTCAACGGGATGCTGTAGTGCCTGGGACATTGTTTGAGATGGAATAGACTGGCCAGCACCTAAACCATCCTCTCAGTTCAATCGGAAATAATACCTTACTGATGTAAAATGATCCTAATGATGATCAGGATCGTGGTTAATGGCACAATGTTAGGGAGGCCTATACCCAGCAGTGGGTGAAGTCAGGCTGTGGATGATGATGATGATGAAAAACGTAGCGTAAATGAATCACGACTGTGTCTTTCTGTTGATATTCTCTCAGGTCTTGGATTCCAGATCCATTAAAGAGGTCTATGGGGATGAGATGGATACCCGGAAAACATTTTGCAGTGAGCTTACTGATGAAGAAGCAGGGGTCCTGATATATTACCTTCTGTACCATTCAGCATGATAATGCTGGCAGTGACCGGGATCAGTTGGGCTATCTCTATCTATTTTTAACAATATTTAGATAGCTCAAATGATTATATTGTACGAGTATATTGTAAATGCTAATATTGAATACTCGTAGTTTAGTTTTTGTTTTTACTCATCTACAAAATTTTGGTGATGTCAAATTTGTCAGGCAAGCCGGCGGTGGCAGCCGTTAGAAAAGAGTGATTAACCTGATCGCACACTGCCCGCGCCGTACACGCCGCAGTCAGTTTTTCTATACAACAAATGCTGATGACGTCAGAAAATGCGGCTCGCTTATGACGTCAGCAGCATTTTCAGCAATTGACAGTTCACTGCTTTCAGATACCGTGTGACCCTCCGCTACAAGAGGCATGGGAGCCAAGGGCTGCAGAATATCTCGTCTGACAGGTAGATTGACATTTATTGGTTGAAACAAATTCTCGGCTAGACAATGTCGCAAGTCCAAGCTGCTGCAGGATTAGATAACTGACGTAATGCGGCATGTAGGTGAGCAGGTTTGATCAGGAACCGGTGTGTAATCTGTAGTTAGCTCTATTCTTGTCACACAGAAATTTGGCTAACATAATTTAATTATTACATCATATCAAAATAAAGCGCAAGCAGCGCGTTCAAGTCTTTTGTATGAAAAATCTTCAGAATAACTTATGATTGATGCTAACTTCAAAATGAGGAAATATGTATGTACGTGTCTCTTATAACACCTTACGACACCTTCAAAAGATCTTTAACACCATAGGTCTAACTAATAATTATAATTTTTAAGGTAAAGTAAGTAAGTAAGTTCGTATGAGTTAGTGGCCAACTCTGGCGACGGAGTTTTTAGGCCGCCTTAAGGCCTCCGTCATGGCTTAACGACTTAAATAGCCGGGACCGACAATTTAACGTGCCCTCCGAAGCACGGAAGCGCTCAGATGAAAATGCCACTGGCGGTCACCCATCCACTTACAGACCGTTTCGAACGTTGCTTAACTTCGACGATCTATCAAGAACGACTAAGCAAGCACGACCACGAGCGCTTCATTTTTACGGTTCTGTACAGAAAGCAAGCAGTCGATTAACATTTGATGTTTCACAAATCTGAATATTTCCGAAATCCGTAACAAACGTAAAAAGGGTCACGACTGTACCCCCAAGGCGCGGTAGACATTCTCTCAGATATTTATATTCCAGATCCTTTGAAGATGTCTAAAGGACATGTCAGAGGCATGTCCAAATACATATTTGATACATGCCCACATCTTGCAGAAGTTAGTATTCCATACGTTGCAAGCCCATCGCCGCCTATAAGAATACTAACTGGTTTCCTCACGATGTTTTCCATCACCGTTCAAAGCTCGTGCTAAAGCGCATGTATTAAACTTTCGTGATTTTGTGACATAATTATTATTTCAAAGCGCATATAAAAACGAAACGCAAAATCCATTGATGCACGGCCGGGATTCGATCCCACGATCTTCGGATTGAAAGTCGAGGTACAACCCTATTCAGCCAACATGGCTTCTATATTTTTACATTATTTATTTATTTCACACAGCACAGAGAGCCGTATACGTAGCCGTAGCCGTAACCTAAAGCGCAATACCCACTGAACCCGCCGGGCCGCCGACATATGTCGGCAACATTTTGTCGGCGACATATGTTATCGGCTTCACTTATTACAAGTCGGAAAATTTTGTCGGCGGCATGTCGGCGGCTTGAGATGAGTTGTGTGTTGTGTCATATAATTTATGCCGCCGGGCAACTGAGCGCAGGCAACACAAGCCGCCAACATGTCGGCGGGTAACACGCGCCGTCGCATTTTGCTGACATGATTCTTTTCATACAGGCCGCCGGGTTGTGTCGCCGGGCTGTGTCGGCGGCCCGGCGGGCTCAGTGTGTATTGCGCTTAAGGCTTAAGTTGACATGACAACCCTACATAGGTTACGTAAACTCCCTTACCGATCGAAACCTACAATTAAGTTAGTCGATGTAACCGTACAATTACCTTACAACCGACAGAATACCTTACCCAACACGTACTAGTGTGGTTCAATCATGCATAACATTGCAAACTTAGTGCATATTAGTTTGCCTAGATCATTTAGGTCCCGGTCTTGACATACCTCTTTGCTAACACTTGTGTTTGACTGAATCTTAAAGCTGATCGCACATTTGTCCGAAGCGCTCGTGGTCGTGCTTGCTTGGTCGTTCTTGATAGATCGTCGAATATAAGCAACGTTCTAAACGGTCTGTAAATGGATGGGACCACCAGGGGCATTTTCATCTGAGCGCTTCCGTGCGTGAGGGCACGTTAAATTGTCGGTCCCGGCTGTATAAGTCGTTGAGCCACGACGGAGGCCTTAAGGCGGTCTAAAAACTCCGTCACCAGAGTTGGCCACTGACTCATACGAACTTACTTACTTTTTTACATTTTGTCCGAGCCGTACGCGCTGCAGTCATTTTTCTATACAAAAAATGCTGATGACGTCAGAAAATGCGGCTCGCTTCTGACGTCTCAGCATTTCCTCTAATGAATTGACAGTTTAGCGCGTTCAACGCGAATGGGTCGTGCGAATAAAACCTAAAAGTGAACTACATCCAAAATTAATGATGAAAGCACTAGTGATGATAATGAAGTAAGAGGCTTACCTCGTAAAGAGTCCAGTATTGGTAAGTCCGTATTTTGTCTCCCCCGCTCTGATGTAGATCTTGCAGGCGTCGTGCTGCCGGCAGCAGGTGTCCGTGAAGAAGAACAGGCCCAGGTCTCCGGAGCGCGCTTGTGCAGAGTGCCCGTCACCGCACCACACTGTACCTGGAAATTACAAGAATATGATGAGGGAAGTCAAATGAGTATCCTACCTCTCGTGATTGTTAGTCAAAATCAAGTCAAAAAGCATTTATTCAGTAGGACCGCTGGGATCAATTTGAATCGTCTTAGACCCCTCGCAGACTACAGACTTTCTATCGGCTGATAGTTGAGACAGAATTACTTCGGCTCGTAATGAGTATGGAGAAGTATAGCCTGTCAACTATCGGCCGATAGAAAGTCTGTAGTCTGCGAGGGGTCTTACAGCTAGGTGATTTTACTCCTGTTCCTTCGCGACCAATATGACTTCATGACTGTTCCTGACTGTTTTTCCCAGACTTTAGAAGACTATATTCAGATGAAATAATGACAGATCTTTTATCATTCAAGATCCTTTGAAGGTACCTCAGAAGCACCTCAAAAACATATGACGACCTCTGTAGCGCAGTGGGCGAAGGCCCGCCTGCGACGCAAGAGGTTGCGGGTTCGATCCCCGCGGCGGGACCAATGTTTGTATGATCTACAAATATTTGTCTCGGGTCTGGGTGTTTCTATGTATAATATGTATGTATTTACAAACAAAAAGTATATAAGTAGTATATCAGTCATCATAGTACCCATAACACAAGCTCTGCTTACTTTCAAGAAATTCTGTTTAAAATAACCAAATGTAAGAAACAAATCCTAGTATGTGGCGATTTTAATGTAAACCTGTTAGAAAATAACTCTTATAATACCAGATTAACTAGTTTATTTAAGTCATTTAACCTTGAACCTTCATTTATGGAACCTACAAGAATTACAGCTACTTCTGCCACATGTATAGATAATATTTTTACAAATGTTAAAATAATTGATAAAAGTTTAGTAAGTAAGTTTAAATCCGACCATCTTGGTCAATTAATTCAAAATCAAATAAAGCAAAATGTAAGGAGAAAAATTACTTATGTACCAATGACCAATAATCGATTGGAAAAGTTTAAATCAAAATTAGCAACCAGACTAGAAAACCTATTTTATGACAATGATAACCCAAATTACTTGTACAATAAATTTTTTAATGAATTTACCTACCAATTTAACTCAATATATACATCTAAATCGATTATGGTTACTGAAGGTTCAAACTTTTGTGAGTGGGCAACAGCGGGGATCCATAAAAGCAGACAAAAATTGTATGAACTTTATAGCGAAAAACAATATAATTTTAGTGAAGAGTTTAAGGAAAGAGTTAGAAGATATTCAAAAGTTTTCAAAAATGTGTGTCGCACAGCTAAATCACTGCATATAGGCAATAAAATTAAAAATAGTCAAAATAAAATAAAAGCTACTTGGAATATTATTAATAGTGAGACTGGAAATGTTAAGGTTCATAATAATACCTACAAACTTAAAATTGGTGATTCCATCGTAAACCAAGACGATGCCGTAGCCAAGGCATTCGAAACTTTTTTTACTGACATTCCAGTCTCTACTACAAAATGTTTGAACTCTTCCCACATAATCGCAGAGTCATTTCTAAAAGATAACATACCTGAATGTAACATCAAATTCTCCTTCGATTATGTGGATTATAAAGACATCATCAAAGCTTTCAATCTCATTAATGTAAAAAAAACCACAGACCTCTGGGGAATTTCCGTTAGCGTCGTAAAACCATTGATTAACATCATTGCACCTGAACTAGCTCTCATATTTAACAAATGTATTGATAGTGGTGTGTTTCCTGATCTGATGAAATATAGTAAAATATCGCCTCTTTTTAAATCTGGTACTCACTCTGACCCTAGCAATTTTCGACCAATATCAGTTTTACCAACTTTTAGTAAAATCTTTGAGAAACTTATACTTATTCAATTACAAAGACATTTTAATATTAACAACTTACTTGACAGCAAACAATTTGGATTTACAAGGGGACGATCAACAACTGATGCCGGTGTTGATCTAATATCTCATATTTTTAATTCTTGGGAAGACTCTCATGATGCGCTTGGTATTTTTTGTGATTTATCTAAAGCATTTGATTGTGTACATCATGAAACATTAATTAGGAAACTCTACCACTATGGTGTTAGGGGTGTTGCTCTCAACGTTTTCACTTCCTACTTAAGTGACAGAATACAAAGAGTTGACGTAAATGGGAAGCGTTCTCCGGGGTCAGTGGTGACAATGGGTGTACCACAAGGATCAATATTAGGTCCATTCCTTTTTTTAATTTACATTAATGACCTACCAAAACTTGTAAAAGACAACCACGAGATTGTCCTGTTTGCAGATGACACTTCACTTATATTTAAGTTGAAACGTAAACAGGTTAACTTTGACGAAGTGAACAATGCAATCTCTAAGGTTGTAAATTGGTTCAATGTTAATAATTTATTATTAAACGAGAAGAAAACTAAATGTATTCGCTTCATACTACCAAATGTAAAACCAATAAAAACCAATGTAATAATAAAAAATGAACAGATAGATCTTGTGGACACCACTACATTTTTAGGCATAACCTTAGATAGTAAGCTACAATGGGGCCCACACATAGATGGATTGTCGAAGAGACTTGCTTCTGCAGCATACGCAGTTAAAAAGATACGTCATTACACGGACGTAGATACTGCCAGATTAGTCTATTTCAGCTACTTTCACAGCATTATGTCTTACGGAATTTTATTGTGGGGGACTGCTGCAGACATTAACACCGTGTTTGTGTTGCAGAAGAGGGCTGTTCGAGCAATTTACAATATGGGTCCCAGAGATTCGCTTAGAAATAAATTTAAAGATATATTCATACTGACAGTACCCTGTCAGTACATATATGAAAATCTGATGTATGTTCGTAAAAATATTGAATCATTTAAGAAAAAAAGCGATAATCATGATGTAAACACTAGAAATAAGGATAAACTCGCTGTTCCCACTACTAGATTAGATAAAATTATGAAATCATTTAAAGGGCAATGTGTAAGCTTCTATAACAAAGTCCCAAGCGAATTGCAAAATTTATCAATCACTAAATTTAAAAATACAATTAAACGTCATCTCTGTAAAAAAGCCTATTATAAGATATCAGATTATTTGGATGACAAAAAAGCTTGGGACTTGCTCCAACTCAATGGATCCATGGATCACCTAAAAAAATGATAGGCCCCAGACCGTGTTTGTTGCCCTGATTCTTCACGGTATTGGTCGCGAAAGAACAGGAGTAAAATTAGTTTTAAGACTATTCTAAGTGATCCCTGTGGTCCTACTGAATAAATGATTTTTGATTTTGATTTTGATTTTGATTTTTGGGGCTAGATGATGCTGTGTGAAAAAAGTCCAGCATTATATTTGATACGTAGACGAAGAAAATCATGAGAAAACCAGTTACTAATCTAATCGGCAGCGATGTGCTTGCAACTCGTCAGTATGGAATGCTAACTTCTGCAATAGGATGGTCGCACAACCCAGCCGAACTGTCAATTCATTAGAGGAAATGCTGCTGACGTCAGAAGCGAGCCGCATTTTCTGACGTCATCAGAATTTTTTGTATAGAAAAATGACTGCGGCGCGTACGACGCTGATAAGTGTGCGATCAGGTTAATGAAACAAATATTTATTTAGCTATGCCTCTGGCTACCTATTAGGCTTCTACAAAGAATTTGACTTTCATTTTGGATTGATCATTCATTTTTAATGCTACATATTTTGTTGTTGTCATTGAACAACACAGTAGGGTCATCATAAACTCACCTGGATAGATCGCCTGCACCTTATCCTTGAACGCATCAACCACAGACGTGGCCACGTTGGCCACGCTGGTCACGCTAGACGCCACGCTAGCCACAAACCCTCGGTCTGTGTCCAGGGAGCTGTTCTCTCTGGGCTCCATCAGTTGGGTCAGCGGCTTCCCTAGACTGGTGGAGATGGATTTCAGGATACCACGACCGAATTGACCTGGAATGTTATTCACATGATTTATTTGAAACGTGGTATTGTATGGTTGATCTTGATAGATCAATGACTGATGGTTTAATAGCCTTTGGATCCTAAGATACGTGGGTTCGAATCCAGCCGTGTACCGTGAGTATTTCTGTCCATGTGGAAGGTCATAGAACCTTCGTACATTAAGAATTGAAAAGCCTAATCAAAATTTTCGATTCCGACGGGATTCGAGCCCGCAAGGATCAGACGATCCTAAAGCAGGGTGCCTTGCCGCTCGGCCACGGAACCCTAATTGTCGCAATTGACATTTTTGATAAGCTCATATTTATCGGTTCAACACCTATATTACCTTCGTACAACCTAGGTACAACCTATAGGTAGGTTGAAAACATTTTTATCAAGTACATAATAACACAAGTACCTTATTTAAGAGAACTAGTGATGCGATAAGATGGAGACTCACGCAAATGGCTTAAAAACATACGAGTAGGAATAAACACAAAGGTCGTCTAGTTAATCAGTGAGGGAAATCTTAAAATACTTGGGATAAGATCTTATGTATGATATTTCAAGGTTTGTAACAAACGTTACTCACAACCAGTATGTTGTGTTTCCTAACTTTACGCTGCATTGCAGACATTCCTGTATGCATTGCGAAAATTTGCTTTCTCAAAAACCAATATCTTGACAAATATGAGAAGCAACTTGCCATTGAGATTGAGAAAGCAATAGGCAAGAATAGTATAAAGTAAATCAGAATTTATTGCAAGAGATACATGTTATAAAGATGTTGTTTTTCATAGTGAGCCCCTTGACATGCATGGAGGCCGGCAATACGTCAGTTTTTAGTCGGTGAGAGTCCGATCACTTCCACTGTCCCCACGGCGGCAGGGTATCGATAATGGATTTTCCGACGGTATAAAAAAAAAGTCCATTGTATTCTGCCATGTTATGGCGTGCAATATTTAATTTAAGTACGTGGATTAAAAAAATATGTCAAGATTAGTTGGTATTTAGAACAGAAAAAAAACTTCTGTCACAACTGTCACAGTGGCTTCGTGTAAACGTATATGTTAGGAACTTATCTGCGTGTTAGATATTATAAATCTTTTGAATATATTCAAGGGCCATTTTTTTCTCAGATTATTTAATCATTATGTCCATCTCCGCTTTACAAAAGCACTATAAAACTCTTGCTCAACCCTAAACCGGTATTGTCCAAAACAGTTGTGTCGTGAGATTGTTGTGTAAACTTGGGTAAGGCCGCTGAGATAAAAATAATGTGATCGTTAAAATCAGTAACTGGGTGTAGGTTAGTCCAGTTGTTAGTTAAAAATAGGATTCAACCTCGAAAGAAGATAAGTTTCAATTTTTAAAGCCTGAATCCTTGATGTACGACTTACGACGTAAACTCGAGTCTACGTCGTAACCCCACTGACCTCCCACTAGTGGGCTAGTTGGGAATAAGAAGTCCTAACGACCCTACTGCGCATTATGAGACAACATACATATTTTAGCGAAATCCGTAACAAATTGCTCTGAACGGTGGAGGAAAACATCGTAAGGAAACCAGTTAGTATTCTTATAGGCGATGGGCTTGCAACCTGTCACGTATGGAATACTAACTTCTACAAGATGTGGGCATGTATCAAACATGTATTTGGACATGCCTCTGGCTACCCCTTTAGACATCTTCAAAGGATCTGGAACACATAAAAGATCTGAGAGAATGTCTACCGCGCCTTGGGGATACAGTCGTGACCCTGTTTATTTACGTAACGATTGAAGTCTAGGTGAACTACTGAGTACGATACATACCTAAACCGCCATTCTCCTCCCGACTCCTCAATCTCTCTGCCTCAAGAGCTTCGTTCTGCTTCTGCATCCTCTTAAACAAGTCAAAAATACTCTTTGGAACCACTCTTTCAGCAACCGTTTCCACCACACTCTCCACCACACTACCTGCTAGTCCAAACAGCACTGATATAGCATCAGTCTTCGGAGCTGTTGTAGGCACTACGTCTTTGGAATCATAGAAATCTTCTGGAACATCTTCTACGTCTTCTGTGTCGAGTTCCGTGAAAATGGGTACGTCTTCTTCTTTACTATCGTTTGTGGTATTCGATTTTGTCTTATTTTGTTTTTTTAATTTGATTTCTTCTATTTTTCTAGTATTGTTTGACAATTTAGTTGTTTTTAGATCTATTTTATCGGTATCATTTATTCTTTGCGTATTATTCTGAATCGTAACGTTATTTTTATCGACTATAGCAAACTGTAATTTATCTCGACTTGTAACATTATATTTTTCAACAGGTTTTGGTTCGACACTAGTCGTTTTATTAGAATCTTCGACATCAGATACTTCAATTTTCGAAGTTGCTTCTGTAGTGGTATTTTCTGGATTATTTTCAGTAATTATTTCAAATTCTGTAACATAACTTGTTGTTGACGGTAGCGTTACCGTTTCTTCGATCGTCACTTGTATCTTTTCTGTTGTGGATAGAGGAATGACTGTCAAGTCTGGCTCAGTCGTGCTATCAATCATACTTATCAATGGATCTTGAGTTGTACTTAATAGTTCTAAAGGTATAACTCTAAAATCTTCAGTTGTTGAATCCTGAATACCCTTTACTCTTTTATTTTCAGCATCACTATCTAATTTATCATTGAATTTATCTTTCACAATAGTGTACTTAAGTTTATTCTTATCAAAATCATTGGCATGCCATGGCACACCATACTTTTTATTGAATTTTAATGTATACTCTTCGTCAAAGTCTATAATGTTGTTGTTGACTTCATTGTCGTCACTGATGACGGTGGTGGTGTCGATGGACTTGGAGAGACAGAGAGGGAAGCTTAGAATTAATATGGCACTGAAGAACGTGGACATTTTCTTCCTCACGCGATGGTACATTGTTGGTTATCCATCTGGAACAAGGAATAAGATACCATAAAAGTCTGAGACATTCTGAAAGGTTCTTTGTTAAGAATATCTACCGTGCCCTGAGGATATAGACGTGATTCTGTTTAGTTTTTTAGTAGTACCTATCTATACTTAATAATATTATAAAGAGGAAAATTTTGTTTGTTTGTTTGAAATGAATAGGCTCCGAAACTACTGGACCGATTTGAAAAATTCTTTCACCAATAGAATCCCACATTATCCCCGATGAACATAGACTATATTTTATCCCGGGGAAGTGAAGTTTTCCCGAGGGATCGCGGGTAACACCGCGGCGGACAGCTAGTAAGTAATATACTAGTTGCGCCCGGCAGTGATTCCTGCGCTCCCTCATGAATTTTTCACCTACGAGTATAGTACCTGTACTCAGTCGCTCAGTTGGTTAGATCTTTGCCACTGATTGGCATTGCCGTGGTCTCAAATTTTACATGAGTGTCTTTGGATGCAAAACCTTTATTGATGCCCAAGTGTGAGGTCACTCTATTCACTAGGAACTGTCGTAACGTTACCTAATAGCTCGGATGCGTTCTAATGTTACTTCCGTCTAATTACATGTCTACATGTTTCTGTCTGCTCAATTTTGCAGGAAAGCCTTCCTGCTTCACACCTAGTAATTATTGATTGAAGGATGCTTTTTGTAGTCTACATAATTTAAACTAGCTTTCACATGCAGCGTCTCTACGATTATAATGATTTCATGCCACGATCTACGCCTATTTCTATAAACTTTAGTCTGGTTGATTTAAATGTATTTTTTATAGTCGTAATTATTCTTTTAATATTATTTACTAGCTGACCTGCAAAACGTTGTTTGGCTATAGAGATTGTACTTCACTTCACAGCTAGGAACAGACCAAAGTAATCGGACCTCATTTCATAGCCAGGAACATTTTGTACTGGATAACTAAATTATCGTTTTTATTATTTTCTGTTAATTATTATTTAAGTTTCTCAACGTTTAAACCTTCCCTAGACTTTCATGAATATAAAACCAAAATTAACCAAATCGGTTCAGCCGTTCTCGAGTTTTATGCAGACTAACGAACAGCAATTCATTTTTATTTATATAGATAACTCATCATCCCGTCACTCTTCTACTAAGATCCTGCTACTCGTATTCTACTACGAGTAATATCTCTTTCACGCAAAAACAGCCAAATGTATTAGGATGGAATTAGGCATGGAGATTTTATCTTTACTAGATTATTTTCTTTATTTTTCTTGAGAGCTATGCTCTTGCTTTAGTAATTTATAAAAAGTGATAGTAGAGACACCTACCTACTCTAAATAGGGCCATGTTATATAACCACCTGAACAAAAGACCATCATTAGCGTTCAAACCCACCGACAGGCCGAAACCAGTGTCACCATTTTGTTCATATTATTTCGAAATGACTCCATATCCCCCATTTTTAGAATGAATCCCCTGTCCCTATGTTGAGAAAATGTTGAAGGTGACCTTACACTACTTTACTACATTTGCCGCGCAGCATATTGCTCACCATATCGAACGACGATACCATTCCAATAAATGTATATGAAAAGTCCTATCAAAATTTTGGATTCCGACGACAAGGGATTCTGTGGCCGAGCGGTAAGGCACTCCGGCTTTAGGAGAATCGTCTGATCGATGCTGGTTCGAATCCCGTCGGAATCCAAAATTTTGATAAGACTTTTCATTTCATAATGAAATACCAAGTGTGGATCAGCACTATAAAACAATTACAGAAATTATGTATTAAGTGAGCGTAACACTGCCGTCACATTTTGTGGATGAAATCAAATCATATATTGCGAAATATGGTCAAAAAGGTCTTAAATAATCTCTTAAGAAACAGGAGTAAAATCACCTAAGTGATCCCGCTGAATAAATGATTTTTGACTTTGACTTTGTGCATAAATAAAATTGATACCTAAGTAAAAGTGGCTCCAATTTTAAATGAATAAAATATGATTTTCCGTCAGCTTACTCCAGCAGCAGCTCTGTTGGAGCTCTGGTTTTCAGTGTCAGCGTAGAGCATCACATACATTTTAGTCTCTCGCTAGTCGCTTGGATGCAGCTCATTCTCCCACCATTAGTCTCTTCGTCGCTCGTTTGTGAACACGGGGACTTATTATGCGAACAATAGAGTTACATAATAGACTCTGCAGAGCTCATCCGCATTTCTAGATAAATTATGTTCATATATTTTTAGTACCTATAGGTATTTACTAAAGGACTGCCAAGACACAAACATAAAGGTTTCTCATACGATTTCAAGTGATTGCATGAATGGATCTAGGTTACATAAATACCTGAGCAAAGCAAGTGCAAGGTCTTATTGCAACATTGTTATTGTAAATTTAAATTATTGGTCTGTCAATCAATCTATGGATAGACTTCTGGCTGTAATAGTATTGTCCATTCTATTGTTTGTTGGTCTATTGTGGGATTGGATTTTGAGGAAGTTGATTTTGTGGTTCTTATTTTAAGTTACGTACCTCGTTCAACGGATTCGTGAAGTTTGCCGTTTGTCTGCGCAGAATACAATTTTGTATGAAAAAGCGGTCACTGCGCAGATCCATTGAACGATGTGGTCCTTACCTATTTTGTTGTATAAAGTGGCTGTTAAAGGAGAGTTTCTCGCATCCGAGCGGCGATTTCTTCTAGGCAATAATATGGTCGCCTAGTATAAACAAATGCTTCGAGCCTCACCCCTCGAATACAATTCTCGCTATCTAAGCTTTCTACTAGAAGTAGTATTTTTGACGAGATTCTGTCAAAATGTAAACAACACTAGGCGAGACTCGAATGACGCGAAAAATCGTATGCGACTTTTGCCGAGGGATAATCGCATACGATTTTTCGCGCTCGCGTGCGAGAAACTCTGCTTGTGTAACAGCCGCTTTAACCGTTAAATAATAAATCTGTTGGCAGTTTTTTTAACGATCTTAAGATAGCTTAAATAAAATCCAGGGTGTAAAAAGACGTCTACCGAAGCCGAAAGGGGTAGTTATAGCATCCCAACACAAAACCAAATCCAAAAGGATTTTCCGAAAAAATCATTATATCCAGAGAAAACAGCGTTTAAAGATTACTATTTGCGCATGTTCTGGGCGCGTTTTTTTACGTAGGTTGCTGGATTTTGAGTTTAAACTGTTTTTTTTTTCTTTTATAAATGAAATGATTAGGTAGGCATGGTCTTATTATGTTGTACAAGTAGTAAATAACCGGAAATAACATAACCGACTAAAGCTAAGTCAAATTTTTTTTGTGTTTTTTTCGCTAAATATGTTTAGAATCATGGTCTGATTGCAACCCTTAGTTTTCGGTAGTTGTCTTTTTACACCCTGTTTATGGCTATCAGGCCGCCCGCGGCTTGTCCACGTGGTAAGAGTCACTTGTTTTTTAAAAGCTACCTTCGAAGGTGGAAGGTTTTGCCCGTAGTACTTAGTTCTGATTGTGTCACCGCCTTGACATTTAGCTCTCGCCCCGTTTGTTGACATGATGCAGCACCTACCTACTTAGAACTTGGTGTTGCAACGCGACCATCAATGATTTCTCTTGTTTGGATAGTAGCGGAGATCAATCAAACAAAATGAGTCTTAACGGAGTAAACTAGTTACAGTTTATTCAACGAATCTAGGCAAAAATTTGATAATAAATAAATAAAAATAAATAATGCTGGACATGTTCACACAACATCATCTAGCTCCAAACTAAGCATAGCTTGTACAATGGGAAACAGATAACTGATATACTGCTTATATACTTTTTGTTTGTAAATACATACATTTTATACATAGAAACACCCAGACCCGAGATAAATATTTGCAGATCATACAAATATTTATCCCGCGGCGGGGATCGAACCCGCAACCTTCGGGCTAAGCGGCATAAGCGGGCTTTCACCCACTGCGCCACAGAGGTCGTCAATGATGCGCAGTCCTCATTTATTATGAAAAAGCGGCCACTGCGCAAACAAACGGATAACTTCAGGAATGCCTAGATCCATTGAGATTGATTGACGACCTCTGTGGCGCAGTGGGTGAAAGCCCGCTTGGGACGCAGAAGGTTGCGGGTTCGATCCCCGCCGCGGGATAAATGTTTGTATGATCTGCAAATATTTATCTCGGGTCTGGGTGTTTCTATGTATAATATGTACCTATGTATTTACAAACAAAAAGTATTTAAGTAGTATATCAGTTATCTGGTTCCCATAGTACAAGCTTTGCTTAGTTTGGGGTTAGATGATGCTGTGTGAAATGTCCAGCATTATTTATATTTATTTATTATTTATTGAACATACTGAATAGTTGTTCTATCTAACGGCGGGTTAGTCTTAAGTGTGTTGATTTGTTTCTGTGTGCGTAAGACATACTGAGCGCTCATTCGTCCATGGAGCGTTCTCGAGCATACACACACAGACAACATGCATGTGCATCTACACACACAATGAAGATCAACCTGCCTTATTGATCATAGAACTACCGATACCGATGCAGAGTTCACGTTTAGGTAAATCATTTAATTTTTTTAGTTCAACGTTGTTATAATAGAAATAATTCCGTCTGTCTGCCCTCGCAGCCATTGTTATCTCTAACATTGACATACAACGTTGCACAACAGTTTATTTTATAATAACATTGCTGGTTATAATAGAAATCGTGTTGGCCAAGCGAACGTGGCACTCGCACATTAGATGAATAAACTTTATCTAGTTTTACTGTCTACTGTGTGTAACAACCAAAAAGTTGTCATAGATTTTTTTGCTGTGAACATTATCCAAATGAGTACTGCACCTTTTTTTTTTTTTTTATAACGTCAGAAAATCCATTATGGATACCCGACCGCCGTGGGGACAGCGGAAGGGTTATGTCGGACTCTCACCGACTAAAAACTGACGCGTGGCCGGCCTCCATGCCTGTCAAGGGGCTCCGCGATCTCCTACGGAACACAGCGGTGCCCCTCTCGCATTTTGCCTAAGCACTGTCCCGGGAATGGCACCCACAGCCACGCCCGGCACCCTCGCGGTGCTTACGGCGGCGCTCGTCACAGAGCGCCGCCGCCCTCCCGGGGTCCGCATCATGGACAGCCGAAGTCCCCACTTCGACCACCCGCGGACCCGGAAAGTCCCCTGTTTGGCAGGGGATACCACTCCGCCCCCCTCACGGGGGGGCAGGCGGTGCGGGACGGCCGTTAGCGCCCCGCCTCCGCCTCCTTCTCCGAGCGGGATCGGCCCTCTCACGATCCCGCTCAGCCGCCTCTTTCTGGACCAGAACGGTTTCACAGAAAGAGGCCACGGCCCTCCAGGCCGTGTCGTCTGCCAGCATAGCTCCTACTACGCTCGGCAGACTGAGATCCTGCCCGATCCTGTTGACCAAGACTCTACGCTCCGCGCACCACGCTGAGCAGTGCTCCAACGTGTGCTGAGCGGAGTCGAGGTCTGACCCACAATGGTGGCATTGTGGTGTCGGTTCGCGTCCAATCCTACTCAGGTACTCACCGAAACAACCGTGTCCGGTGAGAACCTGAGTAAGTCTAAAGGTGACGTTCCCATATTCCCTCCCTAGCCAGGCTTCGAAGTTTGGCGCCACTGCGCCGACGACGCGTTGGCGCGAGCTCCGTGGCTCGTCGAGCCGCTCGCGCCACATCCCGAGCGCACGCCGGCGCTCCTGCGCCCGCACTTCAGTAGGCGCGGCTCCGCTCCCATCGTCCTGGCGGAGACGAACGTACACACGTGCGTCCATCGCCGCCAAGATGTCAAGGGGCGGGTACCGCGCCAAGATGGTCGCCGCCTCGAACGAGATGGTCCGGTATCCTCGCGCGATTCGAATGGCCATAGGACGCTGTAGGCTGCTGTAGAGCTGCCTGTAGCGCCTAACACCCGTCAGCCTCCCCGACCAGACGGGCGCTCCGTAGAGGGCCATCGATCGCACGACCCCGCCATACAGGCGGCGAACTCCCTCTCTGGGTCCCCCAAGATTGGGCAGCAGTCTGTGCAGTGCACCCACTACCCTCTTGATCCGGGGGACGGAGCGTTTGAAGTGCTCCCCGAAGTCCCAGCGACTGTCCAGGGTGAGACCAAGGTACTTGAGGTACTGCCCCACCTGGACGTCAACGTCACCTACGCGAACCGACAAACTGGGTGGTTCCCTCCCTCTCGGGAGTTTGTGGAACCATAGCGCCTCAGTCTTGTGAGGCGCTATCCGCAGACCCAGCTCGTGGATCTTGTCCACGACACATGCCACCCCTATATCGGCGAGCTCTTTGGTCCTGTCGAAGGAGTCTCCGCCAGCAAGTACGAGTGTAAATGAGTACTGCACCTACTGATCAGCTCGCTGTCACTTTACTACAAAGGAGATATGCCAAAATTCAGCTCAATTGAACAACGGAAGTGTAGGTAAATTCTAATTGTATGGTTTGCGGACAAGTAAAAGTTTATAAAAAGTTTTTATCCTTATATTAATTTTACTCCTGTTCTCGCGCGACCAATACCGTGAAGAATCAGGGCAACAAACAGTTTTAGGCCTATCTTTTAGGTGATCCATCTTAAAACTAAAAAAAAAGCTCCAGTGGAGCCAGTCAGACAAAATTGAGTAACCCACTTATGACCCCGTTTACACGCAATTCTGGCAATACCATTATTGCCACTTGCTCTCAAACGCAACCGAACCAGACCTAATATTCTGTGGCGAGGCAAATGGTATGCCAGAATCGCATCGTGTAAGCCTCCTCGCAAGACTGCAGACTTTCTATCGGCCGATAGTTGAGACGGGCTATACTTCTCCATACTCATTACGAGCCGAAGTATATTCCGTCTCAACTATCGGCCGATAGAAAGTGTGCAGCCTGCGTGGGGTCTTAACAGCTTCAAAGCGTGAGACGTGAACGCGATAGAGTAGGTTAAATTGGTTAAACACAGATCTAAATCTATTCCCAACCGCAACTGTATCAATGTAAACAGTGTGGTACCTGGTACCCACACAGATGAATTACAATGGAGGTTGCAAAACCACCTTCACTTTCCGCTCGTTCGAATATCGGATATCAAGAATTGGCCTGGAGGGATATTATTAGGCCGGATCGGATATCAGAAACTATTCAATCATCATCATCATCAGCCGATAATATCCCACTGTTGGGTGTAGGCCTCCTTTCAGGCCATTTATTCCGGTCCTGTGCCCCGCGCATCCAAAATGTATTGACTTTTTTCAATATTCAATACTCTTGGTAATTTCCAGAAGGACAGACATGACTAAATTACTATGTCTTTCCAAAAAAACATAGGACAGGTTCCAAAGGAGAGTAGCTCTATTGTGCACAGTCATGAGTTCGATTTCTGGGGTTATCAGTGTGCCTCAACCGAATCCGAAGGTTGTGGCTTCGAATCCCAGCCAAACATTAATGAGATTTTTGGTTCTGGAAAACGTTATGTACAGTGTGTAAAACTATCTCTTAATAATGAAAGGCAACATTGTAATCGTACCTATTCTTAAAATGACGATAGGATTGTGATACATTTTCTGGAACATCTGGAAGATTTGTCAAGGAATATATAATAATAAAATAGAAGAAAAAAACTACAACTTAGGCCTTTACATCTATATTAGATGATCTATACAGCGTCAGGAGGCAACCTATGCCTACACTTAAAGGGACGCTGTAGTGCCTGGAGCATTGTTTGAGATGGAATAAGCTTCCACCTCAATCATCCTCTCAGCATCATCGGTCTTGCCCCTAAGAAAGACGACGAAAAAAAACGATATTTCACAATATACCTATAAAAACAAATATTCAAGTTCACGCCATCACGTTTTTTGTGAAATCCTATAACAATATTCAAATCTTCCAAACCTTGAAAATTATGCGTAAAATAATAAATTTTTCATCGAACTTTCGTAAAGGTCGCTTTTGTAATACTTTTAACTTTGACCGAGAAAAAATACCTATCCGCTCTGCCAGTCGACACTCAAATGATGAAGGAAAACATCATAAAAATTCCGAAAACATCCCTGCACCACACTGGTTTAGCTAGATAGAGCTTGGCATTTTATTGGTTGCGAAGGAACAGGAGTAAAATCACCTAGCTTTAAGAAGATTCAATTCAATTCAATTTAGCGGTTCTACTGAATAAATAAAGGTTCTACTGAATAAATAAAGGACAAAGGTAGCAGATATCGGAGACCGTATTGCGAGACTTAAGTGGCGCTGGGCAGGACACTTGGCCAGATTTGGTGATGGCAGGTGGTGTAAAGCTCTGACCGAGTGGTACCCAAGAGGAAGCGCTAGGAGCCGGGGCAGACCAGCAGCCAGATGGGTGGACGACATAGAGGCCATAGAGGGAAAGAGTTGGATGAGATCAGCGTAGGGCCGATTGGAGTGGCGTCTGAGGGAGGAGGCTTATGTCCAGCAGTGGGCTATCATTTGAGCTGCTAATGACTGAATAAATACTTTTTGACTTTGACTTTGACAGCTAGTTTCAAAGACGTGACGGATTACAAGCTTGAAAGCTTCTTAATAGTGGTTGACCTCACATGCCTCTTAAAATAAATCCAACTCGAAAGCTACGTTTCAAATTGTTAATTGTTCTCTCATTACGTTCGCGTGTGAGCTTCTGCCTTGGCCATGACTTTTCAATGCCAGTGTTTAATTGTCTGAGGATTCCAAATAAACTTTCCGTAATATTTAACTCAGAAACTTTTGCTAAATTCGTAAGTTTTAAACTTTTATAGCGTGTAAATATTAATTCGATATAAAAGTTTACAAAGGGAATGGGTACAGGATACCGGTGTTTATCCCCCAATGCAAAAGAGTTGTTAAAATTTTGATTGCTAATTCACCATGTGTGTGTGAGTGTGTATGACGTTTGCCTTATGCTGGGTATCCATTTGCGCAGCCTCGTGACGAGCTGCCTCATCCTGAGCGTGCCGCGGACTGCGGAAAGTTCATGCATCTCCACTTGAGCTCCATAATATCGTATCGAGCGGCAAGCCTCAACCCGAGAAACGATTTCCTCAATTTCTCATTAACCATCATGGTACTTAATATTTCAATATATTTATATTTATCCCTTTTGCCGCGTAACGAGCACCCGCACAAACGTCTCCACCCAACGCACGGCTCACACTGAGGCGTCTTTGAGCATGGGCCATTTACCGACATAATGTGGCTCGCTGCGCGGCCGCCTCATTTGGTTTAAGTCGCGGCAAGCCTTGACTCGCGGCACGGTCTTCTAGATCTGCCTCGAGTCGAGGCAGCCACTCGGCCCAAGACTGAATGGATACCCAGCTTTATATGGCATCGTAGCTTCTAAACTGTGCTCCTAAATTTAGTTTTTTTTGTTTGAAAGTTGGAATCGAGAATTTGCTGTTTGCCGCCAGTGAAACATTTTTTAAACAATTAATATAAACGAAAAAAATAAACTTGTACCTACCTGGGCAAGATTTTATTGCAGGATCTGAACCCGATCGACCTTGTAAAACTCGTCTCCTCTAAAATATGTACCTATTAGACCCCTCGCAGACTACAGACTTTCTATCGGCCGATAGTAGAGACGGAATATACTTCGGCTCGTAATGAGTATGGAGAAGTCCGTCCCGTCTCAACTATCGGCCGATAAAAAGTCTGTAGACTGCGAGGGGTCTTAGTCTTTACCTCCTTGTAAATTATTAGATACATTTTGTTTGACTATGCTTAATTTTAGTTTTACAGCGGTTGTAGAAAAGGCGCGTTCGCACACAAATAGCTCGTTATAACGGAAGTTGGATCTCGTTTGAACGGAAGCTTATATAACCTAGAGATGCTGTCATCAATATCGAAGATCTTGCAAGGCTATTCATTAATTTTAACTTCTTAAACCTGTTGCCTATAATGGAGCGTGTAGCCAGTTCTCGAATGTGAAAATTAAGCGACATTTTTTAGGGTTCCGTACCTCAGAAGAAAAAACGGAACCCATAAAGGATCACTTTGTTGTCCGTCTCTCTGTCTGCCAATACCCTTTTTCTTGGGAATGCGTTGTATTTAGGCGAGTTGAAATTAAAATCGTGAACTTACTTCCCGTTGACCTAGAACTATGAAAGACATAGTATCGTCTTAGACTACAAATACCTACATTGAAAAATCTGTAAACCGTATATTTTTAGTTCAATCACAAAAAAAACAGGCATAATGCAAGGAAATTTTGAAGTGAGTAAACCGTGTCATATGGGGGCTTTAACAGATTTTTAATAATTTTAATGTTATATATAGTTTACGATGTACGATGAAAATCCTTCTTATGTTTACCTACCTATTAACTTTGGTGTAAGTATACAGGGTGTAAAAAGACGTCTACCGAAGCCGAAAGGGGTAGGTCAGCATCCCAATAGACAACCAAATCCAAAAGGATTTTCCGAAATATGCACTAAATCCGGAGAAAACAGCGTTTGAAGAGTACTGTTTGCGTATGTTTTGGGCGCGTTTTTTTACGTAGATTGCTGGATTTTGAGTTTTAAATGTTTTATTTTCTTTTATAAATGAAATTATTAGGTAGGTATGGTCTTATTATGTTGTAATAGTAGTAAATAGTCGAAAATAACATAGCATGACGAAGAAGAAAAAATTTTGCGTTTTTTTTTTCACTAAATATGTTTAGAATCATGGTCTGATTACAACCCCTCAGTTTTCGGTAGCAGTCTTTTTACACCCTGTATAGGTAGGTAGTACAGATTGCACTGTCATACGTACCTACTTAGCCCTTAATACGGAACCCTCGGTGGGCGAGTCCGACTCGCACTTGTCCGGTTTTTTTATTTATTCATTTCCTTCGATTGAATAAAGATATTTGATCGAAGTTCATTTCAGTCAAAGTAAAAAAACACACTGACTGATTCTTTATTCCCACAAAATTTCCATTTCGATTGCCATTAGCTCAAAAAAAAAAAAAAAAAAAAAATTATTCCATTAGCTCAGTTGGTTAGAGCAAAAATGTGGGCGTGTGTATGTATTTGGACATACATAACTCAGTCTACTGTAAAAATATATAAATTGTTGAGTCACTAAGTCATAAGGAAATAATTTAAAAAGTAATGGATTAAAATTACGTGAATATCATAAGTCAGTAGGTTAATTATGAATTAATATACCTATTTATGTCTCATATTTAATAAGTAATTATATGTATACGTTGGTATGTTACATATCTGAGCGCTCTGCCAAAAAATTTGGAAAAAAAAAGTAAAAATTACGTAACGTAAGGAAAGTATTTCAAATAAATAATGTTGGACATTTAGTTATTAAGTAGGTAATTATTATAATATTTATTTTTGTGTGTATTATACATAGTTGTATCTAAGATATTGATTTATAGCAATAATCTAAATATTTATAATTATACACCGCTATTTTATGACTACCAAAAAAAAATTGAGGACAGTTGCAGCAGATGTAGAAAATGATATTGGCATGGTCAGAACTTTTTTTTATTGAACTATCACAAAGTTATCGAGGATTGTAGTCAACCAAAACCGAACAAAATTTTATGAAAACTGTACAAATAAGCACTACAGACAACAATCGCGTACGCACTCTCATTGTAACTATCAAAGAAAATTATACTCTAACGAGAAGAAGCAAGACTTCATACATAAAAAATGCCAACACGAGAGCACACTAGCGCCCCTAGTTTTGACCAAAGAAACTTGCGTTTGGCGGGAGTTTTGAAATTATAGTGCGCGAGATTCTTGTACGAATTTGCTGTGACTACTTTCAGAAGAATGGTCAATTATTATTGACCATTCTCCTAAAAGTTAGTCACAGTATAATAATGTTATAGGTAGGTGCCATGAAAACAACACTTAATTCGATTTCTTTAATGAGAAATTTATTTAAAACCGAATTTAGCTTTGTTTTTAGAACAAATAAAGAATACAACCAGTTTTAAATGTTTTGAAGAATATTTATTTTACGTTTATTCGCTTTTTTTGACGCCTCTTCTGAGAATTGTCTATTTTTCAATACACAAAAGCGTTTGACACATATAGCAATTGTCGACATTATTATAAACATTCGATTTTTTTCATAATGCTCAGAACATTCAAGCAACCACTCGAAATCTATTTGCGTTTTTAATTTTTCTGATAGTGTATTTTTGATAAATACATCACAGCTCTGTTCATTTAAATACTTATTTACAATAGTTGCAGCAATCTCAACAGTTTGTATAAAATTAATATTAACATAAACCAAACTGCTACGCATACTTTCATACTCTTTGAAACTAGTAAACAAATGGCTTAATTCAGTGTTCTGGTCTACAAGCATTGCAGTTTGGCATTGTTTGCAATTGGGTCCTAATTTTTTTATTATAAAACCGCACACATATGCACAAGCTTGCAATTCACCAGAACATTGAGACATAGCAGTTGCCCTGGCTTCAACATCTATTGTTAAATCAAAGGACTGATCAAGAGAAACTGTAACTGATGGTGGTTCATTGATGTTTTGAGTCAAGAATGACTTAAAATTGTTCAGAATTTCATTATCATCATCCTTACAGTTTTTATTTTTGCTACTATGTAACAAACTGCCAATTATTGCCGTTTTAAGTGCTGCAACAAATTGCACAGTATTTGGATTAGGATTGCATCCACAATTGCTGTGGATACAACCAAAACAGTTTTCAAGTGGGTCTTGATTAAGTCTTCGCGTTGACAAACTTTTAACGTTATATAGTTTGTTTAAATTACTAGAAAGGCGTTCTACTGCATTAAGTGTTTTAATAAATCCATCAATGGATGGCGGCTTGGCCCTGGCACCAACAAATTTCATATCTCCAAACAATACTTTCATTTCTTTGAAGAATGAAAGATGCGGACTCCTCTGGGTCAAGTTAGTTAGATATCTTTTCCCCCTTTTTCGGTCGGGCGTATTCAAGGCATCAAATAATTGGTCCATTTTTTCAATTATCATAGCTGTAGCTTCTTGTGGAAGTTCATCTGAAAATAAAAAAAAATAAGTATTAGTTTAAGAGACTAGTTTAAGAGACTAGTTTACGAGACTTTTTTTGTAGACCTTTAAAGGTGTACAATACAGCTGTAGTACATTATTTTGATCTATCTCGTAGGGTTCAGCCAGCGTTTGCAATGTAAGCGTAAAATGTGTTTATTAACGACATCACATCAGATGCCTGGAAATCAAACACATTTTGTAATTTACAAATGAATCAATCCAGATTATTCTTTTTATATTTTGACCCTGACCAGAGCCGTGTTGGCCGAATGGGGTGGTACCTCGACTTTCATCGTGGGATCGAATCCCGGCCGTGCATCAATGGATTCTGCGTTTCGTAAAATTTATATGCGCTTTAACACGAGCTCTGAACGGTGAAGGAAAACATCGTGAGGAAACCAGTTAGTAGTATTCTTATAGGCGGCGATGGGCTTGCAACCTGTCACGTATGGAATACTAGCTTCTGCAAGATGTGGGCATGTATCAAATATGTATATGTACCTACATGCCTCTCGACTACCCCCTTAGACATCTTCAAAGGATCTGGAATATAAAGATCTGAGAGAATGTCTACCGCGCCTTGGGGATACAGTCGTGACCCCTATATTTTGACCCTTTGACTATTACATAAAACACACAGCATAGACACTCTGTCTACCAACCTCTAGTCCTGCTGTAGTTGATTCATCTAAAGTTGATTCTTCAACAGGTACAGAAGATTCTGTCACCAATGCCTGGAAATCAAACACATTTTTTAATTTACAAATGTAGGTATGTGGGCACTGAAATCTTATCTTAGTTTAGTGGCTAACAAAATCCTATTTTTCTGTTTAGTAGCCCCCTAAGTTTGTGAGTTTTAGAAGTTTGGATGTTTGTATTTCAATCACGCCTAAACCAGTGAACCGATTTGGAAGAAATTTCATTTCATTTCATTTCAAAATGTTGATACCACACTAGCGAAGCCGCGCGCAGAAGGTAGTAACTAATAATAGCTTACATCAACACTAATATTAAAAAGATGAATGATTTGTTTGTTTGTTTGAATTGAATAGGCTCAGAAACTACTGGACCGATTTGAAAAATTCTTTCACCATTAGAATCCTACATTATCCCTGATGAACATAGGCTATATTTTATCCCCGGAAAGGGATGTTATCCCGAGGGACCGCGGTTAAAACCGCGACAAACAGCTAGTAGATTATAGAAAACAAGTATAACAATGACGCCTAGCCTCTGTAAATACTATTGAACCCTTAAAAAAATTAATTACTTAATAACCTATTTAATTGAACTTACTTGAAATTTCAAATTTGGGATAATAGGGTTTGTGGATGTATCACTTGAAGTTGAACTTTGCTCCTGGCGTAGCTTCAACATTATGCTTTCTGTTCCAATTGGAATAGCAAAGTTGTTCAATCGTTTCCTAGAACTGCAGGTGTATGATGCGTCATCAAAATGCTTACTGCATAACATTTTATGCTGTTGATGTAAGCTTCTAAGTGATTTCTCAGTAGACCAGTTTCCAGCTGGATAGCAGTATTCGGCCCATACTCGTGCCCTGGAATCATTGAATGGACAAATTAAACATAGATTTGTTTATGTTTATTGTACCTACATAAATGTAATTGGAAATTCAAGATTTACATTAACGATTAGTATTTCATTGCGAAACGGGCACTTACTTCAAGGATCCATGTTTACCGGGTAAAGGAAATCTGTGGAAACGCAAGTTCACAACGTCGTCATTTGCAGCAGTGATATGACATTTAGCGCATTTTCTTCGTAGTTCTGTAGCAGACATCGTGAAAGTCGAAAATTATCACTCGAAAGGTGCTCGAAAGACGATAATTTATTTTAAGAAACCGCAGCCGCACACAAAACACAACGAAGAGAAAAAAAAATGGCGCCACCGCATCTCGCCGCGCAAACGAATTTTGTTACAAGTTTCATTTTCTGTCAGGCAATTTAAAGCATAAATGATGTCGTCTCTGTTTTACGTATAGCGTCCTCTCTTATGGAAAACGGTGCCCCAGTGTTTGCATTTGATGCTAAGGAACTTGACCCCGTGTGGTAACTATGCTCTCGTATCATCCCCAGTCAGTAAAACCGCAGTAGCTATCACAAATCCATGTCTGACTCGTCTCGTCTCCTTTTGAGGTAATAATTTTTTTTTCTCTTTTTTTAAGTTTTAACTACAGAAATGTGATCTATAACAGACACCGAGACCATGTTTAAAATTTTTTTGGTAATTAAAAAATAGGGGTGTATTTGTTAATACCGTGTATTTTTATAAAAACCTTTTACTCGGTCTACCGCGAAACAGGCTTGGCCTAGTGCGGGGTCCGTTGTAAATTATTTATATCGGGAAAACATCACTTTCCCGGGATAAAATATAGCCTATGTTCATCAGGGATATTGTAGGATTCTAATGGTGAAAGAATTTTTCAAATCGGTCCAGTAGTATTCAATTCGGTCCAGTAGTATTCAATTCAAACAAACATACAAACAAAGAAATCTTTCCTCTTTATAATATTATACATAGTTGAGATGAAATAAATAAACATAAAGGAACTGCATCACTTGGTCCCAAAATAAGCTGGACTGGTGTTATGGGAACTTTGACAGTTTTCTGTGTCCTAAGCTTTGAGCGACATTTCTATATCATTCAAAATATAATGATGTTTTTACACGTGTGAAACCGCGTGCAAAAGCTATTATTTACCTTTTACATAACACATTTTAATTATAGCATAAATTGCGAGTGTGAAGTTACTTCATGGAGGCCTAAGGAGATGTTATATAACATGTTTCTTGCAATTGACACATACAAACAAACCTAGTTTAAACCTATATACTAGATGCCGGCTAGACATTAAATACTTGCGACTATAAATTATCTTGGCAATATCGCCGGGCTACACAGCAATATTGCAGCAATTGCTGCTGTGTTGAGAGATATAATTGGCAACTAGGCGGCTATCATTGCTGCAAGAAATTGTCAAAAAAACTAGACCGAAGAGCACCTAGACACAATGTGAAAATTGTTTGAATAAACTTCTTTGTCGTTACCTGAAACAGCATCAGTTGTTAATGTCAAATATCACAGCACTTGCGAAAACTATTACAAAAATCACTGGAGACCAATGAAAAACACTTAATTTTCACTTTCTATCAACGCGATCTTTATCAGATTTTACTTAGAATAACTACAAAGATCTCAATCACATGCACAGTCCATCTTACATTAAAAAAAAACTTTTTTTTTGATAAACAAATTAATGAACGAAACGCAAGTTTTCCCGCGTAAATAATCCAATATGGCCGCGCGCGCGACTTGCCCGCTGCCGTGAAATGCACAGATTGATGCGAAAGGTAGCGGGGGCGAACCGGAGTTACAAAACATGCATAATTTTAATTATGCTTATTGCTATCGAAGGCCAAAGCGGTATTGTACACAGATTTTATTTTGGAAAATATCCGGAAGACTAAAAGCCGTTTGTGATGGAGCTTGCTTCTTGTTTCTCTAAGGAGTGCTATAGCTAATCGAACCTCTACGGTCTCAATGTAGATGTGAGGCTGCCAGTGGCAATTATCTGCTTCCGTTCTTCCGAGCACGTTCAGTTTTGGACACGCTATCAGGTAAATAACTATTCTAAACTTCAGAGGAACTTGAACGTTCAAGATCAGAATCTACCGTCCTTTGAGATCTGACACAGTCGTGATGTATCGTAAAGGTCCTCGCTATTGCCTATTTCTATAGAAAAATATGTGCAAAGACCCTTAATTTCCCTTTTTAGATATCCTTGGATACAATCGTGATGTTTTTTCTCTAGTACTTATTCATTTTTAGAAATCTAGAACTGTGTGGTGCCTTACTTTAGGCGTGGATGTCGCAACGGTCACGCTCCGCCGCCGACAACCTTAGCGGCGCTAATCGTGGCTGATCTGAACAGACTAACTTCCGCTAATTTAATCAATGTTGGCTAATATTTCAGTTGTCAAGCTCCAACATGAGAGAGGTCTGTGTCGGTGATACATCGTCGTGAAAGAATTGACCAGCCTAGATACTGCGTCACCGTATCTGTTGCAGTCTATGTCACACGTGCTCGTGTGTCCGTTATGCCCCAACACCTGCACTTTGGGAGATCTCATGGCTTGCTCGAGCAACGCTGTAGATGTAACCTATGGCTCTGAATAGCGTGATACATCGACTCGAAAGAAGAAGAAGAACATGAGAGAGCCTGAACAGAGTTTTCAGATGGCTAATCCACATTCTCTTCGGAGTGTCATCATTGGCCTTTTGCATCTATCATAGATGATTTTGGTGGCGTCGCCAGTCCGATTACGCTAATTTGGTACCTACCTAGGATTTGAAAACTATCATTCGTGGCTACATAGGGCATAAGAGAGTGGCAGCCACGACCGCACTTTGTGCAGACAAAAAACCCCAGGGCAACTCCAGACAATCAGATAATTATTTTCTCGCTAAACTTCTCTATGAATGTCCGGCAATATTTATTTATTTATAAGAAGTAGGTTCTTAAACGAGTGAAACATTATAGTATCTTTGGTACACATTCTGTGTGTTGTAGCTCCTCGCCTTCTATCGTTATGGTTATGGTTTGTAACCAAGAACATTAGATACTTGTCTTGCAGTTCTCATCTTAACTTTAGGGCAAAACATTGCGAAGTTAATTACAACATGATTGCGAGCTGATTGCGGTACATACAATTAAATTTAGTGGTGATGCTTGATACTTGGAGTCATTTTATATCTTGATACTTGCGCAACAGTTCCTTTAAGCCCAAGTCGCTGAATTGCGTAAACGAATTGGTATTTGGTCTTTTGAGTCTTGTTAACGTATTGGGAGGTAGCTCTCGATTTTAGATCCAAATAATACGATCTCGAATCTTGCGAATGAGATCTTTCTCAGGAATTTATATGAGTATACCTACCTACTTTAGCTCTAGGTTCACTGATAGTCTAGCTAGTGAAGCTGCCCTATCTTCCCAATGATTCTTTTCTGTCTAATTTACTTCAAAAAAATATGGGGAAGAACTTGAGAAAATAGCTGAAAAAATGTCCCCTAAAAGTTTTTTAAGACTCGAACTCTTCAGATAAGAGCGCAGTGGAAGCAAGATGCGAACTAAGGAAGAGCAAAAACCCCATCCTCTGGACTTTGTTACCAATTTGGAAGTCGCTCAATAGACTCCGCACAGTTTGGTCGATGCGAAAGTAACTTAGCCAAATGGGGTATAGGGGATGCTCCCAAATCCAGTGTGAGTGCGGAGCCCCAACACAAATATGTCGCATCTCCTTTCCTGCCATTTGTGCAAAACCAGCTGCACCCAGGAAGACCTTGTTGCGGCTTCAGATAGTGGCCATAGCGGTGGCTTCATATTGGAGCAAGCATTGAGAACATTATGAGCTCATTGACTCGATGGATGAATAAACAAAGCCTAAAGAAGCGCAAGGGCATCCAATTCCTTTCACCACACTGGTTCAAAAGATCATCCACAACGGAGCTCGCTTGAAGGAAGCCGGTCTTTAGACCTTGTGCTGGTTACAACTTCACGTTCACTATGTAAAGGACAATGCAACTCCTTGTCTTGATCTGAATACTTCAGTTATTAATTTATATCATTGAACTAGCGATGCGTTCGCGGCTTCACTCATATCATCTTATAATTTTATTCAAAAACGCACCAATGTCTTCCTATCTCTTTACTCACGCTTCCACCAATCGTCTACAAAGGCATCGACGTCATCTCGCGTTTTTCTCTCAAGTTTTACGAGTAGGTTAACCTACCTATAAATCTTGTTTTTATAAATACGTAAATAAATCAACCAACATCCAAGAAGATTGATTCGAGAACAATCTTCAAGGTATTGAAAACTCTATTATGACCAGCCCAGCACAATCTAAGCTCTTCAGAGAAAGGTCAAGTGCGCGCGCAGAAAACACCAGCGTGATGATTGCTATGACATTTAGATGCGTGACTAGTGGTACCGATCTCCAGAATAATAAGTTTGTTTTTGTAAAATATACCTACAAACATACAAGCAAAAAAAAAGCATACAAACACATTTTTTCATAAAAATATTATCTCGATAGCGGGCGATTACTGGGCTTAGTGTTAGGTTAGATTAGGGTTAGTGTTTGAGGATCTAATTCAATTACTATCCTACTAATTTTGCACTTTTATTCTTAGGAGCATATCTTTATAATAAAATTAATAAAACTCTTTCAGTACATCAAACAACACAAATTGAATGTAAAAGGATATTAAAAAATTACTTTTCTGGCTTGGACTACACACAAACTGAAGCGTTGTTACACATCGTAACTTGATGACACACTGAATGCACGTACGTGATTAAACACACACACACACACACACATGCACACATACACACACACACACACACGCACACACACACAAACACAGTGACTCACACTCTTTTTAAAAAACTAACTGTCCGTTGTATTATTGGACAAAAGTAGTTGGTACCGACAGTGCTATTTACTTTACCTACAATGTATAATATGAGCTGAAGCAGAGACCCTTGCGTCTTAATACAAGTTTTTAACTTAGTAAGAGCAAGGTTCAACGTTTTTAATTATATAATACAGATACAGGTTTAAACTTCACTAAATAAATATGTACTATACCTACGTTATAACCTACCAATTACAACTTTTAATACTTTATAAGAACAAATTTTATAACCTACTGTATATATATAAGTTAATGTATAAGTTTCTTGAAAATAAATACTTTTGAATTGAATTGAATTGAATTTTATTATGCGCACTGCAAAAATTTGGAATCAGCTTCCAGCGTCTGTATTCCCACTGAGCTACGACCCTGATGTTTTTAAGAAGAGAGTTAATAGGCACCTTCTGGCCAGAATCACTCCATCGTACACCTCATTCTTGCCTATGTAAGTTTGGAGGTCAAGAGCCGACCGACATCATAAAAAAAAGCTGAAAGTGTGTGTTTGTATGTTTGTGTTTCAATCACGCCTAAACCAGTGAACCGATTTGGATGAAACTTGGCATATGCGTTGATAGAGTGACCTGGAATAGCAAAAAGGCTATTAAAATTTTTGGTACAACGCGAGCGAAGCCGCCCGCAGTAGTAAAAAATAAGTAATAGTATTAAAAATAAGGTTCCAACTTTGTTTGCAATAATTTTTAATGACGTTGAAATTACAAACTTTATGTACAACTTAAATTAATTGCTATTTAATATGGCGTTAACGAATTAATTATAAAATATTATCTTAGTTCCTTATGAATTAAAATCAGCTATCGTTAATAAAGATTAATAGTTTAAAATTAGGTTTAGGTAGTAATAGAAATAAACTAAGTTACTGTATTACTAAAAATCTTATCAAAATTGGAATCGGTACTTAGGTTCGAATGTAGTCTAGGGTTAATACGAAACTATTGAGTTGGAGTCAATTTCTAAATCTAAGACCCCTCCCAGACTACAGACTTTCTATCGGCCGATAGTTGAGACGGAATATACTTCGGCTTGTAATGAGTGGAGAAGTATAGCCCTTCTCAACTATCGGCCGATAGTCTGTAGTCTGCGAGGGGTCTTAAACATGAGCATCAGCAGGCAACTAAGAGATGACTGGTACTGTAGTGTCCAATGTCTATGCTATATTTTTGTTTTTAAATTACGAAAGCTTTTAGTAAGTACAATAAAATTGTAGGTTAGTACTAATAAGCAAAGTACTATAAAACTGTCTATCTTTTTAAATTCATATAAAACTTATTTAACGAAATATGAAGGCGAATCTCCGGAGAACTTTTCATCTTCTTTCAAATCAGAATCATCAAATTCAGTTCTTTCCGTTCCATAGTCTAAAGAGTTTAAGAACTCAATCTGCTTTCTATGCATTACGGTATCTGCTACTTTATTCTTCTTTTTCTTCTTCTCTTCTTCAACTTCTGATGTTATACTGCTTATGTTGTCTCCATTTTTCTCAGGCTTGAGCGTAGCTAGTGTAGTGTGCGTGATATTAAAAAGGTTATAGTCTTTAATCTCTTTGTCAAAGTTTTCTTCTATCCAGTCTAGTTTGGTTTTGATAGGGCGAACTGGGTCTTCGTCTAACTTAAAATCATGCAAAGGAACATCTGTAGTTTGTTCAATTTGTGTTGTAGTTTCTATAATATCTGTGGAATTCATAACAGTGGGGATGGTTTCTTCTTCCAAATCAGTATTAAAAACTTCGAATTTTCGTCTATCGTATAGAGCGCTTTCGAATTTGTCGAAGCCAACTTTTTCTTCACTACCATATTTTGTTTCAGAACTGATATTTTTAACTCCATATTCTGTGGGTTGGTCTGTTGTATTATCGGTTTCAAAAAACTTTTTGTAGTATACCATTGGAGTGGTTTCTTCTTCGCTTGTCTTATTATCTTCTTTGGACGTTAATTTGGAGTCTGAATTGCTGTCTTCATTAAAATGCCTGAAATTAAATGTAGTTCGCGTGACGCTTTGTGTTGTATGTTCATCGAGGACTTTCTTTTTAATCGCTTTTATATCGGGTGCGTTCTGGATTGCTTCTATAAGCATGTCTATTCCATCGTTAACTGAAAGTAAAAATATGTTTAGTTAATTTATGTATGTGGAAAGAACTTTTAATGTTCTTTTAATTAGTTAAATAGAATACCTGGTACTGTGTCCATGGGTTGATTTTTCTTCAGCAAATATTCCATTAGTAATAATAAATACTGAATAGCATCGTCATCACTCATCGTTTGTCGCTTTGTCCTGCTAGAGCTCAACGCCAGAGCTAATTCTTTTAGCTTCCTGAGATTTTGAATAATGTTCTTTGAGTATGAATCAATTACCCCTGTTTTATTCATAGCTCTGTCACTCACCTTTTTGGGTTTATTAGTTGTCATATTTTGCTCAACGTCTGTTAATAATTTGTACATTCTCTGCATGAATGTGTTTTGAACAATATTATACCTAATTAGCAAGTCTTTGATTTTGTTAAATGCATTCAGCTTCTTCTTCTTACTATAAAATCGCAGGTTTCGTTGACATGAATATTTTTTATTGTTTTTGTAAATAACTCTTAGGATATCATCGAGTAACGTTGCGAATTTGCCGACAGATTCTACAAACTGATTTATATTGTCTTTAACATAGCTTATTTGTGAAGCTTGAGCTTCTGTCAAGATACTGTCTTCTCCATACGTTCCTCTTAGTATTGCATCCAATTTTTGTATTTCGTCTTTAAGAGGTTTTTTTGTTGTACTATTATCTTTGATAACAGGCAATACAATAAGATATAGCAAACCCTTTATTATTTTTATTGTTCGAAATATTTTCACAGTTTCTGAATTCAGATCATGTAATTTGTTCCTTAATGATAGTCTATTGTGTTTATTCAAATAGCATGCTCCAACATTTTCACATAAGACTTGTAGAGTCATAGCTTCATTCGTTTTATGACCGATGAAGTGTTTGCCTTTCTTTCTGGAGAAAATGTTTTTAAATAAATTCCTCAGATACTTGAATAAACTAAATTTCTTCTTCAGTTTTGATGGTGTCGTCGTGTTGTTATTTAATTCTTTCATTAGGTTTCTCAACAAAACCTGTATACTGCTCATGTTACGATTAACAACAGTGGGAGACATCGTAGTGTTAATAGAACTGTTAGAAACAGTATTCAAATTAGTGTCCATTTTTTTCCCAAAATGTCTATCCAAAACACCAAACATGATTGTTACATTTTCTCTATTATTTTTATTCATTAACCGATGAAACACGGAACTATCAATGTTGTATTCATTAAGCCCTGTGTTTACTTTATTGAACTTTGTTATTTGATTAACTTGGATCTTGTTGTCTCGTAATATTTTCATTCTCTCCCACTTTTTATATTTTAAATCATTGAATTCAGGATGGTTTGCGATTAAAACGAATTCCGTTGTAGTAGTCATAGTTTTTCCTGCTATTCTTTTAGTAGTTGTTGTTTTGTTTGTTACCATTGTATTCATTGTCGAATTATTTTTACTTGTTGTGGGCATTGCTGTAATCATTTTCGTAGTGGCTGTACTGGAGTTCCTGTATATAGAATACTTGTAATACTGATTGGCAGTAGTTGATTTCGAGAGTTTAATGCTAGTTGTAGTTTCAGTTGTTGAATTGTTCGTTGCGTTACCTGAAACAGTATTTAAATAATTTTATAATAGTTAAATATTTGTATCCGTATCAAGAATTACTGTTTTTGAGAATTAACTAATTCAAGACTTACCATTTAAATAAGTGTTTGAAGCGTTTAGATTGGAGACATTTTTATTTAAATAACGTAGAATCGAACGTTTTTTATTTAAATCAATCGTTTTAGAATGATTTGATTTTGAATTAATTTTATTTGAATTTGTTTCGGAATCATTTAAGTTCGAGTCATTGAAATCGAAGTCTGTTACATTTTTATTAATTATTTTTGCGGAGGAATCCATTGAATCTGAAACAACGATATTTATTGTAAAAAATGTTTTCTTTACAAAGAAAAAGTGGTATTTTTTATTCTAAATGTTACTTACCATGTATAAGGTTACCGTCATTTAACTCAATCACACTTAGATCCAGGTCCAACGCCTCTCGTTTCGTCCTCAGTGAGTTATTATCGAACCGAGACAATTTACGGTTATTCAATAATTTCTTCTTCATCATGTAGTTATTTAATTTCCATTTCTTCTTATTCATCTTTTTGTTTTTCATACAATCACTCTTTTCATCAGTGCTTCTTTCCACTCTTGATACGTTCTGACGCTTTTCCATCTGCTTTCCTATCATCATTTTCACAGTGCCCATCATTTTGCTCACGATTTTACGTCTTAGTTCAGATTCTGATTCATTTTCAGTTTTGAAGTGTTTTTTTAAAAATTCTTCATCAAATATTTCTTCTGTAGTTTTTTTAGTTGATGTACTAGTTATTGGTTTTCTCATTATTTTTTTGTAAGCTGCTGTTGTTGCCGTTTTGGTTGAAGAAACGGTAGGTTTGTTTTGTGCCTTCTTCACCATAAATCTTCTTCTTTGAGGTTTTCTGGTTGTAGGTTTTGGCCTAGGTTTTGGTCTAGCCTTCTGTTGGGGCTTCCTCTGGTTTGGTCGTGGTTTCGGTTTTTGCTTATTGAACTGTCTTTTATTGTTAACGGGTTTTCTTCCTATGTTCGGTCTTTTGACATTCTTGTTTGGTTTTCTTTTATTATTAGTAGGTCTTTTATTGTTATTATTAGGTTTCTTAACGCTGTTATTTGGCCTTCTACCATTTGCATTTTTCCTTTGAGCATGTTGCGGTTTTGGGATAGGCTTTTTTACAGCTTCCTTTGGTTTGGGTGTCACAGGGTTTTTTGGGGTTGCTTTATTCTGATGTACTCGTTTTATTGGTATATTACTTGGTAATAGAGTCTTCCTTTTCTTGTTTTGCTTTTCCTCTGTAATTAATCATGCATTATTAAAATTCATCGCAATACTCACAGACGCATTATAAATCGTGTTTCGTAGAAATGTGTGTCGGAGTGAGAAAACAATAAAATGCTCTACTCTGCTCACACATTAGACTCAAACTGCAGCAAGAAATTGTGTATAGGTACAGGATACCCCTAGAAAAATATTGTATGGTATCATGTGGAAATGCCATTTTCACTCGAGGATTGTGATTGGTCAGTGTGCGCGTGTTATCGTACCGCGTATAAACTTTTATTGAACAAATTTAAGCGCTCGTGGTCATGCTTGCTTAGTCGTTCTTGATAGATCGTCGAAGTTAAGCAACGTTCGAAACGGTCTGTAAGTGGATGGGTGACCGCCAGTGGCATTTTCATATGAGCGCTTCCATGCTTCGGAGGGCACGTTAAATTGTCGGTCCCGGCTATTTAAGTCGTTAAGCCATGACGGAGGCCTATAGGCGGCCTAAAAACTCCGTCACCAGAGTTGGCCACTGACTCATACGAACTTACTTACTTACTTTTACGCATTTACAATTTATAATTCTCTAGTAAAACCGCATCTGCTTTATCTTATTGAAATTTGGGGAAGCGCTCCAAAAACTAACCTTAAAAAACTACAGATTGCCCAGAATAAAATCGTTAAAATGCTATTTAATTACAAATACCTAACACCCACTACTAAAATATATAAAGAAACACAAATAATGAATATTACCCAACTATATACATATTGCACCTGCGTCTTTATTCGAAAGATACTCAATAAAACAATACATTCTCACATAAAACTTATAAAAATCCATCAAGTCCGTAATCGAAGCAGTCGTAGAAAAGATCACATATTACTTCCCCGAGTACGAACTAATCTTGGATTAAGAACCATTACTTTTGCGGGTGTACAGATCTACAATAAACTTCCTAAAGAGGTGAAAAATGCAGAATCGTTCGGAATATTTAAAAATAAACTTAAAAAACATATATTAAACGACTTCACACTACTAAAAAAGTAAACTGTTCTACTCATATAATTTACACTGTGACGCACCGAACGGACCTGCATTGTTCGCTCTATAGAATTGTGCACGGTTTTTGAGGGTAATTTTGTTTGAATGTTAGTGTTTAAAATAACTATGTACCTACATTAATTACTAATATTACTGTTTTTATTTTTAGATTGTTCGAAGCTTAATTAGCATATTATAATAAGTTTCTCTGTAAGTGAAATGTAAATTTCTTTGAGAAATAAATATCTCTAACCGTTACTTTATTGAACAAATTATAGTTATACTACATCCGGGTGCTGGTACTGACCTCCGTTGCAAAAGCTGAGGATATGGCAGTCCCAGCGGCCATTGGAGTCGCAGTCACACACCGTGCACCCCACGCACCAATCAGCTGAAAAGCACAGTAATGTCTGGGATCGCTTCAAGCTAAAAGTACTTGTTGAAAACAGGTATACAGCATTTTTCATGAGCAGTTGGAGGTTATTACAGAAAGCTTTTTGTTACCTGGTGAGCAGTTGAAAGTCTACGGAAAGTTTGGGAATACTTGTTACCTGGTGGGCATCCATCGCTAAAGCTTCCTTCATGAGGTTTGCACTCCTGTGGTAACTGCTTCTGGAAAACTGCAACCAAAAAGGACGAATGTGAAATAATATTAGTACTTACTTACTATCCTGGCGCATCGACCCCAAAGTGGGTCCTGGCCTCCAACACATTAGAACGCCATCGGTCTCTGTCTTGCGCCGCTTCCACCCAGTCCGGTGCAAGGATTTGAAGTGAACGAAGGTCTTTCTCCACTTCATCCTTCCACCTATATCTGGGACGGTCGACTGGTCGACGGCCGACTGGCACCCCATGAAATGCCCGCCCTGCTGCACGCTCCTTTCTCATACGCAACACATGACCGAAATAATATTAGTTATTGCACTCCTAGAACCCCGATTAGATTGCAATTGATTTTAGTTTTTTATGTTAACTTCCCACTAATATAATAACGCTGAAAGTTTGTGAGTTTGTTTAGATGTTTGGATATTTGTATCTTTGTGTTTCAATCACGCCTAAACCAGTGTACCGATTTGGATGAAACAGGCGTAGATAATGTCAAATGTTGTCAAATGTTGATACCACGCAGTAGCTAGAATGTAAATATATCTCACAGCCAAAACAATCAAGGGCCTATAATACGCCAACATTTTGTAAGCGGGACAGCGAGTGTGATTTGTTCGGCGTGTGAGGAGTACAGAGCTATGGATGCGCAGTGTTATTTACGCAGCTAAAAAACTTTTTAGCTAATTAAAAGTACAAAAACAAAAAAAGATCAAAATTCGGAACAACGGGACCACGTAGTGTACTAAGCTGAGTTTAGATACGAAGTTTTACTAGTCTAGCTAAAGTATTTATTGAGTACTTTTGTTTTTAAGTAAAATTCAGAGGGAAGTTTGTGATTATTTTCTATCGAGAAAATATTTAGTAATCGTGTTTTCACTACAATGGAGCAACAGTTTATATCCTCAACTATAATATATATTTTTTTCAATAATATTGGTTCAATACTTTTATAGATATGATCCAGAGTAGAAGCAGTTTTGAGGTAGTACGCGCCCTTAAAGGATACTCACAGTCTCTTGTTGTATCCCGAAAGAAGATATCCGACAGGCTTACAGGACTACGACGCAATCGGTTTCTGGAAATGATCATTCATTATAACCTCGGGGGTCGCAAGCAACGTCGCCACTTCTCTCGCTTGCACACTAGTGCAGTCACTAATGTGCAAGCGAGATAACCTGATAAGCGCCGCTTCTTTCAAAATAGACATGCAATTCAAAAACTGCCTGGGAGTTAATTTAAACCCTAATGATAGCTATCTCTTACTTAGATGTGAAAATGAACACTTATGATAAAAGATCAGCTGATCTTCCATCTTCTGAAACACATACCCTGATGGCTTCGAAATCTGGTGTATCTCTTCGCCACACCTCTTCCATTCCCGTCGCAGGCACGTCGCCGTGCTGTTCTGACAGAAGCAGAGGAAACAGGACTTGGTGTCGACAGCATCTTCGTAGAAGAAACCAGACTTGGGACAGTCTTTCTTCTTCAAGGTATAACTTGAGATCAGATCTGTGGATACAATCACCTATTTTATTTATATTTTTTTGGGATAGTATCAATCCCTAATCGTGTTGAACCACAGAGAGAAAAATAAAATCACTGCAATTGACGAACATATGAGTGAACATACCTACTAACCTAGGTACAATTGAACATCGAACGTCGATTGATGAAAATGTATAGCAGCATTCAAATATCCAACATAAAAAACCATTCAAATTACCAAGATATTTCGATATCCTATTGAATTTTCTAAGTATTCTCAAAACGTGGGAACTAGATTAGGTAGGTATTTATCAACAATAGGTATCAAATGCTCTCACAATTAACTCATGATCCATTGTAAACAAGAATAATGACGCCATTCTATTGCCGAAACCTAAAACAATAACTAAATTCGATACCTATTTGACCTTCTTAACTATAATTTCCTTGATCAGCATTGTCAAGGGCAAATCTTATTGTATTTATTTTGAGTTTCGATAATACTAACAAAAACAAAACAGGATTTGTATCTTAAAAGCACGAAAGATCTCTATTTGCATCAAAAAGCCTAAAACGAAGTCAAATGGAAATAATTGAGACACATCCATCCGTTCTATAGAAAGATTTATAAAAATTTAAAAAAAAATTGCCAACATCCATGCAAAAGTGAGCAAATGCATAAGTATATCGCGAAGAACCAGAGCAACAAACACGGTTTGGAGCCTAACCTCCTTTTCGGTGATCATGGGGTGCATACCAAACAAGATGAGGCTCGCCAAAGCAAACGGAATACAATCACTAGTAACAAGGATAGGATAACACGAGATAAAAATAAATAATGCTGGACATTTCACACAGCATCATCTGACCCCGAAGTAAGCAGAGCTTGTGTTATGACAACAACATGACTGATATCTTATACTTACTTTTTTTCTGAATACATAGGTCATTTAGTTTAGTGGGAAGCATATCGAACAACTTTTACGAGACTCAAGTCAAAGAAAAAGACAAGGTCAAAGTCAAAACTGAGTAGTCAGTAGGACAGAGAGGATCACATAGAAATAGTCTTAAAAACCAGGTGATTCAGGCAACAAAGGAAAAAGATAAACAAACCCTATTTAATATAGAAGAAGATATAGAAGAGAATAGGATACTAGATATAGTTAAACATAGGATAGCCGAAGACAAGAGGTAGAGTCAGAAGCAACTACTGTCTTACTAACAAAAAGTTGATAATGCATAACCATACAAATTAGTTTATGCTTGACATATCCACGTTTATTTGTAAGAAGTTAGAAAAAAAAATTAGTTCGTTTCAAGAGGAAATAGAAAAGGAAGATACCACGAGCTTTTGTTAAATATACAGATACCGAAGACAAGATATAGCGGCAGAGACAATTAGAACAAGAAATAGAAAATAGGTTACCAGAAATTAACTTACCACGACCGAAGACGAGAAATTGGCGTCATAGACAGAGTTAGAAAAGCTTTTATTTAGTAGGACCAGTTAAAAATTAGATGATCCTACTCCTATTCCTTCGCGAACAAAACCGTGAAGAACCAAGGTAACAAATCCTATATACCTTGATACATGTAAAGAAAAATAAATAGAAGATAATAGAATATTAGATTATAATTAAACTTACCACTACCGAAGACAAGAGGTAGAGTCAGGAAACAGACAGTCCAGAGGCAGTGCATGCTGGCGCGTCGGCATCACGAGTGCCGGCACAGGCCCTCGCTGCTGTTTGTAAATATTCGGGGAAATTCGCCATTTCTTCACGGGGACGGAGCTAGGACTTGTTTTCTTGTTTCTTGTCACTTGTTTTCTTTCATTCTTGATGCCACTAGGAACGTGTCGCCACGTCGAAGCTTTTTACAGAAATCCGATATTTGCATAGTATTCAATTTATAAATAAAAAATCAATTTAGGTACCTTTCCTTACCAATACAACTTGTTTTCTTGGACTTCGAAATAATGCAAGACAGTAACAGTTGATCGAAGAATAGAGAACTCAGAGGACAGGAAATGAGAGAGAAGTCACTATATATGTAGGTAGTACAGGAGCATTATTGTTCTGTGAGGTATCACGTGATACAAGAGTTGGTGCATATTTGACTCAATGGATCTGGATGGATGAGCATTGAGAGAAAAACGAGAGAAGGAAAACATCGTGAGGAAACCCGCAGCTTAGTCAGCTTCACTCATAGTGACATTGTCTTTCCTATGGATAAGGTAAGCTGAGAAGATGGTTTTGGTACTGGGCAATGGGCATAGCTAGCCTATTCCATCTCAAACGAAGCCCATGTGTATACTTATGTGTATGTGTAAAGGCTTAGGTTTACTCTGCTAAAAAGTATCTAAGTTAATATTTAAGAGGTTGCGGGTTCGATCCCCGTGGCGGGACAAATGTTTGTATGATCTACAAATATTTGTCTCGGGTCTGGGTGTTTCTATGTATAATATGTATGTATTTACAAAAAAAAAGTATATAAGTAGTATATCAGTCATGCATGTAGTACCCATAACACAAGCTCTGCTTACTTTGGGGCTAGATGATGCTGTGTGAAAAGTCCAGCATTATTTATTTATTTAGATTTTCTGAACCCAAGTCCGTCCCACGCTCTCAAAACCCATCGAAAAAGTAAACATATTACGAAATCTGAGTAACAGTGTACAGTACACTGGCTGACGGTATGCGGAGTGCGTCCGTGCTGTACAGGATGTCCGGATTGTCCAGCCTATCCGGCCTGAGCAGCCTGTCCGGTCTATCCGGCTTGAACAGCATAGCCCTCTGCTTATCACTCGTCTACGTGTCTGGTGAGATTTTGTTTATTTAACTTGGCGATGGGCTTAGCTTCGATCAACAAGTTGATCGAAAGCTTGAAGCGATATTAGTACTGCTAAATAACCTTCTCGCTTTGATTGCTCATTATTAGCTCAGTTGGTTATAGTGGCGCCACGGATTGACCAGGTCGTGGGTTCAAATCCCGCATGGGTGTTATTATTGGGACATTTTTTTTTAATTGATTAGAGAGAAAAACATGTTTTGGAACGCTTACTTCTACGGAATGTGGGCATGTGTGTTGTATGTATTTGGACTTGCCACTGACCATCTCCTTAGATAACTACGATCTCCTGGGGAAACTGTGTGATAGAAAGCAAGGCGCCAAACCGTGATTGTTGCCCTGACTCTTCTTGGTATTGGTCGCAAATGTACATGAGAATCACCTATTAATAAGTAGTTTTAAAAACGACTTTAAATGTAAAAAATTTATCATAAAAATCATATGTAAAAGATCATTTATTTCTAAAATAATTTACCCTACTATTAAAATAGACCCCTACAACTAAAATAGACTAAAATATATTTTTATAATTGAAAAGTATTTTTTTCTTCAAGACAATCTGGTAAAGCTTGCTGGGAGCCGTTGGGTGCAGGCCCTCTGTTTTCTGTGGTGCAGGCTGTACAGTATCGATCCCTGTGGAAATCGATGGGGGAGGCCTATGTTCAGCAGTGGACGCTTTATGTCTGAAATTATGATGATGATGTTTTTTTCCTTTGACTTTTTGTCATTTATCACTCATATCAGTTATTCCCGTAAGAAATAGAATTTAGTAGGACGATTAGACACCTCATCGACATCGCCAAATATGCATGCATAGACTGCAAAAACCATAACCATCAGTAGTCGGTTAATCTAAACAGGCAATAGCATTGAATGTTTGAATGTTTGCTGGACTTTGCATTGTGTTTCGTGTTTGTGATTAGAGATTGCGTTTTGTTTACATTGTTTGATAACGTCATCAATACATTGCAGCATTCGTTGCCAATAACAGAAAATGACGCCATTTTCCGAAAAAAAAATATTTTATCTTTGTACAATTAGCGTCACCAATTGCTAACCCCTCTAATAAGGTGGTTTGAACGGCAGGGGGGTTACAGTTGGTGACGCTGACTATACTTAAGAGTCAAAGCCAGTCAAAAAGCATTTCAGTAAGACCAGTTTTATCTTATAGTCCCTAAGTGAGTTTGGCTAAGGGCGCATTTCCATCTGCAAGAAAACTGGGAGAAATGTCAGACACTCTGTGCGAGAGATGCAGGTGCTGTCACGACAGTTTCTTGATAGCACTTGCTACAAAATTTACACTTGAAATCTACTGTGTCCTGTCGGACAGACTAACGACCAATTCTCGCGAAAGTTTTCTTGCAGGTGGAAATGCGGCTCATAGCATAGGTATAATCTTTTACTCAGGTGGTTAATTCCAACAACCAATTTCTGACTACCCCCTTAGACAACTTCAAAGAATAACAAGAGCTGAGAGATTGTCTACCGGGTCTGGACTAAGTCGTGATCCTGTTTTGTCCTTTCCAGCATTCTCCCACGAAGACACCTTCCGCTATCAGGTCCTAAGGTCCAGGAGGAACGAAGCATGCACCATGTGCTACGGCGACGACTGCTGGGAGCTGCAGAACGATCGCTGTAGATACTACGCTGAGGCCAATGACGCGCTTCCGGGGGGGGAGCCGATGGAAGAGGGGGAGATGGGGGAGGTGGATGACCTAGTCTATGATATGGTCGGGCAAGGTAATTTCACTTGTTTCCTCTTCTATAATTGAGTTTATGACCGCCTGCGATGCAGAAGGTTGCGGTTGCGGTCTACAAATATTTATCTCGGGTGTTTCTATGTTTAATTTTACTGTTTTTTTTTTAACCTGCACCGTCCCACTGCTGAGCAAAGGTCTTCCCTATATTTTTCCATGACTTTCGCTCACATACTGCTTCCCACCAGACCGTATTAAAGGCTATGTCATAAACCAACGCTTGCGTGGCCTGACCCGGCCTCTTCGGCCATCTGCAGGTACCCATTGGGTGACGATCGTGGCCCATCTCATTGGGTGCATTTTTATTGTATGCAAACAAAAACTACGAGTATAATTTGCATAACAGTCATGTTACTACATGGGTACTCCCATAACACAAATTTTGCTTTGGGGCTAGATGAGGCTGTGTGAAAAGTCCAGCATTATTTATTTAGACCTTCACTTTGTATTACAGCTGCTTCTTCTTGGATGGCTCAGGAGTGTATCCCGTTCATCTCTCATCACACAGATTGCAACAAGGGTGAGTACGAAACCAGAGTGGAATAATAGCGTAAGACCAATTATGCTGTGATGATGGTAGTTATGTGCTGGGCAAACCTATACTCAAACAATGTTCAAGGCGCTACAGCGTCCCGCTACGTGTAGGCATAGTTGCCTTCTGACTTACGCCGTAAGATAATTTATTTCATAAACATTGTTAAATTACATAGGTCACTTAAATCAAGTAAGTGCGTATGAGTTAGCCAACTCTGTTTTTAGCTGCCTTAAAGCCTCCATATTTGCTTAAAATAAATAACATTTACACGGAAGACCGATACGATTTAAATCTGATATTAGTATGCGGCGGCCTCGAGGCAGACCACCTGCCCGATGGTCAGACGACATTGTGGGGCGGTAGGAGAGCAGTGGATCCAGCTGACATATAACCACCAGGAGTGGCGTGAAAGAGAAGAGGCCTATACCCAACAGTGGGCGTTACCGGCGAGATAGATAGATTAGTATCGCACTGCATTTTTTTACGTCTAAACAGTCATCGGATGTGAGTGCGATGGTGCTAAATGGCATTGGCTTTTACTCATTAGCAAAACGAGCCAAAAATTTTATTCTTTCTTATGTTTTTGTATGGTATCCCCAGAAAACATCTGTGTGGGCTGCAAGACGTGCTCCTGCGATGCAGCAGGCAGGTGGAGCTGCAAGCCAGTGCAGCAATGCCGGCCGGAGCCGTACCTGGATGTAGACCATAAGATCCTGGTGTCCGTGCAGGATACCTTAAAGGGTAAGTTTCGGAAACTGTCTGTAGGGTATATATCTACTCGTTTCGCATTCATGAAAATAAACATGATCCTGTATGCCCAAGGCGCGGTAGACATTCTCTCAGATCTTTTATGTATAGCATACCAGCATCCTTTTGAAGTTAGTTGGAGTAATATTTTATCGAAAACTGGTAAGCTAGTTGACGAGCAATCGTTTTCTTAGTTTCTTATGGAATCACCTGTCGCCAGAGGTATTTCCAGACCGATACGACTTAGGCGCCTTCAAGAAAAGAGCCTATTCCTACCTCAAAGGCCGGCACCGCATCTGCAGAGCCTCTTGATGCTGCAGTTGTCTGTGGGCGGTGGCAATCACTTACCATCAGGTGTGCCACTTGCTCGTTTGCCCCCCCCCCTCTTCCATAAAAAAATGGTTGTCTGAGCCGGGTCCGCAGCGACGTGTTTTCGTGTTTTTGTACAAATTACTTGTCTTGGTTTAGCACTTAGATTTTCATCATCTGGACTGCTGGACATAGGCCTCCCCTAAATGACAGACGCACTGAGAAGACTTTCGTTTTCAAACATTGCGGTATAAGTGACGAGAAGACTCGACGTAGTTTTTCAAATGCTGCCCAACCCAGCTGAATCCTTCTCTTGGCCTCCTTCTCAAAGTTCCTTCTACCTAACGGCAAAATCTGCCCGAGGTATGTGTACTGCGAGACAACTTCAAGAAGGTGACCATTAACAGCGACCATTATTGTAAAATCTAAAACCTTTATATTTAGCATGGTACCTCTTTGATACATCCTATTTTTATATGGATAAAACAGTTTTCATGTCTTCTGCGTCGGAACTCATTTTTGAAATGTAAACAAAAACAATAACTACAAATAGGCGCAGAGGACGGGCGGTTATGTTTTTATTTTGTACAAAAACACAAAAACAAGTCGCAGCGGACCCGGCTTAAAGCCGGGTCCGCAGCGACTTGTTTTAAGTTGGTTTACTGACGATAGTTGAACGTGTTGTTTGTGAGTGACTTTGACTTTGACTTTGACTTTAAAACCAGCCGCCATGTTTTGTTCAAACCATCGACATGACTTGACTGACTGACATGACTATAAATCAATATTTAAAACTTGACATTGGCAGAATTACACCTAGTTGTGTAGATTGCCACTAAATAAAAAAGAAGAAGAAGAAGACTTTGACTTTGACTTTGACTTTTGATCGGTTTACTGACGATAGTACAACGTTTGTGCTTCTTTGTCGCTCGTTCCGCGCTCTCGCTTGCACTTCAAGCCTTACATGGAACGCCTCAGAGCGAGGTAACGACGCATGACGAGTTAACGACGCATGACGTCATTGTTTTTTCGTGCATGCAGCCGGCTCCATCAAATTATAAGACGTTAACACGTCAAAAAAGGTAGGTATGGTGTGAGGTAATTGGTATGCTGTAAATTACGAGAAGGTTATTGGTATTTATTTTGTAAATTACTTGTACCACTGTTAAGTCGACTATTTTGCTGTGAATAATGGGCAAAATGAAATAATAAATGGTAAGCATAACAGTTAAATCTAAGTTTCAGATGACAAAACAGCAAGAAAAAAAAGAAATACAAAGAGTAAAAATAAGAAAACAGGTGAACCCCAAAATATCAGCTACGTGGATATAGCACAATGGATGTACGGGGTCAAGCCAGATGTAATCCCAGGCGGGACTGAAGACATAACTATTAAAATGACTACAAAAAGAACTCCAAAAACAACAGGTAACCATAAAAACTAAAATCTTCAAAATATAAAGAAAAATTTTTATTGGATTTGAACCCAGAACATCGAACCACGATGTTACTATTTGTGAAAAAAATAGGCATTTTTTCCACAAATAATGATGAAAATGAAGCTTTAAAATCTCCAATTGTTCATGAACTTCTATCGCTGACTGTCACTGTGAAGAAATCACTTTCAGCGATAAGGCCGCCCATTGTTATACCTAAGTTTTACATTTTCTGTTTTTCTTTATTTAATTTTGTATATTGTTGTTATTAGGTATTTTTCAATAAAGATATATTCTATTCTATTCTACATTGACACGCACAAAATGTTGTTTATTAAACGGAAGAAATAGTGAAATGTGATTTAATATCAAGTTTTTATTGCAGAGCTTAGCACACAAATAAATGAAAATATTGAATCCGATTACATCGAGTTTGATGAAGTTCTAAAAAACATTGCAATCGACAATCAGAAATACAAAAGACGAAAACCACAGCTCAATGAAACAAACTTTGAACTCAAAGATTACATTGACCTTGATGAAAGTACTGTTGACCGAAATAATGAAACTGATACATTTGTGAATATGCTCAATGCTATCATAGATGCTAATGATAATACTTCATTTGAGCAGGCTGTTGAAGATTCCACGAAAGTGGTGATAGATCTACTTGTTCCTCCAAAGCATGATGAAAATTCAAATGATACTAGTAAGTTATTGTTTTCAAATAAGATAGTTTAATGAGCTAAAACCTATTTTAAGTAATAATTTTATTTTTCAGATCATATCGATTGGAATAGCAATTTTATCAGAGAAGATAATAATGATGATGCTAATGACACAATAGTATATGACGCTATAAATATCATGAAAAGAGATGTTGCTTCCGTATCAAATGTAACAACAGAAGCTACCACAGGGATAATAAATACTACAAGGCCTATCGAGGAATTAAAGGACGGCGTCCTTAGTCCCCTCACTAAAATAATTGACGATAAAGAACAGGAATTGAAGGATTTAATAAAGATCAAAGATAACTTGATTCAGTTCATAAATAACAACTCTACTGATGTAGAAATAGACTTAAAGAGTCAAGAAGTCATAAACAATACCAACACTATTCTTTCTATCTATAATCTAGACATATTTCCGGATATACAAACCAATTTGAGAAAAATAAACCCTGATTCGCTAGATAAATTGCTGTATAAGATGAAAAGAGACATTTATGAAGTTATCAGAGATGTGGTTGGAATCAAAAAGCTGTCAGGAGGTTATAACTTGCCTAATGATTTAAAAATACTTGTTCGAGCCATGACTACATACGTGCATAAGCAAGGCAACGTGACCAATTTTATCAAAAATGGTATAAAACTTGAAGATGGCGGTCCAAGGCGACATCTAGACGATGAAGACAAATTTAGCTCTACAAAGGATTATTTGGTCAGAATTCTGGAAGTACTGGATAAAGATATGCCTCGTAAAGCAGCTTTATCACCTCTTTCTCAAGGCACTCGTAAAGTAGTGAAACGTGTTATCAAAAACTTATACTCAGATGATTTTTCAGTAATTGCATTGAGAGTTTACGATCCAGAATATAATTTAACGACTGAGCTAAAACGAATAGGAAGTAGTTGGGATCGTATGACTGCATATGTAGCAGCAAGTGCACCTGCTAATAAAATATACGCTTTGAAACTTCTTCATTTAACTATATCAGTAGACATAAACAAACTAAATGACGCTTTAGCATTGGTAGATTTCGCTCATAGTCGCCGTATGATACCTATAGAAGGAATTAGAGGAGAAATGGTATTGGAAAGAATCGACCATGGTCTGAGGTCTATCGAAGAAAAGATTAAAACAATAATTAAATACAAGTCTGGCCACAAAGTTGAGCCTCAAATGACATCAATAACCAAGCAAGGTAAAAAGAAGTCATTTCTGAATAAAATTAGAAATCTGTTGAAGGGTTCAAAGAGTGATATAGTTGAACTGGTAAAAAAAAAAGTTCCTAAATCAGACATTGTCAAACAAATCGCAAAAAAAAGACTAGATGAACTAGCTCGCAAGAAAATATCTGAGTATCAAGATACTATGAAAAAATGGCAGAATACTCTTAACGTTATTCCTAGGTATAAAAGATCTTCTGATTTGAATAAAATCAACAATAGTCGTATGAAAAATATTATACCAAAGTATTTGAGAGGCAAACTGGATCCTGCTATTGTTGCCAAAAAGTCTAAAACTCGTCAAAATGAAGGTAAGCTCAATGCAGCTTCTGGATGACAGTATAATTTAATACATTATAATATGAAATTAATTGATTTTTTTTCTACAGCCACTCTTAAAAAACGAGCCAATACGAAACACAAGAAGGCAGTTAAAGTTACTTCAACTACAGTAAAAACCAGATCTAAAGTTATAAAACATAAAAATGGTAAATATTTTAACATTTTAATTATTATAATTTGAAGAGGTCATGCTTCATTATTTATCAATGATTTCTTTTCAGCTCGCTATGGTAAATCAAATAAGAATAAATCAAAGGATTCAGTAAAAAGAAGACCGGAAAATAAAGTGAATAATGCAAAATCTTTAAACACAAGACTCATTTGGAGAAAGAACAGACGAGAGTAGGAGTAATCTCACTGATGAGCAGCCAAATTTTAAATGCTAGTTAATAACTAAAGTACATTACAAACATGCAATATAATGTAAAATATGTTTTATTATACAAAAAATACAAAATTACAAAACTGTCTTCTTATTATAACTTCATACTTTTAAGATTCAACAACTGTTTTATAAAGCGGTCTTGATTCACCATTTGGACGTCTTTGCTGGTCGGCTCTTGGAATTTGATGAGTGGTTCCACTTCAACTGGTCTTCTTCTTGACTGAAGACGTCTATTCGTCTTTTCCCTGGTATATCCTGAAAATATGCCAATGCTTAGAAACGTTTGAAAGTGACAGATGTAATTTTCAATAAACTATGATCATCTTTCTTACCGACTAAACTTTTGTCTTTGTTTGTAGAGTTGTATTCTTTTTGACCGGCAAAAACTTTGTATAACTCTTTTGCAAGTTCAAATTTTCCAATTTCTAAAAGCGAGAGTATTTTCTTAGCTATATCGTAGTTTATATCATTGCGGTTCTCCCCTGCTGCCTCTTTCGTTTCAACATATAATTGAATACGGTTTTTAATCAGTTGATTAATAATTTGATCTTTGGTAAGCTTAGTATCGCGTGGAATTGGTTTTGGTACTATTGGCTGTACCAGTTTATATCGTGTTTTGTTTTTAATTATCTTTTTAGGGTCAATATTAAGTTTTTTTGGTTTGTCTAGGTTTTTAACAACTTTTTCATTCAGGTTTATACTGATTGCAACGTTATCAATAAATTCATTTAATTCTCTTTCAATTTCTGTTGCTAAACTGGATTGAGATTGCAATGTTGCCGTCATGAGATTCAAAGCTTTAATATACTTCATAGTATCTGCATTGAAGGTTTTTAGTAGTAACAATCTTTCTGCTGGAGGCACTTCGTGTAAAAATGCAAAGTTTTTGTATGTATTTGAGCCTGATGATTCTATTTTCTGCAAACATTCTTTTAATTCTTCAACAGTTTTTGGTACTACTTCAAAGCTTCTTCGAGTTCCAGGCACAAGTTTTCTTCTTGCATTTTTTATCACTCTTTCCCAAACAACAGCTGATTTCGGTCGAGGTCCATTTAGAGAGTTTGTTCTTCTTGTTTCAGCGAACTTCAATTCGTTCTTTAGATTGCTGAATATTTCATGAATTTTATCTGAAGAACTTTTGACGTCATTGGACTTTGCCTTTTCAGTGACCGTCTCAGATTTTAGAATTTCATTTTTACCAGCATCCAAAAGGTTATAAATACAAGGCAACGCCTCCATTATTTGTATATCCTTACTCTTCGTATCTTTGCCTGATAGTTTTTGTAGTTCTAGTAGATCTTCCAGAATGGATTTCAAATGTCCTTTAAGTCTTTCTTTTGTATCTCTAAATTGAAGATTGCCTTTTTCAGTTGTTGTTTTGACTGTGGTTGCTTTTAGAATAGGTTTTTGTGTTGTACTTGCTTGTGTACGAAATACAGGACCAGCACGTTCGTCTGATTCAAATTGTTTAACTAAATCTGACAAAGATTTTATTTTGAAAAACTCCGATAGATTTAAAAGAATATTTCCTTCTAACGATGGTGGTGATACTTTTTCCTTATGTTTTTTCAATAAGCAGTTGGGGTTGTTTTGAATATGAGCCAAATAGTCCAATAGCATTTTATCTTTCGCTGTCACATTTGTATGATCTAAATTTAAATCAGATAGCTTTTTACTGAGGCTATCTCCATTTGCAAACAGATTCCTGTTTTTAATTGAATTAACCACTCTCTTGTTTTTTTTACTAGGAATCAGTAACTTTGTAATTTTTTCTAAAGTTTTACCATATAAGTTAAGAGACGATATTTCATCTTTTGTGAGTGGTTTCTCTACATCAGTTCCGGTTCTTAATATGTTTACTTTTTCATATTTCATGTTATCTAGGTTATTTTGTACATTTTCATATTTATTTATCAAACTTAGAACATTATTAATTTTTGCAAGAGCTTCAGCTGTACCTGTACTTTTTTGTTTATTCTTTTCATAATTGGATTTATCTAGATCTTCAGGTTTCTTCTCTTTTACATCGGTCGGTAAGTTTTTTTCTTTTATAGCTTTACACAGGGAAATATCGTCCACCCCTTTTTTATTATTTAAAGCTGTGGAAAGCTGTTCTAATGTATTTTTAAGAAACATTTCTTGGCGCATACTCAGTGGTTCTTTAAACAACTCTAGCAGGTCTGCTATCTTCTCGTGTTTCATTTGTTCGGTATTAATATGATCATCACTTGATTCTTTTTCCATGTTCCATAGCTTATTTAATAAATTGCCAGCAATAAAAGCCATAGCCGTCAACGTATCATTTTCTGGAGTGAAGGTGATATTAGATATAACTGGAGCGTTCTTGTCTCCAATTGTCTCTGAAGCTCCCCCTTTTAGCTCATTAACTAATATCTTCGAAAGATCTTTATCTTTTTTATCTTGGCTATGATTTCCCACTACCTCATACATATTGCTATGGACGAATAGATCCTCTTTGTCATCGTGGATTGCAGGAGTATCAACTTTATTATCGTCGTGGTGACTTTTATCGTTTGGCTGGGTGTACTCTATGTGTAAGGATTTTGATGTGTCGTTTAGTATATTACTGGTTCTTCTTGAAATTTGAGGCATTGTGTTAATTTTCTCAGCTGTTAGAGTGCCTGATACGTTGAGATTTTTTAAAGTATCTGCAAAATTTCAAAATGTATCTGTAACCTCTTAGTAAAATTTGGCTGTGATGCTGTGATTCAATTTCAATTCAATTTCAATTTATTCATAAAAACTTAATATATAAAATTACAATTACGACGATTGACGGTTATTATGATATTTCCTTGCTTACCTTCATTTATTTCATCAACAGCGTTATGAAATTTTACTGTGTCGTTGTTCTTGTCGTTTTCTTGACCTATATCATTAGCAGACCTCCTTGATCGCATTAGTTGTAGTATCTCATCCTCCATATTGATTTCTTTAACCTCTGTAATTTCAAAAATATAAGTAGGTATCTTCTTCAACTCTAACGATATCATCAAAATATCACTCACCATGGTTACCAATCTATTATTATAATAATAAAATAAAATATATATTTAGTGCAAAGTGCTATATTACAAAATGTGCAAGTTCAGTGCTTTCTTCTAGGTATACCAATTACATAACCTGTAAACACACAATATTTAAATTTAATATCCCATAATATCAATAATTGTATATTTGAAGCAATGGTATTTATAGTTTACCTAGTAGCAAGTCGTCTTCTTTTTCTGGTCCAGGAACGAAAGTGTACTCAGCGGGTGATTGTCCTTTCTTTTCGTGTCTCTTTATATCTGTAAATGAAATAGTTTGACAATATTTAGGTATTTAATTATTTAGGTTTTTCCGAAGAAAAATGTAAAATTTTCCATCCACCTATAATGACAGTTTTGATAAAGTAAATAAAATATGTCAACATACAAAAGAAGAAAACACTATATAGCAACATGTCGAAGACAAGTTTTCTTACATTTTCAGACAAAAATCTGTGAACCGGGAAGTAATCGAAGACTAAAAGAGAGAAATAAATACCTACCAGCTTCTAGGTCCAATAAAGCTCGGTCTATGTCATTGTCGTCCATTTCCTCCTCCATGTTTTTGTATTCACCGTTCTCATCGGGGCACTCTTTAATGTTGTTACAATTCCATTTACCATCGGCTGAGCATGTGCACTTAGAGCAACCGCTGCACAAGTTATCTGAAACATTGCTGATAATTTACTGACATTGATTGAGGGACGCAAAACTTAAACGCCATTTCCATGATACTATTCTGGCATACCACTCTTGCTCACTTGCTCACTCTTGCTTTACTTTCTCAAACTCAATGGGCTAATATTCTGTGGCAAGAGGTATCGTGTAAATGTCGTTTAATAACGTCCCACTTTCATGATTTCTCGAATCAACCAATTTGATAATTATATTCTATACAGGCACCACAGTGTCCCGTTGAGTTAATGCATAGGTTGCATCCTGACACTGTATAACATCTAGTTTAGATGTAACAGGCCTAAGTTTTTATATTCTATCGCATTCTATTAATATAAGTTTCTTACCTTCAGTGCAATCAGAATATTCTGATACGAAAGGCACACAATACTCCGTTGCGTTTGAATCTCCCACTGAAAAATTTATTCAACATTATTCAAAACCCAACTTATTTTTTGATGTTTCAAAAAATATTGTCAATAAAAAACTCACCTTTATAGATACTGGATTGATAATAACTAAAGTAAGTACTTAAATTATTACTAAAGTACGTGCAGTGCTAGTCAGTGCGGCATTAGAGTGCGTGCGAAGTGCAAGAATGTAGTGCATAGTGGGACAACTGTATGCAATAATTTAAAATAATCAATTATAATTAATAATTTAATCACTTCACATTCACAATAAGTATAAAAGTAAAAACACTTCATTCACAATTAAATTGGACACTATCACTACAACTGTACTTTTTCCTGATAGTCGGATTTCCATATGCATTGCAATCATTCTGGACCGATTTAGCATCTTATATTTTGATTTAGTACTATTGTGTCTGTAAACCATTTTGGTTTTAGTTCTGTCATTGATTGACAACGATTCAAAATTTTCTTTGCATTATGATTCGACTCATTTTGTCTATATCATTCTTAGGTAGTTTATATGGATTAACTTAATTATAATCATCTTCCCAATCATACATCCTCACTCATCAATTTTATAAATAGATCAGCTCCCACTCTTCATTTGTCGTTGTTGACGATGAAGTCCACGTAGTCTCCTCCCGGGGCGCCAGACATCAGGTTCTCCTTGTTGGCCTTCTTCTTCATCAGCTGGATCTTGTTCCGGATCTGATGATGGAGGTGCCTCCGGTGCCCGTTCGGGTGATCACAGCACAGCGCGTCGCCTCCTGCAACACCAATCTTTCGTCAAATTTTGAAGAAGAAAACATTTTCTGTGGGAACTCGGAATGAGATTGGCTTGCAAAAGGCGACAAGCTCGCCATTAAAACATGTTTTTTGCTTCTTTGTTTTATTTGATCACGAACAAACACAGCACATTACACTTTAATTTTATACTCACAAGATAACGGTAGACATTTAGATACAGATACGGTACAGATTCGAGCAATTTGGAATAAGCATTCTAGCTATCGAATATGACATCACCAAATGCGTCAGCATAGTTTCAAAACAACCTAAACTTGCTAAAAGAGACGAAAGCAAAGACAAAAGTCACAAACACAACAATTCTTGAAACCCTACCGCCATCCATCAAGTCAAACATCCCATTGTCCATCGTCCTTCTCAGCCTCCAAGAAAGTGATCTGAAGAACTGGGGTCTGTCTTGCTGGAGGAAGCTCGTATACATATCCCTCTGAGCACCACTTTCCCTGAGATATCTGAAGTATTCGCAGAACCAGGGGTTCCGGCTGAGGCAGCCTGCGGAGGTGCCAGCCATGTTGCAAACGCAGTAGTAGCAGATCCCCTTGTTGGAGTAGTCTAGAAGAGACTCGATGTCGGAGGCGACGTCGATATCGGTGTCGTTGGCGTTGATGCTGTTGCTGTAGTAGGAGTGTCCGCGGCGGCACTTGGCTTTCGCGTCGTAGGGGATCTCGTCGTTGTGCCAGATATAATCTAGAGTTTTAATGAGGAGTTCATAAAGTTAGCTTCGGAAGAAGTTTTTGCAGACTATTGTACCTTGTTCTCTAGATTGTTGTTTAATACCATCAGTAACCTAATAATCTAATCGTCCTTTGGTCTACCCTGTATAAAGAGGCTATCTGTTGCAAACTGACTGGTGACACAAAACTGCTGACTATCAACTTGTTCAACTGTTCATGATTGTGTATCTTAACCTAACCCTCAACCTGTTTTAAAGCATGTTATAGACTGTAACTGAGTTCCTGTGGCGTGTGCTGTACGTGTGTTTGACTCAAATTAGAGAACATCAAACATTCTCTTGCAACTGCACGAACTTGCCGCACTGACTCGCTTCACCAACCTCGCCTGATCCTCTGCGAAAGGCTCTTCTCATGATCAAACGGCTCGTTACTATTGAACCTCTCCATCACGTAAGCCATCCTCATGCACTCGTTGACGTTCATCGCTGGTCTTTTGCTGCAGTATTCGTCTTTGCCTTCGATAGAGCACATACAAATCTCACAAGTGGTTTGTTCATTAGGCCATCTCATGTGGGTTCTAAGGAATTCTCCAGAGTCCTTGGGCACGTCTAGGTTCTCAACTAGTGATTCTTCTGCTTCCTCTACTTTTATGACAGTGCGTCCAGGAATGCACTTTAAGTTTAGCATAGAGAGCTCTTCTTGTTTCGGCAAAACGCGATTGTAAAAGAAATCTAGAAAATAATTGTATGCTGAAATGACTTTACTTCACTTCTTCTGCAGATTTTAGCTGGTCCTTATACATACGCGCCTTCTGTCCATGGAATGATTCCTGAGCGCCTCACAATTTTATCCTAGCAAACATAGCTGCCTTTGTAAAGTTTTTGAACGAAACCATTTCAATTGGCAAAACATGATTTTGTTTTCTCTGCTCACTCCTTTCATCAGAAACACCCTATCCTATGACCCCTCGCAGAGTGCAGACTTTTAATCAGCCGATAGTTGAGACGGAACATACTTCGGCTCGTAATGAGTATAGAGAAGTAAGCAGAAGTATGTTCCGTCTCAACTATCGGCCAATAGAAAGTCTGCAGTCTGCGAGGGGTCTTAGGAAAACTCCAGCCACTTTCTTAGCTCCAGAATTACGTAAGGTCATGCGATTTTCTCTTGCTACGATCCAGACTTACATTTTTCATTTTCATGATACCTACATTATACGCTAAAGCTTGCAAAAAAAGACAAAAGTGGTCAAAAGTAAACCAAGCCAGCAGGCTAAGGACATTTGACTTTGCTTTCTCCATGACACCAATTTCATCATCATCATCATAAGCCTATAGCAGTCCACTGCTGGACATAGGCCTCCCCTAATGAGCGCCATTGCGCCCTGTCCTCGGCTCGACGCATCCAGCTTCTGCCAGCAGCCTTTCGCAGATCGTCACTCCCCCTGGCCGGAAAGCGTCCTACACTACGTTTGCCGAGTCGCGGTCTCCACTCAAGAACTCGTTTACCCCAAAGGTTATCGGACACCAATTTGGCCCTTCACAATTCCGGAAAGGGTAGGACCGGAATGAATGGAGTAAACAGAGGGAGGCTTATACCCAGCTGTGGGATATTCTTGACTGCTGATGAGAAATGTCTATCTAGAGCTAAAAGTCTTACCAGCTTCAACATTGCACAGAGCTACGATGAGAGTCACGACAAACAGCACCAACTTGAGATCCATGGTCCGGAGTGCGCTCGATGGCTGATGGTTCGAGGATGGTATGTTGTGGCTGAGTGCAGGTTTATATGACTTTCCGCCTTGTTAGTTTTCTTGATGCATTGTTTTGGAGAACAGAGACGGCGCGAGGGAATCTGTTTTGTTTATCTTCATTCATTGAAAAATCAAACTTAGGCCTTTACCAACATCTATATTAAATGATTTATACAGCGTCAGGAGGCAACCTATGTTACGTACTTAACAGGACGATGTAGTGCCTGACTCATTGTTGACATTGAAAAATACGGAGATTTATTTATTATTTACAGAAACTAAGCTCACATATTTATAAAATACAATAGAATCAGTCAAACAAACTAAGGATTATATTAGGAAAGTTTTAGACTGTAAAACAGTAACTTATGCTAAATGTAATAAATCAGTTTCAAAATATTTATTTATAGTTACCTACCTACTTGCTTCTGACATCTTTGTGTGTCTACCATACCTTGTATACAAAGATACCAACAGTCGTGCTCGTGATCTTCATTTTTATTGAAAACACGGGTATTCAACACGAAATTTAATCAAAATTCTAGAAGCTTACTGAGTCCGTCCACCGAACAGCACAATGATGCTGAAATAAGACGAATGCGCGATAAAGTTTTATCGCTATACACCTGCACACAGATCTGGATATTCCATATAATCTGTCCAGTATTCTATTAATTAAGTTTTTAAACTTACGACTTCCATTCTTCTATCGGGCCAACAGGTTCCCGGAAAGACGCCACTTGTACATGGTCGACATTCCCAGAGTTCGTACAAAGCGTTTTGAGTCTACATTTTTCATACGCACCGTCAAATTGTGGAACTCATTGCTGGGCTTTGTATTTCCCGAAAAGTACAATATAGGGGTCTTCAAATCAAGAGTAAATAGGTTCCTTCTAGGTACGCATGCTCCATCTTAGACCTCACTACTGCTTAACATAAGGCTGAGTGAGGTCAAATGCTGACCTATTTAATTAAAAAAAAAGACTTATTTTTTTTTTATTTTTTTTATTTATTTATCATAATAAAAGGATTATATAAACAATTTGTATAAATAGTATTCAGTAAACCACTAAGGTTTATAAAAGAAAAATACTATTAGCAAGTCTTCATCAACTTAACTACATAATCTTATATTCATAATATATTATCATCAATAATATTGATGATAAGTCTTGAAGGGCAGGGAGATAACACATATTGTGTATTATCTCCCTGCCCTTCTCCCACTTAAGTGGGGTCGGCACAAAAGGTGATTTGTATTTCACGGTGCAGACGGAACCTAAGATTTACGTAAACAGACATAGGTACAGACGGACACCAAAATGATATCCTATAAGGGTTCTGTTTTTTCCTTTTGAGGTACGGAACCCTAAAACTGGGTTCTCGATATTTTTTTCAAAGAAATCAGTACCAACATTTTTAATATCCTTTGCTGTTTTATCCATATCGGTATAAGGGCGTGATTGAAACACAAAACTACTCACAAACTTTCAGTTTTTTAATATTCAAAGGATTTATTAAGATAAGAGCTTTATTTTTTTGACGACCTCTACGGCACAGTGGGTGAAGGTCCGCTTGCAACGCAGTAGGTTGTGGGTTCGATCCCCGCCGGGGGTGTATGATCTACAGATATTTGTCTCGGGTCTGGGTGTTTCTATGTATAATATGTATTTACAAACAAAAAGTATATAAGTAGTGTATCAGTTATCTGGTTCCCATAGTACAAGCTTTGCTTATTTGGAGCTAGATGATACCGTGTGAAATTGTCCAGCATTATTTATTTATATTAGAAATTAAAAATACGTCTTCGTAGCCCTTTTAGGTCGCTGTGCAAAAAGCGCATGGGAAAAACCTAAACGAAGTCTTAACGTATTCTGTGTCTGAACTAAGACCACTAAGACTCCATAATCATAGAATTTCATTTAGTCTCATACCTATAGTCCTATACACGTAGGAACGGTTCCGTGATAAGGTGCTTTTGTGTTAATATCTGAAATAATTAAAAAGGAAATAGACAAAATCCTTTTTATTGAAGTTGTATCTGTGTGTATTATCACTAGATTTCATTTATTTCAAAATTTTTCATTGTTGTACAGCGTAAAACGTAAAAGTTATATGTGTCAGGGATACGTTCCTACGTGAAAAATACTATAGCGGTGCCAGTGGGGTGACTGTGATGCTGATGAGGAACTGTCAATTTGTTAGTTCGTCTACAAAAATAAAGAAAAAATATTCTGATTGATGTTTTATTCTCTACACATAAAAGCAGTGGGAGGTACTTAACAATTTCACCTCAATTTACAAAATTAAAAAAACAAATATTACTTAAAACACATTAATAAACTACTTATTTATAAAATCAGTCTTTGTATATTAATACAAAATAATATGTTTACTTAACATAAACAGCTGTAGTACTGGGTGTAATAAAAGTATTCACAAAAACGAAAATGGTATAACTGGACCATGATTTTAATGATTTTCGCAGATTCAAAGTTGATTTTATTATTAAAAAAATTCACAGTTTTAGTATGGTGCTTTCAGTACAATTAGTTCTTGATGCCAAAATTAGAACACGCGACATAAAATCACCACTAGGCCATCGGGTCCTTAAGACTAGTACAACAACATATCGCTCTCGAAATAACTTCGATAGAAGTAACACACGCTCTTGTCTTTCGCATAAAGATCAGAGATGTGAGAAATGCGAGCCCACGCGTGGGCAGCTTCATCGGGCTTCAGGCTGTGAAGTGAAGCGAGGGTCCAGTATGCGCAGTCTGAAGGGAACCAAGGCCTGCAAAATATGTTATTAATGATCTAAGATACAACTGATCCAAGTCAGGGCGTTGGATCACTTCATGCTGTATAAATAATTTATTAAGTTTTTACCTGTATGGGCTCAGTCTTCTATCATGCGTCAGCTCGTAGTTCAGCGCAGAATGGGCCACCAGGTACGTCAGATAAACGTCTTCTAAATTAATCAAAGGCGTTTTCGACGCCGCTTCTAAGATATCTTTTATGTATTTCCCTGAAAAAGAAATTCAGTGTAGAGCTTAAATATTTTGTAACAACTGTCCGTCACGGTGTTACTCGCAGTCCCTCGGGAAAACTTCACTTCCCCGGATAAAATATATAGCCTATGTTCATCAGGGATAATGTAGGATTCTAAATGGTGAAAGAATTGTTCAAATCGGTCCAGTAGTTTCGGAGCCTATTCAATTGAAACAAACGAATCTTCTTACAATTCTTCTTTATAAGATGAGTGTAGAAAAACCATAACAGAAATTGAGATTCAAGATAGGGCAGGATAATGAAGATATGTGTGTGCTCTTACTTTGTAGCGTTTGGATATCGTTTCTTGACAGCCAAATAAATAAATACTTACTAACTAGCTGCGCTCCCTCGGAAGTACTTCACTATTTCGGGATGAAAAGTAGCCTAGTGCTTTTCCAGAATATAATCTATCTCTGTGCCAAATTCCATCCAAATCCATTCAGTAGTCTTTTCACGGGACCAGAGTATCATACAACCTTAACTTTCGCAATAATATGAGAAGGATAGTCATGTCGGAAGCTTCTTGAGAAGGATGTTATGCCGACAAGAGACGATCTCTTACTTAAATAAGAAGAAGCTGGATTTATGTACCGTTGATGATGTACCCTGTCCCAGAAAGGTACTGCGGTACCACGTCGAGTCTGTGCAGCCAGCGCGGGACAAACCACTTCGTGTACTCGTCCCTGTGTAGCTTGCTGTTGTTCACCCTGTACCCTGAAATCCAGAACGATATTATTTTACGTTTGTTTGAATGTTGGTATGACTGTTGATGGATTTACGAGTAGTGGTAGGCCAAAGAAAAGATGGATGGATTGTGTGAAGGATGACATGAGTAAGAAAGGAGTGAGTGTTGAGATGACGGCTGATAGAGGAGAATGGAAGAAGAACACATGTTGTGCCGACCCCACATAATGTAGGACAAGGACAGGGAGATGATGATTTTGTTGTGTTTGTTTTACGTTAGTTTTCTCTTTAATTTTCTGCAGGATCACGGATTCCCAAGGCACGGTAGACATTCTCTAGACCTTTTCTACTTGTACCAGGTAAGTACCAGGCAAATCAGAGGCACGTCGTAAATTTTGCTGAAGAAAGCATTCCAAACCACAATTAACTTATATTCAAGTTTGTGGTTGTCTCTCCAGTTTTGAACCAGTGTGGTGAAAGTATTTCCAGTGCGCCTTTTTTACACAGTGAAAATTGCTCAGAGAATCTCAAGCTATAAAGCTAAATCAATTTTGACGACCTCTGTGGCGCAGTGGGTGAAAGCCCGCTTGGGACGCAGAAGGGTTCGATCCCGCCGCGGGATAAATGTTTGTATGATCTGTAAATATTTATCTCAGGTCGGGGTGTTTCTATGTTTATTATGTATGTATTTATAAACAAAAAGTATATAAGTAGTATATCAGTTATCTGGTTTGGGGCTGGATGATGCTGTGTGAAATGTCCAGCATTATTTGTTATTTATTTATTAATCATATGACTAGTACCTATCAACTTAGCATCCTCATGTTCATCAATCACTGTCTTCAGGGTCCAAGGGTTGACCACCACATCGTCATCAGTCTTAAACAGAAACTGCGCGTGAGGACACCTGGTCTGGGCCCACTGCAGCATCAGCACTGTCTTCAGCGTCAGGTTCTGGTAGTGGTCTGGCATGTTGAAGATTATCATGTCACTGTAAAGCTTAGCTTCTACGTAGTTATCTACCTAGAAATAAAATAAGTGCGTGTGAGTCAGTGCCAACTCTGGTTACGAAGACTTTAGGCCGCCTTAAGGCCTCTGTTACACCTTATCGACTGAATAGCTGGCCGGGACTGACAATTTAACGTGCCTTCCGAAGTACGAAAGCGCTCAGTTGATAAGTAATGCCACATAGCGGTCATCCATCCACTTACTGACCGGTCAGAACGTTGCACGAACGACTCAAGCAATAGCTACGCCTGGAAATTAGATAGGTACTTTACCTAGGTAGGTATAGGTACTAATAAAAACATTCTCATCTCGTTGTTCTTGATAGATTTCTATGTGATTGAATGATGATGTATTGATCTGTGAAAGTCTATGTGCCTTGGCGATACAGTGTTGCGTTGCGTGTGTGTGTTTTAAATATAAATGACGAAGAAATAGAGAGACTAGGGTACTTCGAAGGTACTTAAGTCGAAGATTTTCGATCAGTGTGTGTTACCAGTGATGACATATGGAACTGAGACGTGGTCCCTCACTATGGGCCTCATAAGAACGCTCAAGGTCGCTCAACGAGCTATGGAAAGGGCTATGCTCGATGTCTCTCTACGAGAACGAATCAGGAATGAAGAGATCCGTAGACGCACTAAAGTCACCGACATAGCCCACAGGATTAGCAAGTTGAAGTGGCAGTGGGCGGGGCACATAGCTCGTAGAACTGACGGCCGTTGGGGCAGAAAAGTTCTCGAGTGGAGGCCACGCACTGGAAATTGCAGCAGAGGACGGCCCCCCACGAGATGGAAAGACGATCTTGTAAAGGTTGCTGGGAGCTGTTGGGTGCAGGCTGCACAAGATCGATCGCTGTGGAAATCTATGGGGGAGGCCTATGTTCAGCAGTGGACGCTAGATGGCTGAGATGATGATGAGGGTACTTCATTTTATAAGTACCTGCCTAGGTACATTAATTTTAGTACAAAATATGAAAATACAATAGAGTCAGTCAAAAGATCGTTAGATGATTTTCAGAAGTAAGCATTCATATTAAACAAAGTAGGATACCACAAGAAACCAGAACTAGGTAAGTCCTCACCATCCCCTCATCCAGCTGGTCTCCCTCCAAGCCCAGCACGAAGTACGTGGGCTGGTGCCGACCCCAGCCAGCCCTGATGACCTGACGCTGAGGCACGTGGGACCCTGCGCTCGCCACCAGTATTATCAGAGGCACCTCTCCGGGACATACTGATGACGGTTCCACTACCACATGGCTGGAAATGGATTGAAAAGTCATATTTATTAGGATGTAGGGTTCATTCATTCATTCATTTTGAATCAATATTAGTATTAGTATTCTACACTTTGTGGATGGCAAACTCACATATTATCCAAGTAATGCTGCAGATCCGTGCTTCGCCTGAAGTGGTCAAGGTCCACATGGAGTTCAGGCGGCATTAGTGCCTTCATCACGGCCTGGTCGATGGACACGGAGTACGCGGCCAGGAGCAACGTAGTCCACGCCACGAAGAGCATGCTGAACATCCGACGACGCCCTAAATATTACCCAGATATTATTAACCACTTACTTCTCTAAGATAAGTGTGTGTGAGTGTATGTGAAGGGCAAATGGTAAGATTATGTTTATGTGTGTAAAGAAGTGGGAGGGGTAGGTGAGCAAGATTGCTAATCAAGAATTACTCCATAACACCATTAGAGTAGAGTAAGCAGCACTAACGGCCTGAATGATATTCAGCCGTCTGGTGAACTGGCTGGCTGGATGCTTAGGCTGTTGATTTAATAGATAGATAAAAGTTTTATTTGACACAACTACATAGACACAAAATAACCAGAAGGAAGCAGGTAGGTAGTTGTTTGTCTACGCAGTGAGCGCTTTTTCACACAAAATTGTGTTTTGCGCAGACACGGCTATTCACGAATGCTTAGATCCATTGGAAGAACTGTAGGTAGCAGCCCAGATAAAATTTTGAATTTCGAACTTCAACATTTCTAAGTATTAAATTTTTTACTAATGAGTCCACACCAAATAGAATTTATACGAAAAAAAAATGTGATAATCTTTTTCTTACGCATTGAATTTTGATGTTTCTATGAAAATGTTTACCATAGAGACCTGCACCTAGTAGAATTTATATTCAAATATAAGATAAAAGTGTGGATAATGCCTCCAAACTATTTAGCGATCTAATGTTGTTGCATAATTAATGTTAAGGTGAAGTGCGCTCTGGCTTCCGCCGCGCTCGCCACCCTAGCCCCCTAGGCCGAGTGCAATAAAATAATTCCGTAATCCTCTACCGTATTTATTAGGGAACACGTAGACGAAATTTTATAAAAAAATGTAAACAACCAGCAAATGAAACTGCTTTATGATGAAAATTTAGAGGTAACTTTGTGAATTTTTTCTATCGAGTCAAATTAAGTTAATCGTGTTTCGACTCCCACTCGTTTTGCGACCTAGGTACATCACCTTAAAATGTTTTTGGAGAATAAACGACCTAGATGCCTTTCAAGATAAAAAAAACGAATAGATTATTATTATTGTACGTATCAGAGATCAGAAGATCAGAATGGAAGTATAGTGAAAGGTGAAGAGTGTATATTAAAGAGGTGGAAAGAGTATTTTGAGAGTTTGTTTGAGAGAGAAGATACGCTGGAACCTACCTCAACGTCTTCGTGTGAAGAAGTGAGCAGTGACAGTAGTATCGGAATGGGTGAAATTGTGAATGCATTAAAGAGTATGAAATCGGGAAAGGCTGCTGGGTATGATAGGATTACAGCCGAGATGCTAAAGGCTGGACATGGTGTTGTAGCTAGTCAGCTATACCGTCTTTTTAATTTGTGCTGGAACTCTGGCAGAGTACCGAATGACTGGTGCAAGGCGGTTATAGTTCCCCTTTATAAAGGAAAAGGCTCACACCAAGACTGCAAAAATTACCGAGGCATTAGCCTCCTTAGCATCGTCGGCAAACTGTATGCAAAGATTTTGATTGAAAGGGTTGTAAAAGAAACCGACAAGAGAATATGGGATGCACAAGCGGGTTTTCGAAAGGGAATGGGATGTACGGATCAGGTCTTTTCCTTGCGAAGCATAGCCGAAAAGTTTTTGGCCAAAGGTCAAAAAGTCTATTGCGCATTCGTGGATTTGGAAAAGGCCTATGATAAAGTGATGAGGAATGAGCTTTGGTCGGTACTGTCGATGTATGGAGTGAACAGCAACCTCGTTCGAGCTCTGAAATCTCTCTATGAGGATTCTAGTGCTTGCGTGAGGATACATGGGTCATACACTGAATGGTTTAACATCCAAAAGGGCGTTAGGCAGGGATGTGTAGCGTCACCATGGCTGTTTAATCTATTCATGGACAGTTGCTTGAAAGATTTGAAAGATGGTGCAAATGGTTTAAGAATGAATGAGTTACTCGTCAAATGTCTTCTCTATGCCGATGACCAGGTTATACTTGCGTCGTCGGAGAATGAGTTGCAGGAGATGGTAACAGTTATGCATGAAGCTTTTAAGCGAAAGGGAATGAAAGTAAATGTGAGCAAGACGAAAGTGATGGTTTTTGAAAAAGATGAATGTATGACAGCATGCAATATTCTGATAGGTGATGAAAGAGTGGAACAAGTGAAAGAGTTTGTGTATCTGGGGACATTGTTTACAAGAGATGGAAAGTACGATGAGGATATCGAAAGGAGAGTGAATGCTGGAAACCGAGTGAATGGGGCACTCCACGATTTTATGAGCAGCCGGAAAGTGTCCAACAAGGCACGACTGGCAGACACGAAGGCAGTTCATAGAGGAGTGTTGGTACCGACATTGATGTATGGAAGTGAAAGTTGGGTGTGGCAGAAAAAACATCAGAGTAGAGTGAATGCTGTTGAAATGAGAGCGTTGCGTAGTATGTGTGGGGTAACGTTGAATGATAGAGTGAGAAATAGTGTGATAAGGGAACAGTGTGGAGTGAAAGAAGATGTAGTGTTGAGGATCGAGAAAGGTATGTTAAGATGGTTTGGGCATGTAGAGAGGATGGATGACAATCGTTTGACAAAGCAAGTGTATGAGGCGAGTGTGCATGGGACAGCTGGAAGGGGAAGACCTAGGCGAACCTTCTTGGATCAAATTGGCGACATTTTAGAGAAGGGCCAGGTCAAAAGTACCCTAAACCGACGAGCATGTATGAAGAATGTATAATGAGAGTGAATGAGGCGAAAGTTGTGTGTCAGGATCGTAGCGACTGGAGATCCGTGGTCTCTGCCTACCCCTTTGGGAAAGAGGCGTGACTTTATGTATGTATGTATGTATTGTACGTATAAAACCTGTTCATTAGACTTGCTTGCTATTTTCTGGGTGTATATATTCACTATTTTTCTCGCAGTTTGTGTGAAAAGTAGAGTATTCACCTCGGGGTTAAAACTGTCATAGTCTTGGGCGCTCTTGAATCCCTCGCTGTCTCAGGATTCTATAAACACCCTCGCTGTCGCTCGGGAGTTAACTAAAGAATCCTTCGATGCGCTTGGGATTCAATATGGCGCCCGTGACATAATACACTGCTTTATATCCCCTCGGTGAATAATCTACTATTACTACTTAGTAGTAGCAGGTAGGTAGGTACCTATTAGTTTTCTAACACGGCCCGAAAGAGCAATCACGTGAGGTTTAAAGATTGACGATCTATTAGGACACCCAAATAGCGAATTGATTGAGACTGCTCTCTGGATGCGTTCAAGACTGGCAAATCGTGGCCTTGTGGTGGGCAGTGGAAGTTAAAGAGGGAGATTTTGCCCAGCTGTGGGATATGCATCATAGTTTAAGAAAAAATACTTACCTACTTGGGTAGAACTTTACCATGAACAAAAGACGCTAGGAGTTGCCATAATACGATTCTGCTGGTGTGGGTGTGTGGATGTTTGTACCTCTTTCACGCAAAAACTAATAAACGAATGGATATTTGGCACACAGATACGTTATATTATGGAATATTATGGCTATTTTTTATCCCGAAAAATTAAGTGTTCCCGAGGAATCGCGGGTAACACCGTGGAGTAGTGCAGCTTACTTATTACAAAGCTGATTAGGTATGAATATGAACTAATTGACATGAAGTGAGTGCATAGCCAAAAATCGCCATGCCACCGGTGTCGATGTCAGTGCGAGTGCTAATTCAGCAGATTTTATGCAAATTGTTCCAAGGTAGGTACAAATACTAATTTGGCAAATTTCTTACACCGGTATTCACAAACATTACTATGAGTTCTCACAGTGCGCGCGGCTACTAAAATAAAATAAAACTAAACAAATAACTTAACTATGATAAAATATAAAATAGGCGGTCTTATCGCTAAAAAGCGATCTCTAAGTAGGTACTTGTAAGTGGTAGGTAGGTAGATAATAAGGAAACCTCGGACAAATAAGTAGGAAACAGACGTTATCCTGTTGATTGTGTAGTGTTGGTTATTTGGCTCGTTAGAGGAATGGACGTTGTTTATTGTCTGCAAAAAATACAAAATAAGCTTTTGTTCCTACATTTATTTAAAAAGGCGTCTTGAATGTGATATGTTCGTCTGTTAATAAACAAAAAAACTTACCCAAATACTTCATCCATCTTACGAATTTCCGCATCAAAAACATGGTCAAGCATTTTCCAATCTAGTGAGGCACTGAAGCAGCGGAATTTTTCTGCGGGTAGTCATAGATTACTTAAAACACTATCAAATCACAAACAAAAATAGCCAGTGCCGGATTTTAGTAGTGACTGGTCCGCGGACTAATCTACGAATGAACAGGATTCGGGGTGACCGAGTTCGTTGTTCGGACACATCTGTGAATGTGTGTGCTCACGGATTGGCTTGCGAACCCTTGAGATGTTTTATAAGGGGTTGTCCATTAATCAAGTGATGTTTTTTATCACCTCCTCCCCCACTGGTGTGTTGATGTGGCTTTAATTCTAACCGTACCTAACTTACAAAACACCCAGACTCCAGTTTTTTTTACAGATCTTATAAACAATTTTATCTTATCAATCTTATAAACAACAATCAAATTACATTTACATTTATTTTTATTATAAAAAAATTCACATAGACGCCCACGACACAGGCTTTGCCTAGTGTGGGGTCCATTGTAATTTGTTCCTATAATTACACTTAAGTGTCCTATGTAATTTAACAATGTTTATGAAATAAATTATCTTATCTTAATGGTCCCGCACGCAAAATCGAACTCAAACCCTTCTCTAGTGAAGGCGGGCCTTCGCCTACTGTGCCACCACGTGCCACAGACTCTGTCATAAAAACACAGCACACATGAAATTTTGTCGCATTTCCAGGAATTTGACGGAAACGATAACACACACGGGCCATACTCTCGTGTCAAAATCCGATTGTTCTATTCGGGCCAGCCAAAACACGACCGCGGAAGGAAACTTGTGATAGCTGACGAAAGCTTTAGAAAGTTGCGTTTTTCACTCACCCTTGCTTTACCCAAAATATTTTTTATAAAAGACCGTTCATCACTGACACGTCACATCTTCAAAACTGTGATTAAGACTGTTTATTGCGACCAGTAGGTGTAGGTACCAACACGGAAAACACTGTTAACTTAGAACTTGACTGTCCCTACTTACTACCAATACCAAATACCTACAGTATCTTTTTGATCTTCTTGACAGGTAAAACCGTTTATAATCCGTCCATTGTGGTTTAGTCCCACAAACTGATACAAACACGACCGCTAACGGGTAAAATGTAACTCAAACTGAGTCGATCGAACATCAATATTATCACTCCGGTTATCAGTAGATAATATTCTTGAAGAGCGCGGGCTTTTAGGGTCCCGTACCAAACGTGACCGAAACCTTAGTGCTGTCAGCGCCAGCGTCACCAACTGTTTACCTAACCCCAATATTAACGAGCAAAGAAAAATATACTTAACGAGTCTCGCTGCGTTATTGGGAAGGTAACTTGTTGGTTACGCCAGGCGTAATTATTTTCTGTGGGCTGACAGCACCTACCTACATAACTCAATGAGCTAATTCTTTGAATTGCTTTTTCTTTTGCAACAAGCTCCTTCTTCTTGTAGATATCTTTACATAAACTACCGGAGGATATTAAAAGCTTTAACGGAAGCTGCTACCAAATGTTGCAGTGCCCCAGCGGGGTTCATGTTATGAAACGCCTACCTATATTTAAGACATTGTAACTAACATGAAGCAATAAACAAAATTGAATTGAATTGAATTGGAAATCTATTCTACATTAAACTTAAAAAATGGCTGATCTCAAAATATTTCTATTCTGTTGATGAATTCCTTAGATTACTGATTAATTCCCAATCTCTAGCCTATGTTAAATATTAGCATGCCTAAAGTTGGTAGGACATACATTGTACTGTAATATTATTACCACTAAGACCTAATTCCTAAGCACATATTATGTATGTTCCTGCAAATAAATTGATTTGATTTGATTTGATCTAAGCTAGTTCTTCAAAATCAATTGCTTAAAGAAGCAACTTTTGAGGATCTTTCCTTAGGTAGATAGGTATGTACATAAAGGCTCAATGCATAGGTGGCATAGGTACTGAATTGGCAGCGACGCGACGCGAAGAGACGTAACAAGACATTATAAACCTTAGTAATAATGTTACAAGTTATAGAAACGCTTGATACGAGTAGTATGAACGGTGCGCGACCTCGCGAGGCTTCGCCACACCTCGTTCATTCTATGTATATCTTGTTACAGTGTTTGTGTTCATAAGGTTTATGTCTTGTCTGTGATCTTGTTACCTCTCGTCGCGTCGATTAACCTTAATTACGATGAGTAGGTACACTAGGTACGTGGGTGGCCACCACCTATCATATGCCTAAGCAGTAAAATTTAAGTTCTACAAAATCGAGTTTTCTCGGTGTTTTAGCTAGCTGGTACGGAATTCGTTGTGTGAGTCCGGCTCGCTGCTTGCCAGTCAAGTTATCGGCCCCATCTTGACATGTTGACAAACGCAATATTAATAAAACTCATTTGAACAAGAACACCAAAAAACATCAATATTATTAAGTAAAGGTAATAGACAGAAGCGATCCTATCTTAGTCTAAACTACTTTGGTTAAATTAAATTACAATTGTAGGTTTATTCAGACAACAATGTTGGGCTTAAACACAATAAAATTGTTACTTACCTAAATTAAAAAGTCGATTTTGAGCCGAGTTATATTACAAATTCAAATACATTTTATTTCAGATAGTTACAATCTATATTACAATTTATAAAAACAAATAATCACATAAATAAATCACTAAAATAAAATATTTTAAAACTAAACTTAGAACTAAATAAAAACATACGGCGCCGGCGGTTTAAATCGCCCTCCGCACAAAACATTTCCAGATCGGAGAAGTGAACCTGTCCGATATAGTTTTCAGGATGCTGTTTTGACTGTCCCGCACTCTGCGAATCAGGGATGCAGTTTTCTTAGTATGGCTTCGAAAGCATCCGTCTGGTATTCTGCAAACCTCCCTGACGCACTGCAGAAGCGAGGCAGCCCTATCACGCAGGTACCTCCTACCTACCTACTTAAAGAAACAAGCGCTCGTGGACCGTGGTCGTGCTGCTTAGTCGTTCTTGATAGATCGTCGAAATTAAGCAACGTTCGAAATGGTCTGTAAGTGGATGGGTGACCGCCAGTGGCATTTTCATCTGAGCTCTTCCGTGCTTCGGAGGGCACGTTAAATTGTCGGTCGCGGCTATTTAAGTAGGCCTAAAAACTCCGTCACCAGAGTAGGCCACTGACTCATACGAACTTACTTTTTTAACGTATAGAAAGATGCTCATGGTGGTCATCACGTCGGTCATCCATCATGGTAAGAGAAGTCCAGTTTGTGGACAAAAATGCTTTGCTTTGTATAAGATATCTCAGAAATGGCCAAACACAGTATTCCAATATGACAATACTTATTTATTTCTTCTTAATCATCCATTTACAATAGTATCCAGCAACCCAATCTATCCCGTGTCTAGGCTCTGCCTTCTCTTTTTCCGCTCTTTTTTATTTTTAATTTTTGCCTACTCGTCAATTACGCATTCCACCTTCGTCAGAGTGACCGAGTGCAAACTTTTTCATAAATTCTGCTGATTTAATTAGACATTATTTTATAAAAGTACCTAAATCAAACCTTACATTTGTAAGTTTAATGAGCATTTAAATTACTTATTAGGATATTTAACTGGTAGGTCTCTAGATTTGACTTAGCCAGTTGGTATTTTAATACCTTTGGGAGTCGCGTGCCCTGATTTAATAAATTATTCTTTAACTAAGTAGGTACTTAATTAGCCTATTTTTGTTCGTGCAACTCATATTAATTAATAAGTATAATTATTATAGTCGCAGACATCAATCTAAAATACCACTGTGCATTATTAGGGAGGTAGGTTACCTTTATACTGTATTCTGTGCTATAGGTACCTACCTAGTGCATGTGGAATAGACCAGCTTCAACGCGGTTTCGCACGCCTAACGAACCTTCAAAAATATTCCACACATTCTTCGATACCTACCTTACCCAGGTTTACCTACCTGCAAAACCTACCTGTGCAGCGAAACTTGAAAATCCAGTTAAAAAAAACTTGAATATTTCGGGGCAAACGTGACCTATCGTTGCAGACTGGAAACAGAGTTTAGGGGTCCGTATCTTAAGGGAGAAACGAAAACCTTAGGTTACCTTGTTGTTACGAGAGATAAGATATTACCTACCAAGCTACTTATTCAGGTATTTTAGCTTGGTTTAGGTAATACTACCTAATAATATCTATACCAAGGTACCTATCTAGTTTTTTGGCACTAGCTAGCCAAAATTTTGCATTCTATAGGTAATGTCAGTTTTGCAGGCCACTGGCCGTGTTATTACCTACCAACACTATAGTCTTTTTCACGCCGGAACGTATGCATGACACATTTTTTTCATAACAACTTGTGTAGAATTAAGTCCTTAATATGCCTTTTGAATTTAATTCAAATCTGTCGATAAATAACGCTCTTCCCCCCTTTTCTCCCCTATTTTGACCCCAATCAAAAATCGCAATCGACTATCGTTTTTTAATAAATCAAGGAACCTGTGTGCCAATTTTCGCCAACATCGGTTGAAAAATGCGACCTGTAGGCGATTAGGTACTGACAGACGGATGGAAGGACAGAAGGACAAAAGCATTTATGGCCAATCTCGAAAGTGAGACGCTTCGCTCGCTCGGTCAATAAAATAAAAGGGGGTCAGAACACAATTTGACACTTATTAATTTTATTTATTAAATCTTTGGTCAATAAGTATAAAAATCAAGAAGAAATAATATTTTTCTTTGACAAGAAAGTTCAGTATTCAGAAGCCAATCACAGATGGCGCTACTGCAACGACTTAAGGACAAACAAAACGAATTTATTTTCTAAGTTTAGGGTTAAGATCGTGGGTAAGTAAATGTAACTTAAATTAGATATTTTTATTCTTCATCTGATGGTTGTTTGACCCAAAAGCCCCAGGGTGCGTAGCCGTCGTGTTTCGTCGGGCCTCGGTACACTTTAATTTGAACTCGAGCGACATCATCTGTAAAAAATGAGTAAGGTCACAGTAAAAGTACTAATCAAGTTACAATTTGCATTCTATTATTACTACGTAGGTAAATGGAAAATTTGGAATACCTACATCCTTGCAGTTGACCCTTGTACTTTTACTATAGCAATAGTCCGTAAGATGTGCATTGCTCATAGAATTTAAGGCATACGGCGGCATACCCCCGACTAATAACTAGACCTACTCAATAGTCTTCATTATTTTATTTACATACCTTTTCTATCGCCAGCATGTGATCCTTCGTCATCATCGAACTCTTGAGGGCGGGCAGCTGCGAGGACTATCAAACCCAAAAACATCAAGCACCAGGTGATCTGAAATCATTAATATAATTTCTGGCGCATTTTCTATAAGTACTAGCTTCTGCTTCGCTCGCGCGGTACCAACATTTTAAATATGCCTTTATGCTATTCCAGGTTTCATCCAAATCAGTTTACGGGTTTAAGCGCGATTGAAACACTACTTTATGAACTTGCAACCTGTCACGTATGGAATACTAACTTCTGCAAGATGTGGACATGTATCAAATATGTATTTGTACATGCCTCTGACAACCCCTTTAGACATCTTCAAAGGATCTGGAATTTAAAGATCTAAGAGAATGTCTACCGCGCCTTTTTTCTTTATGAACTTACTGAAACTTATTATATTAGTGGGAGGAATGAGGATGCAACCGTGACCAATAACAGTGATACCACATTACCAAGATAATGTTAGGGGGTTACTATTAAAAGTTTGTATACAACTGACAGTTTCAGTCGGGCGGAAAGGAATCTTGTCATGTTTGGGGTACAGAGCCAATACGTTGCACAGGTACATATTAAAATGTAGGAAATAAATAAGCACTTTAAATAATACAAGCTAAATTATTCTGTTACAAACTTTTATTACTAGAACAATGAAACAAACATGTTTCTGGATTAAGTAGACAACGGCAACAAAATTCGTTATTGTAAGGTTTATGTAAGGCCGGGTCTTTTGCGACACTGTTTTTGTGTTTTCTATTACCTAACGTCCAACATTGAACAGAATATGGGCATGGCCTAACTTTTTTGTATGTAAAATGTTATCCAATGCAGATGGATAACATGTTTTGTTAGAATGATTTGTTATTTTTGGTCGCAGGAGACACGGCTTAACAAGATACCAATAAACAAATCATTTTTATTTTTAGCGTCTTACCATAGAACGTGACATAAAGTTATTCCGGAGTGTAAACTGTCAAAATGTATGGTTATTCTTGATTTATTCGGTGGAATAACTTTATGTCACGTTCTATGGTAAGACGCTTAGTGTTTTGGTGATGGGTCAATTCTTAAATCTAATGTTCAACTATATTCACATAGATGTCAATTCCTACAAGTAAAACTAAGGTCAGAAGCACATTCAAGCCTTGCTACTACTTTCCGAGGCCTTGTCAGAATCATTTCCGCTATCAGTTGAAACCACTTCTTTCTTCACCTCTTCATCCTCATCTTCCGTTGAAGAGGAACAGTCTGACAGATCTGCATCAATCCACAACTTTGACTTCTTTTTGCCTTTTGTTTTATTATCCTCAATTTTCCGTTTTGTTCCCACTTCAGATGAACCGGCAGCTTGCCAGCCAGCATCAACAGCGGAGCTGACTCTCTCCGGCAATTCCTTACGTTCCTTTTCATAGGCTGGGGCTAGATTGACGTTAATCTTCGGCTCAGCCAGTATCCTTTCTAGTTTTTTCTGCTTCCGTTCCGCCGCCTCACGTTCACGCTCTTCTTGTCCGTCCAACCACTTTCTGAGCCGCTTTTCTTCATTTATATCACGCAGGCGACGCCCAGAGAGATCGCGGCATGCTTCTCGATTCGTAGTCTTCTCAATTTGAGCGCCAATCGCTCGCAACATTGAACCAAAACCGCCTTTCCCACCAGCCAGTCTCGAGCATACTCGCACCACTTTATCCAGTCCCAGCAGCTGAGTATCATCAGGTATCTTTGCTCCGTTGATTGTAGCGTAAAGATCTTCGGAGGGAACGCCATATTTCAGAGATATTGAGCTCTTCAGCGATGAAACATCTGTGTATGTGTCCGTGAGGAAATTGTTCTCAAAATAGACAAACGGCATCTTGATGGGTTGCTCTTCGTACTTATATTTGTAAAATGAGAACTTGGGAGTTATAAATAACGGGTAATGATGAATGTAAGACCTGATTTTCTTAAAACTTTTGGACTAAACTGTGTGAAACAAACGATGAAGCACGACGTATTGCACAACAAACAAACAAACAGACACAACACCAACCAAACCAACCAAACCAACACAGCATGAATGACATTGACATGATGAATGGAATGAATGATAAAAAAGAAAGAACGAAATTTTACGTTGACAATTTTTTTTTATATAGTGATAGAATAGGGAAAGGATAGCTTCCAATGATCTTTTTTATTAGCTTTATCATTGCTATAAAACTAAGGCATATTGTGAACTAATATTATGTAAATCCACAAACTACATAGGTATGATTTAAGTCGGCTATTTAAAGTCGTTAAGCATGACGGAAATGGCGGCCTAAAACCTCCGTCACCAGAACTGGCCACTGACTCTACGAACTTACATAGAGGTACTACCTAGACCTACCTACTTCTAGAGGTAGCTAGAATTTTAATTATCCCAACCCAACTACTCTCACATTATTATGGTAATGTAATAGGAATATTTACCTTACTTCAGCACAAAAGTGAAGTATGTACTTACTTTGAGGGCCATTTCTTCCGTTTTGAACTTTATTTCTATAGAAACACCTTTATCACGGCAAATTCGAAATTGGACTGAAAACAAATCAAAAACCCAGCATCTTATGTAGATCATGATGTTTCCCTTCTTTTTTTCATCCGTTACCAATTTTCAATTTCACGCACCAGTGAACATTAGCATCATAACAATGAAAGTGAAAGTGCCTACCCATTTATTTAGTTTTGTAATAGATGCACTACCTTCAAAAATAATAACAAAAATTTCTTTCTTATCTAATCACCTGTTGGTGATTTTTCTGCTTCGTTTAAGACTACTTACGCAGAAGTCATTATTATGCCCACGACCAAAATATCCTATCCTTTGTCACTTTGGTTGGAAGTGCTTTGAGATTTCATCATCATCATAATTTTCTTGCCCTTATCCCATGCTAAGTGGGGGTCGGCACAGCATGTAGGTAGGTATTCGTATTCAGATTTATCCTGTTCTGCAACCTTTTACTACCTAAAAAAGTGTGGAAGTTTCCAGTAGGTCAGGTGTACGAAAATCTTTTACATAGGTATTTATACAAACAGGGTCACGACTGTATCCCCAAGGCGCGGTAGACATTCTCTCAGATCTTTAGGTATTTATAACAAATAATAAAACCATTGAAGTTTGAGTTTGACTATCCTGTGACTGATACCTAGAGCTCTTAAAAATCCAGAGATAGACTGGCCTGACTGAGATGAATCGAACGTGATCGAACCATACGGAGCAAAAGAGCTCAGCAAATGACTTAGATCATTAATTAAGTTTCTAATTTGTCCGAGGCAAAAGACAATAGACAAATTCTTGGATGAAATCTGTGGTAAGAATAGACGTCAACTGTCAAGTCAATCTTCGAGTCAAGGCAATCAAGACTTGACTGACTGACATGGGTAGCCATTTTGACACAATACTTCTGAACCTGAGCGAGAACAGAGCTGCCATAAAATGCCAATTTGTGCTGTATTTTGTTATCGAAACAAGTCGGCAACATCAAATTTCAAAAGCGACGGCATCTCTTTTCATTTGTGAGTATTTAATTTGTAACATAACTATTAATTTCCTTATGAATTTATGATATTTATATTTGAGTAATTTGAATTTTCCGCCATAAGAATGAATGAATAAGTCTATTCACGTGACTACAATGCTATGTAATAATCTATGTAGCGAGTCAGGGATGTCACTAAGTTTTTTCAAAATCAAAACACGTTTATTTTAATCTAGTTACATTTTAATTGCGTTTCTATAATGTGTTCCATAATTTTTAACATTTAATAAACTGCCAACAGTTCAGTTATTAAAAGAGAGTTGTAGAATGCGTGAGCTGGTATTTAAGCGGTTCCTTAAGAAACTTGTTCTGGGTGCTTAGGAAGTGAACATACTAAAAGTACTGATGTCTAGGAGGTGAGCCGGAGTGGGAGGGAGTTGACTAATTTATCAAAAACGGTGCGTTTCAATGCAATTATTATGCCAAATTAATTTACTTATGCTAAATGAAAGATCATAAAATTTTCTTCAACTCCATACCCTTTTCCAGAATTTCCAACCGTTTTCAAGCTCCGTAAAAATTTTCTTTTTTATCTTTAAGTTAGGTTTTTTTAACCTTTGTAGCTTAACATGACTGGTTCTGAAGTTATAAAGCTGAAAAGGAATGTAGCTTCCTTTTATTCTTCCGGAGCGTGTAGCTTGCCTTTTTCCGGAGCGTGTGTCTCAAAACCGCAAAACCTGATGAAAATTCGGAATAGTATATTACAAAAGTCGTAGAGAATTATATGATCTTTCATTTAATTTACAAACTTTTTGTCATACGACGCACCGCTATCGGAATATAAGCGAAAAGCCCAAAAGTGGGAACTTTGATCCCCCCTCCCCCAATCCGACATAATAACTATGAATATATTGTGAATTAAAAATAAAATGAAACCACGCAAAATAATTATAGGTAATTTATTTTAAAACATAGTCATAATTATTTCAAATTGATGACAACCCTAACTTGACTAGTTGAAATGTTCTATAGTGCAGTGGTATTGATATCGATGATTTAAATGAATGAACGGAAGATGAACATTTTTAAAAGTTTTGTATGTACCTACTTTTCTTTGCTTGTTGATTTTATGTTCCCAAGAGATTATTAAAGAAAAATGGAAACAAGCATGCAATAGACATCCATCCTGGACGCCTACTCGGACTATACAGGTGGATTTTTGAGATGGGCCATGGAGGGCAGGTACCTTAACCATTGTAGCTACAAGAAAACGCTCTTAGAAGACCTTCCCTATCTTTTTGAGATATTTTAAACTGCATTCGCAGATTTTGAAAAAATGTACAGACAGCGACAAAAATGGCAAAAGGAAAAAAAAATTGATTCCAATCTATTCAGTTTCAGGTAAACATCAAAAGACTTTATGGGGTCGTTTGAGTACTAGAAAATTCAGAAATTGTCAAAAACTTTTCCTATACTTTTTGTACTAAAATCGATTCAGTTTCATGTAAGGATCGAAAAAGCCTATGGGACCATTTGAGGTTTAAGTACTACAAAAGCAACAAACATCCCTACAGAAACGACTGTCAAGCAAAAGTCTAGTGATGCAACATCCCAAGGGCTACCCAAATCACCCCCATGTATGTTCAACGATTTTTTGTAGTTTAGAAGTTATTCATATTTTTGTGACATTGCAGCAACAGTGGTCTGCATCACTGGACTTCCGCTTGACTGTCGTTCCTATGACATCCTGTATATACTTACATATGGCAGAAGTAGCTATAATTGTAATGAAGGTTCAAGGCTATTAGATTTAAATAAACTAGTTTTACAGTACCTAAGTATTCAGAAAATATAAGTTCCTACCTATGTAAACTCGTCATCGTCAACGTATAAAGACGCCTCTTTAGGGCGCACTTGAAATCCTTTCGCCACACTGGTTCGAAAGAACTAGTGGGACGACATCAATAGACCGATAGCTTACACACATTAATAGTTTCGAAATTCGATATTTTGGTGGCACTGTACAATCAAATTTTACGGTCTAACCGATTTTTACTTGTTATTAACTTATCTACTACATTGTAAAGCATTGTTAAGTTAATTTTATTCACAATGCAAAATATACGATTAATAGAAACTGAGAAATGGAAGAAATAATTTGTCATCATTCACTCATTCACGCATATAATCGATAACGATAATATTATTGACGTTCCCTTCCCTAATTTTCTTGATGTGTGCTACTTTCTGTTTTACGTCGCTACATTATGTTTATACGAAATTTGCAATAGTGTGTGTAAAAATGAGAGTGTGTTGTATTTTTTATGTAGTGTGCTTGTGTAGCGATACAAAAACGAAATGCGTATGTGTGTGTAAAATGCGTTAGTGTGCTACCTCGTCCCCCGCAAAAATTGACAGAAAATTTTGTATGAGGACTTCCTTCAATCAGACGTCCTCTTTATATTTCGTCCGAGCATGACTATAAATCTATTTATAAAACTTGACATTGGCAGAATTATACATAATTGTGTAGAAAGCCATTAAATAAAAGAAGAAGAAGAAGGCAATCAAGTCAAACCGTCGCCATTACGTTGGGCCTGTCATGTCAAAGTCTGCGGAAGCTAGCGCAAAAGTACTCTGTGGCTAGCGCCTAGCACCCACCAGCCATCCAATAAAAATTGAGCTTTTTCAAATTGTGCAGAAAGTTGTCCAGTTTCAACAGAAATCTATTATTTTGGAGGCATCTCGTTTTGATTTTTCGTTGAACTATGGCTCAAAATATAAACCCGCACTACGCCTCGTCATCGAATCCCGCCAAACAAAACGAGGACACCATAAAACTGAAAGACAATCATGCAGTCAGTAAACGGTGAGTAAAACTAAAAAAAATTGTTGCGTTTTTATCTTTACATGGTTTTGCCGTCGTCAAATCATTCTATGAACAATACAATCTGCTGTATCATAGTGTTTTGAGGTACTCTTGATTCCATCTCTTCCTTAGCGTAACGGTTTTTTGATGATGCAAAAACATAGATGTGGGCTCTCTTGTAAAACCAATCGATTTTCTTCTTTAAACAAAAGGTTTCTTCAACAGGTTGCAAAAAGAACTAATGGAACTCATGAGATGCGCTGACAAGGGCATATCAGCTTTCCCAGAGTGTGACAACCTGTTCAAGTGGATTGGCACCATCAATGGACCTCTGGACACTGTGTACGCCGGCCACAAATACAAGCTATCGCTAGAATTCCCTAATTCGTACCCCTACGCGCCACCCATGGTAAAATTCGTGACTCCGTGCTTTCATCCCAACGTAGATACATGCGGATCAATATGTCTAGATATCCTAAAAGACAAGTGGACAGCGCTGTATGATGTCCGCACTGTCCTGCTATCGATACAGAGCCTCCTAGCTGAACCGAACACGGCAAGCCCTCTGAACCAGCAAGCTTCGTACCTATGGGCTAATCAGGAAGCGTATAAGACCTATCTAGATGAATTTTACAATAAGCATAGAGATTCATAGACTGAACGGAGTTTTATTTTGTTTGCGTTGTATTTTGTGTTTGAATGCATGTTTGTGGGGTTTGGCGAGTACATGACAAGTTACCTTGAACTTACCATCAAATAGCTTTTCACAAAAACCTTTTTGTTTTAATACTAACAGTCCTTGAATTTGTTACTTTTTAAACTTACCCAGTACTTGCAGCAATTCTTCTCTTTTGTATGCATTCCTTAAAACTTCAGCTTAAACTCACAATCCTTATTATTTTCTTAATAGTTTGATCACTATGTCCATTGTAAATAGATCATGTTTGCTTAAAGTATGGACGAAGTCTTATTATTGTTAAAATCAAAGATTTTTATATAAATTACATTGATGTCCTTGAATGTCATGTAGTACATATTTATTGTTACATAGATACCTGATCTAAATATTTCAGTAAAGCTTACAGTATGTACTCGCCTAAAGGGCTCATGTCTGTAAATTTATCACTGGCAATTATAATTCTTTAGTGCAATTCAATTTGTTGTTTACCTGTCCTAACTAGTAAATAAGAATTTAATTTAAAAGATGAAAGAAGGGTAGTCTTCTACTAATCTAATAATGTCTATATTAATACTATAAAGAGGAAAGATTTGTTTGTTTGAAATGAGTAGGCTCTGAAAGTCTTGAATGAGTAGGTTTTTCAAATCAGTCCAGTAGGACTGATTTGAAAAATTCTTTCACCAAATGCTACATTATCCCTTGATGAACATAGGCTATATTTTATCCCAGGGAAGTAAAGTTTTCCCGAGGGATCGCGCACATCGGCAGACAGGATGTCTAAAATAAATAGGATGTAGGAATAAAACTGGGCATTACCAGAATGTTTCAGGGGAAGGCTATGTGTGATCACAAGCATTGCCTAAGCATTGCTCAGGTAAGCTCAGCAGTTCAAGCTTGATAAAATTTTAGACTTAGGCCATTGCCCTGTGGAACTTGTTCTAGTTCTTTCGAACCAGTGTGGTGACAGGATTATAAAGTGTACCTCTAAGGCTCAATGCACATTGAATTGGCAGCGACGAGATGTAATAAATAATCACTACAAAACTAAAAAGGAAGGGTTGGTCTATGCCCAGTAGTAGGATGATACAGGCTGAACTAAATTATGATTATTATTTTGGTGGACAATTAAGAATAAAAACTTTTGACCTTGGTATGTAACAACCATAACGGTGACTGTTTCGAACCCTTAGGGTACCTCTACAGAGGGTTCAAACATAGGTCAATGACTCTTATGACCTACATTGACCCTCCATCTGCCCAGCTGTCGCTATTAAAATGATAAAAATAATTGGAGTAATAATAATTTTATTTCACTTGATTTCAATAAATAACAGTATTTACATCTAAACCTTAATAAATATGGTAATTTAACTTAATTTTACAATAAATAGATCGCCATTCATACATTTATTGATATTTGATCACAAATAAGAATCAATACTAAAATAAAAGTTTGTAGGTAGATGCCTTGCGCGTATAGGAATTGGAATCCGCGCCACTAAAGAAGTCCCTTCTAGGCAGCGCTAGTGTAAAGTAAAAAATTGCAATTGTACTAATATTCTCGTTAGTACCTACCTATAAATTCCGCCGGACATCTTTTGTGGCACCAACTACTAAATTATTTAAAATCACAGTGTACTACAATCATGGTGGTGTATGTCAATAAAAGCTGAAGTCGAAATATGAATCGCTATGGAGGAAAAGTAACGTCGGCATCGGCAGGACAATTCCTTGAAAGGCTATCGCCTCGGAGATGCAATCGACCGACATCCCGATTTTTGGTAGGTTCCATCTTTCAAATCTTATTATTAGATGCACATTTTTATTCGTTGTGGTGTGTGAAAGCTACAAGTGCTACAAGTAACATGATAGGTATGGTATACCTATGTACCTAACCTACGCACAACTAATCTTTAGCTCTCTGAAGTTAGGTGTAAAAACGATTGCGCAGGTTTGGTAGAGTAGGCGAGATAGGACAAACTAAGCGAGTGAGCGAGGCAGCTATACAACGCTGTCTTCGGCTTTTAGGCTTCATAAAAAATGGTTTCGCAGCTACTTCAGAGAGCTAAAGATCGGTTGTCTGAATAAAAAAAAGCTTTTTGACTTTAACTGTTTCACGTAGATCCATACTATGGTGTTATAGGAATCATAAACAAAAAGTAGACCTATTTAATGAATAAAGGAAGTAAATAAATGATTTAACGAGAAATTGGCACACACAATCACGAAATACAATCATACTAGCCCATTTCAAAACCTGACACATCTTAAGTTTCAATACGAGTAACCTATACGACACAATCCAAACCCGGTACAAATACAGATCATGCATATGCATAAATACTGAAAACTTTATTTTCCAACACAAAATGCATTTAACAGCGCCTCACTCACAGGTTCTGGGTAGCGATGGCATACTCAGGAATAGCAGGAATTAATCAAAACTGACGTTTCTTGCACTGTGATTGGATGCGGTCGGTTGAACAGCAGACCGATTCGGAACCGAATGCATTCCGCTTAAGTGTGAATCACTAGGCAGTTAAGTTTGTTGCACTGTAGATCCATCGGCCGTAGGTACTAGACTAGATTAACGTGAGTTTTCACACCTAAGTCATAATAAGTATAATAATATGCACATCTAAATCCAGACTGATACACAAGCGAAACATACATAACATCAAAATACAAATAATTTTAATCATTTTAAGTCACCAAAACAACAATGTTTTTTTGACCAATATTCTTTAGTTTAGATTTGATGAATACTACCAATAGATGGCGTTGTTAAGCTCCCATACAAAACTAAGGAGGCCGGTACTTACATAGCGAAGACTCTTTGGTACTGTGTACGAATTTTGAGTTAGGTAATTCATTTTTATATACCCAATTCCCCAATTTATTTATACCCAGCAGTCTCGGAACGTACATAAGTATAATGATAATGTCTGGATTTGTCTACCGCGCTTTGACCGCGCTAGGTATTCAATCCACCCAAATATTAGATGGCAAAAGCCTATCTACAATTTTTAGGTAATAAATGTGTCTATAGGAATGATCTAAGTACTTATTATATCCTAAAACATCTCAATTTAAGGCTTTCATTTCTGAATCAGTTTAATTGGGACCCTTTTAATACTACTGTACTTGTATATCTATGGCCCAGGGCCCAAACTTTAACATCTACTGGATTTAAAAAAAAAGTTTGAACCGACAAGTCGGTCAGCCTACTTACCATGACTACAGTTAAATTAAGACGATTTTGAATTCTATCACGGTTGTAGAAAAGATGCTTTTTGCGTGAACTCAAAAATGTTACTGTATTCTATAGAGGTACGCAGGCTCAGGCTCGTTTTTGTGCGAGTTTCATCAGACCCAAGTCGATAAACCGTGAAATATGTGACTTGCAGAAATCAACTTCGACATTCTTATTTTGTTCACATTAGAGTCTAAAACGGCTCGATGATGAAATAATACAAAGTTTTTAGCAAATACAAAAATGGCGTCCACGGACAATTAAACTAAAAGGCAAAAAACAAGACAGAATAGAAAAGTGAAACGTTATTGACTAACCCCCGGTTTCTATATTCAACGGACAGTCGTAGGTAAGAGCTACAACCCGTTTCCACATACAAAAGTTTGACAGCTAACTATTAGCTGTCAAACTAACCGGGCACAAGACTACCCTCAATAAAACTTATTTTTTACCAATGTAAGTAATTTTAGTAACAGCACTGCACGAGTCTAGTGTTGTCTTTAACGCCGGGTCTACAGCGCCGTGTTTTTGTGTATATTATCATGTTATTAAAACAATAACATGTTAGAAAACACAAAAACACGGCACTGTTGACCCGGCTTCACGTGAACAAAATACGAAAGTCGGGTTTTTTTTAAAAGTAACTCAGTGATCATCAGAATTGGGACCAGAGTCAGCCTTAGGCGCCTGTTCCACCACCGGCTAAGTGACAAGCTTTCAACTATTTGATAGTGATACTGATTTTGCTAACTCAAATTTTACTGGCTAGCGTTTAACTCTACTCGCTTCGCTCACCGGTCGGGTTAGCCGAAGTACGAACAAAAACTACTCGCTTTGCTCGCCGGTATAGCGCGTAACGTTCAGTCCAAAACTAGCTCTTGACGATAATAAGCAAAATCATCATCACAATCAGCGTAACAGCAAGTATAAGAATACAATGCATCTTCCTATTCTTCCGTTGGTACCTCTCAGCTTTCTGCAACTGTTTGAATCCTTCATGCACCTGCACCTGTGTTTGTTCTATATTATAATCTATCCTATCCAACACTGTCCCTTGCTCGTTCACCATATGAGCTAAATCTTTGAACACATCGTTCAGATCAGTGATTGAACGAACAATTTTATTCACCTCTTCCTCTCTTTGTTCGACCATTTTGGTGTTCTCCTCTTCGAGTAACATCATTTGTTTCTGCGTCTGGATTTTATTGAACTCGTGGCTTTCACCAGAAGTGCTGGGTAGGGAGAACAGTAAGTCCGTTTGGTTGCTAGTCAGCCCGGGGAGGAGCTCGTCATCCAAACTCAGCTCTTCAAAGTTTGGTAGGTCGAAATAGGCGTTAGAACGCTCTTCTCTGGAGGTCAATGACTTTAGGTAGTTAGATTGCGCGGTACGAAAGACCACAGATAAGTCTTGTAGTGTCGTCACTAGGGCTAGGACTACGTTCTGCACCAGCTTTTGTTCGGTTTTGTTACCTGGAACATACAATTTACCAATTTTAATAGCAGCAACAACTTTTTTATTTTATGAGTTCACCAGCGCTCCAACACTCTTGAGCTGAGAAAATGCAAATTCTGGGGGATACCCTTATTTTTACCCACTTAAATTGATAGACATAATTGTAGTACATACCTAATTGTTGCGTGCACGTCTTAATTAAAGTTATAATGCTGGATGCTGGACATATCACTCACACAGCATCATCTAGCCCCAAACTAAGCAAAGCTTGTACTATGGGAACCAGATAACTGATATACTACATATATACTTTTTGTTCGTAAATACATACATATTATACATAGACACCCAGACCCGAGATAAATATTTGCAGATCATACAAACATTTATCCCGCGGCGGGGATCGAACCCGCAACCTTCTGCGTCCCAAGCGGGCTTTCACCCACTGCGCCACAGAGGTCGTCAGTTAACCTGATTGAGGCTACTAAATCATATGATACTTCTGAGCGAGCTCGGAGGCAAGGCTAATTTAATAATAGTAATATAATAAATAATTATTTTCTCTCACAAACAAACGAAATTTACAAATAAATACACATAAAGAATCTAAAAAAATACATTAAAAATCCAATATGTTTGTAGATATAAAAACCTGTTTTGTGAGAGACTGGTGCCTGAAATAGGTATAGAAAAAACCTGTGCTACAAGTCACCAGTGCCCTACTCAACTGATTTATATAGGTAAAAACCTAAACAAAAATTATGAATAGTAAGGTGAAAGACTAATGAATCCCACTAATAATAAAGCCTAAAGATTGTGAGTTTGTTTAGATGTTTGTGTTTCTATCACGCCTAAACCAGTGAACCGATTTAAATGAAACTTGAAATAGGCGTAGATAGTGTGACCTGGAATAGCATATAGGCTATTCAAAATCTTGGTACCACGGGCGAAGCTAGTGATGAATAAATGAAGGAATGATAAATGAAAAAATTAAACGTTATCTCACCATGATTCGCATGCCTCCGAATACCGGAGATATGGGCGTGAGCATGGTTGAACAGCCTTGCGAGCTCTGAGGCGAGACGAGAGATGTGGCGCTGTTCCGAGCTGTCGTCTAATGCTGGACGACGGATCTGACGGTCGTGACGCGCTTGTAGTTCCGACAGCTTTGTGCGGAGTCTGGAATAAGTTCGGATGAGTAAGTGACAGAGCTTTATACTGCCCATCAAGTTGTTATTATGATGATAGCCTAAATAGCAAAGTTATTTTATTATGCGCACTGCAAAAATTTGGAATCAGCTTCCGTTAGAGTTAATATGCACCTTCTGGGTAGGCCCGCTTCATCGTAGGCCTCATTCTTACTGGTGTAAGATTGAGGTCAAGAGCCGACCCAATCATAAAAAAAGCCCTCTGAAGCACGGAAGCGCTCAGTTGATAATGCAACGACTAAGTAGCAAGCCACAAGTAATTGTGGGCAGGCATGGTAGACAATCCAGATCCTAAAGTTAGACACGATAAAACACAGAGGCTGGCCAACAGTGCAGCAGTTACCATTACCATACTCAAAAATGCCCAACGCATCTAAAGTTTTGCTCTTAAAAAAGCATCACCACATAGTATAAAACAAAGTCGCTTTCTCTGTCCTTATATCCCTGTGTCCCTATGTATGCTTAAATCTTTAAAACTACGCAACTGATTTTGATGCGGTTTCTTTTAATAGATAGAGTGATTCAAGAGGAAGGTTTATATGTATAATACATGCATAATATAGTAGAGGAACACTGATAATTTTAGAGGTATCTAATGTGATGTCGTGAATTACTAATACATCTTTTGCGCTTACATTGCAGACGCTGGCTAAACCCTAATATCTAGCATCAGCAACACACCCGTGCGAAGCCTGGGCTAGTAAGCTATAAATGAAATATCTCACCTAGTAATAACATAGTGTGCCTCCTCCAGCGTGTCTGTCCACGACGGCGGCAGGTGCGTGTCGCCCGCCTCCAGGTCACGTGACCCGCTCCGCATGAGGCGAACTCGCTCATTCTCATTGTCCTGAAGATATTCAATGTAATTTTACTAATGTTTATTAGTTGGTGTTAACCATTGAGTTATAATGTACTATCTCCTGTCTCTCACTCTCTTGATTGGACCACATTAGCTCACGATAGAGAGGAGTGGAAGAACCGAAGAGAGGCCTTTGCCCTGCAGTGGGACACCACGGGCTATTAATAATAATTCTACTACTGATACTAGTAATTGGGAAGCAGTTACTTATAAACATAGTAAATGTCATTATCAAGTTTGCTTTGATTTTGTGCAGTTCTATGATTATACATAGATATGTATAAATAATATACCTACACATGACTCACGCACACATAGAAGATATGGATGAAGGATATAGTCATAACTGTTGGTTGTACATGCAGAAAAATTAGCAAAAGAAAACTAGCAATTTAAATTTATTTAATAGCACTACAAAATACAGAAAATAGTAATCAGTAGGTACCTGAACCATGAGTGGAGGCTAATGAAAAGAAAAACATGATTAAAATTCAAATAATATTGTGGATATATTTTTTTCTTTGTAGCAAGAAATTGTTTTTAAAGCCTACGAAAACAAATACGATTCAATTTAAACAATAGCAGGAATTACATACTTTGTTTACTCATAAAAAATTAGCAAAAATTCTACAAAATAATCAATACACAAAATAAAAATTTGTTCACAAACCTGCTCAGAGAATATTTGTCTGCCCTGCATAGCATTATTACGCATAAGCACATAAACTTCTGTAAGACTCCGGGACACCATCGTCACTTTTTTATGTTAAATAAATCATGAATTTCTTGTGAATTTCACATAGATTTATTGGTCAACACAATTTTTCAATGTTGTGCAGTGCAGGCAGACCACAGATTACTAAGGCAGTGCAATAGATGGAAGGAACGACAGATTATTAATTTGATTTTGATTGATTGTAATTCACTGTATTTTGATATGAAGCGCTCGTGGTCGTGCTTGCTTAGTCGTTCTTGATCTCGGACGAAATATAAAGGGGACGTCTGATTGAAGGAAGTCCTCATACAAAATTTTCTGTCAATTTTTGCGGGGGACGAGGTAGCACACTAACGCATTTTACACACACATACGCATTTCGTTTTTGTATCGCTACACAAGCACACTACATAAAAAATACAACACACTCTCATTTTTACACACACTATTGCAAATTTCGTATAAACATAATGTAGCGACGTAAAACAGAAAGTAGCACACATCAAGAAAATTAGGGAAGGGAACGTCAATAATATTATCGTTATCGATTATATGCGTGAATGAGTGAATGATGACAAATTATTTCTTCCATTTCTCAGTTTCTATTAATCGTATATTTTGCATTGTGAATAAAATTAACTTAGCAATGCTTTACAATGTAGTAGATAAGTTAATAACAAGTAAAAATCGGTTAGACCGTAAAATTTAATTGTACAGTGCCACCAAAATATCGAATTTCGAAACTATTAATGTGTGTAAGCTATCGGTCTATTGATGTCGTCCCACTAGTTCTTTCGAACCAGTGTGGCGAAAGGATTTCAAGTGCGCCCCAAAGAGGCGTCTTTATACGTTGACGATGACGAGTTTACATAGGTAGGAACTTATATTTTCTGAATACTTAGGTACTTTAAAACTAGTTTATTTAAATCTAATAGCCTTGAACCTTCATTACAATTATAGCTACTTCTGCCATATGTAAGTATATACAGGATGTCATAGGAACGACAGTCAAGCGGAAGTCCAGTGATGCAGGACCACTGTTGCTGCAATGTCACAAAAACATGAATAACTTCTAAACTACAAAAAATCGTTGAACATACATGGGGGTGATTTGGGTAGCCCTTGGGGTGTTGCATCACTAGACTTTTGCTTGACAGTCGTTTCTGTAGGGATGTTTGTTGCTTTTGTAGTACTTAAACCTCAAATGGTCCCACAGGCTTTTTCGATCCTTACATGAAACTGAATCGATTTTAGTACAAAAAGTATAGGAAAAGTTTTTGACAATTTCTGAATTTTCTAGTACTCAAACGACCCCATAAAGTCTTTTGATGTTTACCTGAAACTGAATAGATTGGAATCAATTTTTTTTTCCTTTTGCCATTTTTGTCGCTGCCTGTACATTTTTCAAAATCTGCGAATGCAGTTTAAAATATCTCAAAAAGATAGGGAAGGTCTTCTAAGAGCGTTTTCTTGTAGCTACAATGGTTAAGGTACCTGCCCTCCATGGCCCATCTCAAAAATCCACCTGTATAGTCCGAGTAGGCGTCCAGGATGGATGTCTATTGCATGCTTGTTTCCATTTTTCTTTAATAATCTCTTGGGAACATAAAATCAACAAGCAAAGAAAAGTAGGTACATACAAAACTTTTAAAAATGTTCATCTTCCGTTCATTCATTTAAATCATCGATATCAATACCACTGCACTATAGAACATTTCAACTAGTCAAGTTAGGGTTGTCATCAATTTGAAATAATTATTACTATGTTTTAAAATAAATTACATATAATTATTTTGCGTGGTTTCATTTTATTTTTAATTCACAATATATTCATAGTTATTATGTCGGATTGGGGGAGGGGGGATCAAAGTTCCCACTTTTGGGCTTTTCGCTTATATTCCGATAGCGGTGCGTCGTATGACAAAAAGTTTGGAAATTAAATGAAAGATCATATAATTCTCTACGACTTTTGTAATATACTATTCCGAATTTTCATCAGGTTTTGCGGTTTTGAGACACACGCTCCGGAAAAAGGCAAGCTACACGCTCGGGAAGAATAAAAGGAAGCTACATTCCTTTTCAGCTTTATAACTTCAGAACCAGTCATGTTAAGCTACAAAGGTTAAAAAAACCTAACTTAAAGATAAAAAAGAAAATTTTTACGGAGCTTGAAAACGGTTGGAAATTCTGGAAAAGGGTATGGAGTTGAAGAAAATTTTATGATCTTTCATTTAGCATAAGTAAATTAATTTGGCATAATAATTGCATTGAAACGCACCGTTTTTGATAAATTAGTCAACTCCCTCCCACTCCGGCTCACCTCCTAGACATCAGTACTTTTAGTATGTTCACTTCCTAAGCACCCAGAACAAGTTTCTTAAGGAACCGCATATATACCAGCTCACGCATTCTACAACTCTCTTTTAATAACTGAACTGTTGGCAGTTTATTAAATGTTAAAAATTATGGAACACATTATAGAAACGCAATTAAAATGTAACTAGATTAAAATAAACGTGTTTTGATTTTGAAAAAACTTAGTGACATCCCTGACTCGCAACATAGATTATTACATAGTATTGTAGTCACGTGAATAGACTTATTCATTCATTCTTATGGCGGAAAATTCAAATTACTCAAATATAAATATCATAAATTCATAAGGAAATTAATAGTTATGTTACAAATTAAATACTCACAAATGAAAAGAGATGCCGTCACTTTTGAAATTTGATGTTGCCGACTTGTTTCGATAACAAAATACAGCACAAATAGGCATTTTATGGCAGCTCTGTTCTCGCTCAGGTTCAGAAGTATTGTGTCAAAATGGCTACCGAAGTAGTTTTTATAAACTGAAACGACTCGGAGTCGTGTACATTTGACAGAGGGGAAATACAAGTTATGGCGCATCCCTACCTTAATGATCGAAGTTCTTGATAGATCGTCGAAGTTAAGCAACGTTCGAAACGGTCAGTAAGTGGATGGGTGACCGCCAGTGGCATTTTCATCTGAGCGCTTCCGTGCTTCGGAGGGCACGTTAAATTGTCGGTCCCGGCTATTTAAGTCGTTAAGCCATGACGGAGGCCTTAAGGCGGCCTAAAAACTCCGTCACCAGAGTTGGCCACTGACTCATACGAACTTACTTACTTACTGTATTTTGACATTAACAATCTAAGATACTCACTACAGCCAAGAATTAAGATGTCAGGAACAGTCGTGCAAATAGCCAATTCATTCGACGTGAGTTCGACTTCGTTCGTTCGTTTTGTTTTTTGTTTGAGCCAGTTGGTTTGGTTCGCATTTCGCGCTCTTCTCTTGCTAGCAAATAACACAAAGTACTAAAATTGTACTAAATTATACAGGCAAATAAAGGAACGAACGAGTGCAGACGACAATTGTGATAAACGAAGTTATGTTTAGTGCGTCCACAAAATGCCTAAAGCAGTTCGCGATTTACTACACAATGGAGTTTCATACGATGAGCCGGATCGTATGCCGGACAAAATCCATGTAAAACGTCGCGACATATTTATGTACGTTGTGGCCATCGTTGGTCACTTTGTGGACCTCGGGCTGGATATAAATGTTGCTGTAAGGTATTTCCTGGCGAAGAGACTTACGGAGTTCGGCTGGACCTTAGCTTTCATACTTATACCAGCGTTTGTAAACACAGCTGTCAGCATTAGAATGTGAGTGGTTTTTTTTATAGTTATTTTTGGAGTCATTGCCCTATTATTTATTATACCCTATTTCCACACATTATGCAAAGTTCATTGCCATTATGACAGATAAAAAGTATTTCATAATCTTTTGTTTAGGTATTCTTTAGATAAGCAGCAACTTGAGTCAGTGTCCAACGAGTTCACGAAGAGGAAATGGTTGAGGATATTTATCCTGGTGCTACAAATGGCGCCAATTCTAAGATTCACCGATGCACTCATGTGAGTAACATCTTCAAGCGTGTTTCTGTCTAACCCCTTTACTACATCTAAGGTAACAAAGTTTAACACTGTAGGTGGATTTGCCTTTAGACTGTTGGGATGTAGGACAAGGAAATCAAGTTTTAAAACCTTTGTTTACTTGAGTCCTTGTGCTCTCTGCCTATGTGTAAGAACAAACTAAACTAGTACATAAAATCACACCGATTTTATGTACTAGCTTAGTTTGTACATTACTTTTGGCAATCCTAACATTTTAAAAACTAATAAGAAAACTTCAATGTTTGACGCAGGTCCAAAATTACAGTGAGGATGAGGTTTTTTGAGTTTTGATTATATTTGATTACATTTCAATGAAAGATATTTATAAATCCAAGCTTTTAGTAATCGGGGAACATAAAAAATTCCAATTCCTGCAAATGATTTTTATTCATTTTAAACTTTCGTGACTTGAAAACATTTTGAATTTTATAATGTTTAATATTAAATAAACAAATGTTATACCTACGCGATTAAGTCCCGTTATAAAATTTAAAATGATTTTTATTATTTATGAGAACCTCCTTTTGGCATCTGGCTCTTACAAACTCGGTCGGTCTTAGTCGGTTGAGTGTGGCTGGGTATGCAAGAAGAGGAAGGCCACAGAAGTAGTGGTTGGCTTGTGTGAGAAAGGATATGAATAAAAGGAGTGGATGCACAGTTGACGAGTGATAGGAGTGAGTGGAAGAAGAGATGTTGTGCCACCCCACTTAGCGTGGAGTAAGGGAAATGATGATGATGGTTTTGTCCAGATACGCGTTAAAGTCTCGTCGTTCAGAGCGTCGTCACGAGTCGGCCTCACAGCGCGCCTACTACGCATTAATGCTGAAGGAAGATGCGGACGCTGCGCTGCTTCGCGTCTTCGAGTGCTTCCTCGAAGCAGCGCCGCAGCAGGTGCTACAGACCAGCTTGCTGCTATACAGCCGGGAATTTGCAGGTACGTTATTATACAATACAGGGTCGGGCATACCTGATCGAGGGCAGCTATATTGGGGATCGTATGAAAAAGCTTCATTAGCACAAGCTTAAACATATTTTTTATCTTCTACTATATAAAAATAAGTCGGGTTTTCCTTCCTGACGCTATAACTCCAGAACGCACGAACCGATTTCCACGGTTTTGCATTCGTTGGAAAGGTCTCGGGCTCCGTGAGGTTTATAGCAAAGAAAATTCAGGAAAAATCTGGTGGCATCTGGTGGCGAAACGGAGTTCGCTGGGTTTGCTAGTGATGTATACTTTTCGATTTATGGCGAAAATAAGGGTTGAAAGTTGTATGGGGGCCAACATTAAGCAAGGCTGGGCGCGACCATAAAGAGGATGGGTGACCGCCAGATGCAACTTTTTGCAATTTAGATATTTATTTAATTTTTTTCGCATGATTAAAGATTTTAAAATTAATGATAAACATTGTTTTATATATATTCCCACTCATAAATAAATCCGAAGTTAAGATTTTTTTTTACATATTTTACTTTGGTGTAGGTAGTAGCAGTTTGCACTGTTAAGGTCGATTTATATCTACAGACATTGAGTGTGGCAGACACGTGCCGTGGCAGACAAAATGATATTCTTCCATACAGTAACTATTAACGTATTTATATCTATCGTAACACGGCCGTACAGACGCTTACAGACACGTGTCGTGCCCGGCCAGTATTCTCGGAAAGAATATTTTGTCTGCGCGGTTCATGTCTGTACGTGTCTGTGGCTCCTTGCCGGGCAGTGTGAATAGAGTATCGGAACTGCGTACACGTGCTTTCTTTTTTATTTGTTTGTTTTTTTGTCTGTCACGGCACGTTTCTATACGTTACATATAAATAAATGGTGTCTGTCGGTGTCTGTCACGTCACGTGTCTGCCACACTCAATGTCTGTAGATATAAATCGACCTTACGTACCTACTTAGTCCTTTGTACGGAACCCTCGCTCGGTGGGCGAGTCCGACTCGCACTTGTCCGGTTTTTCTCAGAAATTAGTTTTATTTTATTTGTCGTATTAGTTCTCAATCGACGCTATTCCTCATCAGTAAAACTTCCCAAAATAATTAAATCTTACAAAACCAATTAAAACCTTACATTATTTTATGTCTATGGCTTTACTTAGCAAAATTAATTTTATATAGATTGATATATAAGGTGCCTAAAAATTACTCACTAAAATAATCGAATAATACCCTACAGTACATCAGAGTCTATCGATAGCATCATCTATAATCGGGCTAGGCTGGTGTCTCGGCGCCTATCAGCGAGCGATCCGCTTTGCGCAAGACAAGGACAACATCAGCTGGTGTGGGACCATAATGCAGACCATCTACCACTTCCTCATCACCTGTGAGTACCTATACCATTATAAATAAATAAAATGGACAAAAAAAACAGTATAGGACGAATTAATTACTATGGACCCGCACTAGGACAAGCCTGTATCGCGGGAGTCTAGTGATTACATTTTTTGTGAATTGTGTGTCACGTTGTTAATGTGTGCGTAAGCGATACAAGCCCTCCCAAGCTTACACACACAGAAACACCGTACAGATGCATCTACAAACAACGCCTTCGTGTGATAGAACAATTACTGTACCTACACCAACACTTGTTCTAATCCCACTCATATTATAAAGCTGAAAGTTTGTGAGTTTGTTTAGATGTTTGGATGTTTGTGTTTCAATCACGCCTAAACCAGTGAACCGATTTTCATGAAACTTTGTATAGGCATAGATAGTGACCTGGGATAGCATATAGGCTATTCAAAATGTTGGTACCACGCGGGCGAAGCCGCGCGCAGAAGCTAGTGATAAATAGAATAGGTAAAAACCAAAAACAAAAATGCTGGATAAATAATCCTGGACTTTCCACACAGCATCATCTAGCTCCAAAGTAAGCAGAGATTGTGTTATGGGTACTACATGACTGATATACTACTTATATACTTTTTTGTTTGTAAATTCATACATTATACATAGAAACACCCAGACCCGAGACAAATATCTGTAGATCATACAAACATTTGTCCCGCGATGGGGATCGAACCCGCAACCTTTTGCGTCGCATCGCAGGCGGACCTCCGCCCACTGCGCCACAGATGTCGTCAAATTTTGTACATATCACATTTTGTACAAATGTACAGGGTGTAAGGGAACTACTACTGAAAACGTATTTCATTCAGATTATTATTGGCGTTGATAAAATGCTGAAAAAACGACCTATTTTTTGTTTTTAGTTGAGTAAAGCAAGAAATGAAATTAAATGAAATTTATTTGCCAGAAGCATGGTCATAATAGGTAGTTAATAATACAATTGATATTATAATTAGTTCCACACACTTCACTGTACATACAGCATGCAAATAGAATTAGGTTTTAAATTATTTATACAATCTGATTTGAATTATTTACACCCAATAATTACATTACTAAAATTCATAAAACAAAAGCCCTAAATTATGTCAAACGATATGTATAAATGTCAAGTCAAATAATCATAATACCAAATTAACCTACACATTATAGACATTGCATTATCTTCAAGCATATTATCTTCAAGTTATGAATGCTAATTTTATTTAGTAAAGCAACTGTATAGGAATTTTATTTTGCCCCCAAGAGTATAATAATAATTCCTATTACAGATAGTTTTTAAACGTAATTTTTTGTTAATTTCAGTGAGCCGCATCATATCCATCTCAATCCTAGCCTACATGTTCCCGCACTGGGCTATCCTAGCCTGCAGTGTCCACATCCTCGCAATGGCGACTCTAATCCAGCTCTTCGACCGTTCTGCCTTCTGCTCGCACAACCGTGTCGCTGATATCGCCTTCTCTTTCGCACTCGGAGCTGTCTACCTCTTCACTTACATCCTACCCATCGAAGGCCGGACGAGATACAGATATACTTTGTACTACACGTTGTGTTTCTTCGAAAATTTAACGTGTGTTCTATTGTGGTACTTTTATGTGAATGATCTTGAACGGAGTTCGATATATTTCTATCCTGTGTTTGGTTTGGGAGTTGCGCCGTTTTTGGTGGGTGTTTGTATAATGGTGCTGTATTATTCGTTCTTCCATCCGAGGTTACGGAAAGTTACGGAGGCTGATGTTATCGGGATAGGGAATCAGTTTGTAGTATCGTTCAAAAATGGTGATAGTTAATTTTGCTCTCTATAGACATACTTTGTAAACGTAGATAGAACAATGGAAGTGTCTTCAGTGGAATTTAGATACGTATTTTTGTGTAAGGCAACAACATAAGTCCATGAATAATTTGTGTTTTTAAAATTAATATTTTTTTGCAAATAGTAAGTAATAGTGAACGGTTCTTAAGCCAAAATGTTAGTACCTTATAAAGACGTGTCATAAATGATAATCACGTATACCTAAGTGTCGCGACTTGAAGATTCTTAGCGTTTCTATAGCTTTAATATGAAGGAACCAGTCGCTACTGACACCAGTTTCCTAACAAAGCTATTACAATATTTTTCAACCAGTTATGATATTAACAAGGGGAAAATGAATAAAATAAACAATCTATTCTAGTTTATTGATTTAAAGGATTTACTTAAAGCAATTGATGCATTTCAGTTTGTAATTATTGAACTAGGTATTATGTAAATGTATTGATATTATAATTATATTTACTGGTCGTGGCAAATTTTTACCTTATTGAGGGCATCCCTTGAGGACCTTTTCTTTTATTAACACAAATTGGTCTCGCCCTGTTTGATGTTTTTTATAGGTTAGTATGATGTACCTACTTTCTTAGTTCGTTAGATTATTTAGTTCAATAAATCAATCTATCTCAAAATAATGATATTACTCACACATGAACAAACATGATTGAGCACTTCCTCGATATAACATTATTGGCGTTAGATTAGGTAAGTAAATAAGATATAACAATACCGCAACGCCAATAATTAAGATTAGTAAATAATCCGCGAGATCAGTTTAGATCAGTGAGATTAGATTAGATCAGTAAGAGATTGGAGTACTTATTTGGTTCGTATTACAGATTATTACTCTAATCAATCATCTCTGCTTGAGCTTTGGATCTAGTGAATAAATAAATAATGCTGGACTTTTCACTCAGCATCTAGCCCCAAAGTAAGCAGAGCTGTTGAGAGAGTGAAGCATTGGTAGTATTTTTTGATTTAAATTATTGCTTACAATCCAAAATTAAAACTTATCCATTTATAAACTATGATGCCAATCTGTAATATTTGCCTTATCCCGTCTCTTAAGATAGGTACTTACTTAAAAAAATATGAGAATTTGAAATACCTACGTATCCAAGAAATATTTTTATTAAGTACCTATAAAAATTACTTAATTTTTATTAATCTTAAAATACTTGCGTACCATAACGAAGTTAAAGACTGCATTCTAGATATTAAGTGCCTATAGTGTAAGTTATTTTTCTACCAGTAATATTGGGTGTAATAATAAGACTCCGGAAAACGAATAAAAGGTAGTCACTGTAACAAAGAATTTGCGCTGTAATTAATCATAATTTTATCTTATCTCTGTTACTAAACGCCTATTGGGTAGACCACTATGTCCAGTCCAGACAGACGCTATTATCTCAAAGCTGTAAAGGCCTAAGGAAGGCTTTATCGGTGAAGTAGGTACTTACCTAACCTACTTAAATTGGTTTAAAAAAAAATATCTGCCATAGTCAATTACGATTATTTATCATTTAATCTGATTTAGTCAGATTTTGATTTATCAATACCTAAATTCAAATCTATCTAGATCATGAATGCAGCTTAAAAGATACGCGTGGCGTATAATGGGTGGCTTACACGTAACTAAATATGGCCTCGGGGTTTTTTGAGACAAAAAAATACGCAATAAATAACCCTGTACAGAAAGTGGCACCAATTTGTAATCTCTCTCATAATAAGACAGTCTGAACCTCTTACCTTGTGCAGGGATGTATTAGATACTTACCCATTTGTGACACTGACCCTAACAGTAGGTTAGGTGCCCAGTGTCACAATCAGGTACCCACTACCCATACAAAAATTATGTTTTTCGAGAGTAATTTTATTACACCCTTTTTGCCTCGAACGTGGTTTACCACAATGCCAAATGTAATTTGTTTTACATGTTTTTGAATAATTTATTTTGTACTTGTTTTATGAATCTCTATTTTAAGAACCATTTTAATAAACACTTAAAAAAAATTACTGCATTTTTATTAGAGACTTTCATCAATATAACATGCTCTAAAAGAGATTCCCTCACCCATGCAATTCTAAGACTCAATCTAATTTGCATAAGATTTTAATTTAAAAAGTGGAATAAAACCAGACACAAATATTGTAACAAATATAATCAACTACCATAAAAAAGGGGCTCTCTCCCTCAATATCCTTAAGCCATACTTATTCCATTCACTCTGATTAATCCACAGTTCTATAGCAGACTCCAAACATGACAAAACCGCAGCTCCTTTCCACACAGTGATAGCAGAGTCAATATCCTTTGGAGATGTGACAATCTCCAACTGTTCCGTCTTATAATTGTAAGGAATTTGTAAAGCGAGACGGTTTTGCAGCCATAAATTAAACTCTTGAGCTTTTACTCCGCCCCCAACGATCAATATACTACTGTACATTTTGCGTTTCAACTCTTCAGTTTGGCATCGGTCTATACTTTGAAGAATTGCTGCATCTAATGGAAGGATTTGACCCGGAGCTAATGTCACAACTTCAGTTGGTCCAGTTTCGATTGTGTCAACTACAATGTCATCGTCTGGGTTTACTTGTGGTTGAGATTCATTGACTGGCTCAATTTGTTGGCTATCGTTTGCCGTTGCGGCTGTTTCCGCTACCTCTCGCTTTCTGCTGGTTTCTCTTAAGAATTCAGCATCAAAAGGATCTTCAGGGTCACTAGCTTGATGGGTTTGGATCTTACTGGTCTTTGGGCCAGTGATCTTGAGCAAGTCTGTGTAAAACATGGCTAGGGGTGAGATGATACACTCATCTCCTACTTGTAAAGTGTATTTGTTGACGACATCTCCTGGATGATCGACTAAAAATGACTTTTCTTGGGGACCGCAGACATCCAAGTTTACATGACAGAAGTGTTCATATAAATTCCTCATTAGGATAACATCTCTGGGTATATTTTCGTTCCAGTTTGTGTATGGGAAGGCGCTTTTATGGAACATCCAGGATAAAGCCTGACAGACATCACCACCACCGTAGTCCATTCGTAACCGAGTTGCCTTGTGTGAAATTCCATCTTCAACGCATGATATAGCAGTTTTCTGATCTCCAACATCCACAACGCAAGCAGAACCTATCCCAGCTCCAAATGTAGCCCCAACACTTTCTTGTACCAAAATACAGCTTCCGAAACCAAGATCTTTCAGTATCAATGACATCAAGTACTTTAGATGTGTTCTTGAGTATATATCTGGCACTAACAGCACGCATTTGTATTTTACTAGCTCTATAAGAGGTATGTCAAGTTTATACTCAATAATGGAGCTCCAAATTGCATACAAGTCATTGAGCACGGATGATATTGACCCTCCTACTTCTGCATGTAAGTTGAAGTCTCCTCTTCGGTACGGGAAATGTATGTTGTAAGGTAGTTCCGGGTCAATGTCTAATACTAGGTCTCCGACAACGATTTCACAGTCAACTTGAGGCCAAGCTTCACCTTCCTCTTTGACAATCTCTGGAAGAGACCGTCGATTGAAAGCCGCGATTTGCTGCGGAGGAGTAGCGTATCTCCTCGCGCCGTTAGACTGTACGCATGTCTGAAGAGTATGAGATATTTGCAACCTACACTCTTCGAGTTCTTCAATCAGTTCTTTCGTTTTCGGCACGCTAGGTGGTATGAACGGATCGCGGTATATTTTACCTCCAGAACGACGTTTTCTAGCTATGCAGTGAAGTTGCTTCACTGGAACTAGATCCGATGCTCTACCTATTCTTACGTAGAGGGATCCAGGGTGTAAAACTATGATTCTGTTGGATGGAAACTGTTGATACTGTTCCGCGCCGGGATCGTGAGTGCTCATTTTGAGTTATCACTGAAAATAGTTTACTTACACGCTAAAATTATAACCTCATCTTCACATAGTCTGCCTAAAGCTTGGCAATGGCGAGGCAGGTCTAATTTACAAGTCTCGCATCACAATTTCAATTTTCACAACCAAATCAACAAATAAGTGTTGCAGGCTGCACACAGCTATTTTCACGATTCGAATGAATGAGTGAATGATGTAAATGTTATCTATACAGATTATACATATAATTTATTTTTTTAGTTTTTATACTACAACCAGCCCCCTTACCATGGCGTGTGTCTAGGTACCAGAGAATAGAAAGAAATGACAGTAATGACATTATAGTGTGGATAAAACGCGTAGAAAGTGGAAAAAAGTTACTTTTCTACCCGTTTTATCCACACTCGCGCACAAACGCCATGGTAAGGGGGCAGGATATTAATACAGTGCTGTTAAAAAAAATAATTAAGTATATTAAAATAAAGCTTTTACTATATCCTGTGACGACATATTTCCAGCTAGCAGCGTTAGGAACAATGGATCCTGTTTTTGTAATCTCGTTCTGAAAATAGTAACAAAATATTCAATTCAATTCAATTCAATTTTGTTTATTGCTTCATGTTAGTTACAATGTCTTAAATATAGGTAGGCGTTTCATAACATGAACCCCGCTGGGGCACTGCAACATTTGGTAGGTTACTTTTAAACTAACTTATGTAGGTATATATTGGCTCAGCCCTTAAATATATTTAATTTAAATATTTTTGGTTCAAGTACTATTAAATATATATTTAGAATCCGAGTTTACTTTTTATTAAATCTTTTATTGTCATCTAGATAATCTTGAATATTGTAATAACTTTTTTCTATGAGGTAAGATTTTAATTTTTTGTTAAATATTGTAATAATAAGACCTACATTTACTTACTTACCGAAACCACAGAAACTCACCTGTCTTTCAGCAGTTTGACTAGAGGACTCCATTTATCAGGGAAAATTGTTACATTCCCTCGCCACTTGTCTTTTAACAAATCAGCTGTAAATAAACAATTAGGTGGTTAGGTAAAGTTAATAAAGTTATTCCTCTTTACTGTGTGGTACAAAAAAATAAAAATGCATACGAATTAACACCACAGTAAAATACTTCCGGTGGGGCGCTAGTGTCTGCGTGGAATGTAGTGTACATACACTAAATTTCAAAAGCATTTTCGCAAGAATTATTTTGTGTTGTGTTACGCTACACATAGGAAAATAAGTAAACATACCTATGGAAGCGTTGACAACTCTCAGGTATCCACACTGGTCGGTGTAGGCATCCAGCAGCAGCTGCGAGAAGAACTTGGGGATGAAGTCATTTATGCACACCTAGGGAAAATTCATCACCAGATTAATAGATTTAAAAAAAAATATCTCTATAGCTATTTCATTTTTGTGGCTTACTTGCACGCTGAACAAAGACGCGTTCATGTCTTGCGCATGCTGGCGCGTTTTGATCTCCACTATGGTCACCAGGCTTTCCTGCATGGTCTCATTGAATCTGTAGGTAAATTTTCTGTGTTTTACGAGTATAAGTAAAAAACCATGAATTCCATTACCTACCATTCGGACCGCCTGACTGGGATCACCAGAAATCTACTAGAGTATCTACGCGACCAAGGACAAGAAACACGGTCTTTCTTTTACGTGGCCCATCCTCTAATCAAGCCCACAGCCTAAGCTATAGCTAAAGGGCCATCCATTGAAGTTACACGTTTTTCATGTTTTTTTTGCTCCCTCCATGTGACAGCTAATCATGGGAAACTTCGCTCTAGCTTGCGTACCTCTAAATAATTTGTTGAAATGTGATGTCACGTTACTTGTTACACAGTGACTTCTTCGACTCCCCTCTACAACTTGTTACACAATATCATCTTCGACTCCCACCCGTACGAATGACGTATTTTATGGATTGCCCCTAACCCTTAATTTGGCAAGCATAGTCATTGTGAAGTTTTAATGTTTTATCTTTATATCTAGGTTCTAACGACTCTAAGCGAGCTTAAAAGTGTAGAAAAAAAAATCCTATCCTTTCAGGTTTTCAGAAAATCAATGTCCCGTCGAAGGCACATTGCCAATGCTACGGAGTACTATACCAAAATTATAACGTTCCATGAGTGGGACTTTGCCAAATGGGGGTAAAGAAAAATTCCATACAAAAAATTAATAGATGTTTATTTTTTTACATGAAAATCCAAAAAACAATTGCGTGGAGATTTCCCAGTGATGAAGCACAACCTTACGTTGCATTTAATGCAATATACACTGGTTTTGCTTTGACAGTGTTTGCAACGTCCTATATCTTCTTTAGTTGAGATGAAATGTCCAACATTGTCGTAACGTATAGGACATAAAGGCCGTGCTGATCGTGGCTTTAGGATTGTAGAATTTTCCGTTCTTTCCAAATTTTGTGACCTTCCTCTCTTCAACAATCCTTGGTACACCTCAAATCTAAAAATGTTACTGGTGTTACTGGTGTTGGGTCTACAGAAGCAAGAGACGGGAAGGATGAAATTGAGGGGATGTTATTATAATCGAGTTGTTTAGGTGATATTGGGCATATTTGTTGGAAAATGGGAGTAAGTGGAACATCCTCATTCAAAAATCGGTTTTGTTCTTCTGAGTTTTCATTATTTTGATTTTCATCAGAGTCACAAACAGTTTCATCATCTGAGCCGAGTAGGTTTAGGCGTTCCAAGGAAGAATCAATAGAAGGTGCAGGGGATGAAGCAAAGCTTGAGTGCAATGAATGTAGTTCATCATCAGAGTTAGTGCAGGATTTATCGCTAGTTTCAGATGGTGCATGCTCTTTTGGAACAAGTGCTAAGATTCTTTGGATCCGATAATGCGAGGCATGCTGTTGACAAAACCAAAACCGTAATAAGAAAAAATAAAAGAAACCTAGGTAGGCATTTCATGGAGCTAGGATATGTTCAGCGGTGGCAGTTTACGGCTAAAATGATGATGATGATGTGGCTATCTACATAATCTATGTATGCTATGACATTGGCAACGTTCCGTCAGTGGGACTTCCGATTGTGGAGGTACTCTACTACTCATTTGGCAATGTCCCATGGACGGAACAACCAACTTGTGCAATGAATAAAGTTGTTGTTATCATAAAATCTTGTTATCTTTTGACATAGACATAATAAATGTACATCTATAAGTAAATGTCAGTTGTCATTTCATTACAAATCTGGATATTTCATAAAAACAATTGAATAAATACCTTGCGAAGAAACGTTGTGTGCTGCTTCGACGACATTTTGTATTTTTTATGACAGATTCAGTGCTGCCAGTGGTGTCAAATATTTTTCTACCAAATTTCAATGTAAAAACTACCTTATAAAATAAAAATAAGCGAAATATTTAAATTAGTAAGAACATGATGATTTTTTGAATCCAATGTTCCACCGGATGAACATTGTCAAATAAAGGGCTAAACTCACAGCACAGCTTGGTGCAGAATACAATGCGCCGCTGCAACCTCATCAGGCAACTCCTTATGGCATTTGGAGACAGTCTCGAAGTTCCTGACATCCTTGAAGTTGTGGATGACGCCGTGAAACTGCTCTCTAATCTGTGCCAATTTCTCCACAGGATCAGCGAGACAGTGCTCGATTATGTCCACCATCTGCAGGATGATAACTAAATAGAAAAGGCCATGAAAGCCAGAGTGAGGTAGAGTTTCCACTTTCAAACCAAAGGTCGATGGCTTGTGCATCAATAGATTTTTTGATTTAGACAACGTACTTACCTAGGAATGTATGCGTATTAACACGAGCTCTAAACAGCCAAGGAAAACAGCTTGAAGAAATCCGCAGCTCATTCAGCTCCACACCTTATTGATTATGATTGTCTTTACCACGTCTTTGCTGTACTGCTGTGGATATGTGTTTGGGCGTGTCAAGAATTTTCTCCAAGGAATTTAACTTGATCTGAGAGAACTCTCCGAGAAGAATCCGCAATGAGACTATCCGACATAGAACCGAAGTTGTCGACATTGCTCAGAGCAAGCTGAAGTGGCAGTGGGCTGGCCATATCTGCCGAATAACCGATAACCGTTGGGGTATACGAGTTCTTAAGTGGAGACCGCGACTTGGCAAACGTAGTGTAGGACGCCCTCCGGCCAGGTGGAGTGATGATCTGCGAAAAGCTGCTGACAGAAGCTGGATGCGTCGAGGGCGCAATGGCGCTCATTAGGGGAGGTCTATGTCCAGCAATGGACTGCTATAGGCTGATGATGATGAGAGAAGTCGACCCGAGTCTGCCTTGGAGATAGGTACAGTCGTGCGTTGCCCTGTTTTTTTATGGACAGTCAGCGTCAGCAACAAACCGCCTATTAGGAGGTTACCAGTTGATGCTAACGGTTCATAAGTACAAAAGAATTGACACCATTATCTCACCTCATCCATGCTGATCATGTAGTTAGTAAAGTCGTGAAAGTACTTAATCTTGTAGAACTTGAGTACAGCAGCTCGCAGCTCGCGCGCCATCTCTTGGTTCATGATGTGAACTAAATCCAGGAACGTGTCTATCGTGTTCAACGACCTTTCCTGTATTGCCACGATTGATAAAATAAACATAGGAATTTATTATTCAAATAAACAAAAACCTAAGTATTCATATTATACCTATTTCGTAATTTCTGATAAACACGACACAGAGTAAGCTGGCTAGTATGTGACGAAGCCGGAAATAGATGGCGCTAGTATCGTTTTAGTATCTCGTTCTAGTGAGGTTTCAGTGGCGCCAATGATGAATTTATTTGGTACGTGCTGTTTTACAGAAATAACGAAACAAAAACTGGTTATGCTACGAAAAGTGGCGCGATCTCGTTTTTTGTTTTGGCGTCACGCGGTTTTTTCATTACACCTAATGGTAGAATATAAATTCTATGAATACCTTGAGCGTGATGTAGTTGGCTCGTCCCTGGTTGAACAAACTCTGGGCGATGGAGTACGCCTCGGATACCAGCTGGTACTTGCTATCCAGGTTGTGGAAGTCGTTTGTACACTATCACAAAAGAATAGTTCATAATCCATACAAAAATCTGACTAAAGACTAAATACCTTGTAAAATATCTAGGAATGGTAGCCCTAAGCTTATTTGTTGCATTTTTTTTTAATAAGAAAACAATAATATAGGTAAGTAGGTAAAGCGACAGGATCATGAAAGTAGAAGGAGAACGAAACGAAATTTTACTTTCGATTTAATTAAGTAGGTAGTAGACGTACCAAGTACCTACCTATCTACATGTTTCTGCATATTACATTTATAATTTTATAGGCTCAGATCAATTAGAAAGGTAGATACTTACTTCTCGTAAAACCAAAATTGATAAAACAATTATGAAAACATCACCAATCCTAATGCACACACTCATATTAATTGTCGGGTAAATTGAATATTTCTTTGTACAACGTTATTCACAGCAATTCACATCTGAAGTCAAGCAAGAAATCATAGTTCTGATAACTGTGATTGAGATGCAAGCGCCATTTCTAATATAAAACTTCCTATTTGTTGTTTCATTTTTAGAATTGATTTTTTTAGTAAATTTTAGATACTTTTTTTTTCTTTAACCTATTCTGTCCCTCTGCTGGGCAAAGGTCTCCCGCAACTCTCTCCAACCGTCCCTCTCCTTTGATAGGTTCCACCACCCACTATCAAAGGAGTCGAGGTCGTCTCTCCAGCGCTTCTTTGGCCGTCCGGGGCGTCGTCGCTCCTCAGGCTGCCAGGTAGTAACAAACAAATAAGTAATAACAAACAATTAAGTATTTAATTGTGTACCTAAGTCTGATAAGATTTTTTTGCATGCTGTGGAACGAATTAAAGAAACACATAGACATTATACTTATCCTTAAATTATAATAAAGATTTGTGATTTCTTTGTTGGATGCCCTAAAATAAATATATAAATAAATTAAGTTACAGGTAGACGTTAAAATAAGGCACGGGAATTGTCCTCATAAAAATCTTTAATTTATTTTTTACTAGTGGAATCTAAAGACGCACACACGCATCAGTGCGGGTTTGAATTCCGCCCTTGCGAGTAACATTACATTTAACCAAGATTTTAAGCATTCCGTTCAGCTGCATGTGTCTAAAACACGTAACAGACAAACAAGCTTACAAACTTTATTTACTTATAAAACTTTGATTCCGAATAATTACATTAGATTTAAATACTAGTTTGGGGTAAAAATATTTTAATAAAGTAATATTTTAATAACTTAGAGATAATTATAAACAGGATACATTCACGTGATACAGAAAGTGCGAGATAACATCATTGAGCACCGAAATCTGAAACAAACAAACAAACTGATTTATCTAATCTAAAAATCACTATCAAACTTGCAAAAAGTGGGCACCAAATACAAATACAAATACATTTATTGCACGAAAAAGAAAGCACACATACAAAAAAATTAACAAAAGCAGACATAAAAATATTCGGCAATTGGGCTGGACTCAGCGCTAATCTACGCACATGGTACGTAGTGCTGGTTTTCAGTCCAGTCCAGTGTTCGAGCTAAGGTGGTCGTCGAACGAACGTGTATGAAGTGAGAAGCAGGTTTACAATAAACATTGAACAAATAACATCAAACAGCAATGTAATGATAGGTAGGTATGATTATACCTACCCATTAAATGAGATATTGTGTAGATAAGAAATAAGACAAAATAATATATATACCAGATAACTGATCATCATCATCATCTCCCTGCTCTTTTCCCACATTATGTGATAACTGATATACTACTTTTTACAAAGGTTTTTTTGAAAAATTTCATATGTCAACAAACCGTCCAGCCATTTGGGCTGTAATCCGTGCTGAAATCGACATACAAACAGTGCCACAAACTTATCTGGACCGGTGGCCAAAAGTCGGGTAAAACCTCACCTATCTCTTCAGTCCTTGTGTAGGAACTTGTTGAAGGCTCCGTACGAGCCCTCCAGGTCGAAGATCAGCTGCCTCACTTGTCCCTCCAAAAGCTCATCCGATGCACTCATCTCGGAGAGGGTATCTAACCATTCTTGTACCTGTAATGATTATTTTAACATTACAAACTTCTCTTAATAATGTGAATGGAGCTTTACAAGCATTTTATAGACAGTTCCAATGCTTTGGAATATAAATAATAAATAAGTTATTAAAAAGTTCTACATTCCTAAAATGTATACCTATTAAGTTCTTTAATTAGCTGATTGTTGTCCCGTAACAAATAAAAAAAAAACTTAGTGGCAGAATTCACAGGAGAAATTCAACAACCAGAACCAGCCAAAATGTAAGTTAGGATGATTTTAAAGATTGAAGACAGGGAAAAGTCGTGAAAGAAATGGAGGGGAATATTCTAACTGTATCTAACTACAACATCTCCCCTGTGTTACCTTAAGCTTCCCTTCAAAGTCATCGGGCAGCATCTCCAACCGGTCCATGGTATCACGAAGGTCGCGCAACTCAGGTTGGATCATGTCCATAGCACGGAACTCCAGGCGAAGCTTATCCATCAATGTTATGAACAGCTGGAATATACCATCTTATTGATAATGATTACAGGCTCGCTTGGCTCGTAAGTTATCGGCGAGAGAAGTAAGCCATGAATTTTTGTAGTATTTTTTTCGATGATTGAGGATTTCGTGAATCTATTTGTAACATTTTCCTTGTTGTGTGTCAAATAAAATCTATTCTATTTTATTGTAAGTTGCTTAGTTGCCCAGCAGTGGGACAGTAAAGGTTAAAAACAAAAACAACAACAGCTTAGTTGCAAAGTTTGAAACCTTTACTTATAGGTAGCAAATCTTAAATTGATGTGTGGTGGATTCCTCAATCTTAATATCTAATACTAGCTGTCCGTCAAATCAAAATCAAATCAAATCATTCATTGCGTCGCGGTGTTACCCGCGATCCCTCGGGAAAACTTCACTTCCCCGGGATAAAATATAGCCTATGTTCATCGGGGATTGTGTGGGATTCTATTGGTGAAAGAATTTTTCAAATCGGTCCAGTAGTTTCCGAGCCTATTCATTTCAAACAAACAAACATACAAACAAATCTTTCCTCTTTATAATATTAGTATAGAAGTATAGACTAGAGTAAAAGTTTCTGCAAAATGTGCGCATGAGCCAAATAGCTTCTTAGACCTCATCAAAGCAACTGGTAAACAAAAAATGTCTGAGAGAATGTCAACCGCGCCTCGGGGATACAGTCTGATAATATACTTACAGATACAATCTCTGCAATGTATTTGTTGGTGTTTCCCTTATCATCCTTGATCAGGTTAGGTTTGTTCTCTCTTATTCTCTCCAAAGCAGCCGGGCAGTCCAACTGCAATTAATTAATAGTTAAAATAAAAAATGCAGGCCTTTAAACTATACTAGATGATCACATACCTTTTTGATGTCGTCCGACCATCCGAGATGGTCGGACGACATCAAAGGAGCAGATCGGAGTGGAAGCGGTTGGAGGAGGCCTATGTGTCCACAGGACACGCTGAGTAGGACTGGTGTGCATAATATAATTAAGAAAAATGTTAACTCAGTGTAATAAGGGCTTGGAATTTGAATTTGAGATGATCACATAGGAGGCAACCTCTGCCTAAACTCAACAGGATAATACAGTGCCTGGAACATTGTTTGATGGATGTAGGTATGTGATAAAACTCACTTAATCAAATACAAATCATAAATAAATAATACACATTTTAAACTTTCGCGACTTGAAGACATTTTAAATTTTATAACGGGACTTAATTGCGTAGGTATAACATTTGTTTATTTACCTCGACGTTATAAATAAATAATGCTGGACACACAGCATCATCTAGCCCCAAACTAAGCAAAGCTTGTAGTATGGGAACCAGATAAGAGAGGAGACTCTATGCATGTATGTATTCTTCACAGTATGATAGTGATCCCAGCGGTACTACTGAATAAATGCTTTTTGACTGACTTTGATTTTAACACAATGGGCTATTCATAATATAAAAATAAAACTTACCCGATACTTAGCCACAAATGCCTCTATATTAGGAAACTCATCAGCATGCACTTGTTTGAACGCCACCTTGTATTGCACAAGGAGTCGACTGCATGCAGCAGTGTACTCCTGCGCTCGGACGCAATCTCTCATGTACGCCTTCTCCAAATGCTGCAGTGTGCTCACTACTGCATAGAGCTCTGCCATGTTGACATGCCTGAATAGTTTTAAACATTAATATGTTGTTATATTTTTACTATGACTCATACAATGTCAACAACACTCAACTATTGTATTGATACTAAACTTGATTATGTTATTGAAAGACTACTAGAGTAAGTAAGTAGGTATTTGAGTTTAAGATTTTGGGGTGCATCAAAGCAAATTTTAGTAACTATTCTCAGGATAATGATAGTGATTATTATAATGAGCAAGAAGAATAGTATTCATTAAGTTTGGGACAATGATAAATTATTATTGTTCAACAAAGAAAATTAGGTTCAAGTTCACTATATGAAAAAAACTTACTTTTCTCGTTCTCTGGCATTCTTGTAAAGCTTTACTTCTTCATATAGCTCTGGTCTTGTGTCTGAAATAGCGTTGAGAGAAAATATATTTTCTATGAACTTTATTTTGTTCCAGAGAAAATCAATGGATCTATTTACTTACCTTGCATTGTTAGGGCTGAACACGTAAGCTATTATTCTAAATTTGTTTTAATGCTATTTGACTATGTTGAGCAGAAGATTATAGCGTAAAAACGTAACAAATTATCCTAGAAATGAAATTAATATAAACTCAAAACAATGAGCAAGTGAAGTGAGTAATCGTTTCCAAATTGCTTGGAATTTATTGGGATTTTGAAGTTGGAACTTTAGAAGAATTGTCAAAATCACAGTCAAAATCAAGAGCTGTCTTGATTTTGACTGTGATTTTGACAATTTTAAACAATTGACACAAATGAATGAAAGAGTGAATGACTAAATTCTAAGCTCTGTTCGGATACACTTTTCTGTAGTGGTTTTTCAATGTACTGGGCTAAAAGTGTGCTAAAAAATCCGGTTCCATTCCAAGCCTAAAAATTGTTTTTTGTGCGCATGACGTAATGTTCCAATATGGCGGATGACGCGCGCTCCCTGCCGCCCGCGACCGTAGTTCCTTCGCCAACTGCCACTCGTCTCGAATGATTTCACATTGCGATGAATGAAAATTGTAGTGGTTGAGTTATTTACGAATTATTCACAAAAAATAAAAGAAACTCGCACTCCGGACGCGAACTGAGGTGTAGTGAAACCGTGCGCTCAAAACTACAAAGGTGGATTCGTGGTTTTGTGTACCAGTTCTCCCTTTTGTGATCGTACAGTGTTTACGTGCCGAAAGCGGTGCATTGTTGAAAATACAGGTCACCGAGCCGCGCTGACTAGTAATTTAATGGGATCTTGCTAATCAACAGGTAAGCTAATATTTAAAAACTTGTTTGAAACTAATTTGAAACTTTTGAACTTTGTAAATATTTTTTTCAAAAATTCTAGCTAAAATGCAGCTAACAGTGCGGTTCACCGTGTAAACTTTTAAAGTAGAAGTAAAAAGTTGTTTGTTCTTATTGGAATGCGTGTTCCGTTGGCTGGTTGGGTTAGGGCGCGGCGCCGGTTGCCCCACTTTAGGTCCTCACATACCGGCACACAATTTTACAACATGTTTTTACTGTGTACATGAAGAATATTCAAGTGCTAACTATTCAAGTCATTTTAGTAATCTCCTAGATATAATTTCTCCGAAATTTATTTTAAATGTTTATTCTAAGATGATCCTTCGTAAGGAAAAAGTTTTGGATAAAATCACTGTATTTTAAAAATGACTGTCTGATTGTGTGCTAAATTAAATTACTGTGTTTGAAAACTTGCTAAGTTTCACTATAAAAAGGAATGGTCTATGTTCTGTATGCTTAACATACTAGGTACTTAGTATGCTCAACAGATCTAGGCATAGATGCTGTTTCGAACACAAAATATTCTACTGTGCTTCGAAACAACTAGCTTCACAAATGCCTATATTTATTGAGCATACTATAAATGAGTAATTTCTTTCACACTTCACTCAAGAACTTGTCAATCTCATGGTTAAACACTTCACTTAAAACACTCATGGCTGGTTTTGATAACTGTTATTCCTAACGGGATAATAAAAATAAAAAAATAAAAAAATAAAAATTCTTTATTTCAGACATTTTGTCCATATTGTTAAGTATTACAACACAAGTTTCACACACACCACAGCTTAGACCAATGAGAATGAAAAGACCAAACCTATGCTACTACACATGAAATATACCTACTTAAATTCAGATAATTTTGATAGTTTGATTAGATGTGCACTCAGTGATAGGTATATGTTGCCATCACTGAGTGAGTGATGTTGGCTTCACACACAGCAGCTATAATGTAAAGATGTACATTATAGCATGATACATCTCATTACATCTTTCCATAGAAATCGTCACAAGACCACACACAACAGCTATAATGTATGATGGAATGTAATGTACATTAAAATATGTTATAGCTGCTGTTTGTGAAGCGCTTAATATCTAAAACCACAGTAAGTTTTAATATCAACCAAGTAAGCTTAGTAATATTCAAAGTACACTAAGCTGTTTGTCTGCGCAGTGACATATTTTTCATACAAAATTGTGTTCGGTGCAGACAAAGGGCTAACTTCACGAATGCCTAGTTATGTTGAATGAAGTTTAAGATGGTTTATCTTTACTAATAGAGTGTGCTGGCCGCTTACACATCTGATGCAGCCGTCATGCTCTACCGACAGACCCTCAGGCTCTTGGAGGAATAATTTTGCAATCGAGAGACCTATGGGATCGGCATGCTCGAAAATCAATCAAGGTTCCTAAATTAAAAAAAAAATTATAAAGAGGGAAAGATTTGTTTGTATTGAATAGGCTCCAAAAATACTGGACTGATTTGAAAAATTCTTTCACAATTATAATCCTACATTACCCCTGATGAACATAGGCTATGTTTTATCCCGGGAAAGTGATGTTTTCCCGAAGGAACACGGGTAACACCGCGACAGACAGCTAGTGGATATTGATAAAGAAAGCTATGATTTAAATAAAACAATGCATTTATTGAGTAGTTTCAAATAAAATTGTGTTAACTTTTAGGGTAATTCTATTTCTTTCCCGACAAATAGGTACTTTGAAGAACTAGGGCAGCAACCATTCATCTAGTGAAAAGATAATTCAACAAAGAGAGGCTATCAATACTCAGATATAAGGAAAAAAAACACAATTTTATTATAACTCATGTAAAGGGAAAATCATCTTTTTAATCTGCAATTACCTAACAAACAAAACACACAAGCACTCATAATTTTACACATATTCATAATCATAGAAAAAATGTTCTAATGATAAACCTTGTCAATGAGACCTTGCTTCTTTCGGTCAATCACCTCGCATAGATAGTGATGCTCTGAGTTGCACAACTAGTTCTTATACTACTAACTTAAATTTACAAAGTCAAAGTCAATTTCATACGTATGAATGGGATCTTGCTGAATTGTGTTAGGAGTTACCAAATCCGAAAAACAGATTATTATAAGATATCTGATTGTTTGGATGACAAAAAAGCTTGGGACTTGCCATGGATCACCTAAAAGAATGCTAGGCCCCAAACCGTGTTTGTTGCCCTGATTCTTCACGGTACGCGAAAGAACAGTAAAATTAGTTTTAAGACTATTCTAAGTGATCCCTGCGGTCCTACTGAATAAATGCTTTTTGACTTTGAACCTCTCGAACCTCTCAGTTGGGCATTCGCCGTCAGTTATCTAAAGAGTTCTAAAAATATCCATTGCACATAAACAAACTGCCTCTAAATACGCACAAAAAGAGCCTCGAGACGCTCTTTCCACAACACATTTTCGAAAGAATGAAAGAAACGACATGACAAGAAGAAGAAGATAGATTAATATTCTTTTCTGTTTTTGCATTTAGACTTAGACATACTTCAGCAATACTTATCCGCGACGAAATCGGTCAGCTATTCAACCAATCATACATACATACGTATACATAAAGTCACGCCTCTTTCCCAAAGGGGTAGGCAGAGACCACGGATCTCCAGTCGCTACGATCCTGACACACAACTTTCGCCTCATTCACTCTCATTACATTCTTCATACATGCTCGTCGGTTTAGGGTACTTTTGACCTGACCCTTCTCCAAAATGTCATCAATTTGATCCAAGAAGGTTCGCCTAGACCTTCCCCTTCCAGCTGTCCCATGCACACTCGCCTCATACACTTGCTTTGTCAAACGACTGTCATCCATCCTCTCTACATGCCAAAACCATCTTAACATACCTTTCTCGATCCTCAACACTACATCTTCTTTCACTCCAAACTGACGTTTTCTGCACGCAACCAATCGCAGTGCAGAAAACGTCAGTTTTGGATTAATGCGTTCCGTTGAAGTATATGAATCGGTATGCAGGAGGCAACTTCTGCCTACACTCAATGGGACGCGGAAAGCTTGCCTTGAACCTAAACCTAAGCTTAATCGGCCTTATCCACAGAAGAGATAACATTCACTGCATCAAGGTTTGTATCACAAATACAATCCTCAAAACAAATTGTTGCTCTAAACCTCGACCTTTTATCATTGAGCTGAACTGGTGACATCACCTATTTTATCTATGTGCCGTGAGCACGCTCAGCTTGGTGATGTCATTGTTCGGCTCACCATTGGGCTTGAGTGATTTAATTTGAATTTTTTGTAAGCGATGTCTTGCTGGTTTCAAACCGCTCACTTGAATTTTTCTATAGCGTATAGCGCTTGTATCATTTCGAGAAGTAGTGGCAGTAAATTGGCGTTTATCACTCAATTTATGTATTCTAAACTCTTCTTGTCGTGTTACTACTTCTTTCGGACGAGTGTGGAGTAAGAGTTTTATGTGTGCTTTGAATATGCTCTTTTCTAAATTCTGCTAAACACCATCCGTGTTGGTGGAGTACGATAATGCCTCGGCTCGATTCAATCGTGCTTTCAGACCGTGATCATTACGTTTTGTCTATCCGTAAAAAAATACGAAGCTCTAACCGGTAAAGGAAAATGTCGTGAGGAAACGAGTTATTCTAATAGGCGATGGGTTTGCAATTGCAACATGTGGAATGCCAACTACTTGCAATAAGCATGTGCCAGATTTATTTACGTGCCTCTAACGACTCTCGTAAAATTATGTTAATGCCTGAAGATCTGAGCGATTGTCTCTTTCCACCTCCATCCTGGTAAAAGAACCTTGGTTAAAGATTTTAAAATGCACCCATGTAGAACTTGATCCCGCGACGCGTGGTAACGCTCTTTTATCTGAATGAATATCCAGTCGAGGCAATGATACCTAGTCATTTTGTGGGTAATACAGCTTTTCGCTGTATAAACCTGTTTAGTTTAATAGTAATAAGAGTACATCTAATTTTAGAAATAACGAGAAAAATTGCGAAACTTCCTGCCCATCGCATTGTTATTGCGTTTATTTCTGAATATTCGAATCGAGAGCTGGGTGGTCTGTTTGCTTTGTTAATGGCGTAAGAAATGTTTTAATGGTTCGTGATGAGTCTGGATATCTCGTGTCACATTTTTTCGTTGTAAATGTAGAAATATTGTGCTCTAGAGTCGTAGAGTGTAAATATTTGAAAAGAGCTTCACATGTTATATTGGTTGCGCATTGATGAAGTCTTTCTATGACAAAACCATCCACAAAGTAGCTAAAAGATAAAAGGAAATGTGTTTCATCATCACCCTTTTCCACTTATGCAGGGTCGGCACAAGATGTTCTCTTCTTCCACTCTTCCCTATCACTGGTCTTCTCCGTATTCACTCCTTATCTGTTTATTTGCAGGATAAAAGTTATTTTGAAACTTAAAATGAACCTTCAAACGGACTTTAACAAACTATCGTTATATTTTTATTTCTTTAACAAATAATGTGTCGTTTCATATTTGACTCGTTTATTAAGAAATCAACCAATTGCCATCTAATGGTGTTCTTAATTAGCACAGCACCAATTCCCGGAACGTACTAGATTCGCAGCAATTAAATAATAAAATCTCGTTGCACTAATTAACTAGTTAGTTGATGACGTCATTTATTTATTGAACTGGTAAACGCAAGAGTACTATTTTTCTGTGGTCTCCGCTCACTTCTACGGGAAAAGAGTATCCCCAGTAGCATTCTCTCAGATCTTTTTTAGTTAAGATCTAAAAATTTATAAAAAAATTCAAATATCCCTTGATCTGGCGAGTGGCGATCCTTTGCTTATAAATTCACTTGAATTCCACACTTTAAACTATTTCTCTATTCGAACATGTGTCTAAAATTTAAATGTTATCGTCATATACTAGTTTCTAGGTCATAAAACAATCGCTCTAGCACTAGATTACATTGTTATAACGAGATCAAATCTACAAAGTCGAATGAGTCACGCTCGTAGTAAACAGTGCAGCGATGCAGTCATCACTGCTATTAAATATTATGTGACTTGGTCGAGTGTCCAAGGTCCCTAAATTCAAATAGATACAAATATATATTTCACTGGCGCGGTACTACCTATATTGTGAAGTTATTCCAGGTCAACACCTACCTATTCCAATTTTCATCCAAATTCGGTTGATTGGAACGCAAACATACAAACTTTTAGATTTTAGCGCTCAGACCAGTCACTTATCCAACTACTGACGCCGCATAACGCCTCTAATCTTCGTAGATTTGCATACCCAGATTAGGCTAGCCACAGCGCTTAATTGTTTTGTAGGTAAGATGTTTTGTCTCAGGATGTTACGAAACTTGACTATGCAAAGTTTAACTTAAACGAGTTTAGTATTAACAGCTGTTTTGTTATCATGATGACACAGTTATGATTACTACTATGTTATAAAGATAAGGAAGTGTTTCCGAGCGTACATTTTTTATAGAATCTCACAATGGTTCGTTTTTATGCCTTTTGGTATAAAAGATTACTTTTATAAGCAATCGAAGACTTAGGCGATGTCTTTCCACCAGAGTTTTCATCCCAAAGTAGTTAAGTTCAACTACTTTGGCCTGAAAACTCTATAATCTCGGGCTTAATTAAACGGAATAAAACTGAGAATAGAACGAATAAAAGATAGTCTTGTCTTTCACGGTACATCCGAAGATCCATTTCGGAAACGACATTTGAAAATTCCACGGATGTCTATAAAACATGAGAAGTCATCCATTATGTTCAGTTTCCCGTCGTCAACTTCTTTCAGACCCATTAAATTGTGTAACAAGGTTTATGGGGTTCTCCTGAGACCACCATAAATGTTATACAACATCAAATAATATATCGCCGTATTCATATAAAACAATTTTGTCATGAATAGCAATCATGAAACATGTATTTTCTAAGAATGTAAAAAAGGGGTAAAATTTATACGAGCTTTAACACGAGCTCTGAATGGTGAAAGAAAACATCGTGAGGAAACCAGTTAGTATTCTTAAAGGCGACGATGGGCTTGCAACCTGTCTCGTATGGAATACTAACTTCTGCAAGATACGGGCATATTGGGCATGTATCAAATATTTATTTGGTGATGCCTCTGACTCTAATGCCTGGAGATGGTGCTTGGCAGAGCCATCCCAGAGGTGAGAACAGTACTCCATACATGCTCTAACCTGCGCTTTATACAAAGTGATCGTAACAAGTGGAAATCAGTGCTCTCTGGCTACCTAACCTACCCTGAAGTAATGTATATTATAAAATTATTTACCCATCAATAAGTATTCTCATAAGCAGTAATGACTTCGAACATGTCACGTGGAACGTAAATTATTGCAAATTATGGTAATTGGTTATGTACCAAACGGCCCTTAAAAGTTTTTAATTGCCTTAAGCTCGTGTATAATTTCTAATGTAGTTATTTATTACAACTTTTCCGAGTTAAAAAAGTCTGAAAATCTGACTCACCTCGTACATTAAACCGTATCCTGAATCTTTCGTCTCGTTAATCATGCTTTTGGCGCAGAACCAAATGCATTCGCGAATTAAATGAAACAAAAATGAGTTATTAACTTACTTTGTCTAATGATTTATGGTGGCTTAATTAAGAGACAGTCTGTTTTAACTAACTGGATGTAATCTTGATCCGTTAAGCTATCTATAGATTGTTTTATTTATGTCCTTGTGTTCACATTATGACGTGTTCGGCATTTCCTCTATCAGCCGGCACTCAGTCATCAGCCAATACGAAACCTGACATATCCTAATTGTGTAGTATTATTGTGATGACTGAGTTCTAAAACATCTCTAAAATGGAACACGCTACATCTGCCAACCTTATTATACGTTGCAAACCTGCTCGCAGCTCTGCCCAAAAGGAGTAATAAAATAGCTTTTTTGTCGGCCGAAACTGCGTCCAAACTTGTTTCAAGATATGGCCGAACTTTGAAGTACTTTAAACCACTTCTCTGTTCTTAAAACGCGTTTGAACAAAACTTCTTTAAGGTAGAAGATTCGCCATTTAATAAAGGCGAAATAAACCACCTCACCTCTGTTATTGGAATAAATCAAGAATTGAGAACAGCTTCAGCATCATAAGGCTCCTATATTTCCGTTAAATATAACTAGGCTAGGTTTAATAAAAAAATTTTTTTCGTCGTCTACTTATATCGGTATTTCTCAGCTTTATTATTAATCGAATCAACTCATTAAAATCATAAAACTAAGCCGACATTTACCGACAGTCTAACAGATTCCCTGCTTATTAAATTAACCAGACGTTTCCTCCTCAGACTGTCTCCAGACTCCTAATAAGGTCCCTGATTGAATCTAGTTAAGGTTACGCTCTGATTAACTGTTGGTTATCGAGGTAGGGGGCCTGTCCCGCTGATTTGTGCTTTCTCTGGATTATTTCTTTGGATAATAAAAGGGGAAGACGAACATGTTTTCGCAGTAGGTATCGTGGTGAATGGCTATCCGGAATATGTTCCAATCTTCTGACAAACTGAATCTGTGGGTGTATCGAGGATTATAATGATTCAAAAGGCAGTAATCATTGTTCTGCAAGACTTGGAATTGTTTCCTTATACAAACCTCTGTATTTCGACAGTTGACGTGGAAACCGAAGTGGGTAAGAGTAGTAAATAGTAGATGTGCAGACCAAATCTTCAAATAGAATTCAATACAATATTACTCGTACTTGCTATTCAGCCACGACAAAAATAAATCTTCTGCAACAATGAGAACATCTTAAAACAAAGACGGCAGACAGTTCACTTCCCCCGATTCTGTAGCTCGTATAACAATTTGGGCGGCCCACGCAGTGACCTAGCGTACACCTAGTCAGGAGTTCATTTACGCGTGGCGTGGGCGCCAAGCTACGCTGTACAGAGCTGGCTCATTTTCAAGGTGTTTTACAAGGACTAGGTTTCAAGAACACGAAGATGTTATAAGTTAATGGTTCTGGTACCTGGTTACTTTTATTCTACGAATAAAGCTATCTTAATATCCATCCCCTTTTTCAATCAAAACCACAGTCTAAGGTAATCAGGTTAGGCCTTTGTCTGGTCTCCTTCTTTGTTTTGTTGGATAAACACTACTGATTCTCTCTCAATCTATATTCTTGTAGTTAGGGGTAATCCAGCGGCCCTGGCGAGCTGTAACATCGGTCATTGTTGCCAGTTGCGACAAGCATTGTGCTCTGTACGCTTTATCTCTGTAAGGTGGGTACTGCCCGGCGTAACAATGCATAATGTACCTACAATTCGCAGCGAGCATTTTACGTTACGCCCCGCCGCGCCGTGAGCTTTAAATCAGTCTAAAAGCCGCGCGTTGTTCGCTGCGAGCGCCTTTTTACTCCGTACTGATTGCACGAACGCTGTGTAACACGTAACATTACGCCGCGTAACACCGGCCAGTACCTACCTTTATACTACATGTTTACGCACATGCAGAGTTCCAGTTGTTAGGCCCGTTTGGACGCGGTCCAAGGATTTTTTGATGATTTGATTATTTATTTATTGTGAAGTTTAAGAGCTATTATCGTAAAATTATTGTTTTACAACTGGTGTGGGGTTAATAAGCGATTTGTCATGAGAGTTTATGGAGATACACGTCGTTATGGCAATCAGAAGGTTTTCTGGTGATCATAATCTGAAATAGATGCTGGATCAGCTATCTATTATTGTAGCTATTAGCTACAGAGCTAGCACAAGCTAAGGGGTTATTCGATCAAACTTATCATTGTATTTTTCGCTGTCACTTTTTAGTAGTAAGGACAGACCAAATTGAATTCCTGTCTCTGTTAGGAAAAAGAAATGGATAGCACTGGATTTACTTTAGGGAAAACTTATTCTATCGAAGAAGTATGTACTTTAAAATGTTAATTACGAATACGTATAATAAAAGTTCGCACAATGATTAATAACGAAGTCCAGCTTCATGTCTATTTATAAATTTGATAACCACTTATGGATAACGTCATGTTGCGACCCTCAGACTTACATCACTCGCTGACTAATGCCCCTATGTTACTTACCGATAAAATGTAATCTTAAAAGCAAAAACCTAGACTTAGTAATAAATATGACTCTATGTTTATCTAGAAATCTAGAATAATGTATGAGGTGTGTAACTACCTATAGAGAGAGATACATGGTCACACACACCTCAAACGTCACTCACAAAAAAATAAGACAGATCTTCGATATTTTGCCATGAATTGCTCAATATGAAGTACAATCAATACAACAAATATCATATCGTAGTACCGATTTTTCTACCTCAATAGTTTTTTCCACGATACTCGTTACACTTCGCACTTGTCATAAATACAATCAAATTAATCAAGATTTTACGAGTAACATATCAAGGCAAACGTTGTATCAAGTAGGAAATACACCATTAGTTCAAATTAAGCTATTACTTAGACTGGCAACACAATGCCAATATTGAGGCCATAAGTGAATCATAATCAGTTGGCTACTACATGCCTTTCCATGTGCGCACGGCTGCGTGTACGCAACGCTAATAAGTAAAGGTTTATATAGTGACTTTTTCATCAATATTCCTACTCTCAACATCTCCAAAAAAGCCGAAGGAATATCTAACGCTTCACAAATCTGAGAGAATATCCGCGCCTTAGGAATACAGGTTGTAGTTGTGATACCGTTTATTCTTCAACCGCGTACATGAATAAGGCATTAAAGCTTGTTAGGATTAGTTAGTGGCTAGGATTGGATTGGCCCATTATGCCATGGGTTTATGATCATAATCATTTCTTAGTAATGCTTTGTAAGTTACCGTTATATCTTCGCAATCTGTTAGCAGGAACATGCGAACTTTTAAGCTTTATTCATATTTTAGTTAGGCTCAAGAAATACTAACTTTCTATAGCAATTGGGCGTGTGTTATGTGTACGTAAATATTTTCGCAGATCAGCATTTTGTGCTGATCTACACACGAGGTAACCAAGTTTATGGGAAACGACAACTGTCGGTTCTGGCATTACTCGAACAACCCATAGGGCTATGCTTGCTAGCCTTAATAAGGCAATTTTTTTGTCCTATGCCACATTCCATTAGTAATTTATAAGCAGGTGCTTCAGAATATGGAAAACAAAAGTGCTAAGTGCACTCAAGCGAACTGGGGCCAAACATATTGACAGCTGAGTTGTTTATGCTACTTGAACCGTGTCAAGGAGACGCATACAAGTAAAGACACGTTTTACAAACGTATACTTGCAGTTTACTTTGAGAGATTTTAACTCGATTTCTATTGCAACTTCGCCTAGAATTTGGCATTATCTAGCGCACGCACTAAAATTGAAAGCGCAGATTTTCAACACTGTTTCGAGTGTCGGAAATAAGTTTTCAATACGACTTAATCTTACATTTCTATCAGGTAGCCATGATTTTGGAGTGACGGACTTGACTCACACTGCTCACACTCTACATTTTACACACAAGCAAAGCATTCGCCCTGCATTGGGATATCAAGGGCTCATAATAAGTGCGAACTCCTAGAAGTTGGTGGAAAGGTGACCAAAAGAATCACAGGAAAGCCTCTTCCATGTCATTACTAAAGCAGTTACACTCCTAGTACGTAGCCTTACAACCGGATGCTGGCGACGTGTCGGCACGCCGAGATTGCAGGTTCGACGAACTAAAGCCATTTTAATTGCATCATCGCTTGTGGTTAGGGCATGCAATACCGGGACTAATTTCAATACCGGTATTGATATCGGTACTGGAGCCCAATACCGGAATACCGGTACTAATACCGGTATTGGTATTTTTTTCAGAAATTCTAGTTTTTTCGTATAAAACAAATATTCTATGTAATTCAAGCTAACTTTAGGAAGATCTATTAGACAAGGACTTAAAACGAAGAAAAACTGCATGAGTAAAATCAAAATAATTTGTATTTATGTGATCATAATTAAAATAAAGTAAATAAATAACAAAAGAGATCAATCAACAAATCTATCAGGATTAGGAACTTTGTATTTTTATAAGGAAATCACATTATTTACATGATGACGGAATCTTCATTAAAATGATTAAATATTCAGATAATGAATCTGCTGAATGAAGTTTTTGAAATTATCAAATATACAAATTAGGACAAATACCAAAGGACTTCAAAATTACTAAAACCGTTACGCTACCGAAAAAGCAAACAAATGCGAAGAATATAGAACGCTTTGCTTGATTTCTCAAGCTTCAAAAATGTTATTTAAAATTATACAAAACAGAATGAGAACAAAAATAGAAGAAAATTTAAGTAAAGACCAATACGGGTTTAGAAGAAATAAGGGAACCAGAAAAGCAATTTTGGCCTTAAGACTTATAATAGATAGACGAATGGACCTAAGTTTTAATACTCACATAGCTTTCATCGACTTAGAAATGGCATTCGATAAAGTAGATTGGAATAAAATGATGACAGCCTTAAAAAACATCGGAATCGATAACAGAAATAGAAAAATAAATTATGAGCTGTATAAAAATCAAGAAACCATAATAGAAGTTGGTAACGAAAGAGTTAAAGCTAAGATCAGACAAGGAGTAAGACAGGGGTGCTCACTTTCACCATTGATATATAACATCTTCATAGAAGCAGCTATAAGGAAAATATCGGAAACTTCAAATATCGGTGTTAAGTTCAACGGAGACACGATAATAAGATTCGCAGATGATATAGCGGCAATTGCAGAAACACAAAAGGACCTACGAGATTTGATTACCATTATGGATACAATTTTCAAGGAATTTTCATTAAAAATAAATAAGAACTAAGACTAAATAAGACTAAAATACTAATAACTTCTAAAATGCAAATACCTTCAGTACAACCAAGAAAATATAACACTTCAAAATGTAGACAGTTTTAAATATCTTGGGAGCATTATCACCAGTGACTCCAGATGTACGCCCGATATAAAAGCTAGAATAGCTATGGCAAAACAGGCATTCTATAACAAAAGAAATATATTTACTTCGAAAATAGCAAAACGAGTTAAGAAAAATTTCATTAAAACATGTGTGGAGCATAGCTCTCTATGGATGCGAAACTTGGACTCTGACACAGCGGGATAGAGAGAAGTTGGAGGCTTTTGAAATGTGGTGCTGGAGAAGGATGGAGAGGATTAGCTGGACAGAGAAGGTTACCAACGAAGAAGTGCTCCGAAGAATTGAGGAGAAAAGGGTTTTGATGAACACCATTCAAAATCGAAGAGGAAAAATGATTGGACATCTTATACGACATGATAGCTTTATTAAGAACATCATAGAAGGAAAAGTGGAAGGAAGACGAGGAAGAGGCAGGCCTAGAATCAATTTCATGAGTCAGATAAAGGAGAAGATCGCTGTCATGTCGTATAAAGAAGTAAAAGAATCCGCATTGGAGGAAGTTTCATCATTGCACCGACAAGAGTTGAGCTCTTAAGTTTTGATGATGACTAAATTCTATTATTTTAATTTAATTAAATATGCCTACTACGCCCAACATTCGATATTGATTATTCCATGTTGATTTCTTCAATACCGGTATTGTCCGGTATTGGGGTTCTTCAATCCCGGTATTGAAATACCGAAAAAATCTTCCGGGATCCCGGTATTTCGGTATTACGGGATTCCGGTATTCATGCCCTACTTGTGGTGATGCCAATTTTGAGCTGGATGGTGCTACAACTGGTTTAGCTTCCTGTGTGTCTTGTGTGCTTTTCTATTCTTTCTTATCACTGGAGATTTTTCCACTTGAATGAAGCGTTTGGTGCTGATGCAATGCAATTTCTGATCATTTTACCCTTACAGATCTCCTTATTTATGTGGGAAACTAGGTATTTGTTTCTTCTACTTATGAAGCCAATGAGCATTTATTTAGAAAGACCACTGGCACATAGATAAGTCCTGTTCCTTCGCGGCCGATACCGTAAGGAACCAGGGCAATATTACAAGTATAATCCTATCATGCTAATGAATCAAGCCATGAGCAATTTTCGAAACGAACATATAACAACTTAGCACTTGAACGCCAAGTAGTTATTGCTTCAGTACCTAATAGGTAAAATAGTTCCCAAGATTTCACTTTTATCACCTAAATGCTCTTTTCCGCAGAAACTGCAAATTGTATAACCGACGACCGCAGCATGAGGTCATGTATTTAACGAGCTCAAGTCAAACTTTACGATCATTATGTCCAACCGTGGTTATGTCCTTATTTCTAGTTTACGCAGTACTTGTGACTTTGAGTAATTATATGCCTACAGTTTTCGTATCGATTCTTTTACCGATAATTTTGCTTTGCTTTCTTACATTAAATTAATTTGCTAAAATGCATCTATCTATACCCAGCAGTGGGTGATAGCGGACTGAGATGATGATTGGTCGTTGGTCTAGTGCGATGTACTCTCGACTCTCCGTGTGTCTCTTTGTTTCACTATAGTCGTTGTGTCGTGTCGCATTTCGCACCTCTGTCTGTACTGAGTCTTTATTCATTCAATAAGTGTGTAACTTTTACTTGTTGACCCTGTATTTGATACCCGAAATGCCACTAATACCCCATTCCACCTCAATAATCAGCCATTACACCCAAATCTGCAATAAAATGAAATCCGCTGGTTACTAAAGGTTAATTATCCGATATCGAAGTAGATAAAAACCAATTGCTTTAATTTTACAATTTGTATGAATAGGAATTCCTTAGGAGTGTCCAATGCTATCTAGGTACCTAGCATTCGAGCATTTCTGTAGTAATTGCTTGGGACAGTCTGACAGTCTGCCTCATAAATAGAGACTCATTAGAGTAGGCGTAATGTATTGATAACAGTACTATGTGACAGACTGAGAAAGTCTGAGCAGATCTTAGATTTTGCTGGATGCTCTAAATTCTGACATTCATCAATTTGTGATGTTTTCCTTACTCGCAATTGAATTTTGGCATTTAGTTTTCTTTATCATTTGTGCATATAGAATCAAAATGTCTCAAGTTTACAAACGCTTAGCCCATTTACCAGTTAAGCTTATAACGGCTTTATCATAGATTGGTCACAGTCACAGTTATCTTAGGCTAGACAGAATTTAGCCATTAGTGTTAGACGCGCTCTTTAAGGTACGCTTCCATGAACGTTAATCACTTTCCTATCTGCTGATGTCATGGTCCTCAGAAATTTATGGAGTCATTGAACTTGATATAAACGCAAATTAAATTGTGGAAAAATGATTATAGTCCTCTTTTTCGGATTCGGCGAAGGCGAAACCTGGCTTGAAATAAAATTACTTATTTTCGGTTATGAGCCCGAATGTGGCTCGCAAAGCCGAATTCGGTCCTTAGTCACCTGTTGCAGGGCGCACAGTGCAACTGACCACTTGCGTTATAGGTGTAGGTGTAGGAAGGCTTCGGGCGGGTCTTCTTCATCGTACAAAATAGGGGGACTCTATTGTCTTAAGCTTTCGATGTATCTGTAAAACTTTTGAATTAAACCGATGTAACAAAGAAATGAGATCATGTTGCTCTTTCAAAGTATAGAAGAAGGAAATACAACTGAGTTCAGAAATATCATTAAGCTCCAAAAGATATTAAATAATTTCTGTAATTGTTTTATAGTGCTGATCCACACTTGGTATTTCATTATGAAATGAAAAGTCTTATCAAAATTTCAACCGAAATATGAGACTTATCGAAGATTTGGACACCGACAAGTAGGATTTCGTGGCCGAGCGGTTAGGCACTCCGGCTTTAGGAGGATCGTCTGATCGATGCGGGTTCGAATCCCGTCGGAATCCAAAATTTTGATAAGACTTTTCATTTCATAAAGATATTAAATAATTCATTCAACAATGCAATTTGTCTGCAAGCAACCGTATTGCGTCAACTTAAACAGCCGCACTGTTTACAATCTCGATGACCTGTTTTCTCTTTATCGGCACTACGCCGTGGCAGCGATTGCCATGATAAAAGAACTTACGGTTTACGACGTAATAAACAACAAATTACCAACAACAGAAACTCATTTATTGCGCGAGCTTTGAACTGTTTGTAAACTAGCTTCGGTTTTAAATTTGAATTTCCTAATTGCGTTTCGACAGTTCGAATTTCATTGAAAAAGTTGTTCGTTTTTATAAAGATCTAGGTTCAATTTCAATAATTTTTTGTTCAATTTCATTTTCTTTTCTATCGTTTCCATGACCATCAAACCATTTTCCCATAAGAAGTGGCCCCTCAACCGTTTTTATCTAACGTTAAAGATTAAAGAAAGACTGACAGAGTACAAAGTAGCAGAATGTAGTAAGTTAGAAACAAAAACGGGTGGTGACATCACTTGATAAAAATACGGTTGGGGGACCGGTTTCGCGTGCGGCCAGCGAGGTGTCCTGCTTAGACGCTGTGAAGGATAACAATGAGAACATCTTTATTTTATCCTAAGATGCAAGCGAAGTACTAAACCTTATTCTATTTTCATAAACTATGCTAGCTAGCTCTAGCTCTTAGTTAATTAGTTTGGTGTCGGTAAATTCTGGTGATGGAATTGAACCGCCTAAACGCTTCATGTCTTGATGTCGTAAGAGAAGAGGTACAGGAATCTATCACACTTTTCTGAAGAGTTAGTTACACTGTTATTGCTGTTTCTATAGATTCTACTCATGACTGTCATATAATTGACCACTTATGCGAACTTACTCTAATGACCGTAACATCGAATACAATGATGATGGTTCTCTCAAACTCCCAAAAACTTTTGACTTATTGGAAGTACCTACTATAAGACTAATTTTTACCTGTTCGCTTATTACACTTTCCAAAGAACTAAAAAACTCGTTTGATACTTTAGCAACGGTTTTTAACTTCTTTAATGTCCGATACGGCGCACGTTTTTGCGCCATCTCTTCAATATCGTGTCTCAAAGTTAAAATTTAGCATCAACGTAATAAATTCATACATAATACAATTCAAAATTCCTCATGTGATATTCTGTCTGACATCTGTTTCCTCTAAAACGACCATAAAAAGCAATCAACTGGTCCTCGTGCCCCTTAATTTGAATGTGATGTCACCGTGTCGGTTACATTACATTATTAACCTGGTTTATTGAATTGTCCGCGATCTCTGCAGCCATATCAAGTTTCTATAGCTTCTTTATTTGGTCGTATTTTCTATTGAATTGAATTTTGCTTATCGAGAGGTGAGAAACTGTTGTTTGACTGACTGACGCAAATGATGGTCCTAGAATTCGCTTATCCTACAACTTGTCGCAATTCTGCTAGTATCGGTAGGAATAAATTTAGCCTTATTTATTTGCTTGTCACTCAAGAACTTATATTAAAGTAAGGATAAAAAAGGACTTTCCACATTAGTCGTAGTTCTTTAAAGTCCTCAACTTTCGAGTTGGTGAGCAGGCAAGCAAACTCGCCAGTTTTCACCCGTTATAAAATTGCATTTTGTGAAAACATCGAGCGGATCGGCTCGTGATTCAATTCATCGTTTATCCCACGGCCTTCGTATATGGCTGCGCTACTTTCATACATGCTTGCATGGTGAATGGATAAGTTATAACTCGTTTTCGCTTCTTTTTCAACGTTTTGTAAAAGGAATCGAGACTCGAGGCATTGATAGAAAATCCTTTGCAATGTCAGCTGGATAACGTTGGACCGGACTTACGGATGTGTTTTTTAAATCTTTTATTTCTCTTAGGGAAAATAGATGTGAATATTGTGGTGACCGACTCTCAGTCTCAGTTATAAAAATTTATACAAAGTAACCAATTTCGGTATAGAAAAATTATAATACTTTTTATGATTGATAATGATGCAATTAAATTCTGTTCGTAACCTAAGCTGGAAACATTCAATAGGCGATCGTGTTTCAGCGCGCAAGTGATTCATTATGACATAACTAATGATCTCTAAGTGCAATCAGAAGTGGGATACATTGACTCGGTAATAAATCGCACGGATTCACGACTCGATATTTCAAGGCTGATATATAGCAGGCATAGACCATTTGAATTGGTTTTACTGGGCAATTGGTTTCAGGAACTTGAGAAAATAAGATTTATGGTTTAGGTATATGATTCATTGTAGATGAATCACGTAAGTAGCTGCTGCCTGCGGCTTCATTCACGTGCTAAGATTATGTTCGCAGTTTAATATTTTTTTAGCGCAGATCTCTCAATTACATTTGTAATACAAAACTAGCCTACGCTAGTTTGATGACTCATCATTTCAGCCATCTAGTGTCCACTGCTGAACATAGGCCTCCCCCATAGATTTCCACAGCGATCGATCTTGTGCAGCCTGCACCCAACGGCTCCCAGCAACCTTTACAAGATCGTCTTTTCATCTCGTGGGGGGCCGTCCTCTGCTGCGATTTCCGGTGCGTGTGCTCCACTCGAGAAGTTTTCTGCCCCAACGGCCGTCAGTTCTGCGAGCTATGTTGATGACTACTTCACGCAAATAAATCAATTTCATTCTATTTTATGAGCGCATTACCTATCCTGGTACGGCAAATGCTTATAGTGATGCCTAATACCCAACTGAAGTCAGACTATGGATAATGAATCAAATGCGTATAAGTATAACTCGTCATTTCAATTCCCCTAAAATGTATTGAAAACAACAATGTTGTTCGCACTTGCTGCACGTCCCCTACTCATATCTCTAGCACCGTGACGGTATGATACAGCACGATTACCATTGACCATTGTTTCATGGAAGGACGGACAAGCGTGTCACACTTTGTTCCATGTATTTTTGAGGTTTCAATACTAACTTGTCATAAATAAATAAATAAATAAATAAATAAATAATGCTGGACTATTCACACAGCATCATCTAGCCCCAAAGTAAGCAGAGCTTGTGTTATGGGTACTAAGATGACTGATATATTACTTATATACTTTTTTGTTTGTAAATACATACATATTATACATAGAAACACCCAGACCCGAGACAAATATTTGTAGATCATACAAACATTGGTCCCGCCGCGGGGATCGAACCCGCAACCTTTTGCGTCGCAGGCGGGCCTTCGCCCACTGCGCTACAGAGGTCGTCATCATTTATTTATAGTTGCGCTCCGGGACCCTCGGTTCCTCGAAAATACTTTACTTTTCCAGACAAAAAGTAGCCTAGTATTAAGCATTCGCCATAACAAATTTCATGTTTCATGTAAAAATACGTTATCGCAGTTAGATATTTGCTTGTCAATATAAATTTATTCTAGCTAAAAAAGAGCTCGTGCGAATGTATGAATTTTAAAGCATTAGGAATGTTTATAGCGTGAGTATTGCAATAAAATTATTTAATAATTTCTCAACATGTTTATTTTTTTCTCTGACCTAATTTGCAACAAAAAATCTAATACCTGTAATTCCATTCAGAATTATAAATTGGTCGCGAAACATGCGGTGTGTTGCATGATGGCAGACGGCATATCGTCACGATAATGCAGATTAATAAGGATAGCTTATTCTAAGCCACAATGTCACTCTGGTGGGAAAATGCTCGTGAGTTCACCGTTTGATTGTAAGGTAAAGTGGTGACTGGCTAGAATTTCGTTTTCAATATAATTTAAAGTATGTTAGTATTGAGAATCTTGGTCTCCCTTGTTTTCTTTTTCCTTCCCTTGGGATCCATTCTGTCACTCTTTTGGTCCATTTCGAATTTTCTAATCTACAGATAGAAAGGGAGACCAAGAAAGAGATGGAGGGATATATTTATCCAACGAGGTGGACCGGAATGGATGAGAAAGGCTAGGGGGAGAGATGAATGGAGAGATTTAGGGGAGGCCTACGCCACAGAGGCGTCTGCTGCGGAGGCGCTAGATTAAAATGCGTAAATTAACAAATAAGTAAAGTGTATACAATAATAGTGGAGAGCAAAATCAGCTAAGTAACTTGTTTAAATTGTTTGTAAAGTATATTAGTAGAATAAAGGCTTTTTTATTTTGTTTTATTTATTTAGTATTGAGAATCAGTCACATGATCACGCAGAGAACAAGTGATAGTCGGATTACACCGAGACAGTGATCTCGGCCGATTGATCGGTGCATGTCATGTAGAGTGTAGATCTAGGCGCAGTCATCACCGAGTGCTCGATCGAGTGCTCAGATTGTAGTCTCACGGGGTCCAGTGACTATGAGGGCTTCGGCAGAATACCAGCGCCTTACCACTTCTCAGTGGGACGGCAGAATGCTGAGTCTACGCCTTTTTGCTGCTGTGACACACAATCACAATTCTTCAACTTTTCATTTTTTATTAGGCTTCTTCTTTTTTATTTTGTTTTTTTTTATTCTTGTGATTGTATTGTGTCCCAAAGTAGTGAATAAATGTCTGTCTATGTCTATGCTCAACGAACGCCAGAGTTGGAGCGTCTCTGAAGTAGAATAGAATGAAGTATTCTTTCCCAATCGAGAATCTCTGAATGTGGTTTTAAATTGTACAGACTTGTAGTCTATTACTCTGTAACGATGCCCTGTCCAGGATCGCATTGTTTGGATAGCTTTCAGTTGTTTTGACATGAAATACGACATGTCCAGATGTCGCTGACTCAGCCATTAATTTCTTTGGAATTTAAAGTAATTTACGTTGCGCTTGAAGAATATAAATCAGAGAAGTTATGTAGATATTATCATTCTTGTCTTTCGAATGACGTATTGGAAGGTATTTCATCCTTTTGATATTCAGCAGAGCGTATAATACTCGCATAATAAGTCTTTTTAGAAGACGGAGTTCAGGCTTGGTAAATGAAAAATTTAGATTCTGAACAAAGTCAAAAAGTATTTATTCAGGGTCCACTGGGATCACTTAGAATAGTCATAAGACCAGGTGATTCTACTTCTGCCTGTTCCTTCGGGACCAATAATGTAAGATCCTGTACGTTTTAATAAAAGCAACGCAAAGTGCTACCAAAATACTTCCAAGAAATAATGCCAGCAATCAGGCCAGATTACATACCAAATTCGGAGTTGATGTAAAGTGATGCTAAAATAGCGCTCAATGCGCATATGAAAATCCAAGGCAAGTTTAATAAAAATAGTATAGGAATTATATTTTTCGCTTCGATGATGATTTCAAGGAACTACTAATATTCTGACACGGGTCGTTTAAAAACCTTCAAATAAGTAGGTAAAAGTAACACGTTGCTGACTAACTCCACTTGGTATTCAGATATTTTCAGGGCTTTTCTGATTAAAGACACTAGTTTACCTTTTTAACGCGTCTCCTGCCCATCACTGTAGTTTTCTCCGCAAGAGAGGGCTTCAGACCTGCATCATGTACGGTATGTGAGTCCTGGGCACTGACAAACAATAGGGTTAGTGTAGGTATAGCATGTCTCCTCATATAGCAATGTTTTAAGATACGACAGAAGAATTACTAAAACTAAACCGATCAAGAAAAAAGTCGTGGGTGTTCCATTGCTTTACAAATGGTTTCTCGAAACCCTGCGTCTGGTTGTCTGACATCATATCCCTAATCCGACGCGTGGCGTATTTATATCAGCCCTGCTATTATGAAAGAATGCCAGTCACATCTGGTGCGGTTTGTTAGAGTCTGATCTTACCATCAGCGATCCAAGAGTTGTTCTAATGTTTCATTCAAGTGGTTTCTTGAAAGGATCGTAAACCACTTCCTGATTTAGAGAATATTTGATTGCCCTCCTTAGAATCCAGGAACCAGTTACTAAAATTGAACAGGGTATTCGTTTTAATCAGGAAACAGCGTTGTCTCCTCAAAGAAAAGATAAAAAGAGTGAGGTGTTTCGACAAAAATGTTATTTTACATGATCTAATATCGGGCAGTAACCCCCTTGGACCTCTTCAAAAAGGATCTGGAATACATAAAAAGATATAGAGAATGTGTACCGCGCCTTAAGGATACAGTCGTGACCCTGTTTTATATGCAGTTCTGTGAATAGCTAAAAGTAGTAGGCTCTATTTCTGCACCTCGCTAATGACTTGAAACTGGCACAGTTGCACTACGACGTGGTATTTCGAGTTTATGCCAGTGTGTGGAATTTTGTTATCGTCCTATGTTGAGTTCGTAATTTAGTGCTCAGTCCTCGCATCATTGACTGGAATGTCATAATTTTGGAGTACGTCATTACGTTTTGCAGTAAACTACACAACATAAACTGCATCCTCTAAATACTGATCACTGACAGACAGGAATACATAAGATTTATATGACCGTAGCTAGGCAGTTAGCGTCGTTATGATTTCACGATGGTTATGTATTTTACTAACGACGAAGAAGTGCAAATTCACAAAAATATATTATTGCGTACCCTACCAATCACTGGGCCGCACTTCATGAGCAATCAAATCGGTTGTCGGTATCTAAAAATGTATTGAAAAAAAAGGCATTTTAAACAAAAGGCATTTTGAAGTTGTCACTCGCACTTTGGAAATGGATGTAATTTATTCGTGGCAAAAATGGGAGTGCTAATTGATATTGACGCTTGAGGGGATTCGCTAAAAAAATGCTTTAAAACTTCGTGATCATGGAAAGTGACCGTATATCATGCATGAGTTATGAGTTTTATGTATTTTTTTGTGGATTATATTAAGTTACTGGACAGAATAGTAGATCTGGGGACACAGTAGTGCAGCCGCCAATCCAAGCAAAAAGAAGCGAGGTAACACCTACCAGTTACCACCCTCTTGAAGGCTTTCATCGTATTTTTGAACCTTACATTATAAGATCTTCGCTCACCTCGATTTTCTCAGACCATCTGGTGCTTTATTAATTCAATTATCATCCGCAATAGATCCATTAATCAATGGAAAATACGAGGCCAATATGGCAACGATAACTTTATTGCGACACTCATCGTCTATTAGTTAGGTCTATAGGTCAACAGGGTTTAAGTTAGTGTATCCACTGTAAATAGAGCGAAATCGGAAAATAGAGAGAGTAGGCAAATAGAAAGAGACAGTAACATCCCGGAGTGATAACTGTTCTGAGATGTAAAGGGCTCGTACTGTATGTATTTCAAAACAAATGATTCATCATATCCATTCATGAAGTATTATTGCTGATAACGTTATCTTATCGTTATCAGCCAGATTCAATGTTTGTAAACGCACAGACTTGTAAAAGTGGATTGTTTTTAGATTACTTGAGATTCGCTGTTTTGTAGTCTTATTTAAGTCGTTTTGTTTGTTGTTTTTTGTTTTGTTTTATCGATATTTTCAGTGACAGTCTATGCTCCATATAAAATTTAAGAGTATATTTATGTTCATTTAAGATAGTTATGCGCTTTGGATTTTTCTGTAAGCTTCTATCTATTTTTAGAAGTAGCTGATTTAATTAATCAGTTTATTATACAAGGTTATCAATTTTTTTAGTAGGTAATAATTCTTATCAATCACGACCTTGTAACTTTAAGGTCAGATGTTATCGTTCGGTAATTGATGACTCATCTTCAATAGGATATTGACCCCAATTAGCGCTTCCCATCGTAAGTAATTGTGTCTTGATTAACGGAATGTTTCCTAGCGATTCTAGAAAGTTCCGTGAGAGTTCTAATGGAATTTGTGTAGGTATTTTAGTCTGGGTGCGTTTTCACGATCCGATCGTACTCCCTGCAACAAGTCCAGTTCAAGTTTAGTATTAAATAAATAAAGCATTCTAAACTAGAAAGATGACCTTATATGATGAACTAGCTAGAATGAACTAGAATGGTGACGATGAGTCACCTTCTAGATTGCCCTCTGTGATCGAACAACTGCACAAGACCTGAATGCAGCCACGCATAATGCCATAGCCGTGTCTGAGTTTTTCGCAGATAAAATTTGATTTTTTGTAGAGCTGTTGACCTGAAAAGAAGAAGAAGACTAGAAAGATTGTATGAAAGAGATTGAGACGTGAAGGATATTTGATTTATCGTATTGAATCAGGCAGTTTCTATATAAAAATAAATGGAAACTTATAAAAACTAGACAATGTCATAGTGAAAATACAATAAGGGTTAGTTTCGAGTACATCTATCCTGAAACCCATTAAAATATCCGGCGTCCGACCGTCTGTACGCTGTAATAAAGACGTATCGTAAAGTAATTATTTTATGTTGCCGAGCACATTCTGCGAACGTGTACTGTTTGGCAGCCGACGTAAACACCGTAGAGTCTACCAACCTTAATAAAGTAGATGTGTTGTACCTACTTAAATAATACGGTTATAGCCAAGATTAGCCATTGCTGTTAGCGTGGTAGTACGAGTATAACATTACTCAATGTTCAGAATTTGAACACATTGAGCTGATGGAGGAGCTGATATTTCAAACTCATCAGCCGAGTAATGCTACTTTGTAATGTGACAGAATCATTTTATTGTAATAATAGGACCTGTGCAGATGTTAATAATTGACGACCTCAGTTGCGTAGTGAGGCTGAGACGCAAGTGATGCGAGTTCGGATTAAAAATAATAATAATAACGCTGGACTTTTCACACAGCATCATCTAGCCCCAAAGTAAGCAGAACTTGTGTTATGTGACTGATATACTACTTATATATACTTTTTGGTAAATACATACATATTATACATAGAAAACACCCAGACCCGAAACAAATATCTGTAGATCTTAAAAAAATGTGTCCCGCGGCGGGGATCGAACCCGCAACCTTCTGCGTCGCAAGCGGACCTTCGCCCACTGCGCTACAGAGGCCGTCCTGTTGATATATGCAGCGAAAAACATACTCAAACTCTTGAAACACAAAGCCTCATTCACTCTAATTTTTCATACAGGCTCTTATAAAAGACATGGTCAACATAATTCAGATCCACATTCCTCAGTGCCACATTAGCTATGAAGGATAAAATCCTTCATTGCTAATGTGGCACTTAATTTTAATAGCCGTATACTAAAAGAATGTAGGTACCCCCCTGAGTGCCCCATAGCGCGGCAGACGTTTACATTTCGCAACCTCAGCGCCGGGAATAGACGGACACTATTCAGATCGTGGCTCATTGTTCAATTGTGTTATGTGCTATTTTAGATTAACGTATTTGAAGGTGTTCCCCAGACTTCCATAGACAATTTAACCCTTCACCCACTGCTGGGTATATCTTGCTTGTTTTTAAGATTGTTCCCGACTCTGTGCTAGGCTAGCCTAATCCACTGCCAGCCCGGTCATGGATGATATACGACCCATCGCGCCACAAATGCAATTAATTATATACTAGCTATTGCGCTACTTCGCCCGCGTGGTACCTTCTTTTTGAAAAGCCAAATGCTATTCAGGGGAGTAATTCCCAACTCGTACCACAAAATCTTGTACCAAATGGTACGAGTTGGGAAATCTAAAACAATGATTATTTTCGTTCCCAACTCGTACCACTTTTACAAAACTGTGATTAGTACAGTCAACAACAAATAATACAACTAATAAGTTAAAAGTAATACTACATAGAATTTTCATAACATTATTTATTCAAGAAAAACTGTAACATATATCAACTAAACACAATATTATTAATATATATTATGCAACGCATACAATTGATAGAAAGGCTTGACGCAAAATTTAAAAGCCCCATCACATAGAACTGAATAGTTTGTATTTGTCAATAAAGTTTTCACACTTTTAGACCTGTCGTATTATATATAGTCACATCTACGCCTATTCCAAGTTTCATCCAAATCGGTTCACTGGTTTAGGCGTGATTGAAACACAAACATACAAACAAACTCACGATCTTTCAGCTTTATCATTACTGGTATGGGATGGGATTATTATATTAGTGGGATCATTTACTAGTCTCTTATCCTGTTCTTGTTTAGTTAGTTCAGCCTTGGCCTCACAACTAAGTTTTTCTGATTTTTCGCTCGGTTCAATCCTCTTATTTCTTGTTAATCCGAATATAACGAACGGATTTCATTTGTAAAATCGAGAAGCTTAGCCCATTTCACAGAAAAAGCTTTCTCTTGCAACGAATTCACGGTTATTCCAATATTAACATGTTTTGGACACGTCAAATATTTCGCCTTTGCATTCTTATTTACCTATTCTTTGGTGTGTTTGCATGGTCGTGACCAATCTGGCCGATTTTGAAGGTCTTGGGGTATTTATTTTAATTTCATACCTGTATCCGTAGGTAATGTGTGAAAAACACGCTTTTTTTACAATTTATAGCATACTAGCTGTCCGTCGCGGTGTTACCCGCGGTCCCTCGGGAAAACTTCACTTTCCCGGGATAAAATATAGCCTATGTTCATCAGGGATAATGTAGGATTCTAATGGTGAAAGAATTTTTCATATCGGTCCAGTAGTTTCGGAGCCTATTCAATTCAAACAAACAAACAAATCTTTCCTCTTTATAATATTGGTGTAGAAGTCCAATGTTTTTGGGGCAGCCTGTAAAAGGGCAGAATAAATAATTGTGTGCATCAAAGTGTAATAAATAAGCAGATGTCCGTACACCTGTAATAAACACAAGCTAGAAATCATCATCATCATTGGCCTGCCCTTATCCCGAAATATTTAGGCTATTTATTTGATCACCTTTCTGTAACAGCTTGTCATAAATTTACCTAATTTGTGTTTTCATTTTTTTACAGGTAAGACCATTTTAACCCATTGGTATTGAACTATGAAGAAGTAGCAGTTACAATAGTCTGAGGTAACCTTACTTTCATTAGAGTAAGAACTTCAAACCAACAAAAAAAATTAAAAACTTCTTTGTGCAAAAAGTACCGCTTTCGGTAGTGATCTCGAATCGCAATTCACAATCGTCTGTTCCGTCCCAATGAATATTTAATTCCAACAGGACAAAGGTACACCACGATGTCACCATTCCATAAACTTCCCTTTTCCATAGGACTTCCCCCTTTCAGCAGGAGATCGCACGCGACAGTAAGTTGCTAAAAACACTTTCGTTGAAAAACCACCCTTACTCCAATAGCTATACGAATGAGAAACTATGTTTCTGAATTACGCTAAGTTGAACCTTATTATTATAGTAGTAGGTGTTTTTATGAATGTTTACCCGCGTGGGCTTTGTTTGCGTGACTATGGGGTTACACTGCGGTATCGTGTTGGGGAATGTTATATTTGTGAGAAATTGGCAGCCATTGGTGGAAAGGACGGGTTTTTTAAAATTAGTTCTCCTATCTTACATTGCTTTTACAGATGTAGGATATATTTTGATTATAAAGAAAACGAACTTCTGAGTGAAACCCGCAACGCTGAGACTAGACTCCTTAAACTAGTTGTTTGTTATGCCTCTGCTCAAAGCAGAAATGTAATTCTATTAATTAAGTGGCAGCCATGCTCAATCTTCATCGAACTAGACTGCCATCGTCGCCGGAAACAAGGTATTGATCGGCAATCAGTTCACATTAGCCCGTCATTGTCGCTTCATTATACTCAGTGGACTTCCTCTCAACATGGCCGTCTAATCGGCCTGTTAGGCTCTCTTGAACGGAATATAACAGAGTTATAAGCGAAGTGAACTTTATTCGAACTAGATTGGATGGAAGTGAAATTCTGATGCAATTGAGTTATAGTTCATCCCACTTCTGATATAGAATCCCTCGTGTTTGTTTACGTTTGACGCGCATTAGTATGATCTTTTATTCAATCTGGTAACAAGGATACACTATATGCTTAATATCCTGCTGGTTTTATATACTTCCTGCACCAAAGCAATCGGCATAATAATTCGGAACACGCACCGTCATAACATCAAAGGACGACCGAAGAATTCACTGTCATACCTTACCATTTCCACTTTCACAGTTAGTCCCTTACTATTTCCCCTATCACGGGTCGTTTGATCGATAAGTAATATCCGTTATGTTGCTAGAATAGGATATTCCTGATGTGAAATATCCAAGCTCATCAAACAAGCAGCTGTAAAAGACTGACAATATTATAAGCTCAGACAGAACGCGGATGAAAAAAAATGTTTGCGAATAGGTACAACTATGTAAAAAACTTTGCTGTTGCTTAATTGATACCTAAGGAAATATTATTTATTGTATGTTTAAGAGGTATGTACTGAGGCCTCATTTCATTGTAGTACTAATAGAGGGGAATAGTTTGATCAATAAGTAACCTGGTAATCCTGTCGCCATGTTAAATTGTCCTGAAACTGCCATAAAACTATATGATCCAGTAACGCCGTAATGAGACTGTCATAAAAACGTATGCCATATGAATCACAAATTGTTAGTATGTTTTGATACCAGAAGCCACAACACAATTCCTGAATCAATGGTTCTTTGTGTGCATCCTTTTAACATTATTTGTGTAGAATTCGTTGAGTATGACTAGGGGGAGCTACTTCACCTTCCCTTTTAGATGACACGTGCGATTGCGTCGGGAGGGTCGGACTGAGGTTTGGGCTCTTTGTTTTGATTCCTGAGGTTATTGTTTTTCACCTCACAGTCTTCAACGTTAAGTAGGATCACCCTCGCTTTATTTTCAAAGAACCCTCGGATGCTGGAAATTAGGGATTTTTTTATTGTTTTACGACCCTACCGCACTTGCTTTACGCTACGCTTCAGTGATTAAGGGTTCACGTTTGCGTCATTGTCAATGACTTGCAATGCTTTTCGATTAATCTGATTCTCATATTCAAGTAAAATGCTGACTTTTTGATAGTACATAGCTTTCTAATCTAGACAAGAGCTCATCGGAAGATCATTAATCACTTTCGCTTGTCCATCATCCACGGATTACGGTAAAATACGCAGATCCATAACAACTATAATTTATTTTAAGCTTGACTGCAGAGGATGTAAGAATCCGCAATACCTTCCCTTGAAATTTAACCGGGTTTAAATGTAGCCGAAAGTCCGTGACCGTAATAAATAGATACGATCTAATGAGCTGGATAATATTACTGGATATTACCGGTAAATAAGGCAGGAAAATCATGGATCCATTCCATTATTTTCCTACTTTATTGACTAAAACAGAAATCGGACCCTGTTTAGAAATAATAAAACTGTCATCGGTTAAATAAAGTAAAGTTCAATGAAAGTTCATTACGGCAAATCCAGTCATCCTCTCTGTATCTGGCACATTTCTGACTTATAATATTCTATAAAACTGACAACAGTCAGAAATCTTCAGCGATAAATGTTATTCGATAAAATTCAATTCATGTGATGTTATGATTTTTACTTTTGTGTAGGTATTCCTGTAAATATTTCTGTGCTATCGCTTTTATATTATCATTATGTTACTCGCTTATACTCAAATCACGCCGTCTTCACCTCTAAGTGTAGAGACACTCAGAAAGAATTGTTGTGTGGTTTCCATGTTTTATGTTAAGGTGTACTCTATGTTGGTGAACTAATAAATAAATAAATTCCCATTCAGCGACTCGTAATGGGGCTATTTGTAGTGGATTGAGAACCCCACTTCACGCGACAGCGGATACCTTATCTTTGTCATGGTTGGCAGTCATGTTCTATTGAATTTTATATTCTTCGTCGCTTACTTCCATTGTTACTTTTTTAATCACTGCCGTCCACAAATAAAGAACCACAAGCATTCTAGAAATCATGGTGTCTGTGAAATCAAAACAGTATTAAAAATTACCAAAAGAACGCTCCATTCTGCATTAATTAAGTTCGACGTATAATGGACTTCTGAATTCGGGTGAATCCTCCCGCTGACCTAATTAACCCTTCCGTTACTGCATTCGACCTATACATCCCGTCAGGTTTCGCGTAAGTTCAAACTCCGGGCTGGATCTGACTGTGTAAATTCTGGAGGGCATTCCGGGAGGCATCGATCGCTGAAAACTAGGTCGCCCGCGCTATTGACCGTGAAGTTCATAGAGGCGAATAAAGCATTATCAATGAATCGGAATCCGATGTTGAATTGTCAATGGACGTCGCATTTTGTTGGCATCTGCGTTTTCCATTCAGGTGAAGCCTCTTGAATTTTAAATGCAGCATTTGTTAAAAAGGATCTCATCGCTTTTAGCTTTCGTATCTTAAACTCTGTGTATGTAATGCATCTTCATCATGTATAGCTCGTGCTCACCCGCTGGGTATAGACCTCCCATTGCTCTTGCTTTTCCTCGATCCTGCTAATATGATATCATCTCTTACAAAATTAAACACACTTGTAGTATTTAAAAAACATGTGGCCTTACTAATCCCAAGTCCTATTTGAACGGCAGCCAACATGCCAGCAGCGTGAGTAATGCTGAAAGCCACCGGGGCGTTAACTCCAAGCCCAGTAACAGGTAGAATGATAAAGTGCCAGTGAACCCATGTAATTGATTCGGGCAATGGGCGCGGTGCCAACTCCACCCCTACTACGAAGTCAACGTAGATCGTTTTCATAGATCTCTAAATCATTTTTGAACCGCTGAGTTTGGAAATGTCGTAAAACGTGAGATGGATCGAATGTGTTTGACGGAGACTTTTACTGTTTTGGAATTGCTTTTCAGCTGATATTTTTCATACTCAATTCAATTAAATTTTTATATTCTTACAGTGTCACCAATAAACACTATGTAAAGTTTTTCTTTAGTTCAACTTAAGAATAAGCAAAATGGCTACCAATAAACCAATTAGAAAGTTCCACCTTGCATAACTTTGACATTTCTTTCATACAAACGCTATTCCGAAGTTCCACCAGCTAGCACCCTTGTTTAAATCTAGTGTAACCACAGAATACATATTAGTAGGTACTGTAAAAATATTTTCATAGGTACCACCAAAGAGTTCGTATATATTTTACTCGTACATACCAAGGAGTTTTTGTTTAAGTACTTCCAGATAAATTTACAGGAGAAAAAAATAACTTTATCTGGAACAAATCTTACATTCCAATAGAAGAGGTAGCATGGCGAGAAGGTTTTATAAAATAAAAATCGTAATTTGATAATAAAAACGAGCGCGGAAACAATTTTTTTCTGACTTATTCTGAATTTACGCAAGGTACAGCTATGCGATGTGTAAATTTGATAGAACTTCGGAATAACTCGTTTTTATTGATGAGACGGTTAATTTTTTTATTATACTTTTGGAATTTTGGCACTTCTTATAGTTTTGCATATCTATGCAGTACTAGTTTTATTTGTAAAACAATGAGTCGAGTGTTGTTCATTTCTTATCCAGTGATACGGTATTTTATACAGCCATACTTTAAACTATCGATATTACTAGAACTATCTTTGTTTGCATTAAGCTTCGCTTGTTTTAAGTGGTATTATCAATATTCATGTCACACGATATGGTTTGTGAATGTTTAACAAAGTTGGACAAAATTTGTAATTCTCAGGCGACGTCACAGTCACACAATATGAAGAGAAATATGTTAATAATTGAGATATTCAAGATTTCATTAGAAGCCTCTCAGGTTGTTAGATTTGATTGATTTAATACAAATGTTATAACATTTCGATTTAATAAAAACGAGTTGAACTTTAACTGATTTTGATTGAACGCCGAATTGATTAAAGTGGTATTATGTTCAGATTTTGATTAAGTTTAATTTGCCCATTTCATGTCTATGTAAGTGCTATTGGGGTTTTCGTTTACTATAATATTATAAAGAGGAAAGATTTGTTTGTTTGAAATGAATAGGCTCCGAAACTACTGGATTGATTTGAAAAATTCTTTCACAATTAGAATCCTGCATTTTCCCTGATGAACATAGGCTATATTTTATCCCGGGAAAGTGAAGTTTACCCTAAGGGAACGCGGGTAACACCGCGACGGACAGCTAGTATAGTATAAAGTTAATTTTGATTAGGCTAGTTATTTATTATCTAGTTAAACTTATCTTACAAGTAAAAGCAGATTTAGAAATCTACTGAATGAATACCATAAATAATTGAACTCAAAAATTACGTCATAAAATAACATCTAAATTGTCATCCCTGGATTAGTCAAGCTCCATATTTTACTCATTATCTTCAATTCTCCTATTTGTCTCACATGTCTCACAGCTTTATTCCCTATGATAGCTACAGCTGATTGTCCAACTATAAAAGTAGCAAGTTCTGGAAGATTTATAGATTCCCCAGAGAGTACGTTATGTGCTAAACAATGAGAACATTACATTGAGAAGACCGCAGACTCATTGTGTGGTAATGTAGTGCTGATCGGCGTATACCGGCTTTTGTTCCAAACCGTTGGTGATGGTGGTTTGAGAGTGAATGTAGAAGATAAGACAAGGAATAACAGAGCAGATGAAAATCACATTTGTTTACTAGTAGTACTTTCAAGTGGAAATCTGTGGTCCCTAAAAGAAAGAGGCATCATTTTAATTATCAGACTTATTTATGGTGTTATTTTTAGTAGTTGAGAATATTCATCTATGCAATGAATATCTGTGTCTCATTCATTCTTCAAGATATGGTGAACTACTACTCAAAACAAAACTAAACTGTTTGATGTGATAAACAAGTATTTTGAAATACAGACGTTTGTATCCTATCTTCTAATACCATTCGAAACATCCCCAAGCTATAAACATTTTAACAGTCGTCTCGTGTCTCCTAAACGGAACAGCCTCGAAAGCCATCCTTCTACGGTACCACAGCTCGTCAAATAGTTGTCTACAACCTTATTGCGACCGGTAGAGCGGCTAGGCAGGTCGTTGAACCGCGTGACGTCAGCTAACTGTGCCAGCCCTGATGGCGCAGTTAGCTAGGAGGTAACTGGAATGAGGACCTTGGATGTAAAAGGAGTTGCTTTTCTCAAGCTTGGTTTATTCGGATTCTGCTTGAGATGAATTTCATTAATGTGTTTGTTTAAATTCAGTTGGTTAGTTTCTTATGCATTTAATGTTCAGTGGGCAGATTTTGATGAAACTTGGATCACATATTGATTGTGGACTGGAATACTATAAGTACTATAAAGACTAAGTAAAATGTTGTTCCCACGCGAGTAAAATTGCGGGCGGATGCAAGTGTAATATAATTTGTCTATTGCAAGGCAATCTTTAGCTAAATCAACTTTTTCGACAATTACTATCTTAAACCACTTACCTGAACCATGTTAGCCATTAAGTTTATCTTCCGATCTGAAGCTTTTAATACCGTAAGTGCAATTTGTTTAAGATGATTTGTGAAGACCGGTTATGTTAGCGGAGTCAAGAAAGGGTATATTGTCATGGTAAGACAGCTATTAGCAGAGAAAGCTGGGACTATTTCAAAAGATTCTTACAAAAGAATAACGTTGTGGTTTTGGGGAAGATTTTTTTCAATAGTGTATTAAATTTTGAATGGCACGAAAACGGCCAAGCTATCAACGACAAGGGTCACGCAGGGATTGCATAAAAGGGGTAAACGAGTCAACTCGAATGTATTAAAGTCATATATTTTGTACGACTCTGGTTCAAAAGAACTAGTGACACCAAAAGAAGAAACAAGCTAAGAAGAAGCTATTCAATTCTTATAGAAAGAGTTTATAAAAACACAATTTTAATATAACTAGGTAACTAATCGATGGTAAAACATACTAGAAAGCTCAAAAATAAACGCTTAATAAATAAAGGGAAAAACTTGTTTAAGCAGCTAGAGTACGGTAGACAGAAATTGACAGAATTGAACGTTTAAAATGCTTGAATTATATAAACGCTATGACGCCGTTAGCACAATGTGGATGTTTTTTCTCACAACCTGCCGAAACTCATGGATATGGCGCAGGTGTTTCTAGAGAATTTTGAGTTCTCCTAACTAATTGGTCTGTTATAATGTGTAGTTGATTTATTGAGTTTTATTGTGTTAAATTGTGTGTTAAAACATCGCTTTGGCTTGCTGTTAAGGTGTTTTAATTGATGATGAATAAATAAATGAAAAAAAAATGAAATAAATGAAAATCTTCGCTGCGAAACCAGAACCGCGGAACCGCTGTAATTTCGCCGTGATTTGTCAGTCAGTATGTAGGAGAAGCGGAAACCTAGCGAAACTGCCTGTTCTAACGTGAAGCGACAACGCGGATAAAATTGTGTGATTAAATCTCATACACACCCACGTTTTTTCAAATCCATCAATCCTTGATTCCTCAACAACGATCTGAAAGCCTGAAATCTTGCATGTTACATGAAACGCATTCTTTTAATTTCAGCACGTTCAAAACAAAAGCTTTTATTCCATGTTATTACGTGGAAAGCCCATAAGGCACGCGACATGTAATGGTTTTCGCATTGTTCCCTATGCAACGTTGTTTATTCTGTGGTATTCGCTGGTCTGCATCACTTCAACAACCTAATCGCATTCACTACCACCGTTAACTTTGGTCGGAACTCTATACATGTGCTCATTGTGCTCGTTCTCTTGTAAATTTAGTTTTATAGCTCTGATTTCATCATTTCCCTGCCCTTATCCCACTTTTATGTGGGGTCGGCACAACAGGCTTTTCTCTTCCACTCCGCTTTATATCAGACATCATCTCACTTACTCCTTTCTTACCCATATCATCCTTCACACAGTCCATCCATCTTTTCTTTGTTCTTCTTCTGCTACATATCACATTCAAACCTAACATTCTTCTCGTTACATGACAATTTATAGCTCTGACTTACAAAATACAATATCCTGTACGATGATTTGTGTGTTCAAATTCTAAATCAATCTTTATTCTAAGATCAGTCTAGTCATTACTTGAAAAGGTCTTCAGGTCCTCCTCCTCACTGCACATTAGGAGTGAAAATATTGCTTATGTATTCTGTGGCACGAGGTATTTAATTAGCTGTATTGTCATGCAAACCGACGTTGGCACGTTTAAAAGTACGAGTATATGTTGGTAACCATATGCCTTTATTGATGGTTATGAGTGCTATTGTCAAACGTAAATGGTGCCTCATAAATATATAAAGACTGGGCTGAATTTAGTATGTACTGAATTTTGAGTCCATTTAAGTATTCGTATCGTAAGTATTAACATTTCAATTCATAATGCTTTCTTCTTAAAACACGGCAAAGACTTACGTTTGAGATCATTATCAGCATCATCATGTATAACCCTTGGGTTAGCCTTAGATTTGTATGTACTCGTAATCCGCCATTTTTTAGAAGGCTCACAAGTTTCCTACAGTTTTCTAGTAATATATCTGTCATGTCTTCTTTATCTACTAGAATCATATAACTCAGTTCTGAGAACAATAGCGTCACGTTTACTCACATATACATTGCTCCACTTATCTACTATTCAGATGTTTTGGACACAGGCCAGAACAGGGAAAGTGAAAGTGCACCTTTGTTGGGCTAGACTAGACTGTTGTGTAATGGTGATTTAACTGAGAATGTAGTTACTTGGTTCATTGGCATTTTATGAAGAAATTCCTGGCGTCACTGTCATACTAGAATATCTGAGAGAATTGTCTCTCTTAACTTTATGATTGGCTTCTTATACAATTCATACATAAATACATAAATAATTTACAACGTACCCCGCACTAGGCCAAGCCTGTATCGCCTGTATCACTAGAGGGACTTTGCTTTCGCGCTGCCTCCCTAAAGCCACGGTACACGATGCCCGTTGGCCAGAAATCTGGATCCAGAAACACATCCTTATGTTTCGCCGGGATCTGGAGTGCGTACGACTTGAAGTTAGTAGTCCTACTGGACTCCAGTTGCCGGAGATCCGGCCCACGCACCTTTCCTTCACGTAGAGTATGATATCATCTTCTGATACGTTCTTGTTTATCCTGGAGATGTATATCATAACTGTTGGCTCCACTGCTTCCAGTGTAGCTGCATCCGACATAACAATCATTCACACCGACAAACTTTCGCATTTATAATAAAAAAAAATTGTGCGGATAACATTTAAAGAGCATTTAGACGTACATAAAAGGGTAACTAACAGAGTGATGGAAATGAATGTGTATGGATATGTGAGTAGAGGTAGACTCAAGAAAAGATGGATGGATTGTGTGAAAGAAGATATGAGTAAGAAAGGAGTGGATATGGAGATGACGAGTGATAGAGGAGAGTGGAGAAAGAGAACATGTTGTGCCGACCCCGCATGAGCGGGATAAGAGCAGGCCAATTTTTTTTTTTTAATTATTGGATGCCATTTGGCGGCCGAGCGAGCGTCGCACTTACTGAGACTTTTAGCCGATGACCGTTTACCTGCACAAAATTGCAGTGCGATACTGAATCGTATCGTTTGTAATTCTTCCGTGTAAATGCTCTTAACTGATGAAAGTGTTTCAATCACCAAGCTTAATCTCCTAAAACTCATAGGAAGTCGCTAAACAAAGGCGATTAATCAAAATAAATAATCAACCATTGTACTTTGATCTCCATTGATATCATCTCATCAAACTTGACATTGAATACAATTAGCTTTACAATTTAGGCAAGTTGTCCACGCAAGGACACGGGCGTGGTCATAGCAGTGTCACTAGGAGCGCCATGTCAGGTCGTTTGCCTAATTAAATTAATATTCTTTCAGTTCTCGAGGGGACTATTTGAATGTTGTCCTAGTTCTGACATGAAGCAAAATATAAGCCCAGTCTAGTGATTTAGACTTCAGCGGAATTCATTCGGTTCGGAATCCGTCAGCTGTTCAACTGAGTGCAACCAATCACAGTGCAGGAATTGATCTAAAACTGACGTTTCTTGCACTGTGATAGGTTGCGGTCAGTTGAACAGCTAACCTATTCTGAATCGAATGCATTCCACTGAAATCTGAATCGCTACCCTGAATGTCGTATGACAAAAACTTTCCCCTGTTACTATACGATGATTATTGACTATAACTTCTCTCTTCTGACGACCTCTGTGGCGCAGTGGGTGAAAGCCCGCTTGGGACGCAGAAGGTTCCGGGTTCGATCCTCGCCGCGAGATAAATGTTTGTATGATCTGCAAATATTTATCTCGGGTCTGAGTGTTTCTATGTATAATATGTATGTATTTACAAACAAAAAAGTATTTAAGTAGTATATCAGTTATCTGGTTCCCATAGTACAGCTTTGTAGTTTGGGGCTAGATGATGCTGTGTGAAATGTCCAGCATTATTTATTTATAACTTTCCTCTGAACCATGGCTGGTCGTTGGGTCTATTGGGTCAAAGTCAAAAAGCATTTATTCAGTAGGAACGCTGGGATAACTTATTATAGTCTTATAGGTGATTCTACTCCTATTCCATGTGGGATGTACTTCCGTCTTCGGAAAAGAAAATACTTATTTTGTAGTTCCTCTGATAGGTTTTTGTTTCTTAAAGTTTCTGTAATACTTTCACATGTTTATGGGTAAAAGGTAAGACCAGAAAACCTTGATTTTCTGGTAAAAATTGTTTACATCTTGTTGTTTCGTAACATGAATGGCGAAGAATTCCGTGACCCAGACCTAGTACGCCTACCTTTCCAACTTCTAAAGGTTGAAGTTGAAGCTCAATGTAACTTGAATACCGGTGGAATATTTTGATAGCAGATGAACTATAAAATGCAATAAATTATACTCACATCACGTATGCTACTCGGGAACTGATAATGACGCCGTTTTCATCCTCCCAACTAGCAAGGTTCCCAAGTTCCCAACCCATTTCAATTTAAATACTCCCATTAGTAAACTTTACACACGAGCAGTTCAGCACGTCTCTGTATTCTCCTAAAACCAACACCATCAAATATTTATAGCGGGTTCAAACCCATTCCTATGCGGCAGGACCGATTAGGGAGTCCACACGTAAGGCTAACCTTGGAGGATAATGACAGTTGAATAGGGCATTGATAGTGATATGTTGGTGACACCGCATCTTCGTTCCGTTTGCCGGTGCCATGTCCATACACCAACTTGAACACAGTTAAATTATTGCGAAGAATAACCTATTCAATACATTCATAAACCTAGCGTCACTAGCTGCAGCAGATGATGCTGTCGAAGAGTATGGTTATCGGTTTCATTAAAAAAAGATCATAAATCTCATATCTTAGTATGTGTGAAGTATTATGAAGTTTTCCAACTGTGCGAATCTACGACATCAAAAAAGGCCTTAAGTTTTGGATGCATGAGGCAATGGACAGGAATAAGAGACGTAAGCAGAGGGAGGGCCATGTGGATGATGACGTTTTCTGCGATCATTTACCTGCGTAAGCTGGTCCCAGTTCAATGGAGAGACTGCGGACCCTTCACAACACCCACAGCGTAGCGTTTGCGTGCAGACACCCTAATCGAAGCAACTTTACTAACAACCTTCGGAAACTCGAATAACAGTTTGGAACTGCAATTTGAGGTGGCGTTTGAGACTTTAGGAACGTTCATTCTTTCGGGTTTGTTCAATAAGTTATGGAACAAGAAGCGATCCCTCAATATCCCTAAAAAGGTTACGTGAATCACAGAATTTTTTTAGACTTGGAACATGTAAAAACTGTAATTCTCTTTAGCTGTCCGATCTATACATGGTTCAATGGATCTATCATGCCACTTGACTTGTCGGTTCAGTGTAAAGTGAGTGAATAATTTAGAGGCAGACGTCTGGGTTCGGATCGATGTGCTTTAGCGTGAGCTCTGCTTATTTTATGGTCAAGTTCGCATAGGTATAAAGTTTATCTGTATTTATTTGCAAGGTTTCGCTGTTTATCTTTCTTTCGGTATTAAGTATTTTAATTTTAGGTACTAGTTGTATTATCAACTGGACGCTTCCGTGCTTCGGAACTTCGGAAGGCACTTCACATTCTCACATTAAGGTGGACTATATTTCCTTCATTTGTTATCAAAGTTGGCGTACCTCATACGAACTTATTTTAGCGTTTAGGTGCTCTGAAATAAACATGTACAAATTTTTCTTCCTGTTGCGTCAATGGGAAATACTAAAAAATCCATTTGCTCTGATTAAATATCTTGTTGATTGTCCACATCAAGGATTATGGTCACCCCATGCAAACAAGGGTGCAAACCCTGGCGTCACACCTCCGCGTTCCGTCGGCGTCTCGCCTGGATTATTACTTATTAGTCTGTCGCCGCAGAATCGATCCGAATATCCGATAGCCTGGGGTTTGTTTACGAGCTAGACCTGTCTGAGAAACGTCTTCGATTCTCAGGCAGCCAAAATGGAACTGGGAGATAAGAATTTCTAATATGGATATATGGATGGATAGATGTGTCCTTCTCTAAAACGGCCGAATGAATGTGAATGTATGTTGATATGTAAATAATTAGAAGGAATGGATGGATATTTTTTGCACCTGGATATTTGTCCACGTTGGAACGGCTGCACGGATTTAGACGTAATTTTATAAATTTTAATTTATTTAGATTAGATCAGATATTTATTGACGTTTTTTTTGCTGTAGAGATTTCATAAAAGAAATAATTAATTCTTAGTTAAATTTTAAGTTAATTATAACGGAAATAAAGTGCTTGTGGAAGCCTCTCAAGTGCGGCGAGAAAACGATATACTTGGTTCCCTTTTGAAAGAAATCGTGTGGCTGAGGAAAATGTTTACCGCGCAGTCAAATGTAGTAGTATTAGTAGTAATGTAGTAGTTGTGTTCAAATAAATTCCCTAAAAGAGATAAAAAGTAACTTCGTATGAGTCAGTGGCCAACTCTGGTGACGGAGTTTTGAGGCCGCCTTAAGGCCTCCGTCACGGTTTAACGACTTAAAATAGCCGGGACCTATAATTTAACGTGCCCTCCGAAGCACAGAAGCGCTCAGATAAAAATTCAATCTCATTATTTTCTTTCTTCATACAAGCTCTTTGCGGTATTTGGCACAGTAAATGGCGTATTACCCTTGATACATTTACCCCCGGTTTCTATATTCAACGGACAGTCGTAGGTAAGAGCTACGACTCGTTTCCACATACAAAAGTTTGACAGATAGAAACCGGGCGTAAGTTAGCTGTCAAAATTTGTATGTGAAAACGAGTCGTAGCTCTTACCTACGAATGTCCGTTGAATATAGAAACCAGGCTTTAAAGGCTCTTGATAAAGTCGTGATCAGATATTCCTGTAATTTAATTTTCATTCCAAAGGATGCTAGGCGCCACCTGTCTGGCTGACTCAGCAGGATCGATAATCAAATGTTATTTTAATAGAGTCATTGTACAGTTAATTAGCATTTTGTCACAGTATGGGCAGTAGGTTAGGTAAGTAGGTTATTATTAATCTTAACAATCTGTAGTAAATAAATTTACTATACATTATTTATTATCATTAAAATATTGGCGCGAGATCGTGTTGGCTGGCACAAGCAAAGGGAGGCCTATGCCCAGCAGTGGGCTAGATCGGGCTGTGGATGATGATGATGAAAATATTTGTTGAATTACATTTTTAGGATTCTGAACCACGGTGCTAAAGAAACCTGCACCTGGCTAGCTTTTTAATTTAACAGCTTTTCCAATATTCTTCGGTGGCGTGGTGGGTGGAAGCTTGGCTGAGATGTGAGTTAGATTCTCGACACAGTTAATGTTTGCATCAAATGCAGATATTTATTACGGGTCTAATGTTGTAGGTACTCGCATTTTCCGATACATACGACATAGGGAAATAATGTAGGATCAGGACTATGCATGTATGCCACTGTTATGTATTTAAATTTACCTTATATAGTGATAATACTTAATTGAAACAGATACAGAAATGTATCTCTGTATTATCCAACTGTGGCGCGGTATGATGTCATGCCGGCATTGTAGACGGTCAGGGTTATGCTGTGCCTATTCTGGCATTCACATGCCCATTGCAGAGGTATTGTGTGGATATCACGATATCTAACTTACTACATAACCAGCATAATCTCAGTCCTCGTTACATTGTGCTTGATACTTGATAGTGTGCCCCTTGTGCCCTAACACCTGCACACAGGAAGAACTCAACGCAGCCACAGATAACGCAGTTGAGGTGGCCACCTTTTACTCAAAATCAATTTAACGGAGTGGGCATCGACACGATAAGAAGAAGACTTGATAGTTTGAGTTTTACGATTCCGTACAAAAGGTTGCTACAAATAGAAATCTGTGGTCTCTGTCTGCCGGGAAAGAGGTGAGGTTTTATGCAAATAAAACAGAACTCAAGACACAGTAGAGAGAATCCTGGGTGTGGCGGACGAGTGCAAGGCTGAGACGCAAGAGGTGCGGATTCTCACGGAGGATGGGACAAATTTTTGCATGTTCTGCAGACATTTGTTCCGAGTTGGTGTGGAACACCACACCAGAGGTAACAACCTCGTAGTCTTTGATAACCTCGAGAGATCTACCGAGTCCTAGTTTTGGGTCAGAACTGTCTGTGATGGTTGGGTGTTGTAATTGGTGTAATTCAAGGTCATTTTAAGATGTCTTAGTTGCCTCTCAGGCACGACTAAATTTGTAAAAGCAAAAATGCCGAAACTGGCTGAATTGAACGTTAACTAGATAAAGCTCCTCGGCGTTATGAATTCGTTTATGTAACATAATTTCAGAGTCTGTGCCCTCATTCCTATGCTGATTCATTCATGGAATAATTTCATACAAACCCGAGACTGAAGCCTTATCAAAACTCGTTCTAAAACAAAATTTCCTCGTGAAAACTCATAAAACCGGAGGTCCTAAAAATGCAACCGAATTTTCAACGTAGTCTTATGTTGCCATCAATATCAAAGTTTATAACACTAGCGGAACGCCCGCGATTTCGTCCACGTGGTACCTATTATACATAATATCACCTCTGGAATCACTCTATCTATTGCTGAAAACTGCATTAAAATCCGTTGAGTAGTTTAAAAGATCTAACCGAACAGCGGTAGCGAATTCATTTGATACTATGTAAAGAAAAGAAGATGAAGATGTAAAGAAATATGTATAGAAAACCTAGCCTGATGATAAAATGGTTACCTTGAATGAATGAATGAATGAACACTTTATTGTACACCAATAAATTAACAAAAACAAAACATTTAAAGCAATTACAAGTTCTTAGTACAATGGACGGCCGTATCGCTGAAAGCGATTTCTTCCAGGCAACCTTTAACCTTGTTTGCGATTTAAGATCTTCTTAACGTGTTGTTGTCAGTACACATTCCTATCAATAAGAATCCATGGAAGTTCAAAATATCATTGGCCTAGAATGTACAAAATTACTCAAACTATAATTGCTTCATGTATGTTAGAGTAATATCTGAACTTGCACATGTAGTTGACTGCACAACTTGTAGTTTCCCAGTTAGTTTCATTAAAAGTTCGCGCATGAAACCTCTATGAAATAGGCGTTTTCGAAATTGAATCCTAGTTACGAGTTGTTGAACTTGTGCTCGCGCGGGAAACGAAGTTTATGTTTAAAGTTAGATATGTTATCAATGAGCAAGTTTATAGGAGTTAGAGACTATTGAATGGAACGAGTACGCTTTCGGTTGTATATGTATACTGTATTATTTAGTTTTGTATAGCCTCTTTATTATTGTCTGACTATATACGTTTTCAACTGTATAGCATATATTTAGTTTTGTATAGAATTATTGTCTGACTCTAAAAGATCTCAAACTGCATAGGCGTCTTCAATATTTTATTTAGTACATGGACATTTATTTATTTACTTATTTATTCATCAAAAACTAAAACACCTTAACAGCAAGCCATAGCGATGTTTTAACACAATTAACACACAATTTAACACCATAAAACTCAGATTATAATGTGATGATGATGATGATGATCATCCTGGCCGATTTCGGCTACGGCGACATCTTTCCTGCTTAGTCTAATGAGTACAATTATAATATACATAACTTAGGATAGACATGCATTTATTTATCTCTTATTTTGTAATTGCAGCAAAAATGTAACAATCCAATATTACGACGTGCCACAAAGAAGTGGTTACGCTGTTATTCTGCCGAAAACCTTATAGGTATCAAGACAGATTGGACATTTTGTAACAAGACGATCAGATTTGAGTCGCCTTCTCCCACCGACCTATCATGCCATATTTTACTTTGTTATAAAACCAAACAAACTGATATTAATAGCCTTATTATTATTTATTCCGGAAATAAACATGTCATTGACAAAAATGCCGGTGATGTCATTAAGTCATCATCCAATCATTATGTACTTAGTGGTCATTTCATGAATCAGATTCATCAATGCTGATTAAAATGTACCAAAAACGGATATAAAAAGACTTCAAACCTAATAACTATGTGCGCTGCGGCCGTCGTCGGCATAAGTTGTTCTCCTGTCACTCTACACGAACCTTTCACGCAAGTAATGCGCCAACATTGCGGGCGTTAAACCTTTTGAATAATTTTCTTCTTGAGTTCCAGCATATCGATATTTTCAGTGACAGTCTATTTCATTTCATTTTCATTTCAAAGATAAGTAAAGCACATGACTTTACTAAACATTTTGAATACCCGGAGATCCCAAGGAATGCCTATCGTAAACCTAGGCTACCCAAAGATAACCCTATAACAAATAAATAGAGCTGAGGCAGAAACACCGATGTTTACGAACTAGGAGAATTTTGTTTGTGATACGTGACGGACGAAGCTCGCTATGTTTACCTAACACATTGGAAACCCGGCCAGTAATAAAACCCTCGATATCAAAACATCATTACTCAATTTCTCAGTAAAATTTTCAATAGTATTGTCATGTCAGAGAGTTTGTATGTCCAATGTCCATTCTCCAGGTATTAATGAAAAAAACACCCAGAATGTAGCAGTTTTTAGGTAATCGTCAATCTTTGGAATGCTTTTATGGAAACACACTTGAATAAACTGAGATTAAATCAATCGTTTAATTTACAGTGCTCTTCCAAATTTGCAAATTTTCTACAAAAACTACATATATTTAATCAAAATTAAAGCAAAATAATCTCTCTTTGTAAAATTCAGTATAAGTTTCGATTACAAGTGACGCCACGAGCAAAAGTCAGGCTCGTCATAAATGAGAACATCTCCCTGGCCAGCAGCCAATGCCTTGCAGCATCAGCATCCTGTCCATTATCCGACGTACTGCAAATTTGATAACGTAGCGTTTCCTTGATTTGTAAATATTGATCTTTACCGACGTATCGGTGTCGAATTGAGAAATCTGTATGATTGGCTCATGAGAGCTTGTTTGAAGATGCATGTTGCATGGTTATTTTCTGATTGTTGCAACATGCAATCTTTACTCTGTCACTGTCTTTATCATCATCAGTTATAATGGACGTTGATTTCCGAAAGTTTTCCGAAAATAAAGCTCTTCCTGTAGGGCCATGATTATTAAGCTTTTATTTTTAGACAGGCCCGGTATTAGAGCGCGTGGATTGATGACCCTAAAATCCACTATTCCATTGTTTAATAGCATGGAAAATGTGTGGGTTGAACACAAGGTTCAGTATGGAACAACTGAAGCACCTTTTCTGAAACTGTATAGAGAATGATGTATTAAGGAATAATTTAAAACCTTGTTGTTTTAAGTTCATTTCCATTAAAAACAGAAAGATTTATTTGCCGAAAAGTATGATAAACATTAACTCAAATCTTTCCGGGTTCTGAGTCATCAAGTTTTGGGTCATCCGAGTGTTGCGTAAGTTACAAAAATAAACGTGATGGTCTCGCCAGGCGTCCTGGCTTCCTCCTCAATTGATCGAATTAGGTACGCGGCCTACGGGCGCGAGGTCAACTCATCATCTTATACCTTCGTTTTCATCTCAGACCTACATCTGTTCGCTAACCCCCATTGATTGAAGATGAACTTTCTTTTTCAACTATCAATTCTCAATATAATGTTGGTAGATTGCTTAGCGTAATAGGAATAAATCTATAGTCTTTAATCATTAGATGAGACTCGAAAGGGACCGGAAAGAATTGCGTTGTAGATAAGGAGCTTACTATCAGACTATCAGTGGGTGTCATTCATTTAGAAAGTCTTTCATTTAGATCTTGTGTGGAAATTACTGGATCTCTAATGCAATAACGAACATACCTAAGTCACATTTGCCGCCCTCCCGTGAGTCCTATAACATTACCTTAGTCTAAAATTATGAGTCACTTAATTATACTGTTTTAGTAGGGCACGGTAGTTGCAAAACTAATTTCAACAGAGCACGTATAGTAAACTTAGCTTCTCATTATGTTCTCACATATTTAGTGACCCTTAGGGTCTATTTGAGCATGTTATAAGACGCATAATGGGGTCCTTAAAAGTGTCTTGAATGACAATAGCCCAACAATAGCCCCATTAAGGGAAGCACGGGGAAACTTTTATTGGGTCAATATTAGGAGTTTTTTGGCCTTCCCAGGTTTTGGTGCACTTTTGGTGTGACAAAAAGCATTAAGTTAGGTCATATAGTCTGCTTGGATGGACAGGATGATCTGATCAAAGTCAAAGTCAAAGTCAAAAATCATTTATTCAGTAGGACCGCTGGGATCACTTTGAAACGTCTTAAAACTAGGTGATTTTACTCCTGATCCTGCTTGTAACATGGTATACGCATCATCACTGTCCAGAATCACAATGAAAATATCCTATTGCAGATATAATGATCGAATCGACACTGAATAGATCTGAGAGAATGTCTACCGCGCCTTGAGGATACAGTCGTGACCCTGTTTTTTTTTTTCGACACTGAACCAACAATGTATGTAACATTGTATGACGAATCTTCAGTACGCTGACACTTCTACAAGTGCTAATCGTAACGAACATTGCTTTGGTCTGTAATAGTTCTTCATGCAAACTCAACAAACCGGTTATCTACATTTCTAGCATGTAATTTTAACGCAATTTAATACCCATTAAGCAGTGGTCCCGACAAGACAGTTACTATTATGCTACATAAAGTCATAAAACATTTAGCGTTGTTGTGTACTTGAAGCATTTATAATGGACGTGTGTGGCTGAGTGCATTTGTGATACTACGAGCTTACAACAATGAGGTATTGTTTGTTATTGTTTACCTAAAATTCTTTCTCGGTGAGGACGTTGACCTTTCAAACTGATTCTGTATAGGCAGGAGAGAAAATTGCTAATGCTCGCGATTGGAGTGAAACAGAATGATAGTTCTATTCCACATTATCATTCTGTCTCGCTCCAACCGCATTAGCAATTTGCAGGTTTTATATAACCTTTTGAGAATTTTTTAAGAAGATAAGCGTGCTCCTTTTTATTTCTTAGCGTTCCTGTCACCAGAGTTGGCCACTGATTCATACTACAGTTTACTTCCATTTGTTTTAACATTACATTAGAACGTGGTGTCTCGCAAAACAATATTTACCTGCTACAAAATAGCGTTGCAAACAATGCACACAGTAACACATGGTTCCCACGTCAAACAACTACACAAGTCTACGTACCCACGTAAGGTCCTCCATTGGTTGAAGTTCTATTGTGTCTGTGTCCGTCTCTATGTCGCAATCGCTGGTTACTGCAAGTAATGAAGATTGATGCCACGTTCATCTCATCTCTATCACAGTTGTAGCTTGTAATGGTTTATCTGTCTTCATCAGCTTTAGTTTACACGTTCGATTCCCTATTCGAGCTTGGTTTGCTTAACTAGAAGATGGATGACTGCAAAAGAAAACTAGGTCAGAAACGGTGTGCTGTGAGATTCACGATATTGGTCGCAAAAGAATAGGAATAAAATTACCTAGCTTTAAATGACGATTGTCTTGGTCCCTGATCTTATTGTATAAAAGTTTTTCACGCACTTTGTTCGTATATATCCTTTAAAGATTTGTTTCTTTTCCAGGTGTTGAAGGTCGCGCGGCATCATGCCGGAGGGCGTGGCCAAGGAGGCCAAGAGCGAGGCCAAGGGCAAGGAGGCGTCACCTAGGCGCCGGCCCAGCGGGAATGTCGCCAAGGTCAAGGTGGAACTCCTCGATGGATCCACCATGGAACTGGATGTAGAAGTAAGTAAACCTAAGCATCACTATGTAATCAATGAAGCTGTTAGTTTTCCTTGATGATTTATTTATTTTGTATGAGACTTTGCTATTCGATGAAGTGTTGTAATGAGTAAAGTGCATCAAAGGTTCGTGAACTTTTACATTTAGTGAGCTTTCAGTAATGCTATAAATGATAGAAATAATGAAGCAATACGAAAGCCAAGGTTCGCCAAGGTCAAATAATAATCAATTGCAAGGTTAAAGCCAAGGTCAGAGCCAACTGATGATACACTGTTTACATTGCGTATTTTCATATTTTTCTAAGCAATTCCATTGTTTACATAACTCGTATTAAACTTGCAGAGGTAGTAGTGGTCTTTGCTTAGTCGTTTTTGATATATGATAGATAGATAAGATAAAAAAAAATATTTGGGAAAACACACACACACACACGAACATAACAAAAAAACACTGACACAGCAAAAAAAAAACAAAATGTATTAGATCTAGGTAGGTACAACTTAGATCTAGGTAGGTACTACTTAGATCTAGGTGGGTGATCTAGGATGAAACGTCGTCAGATTAAAACGACTCTACCAGCTGCATTGTTCCGTGCTCCCGATTGGGATTTAAGCTCATGGCATTATTGACCTTACTTTGTGTGTACCACCCACCCAACACGATCTGGTGCTAGTCTGTCCAAAAACATCCCACAACGATTATACCATCACCTAGCTATCGACCTTACTCCTGTCATATAACCAGGGCAATCTATATCATTACTATTGACGACCTCTGTGGCGCAGTGGGTGAAACCCCGCTTGGGACGCAGAAGGTTGCGGGTTCGATCCCCGCCGCGGGATAAATGTTTGTATGATCTGCAAATATTTATCTCGGGTCTGGGTGTTTCTATGTATAATATGTATGTATTTACAAAACAAAAAGTAAATAAGTAATATATCAGTTATCTGGTTCCTATAGTACAAGCTTTGCTTAGTTTGGGGCTAGATGATGCTGTGTGAAATGTCTAGCATTATTTATTTATTACATTTCTGTTTCCAGCGAAAGATCCGCGGGCACGAGCTCCTGAACACAGTCTGCGATAAACTGAACCTGGTGGAGAAGGACTACTTCGGACTGCTGTATCAGGACCGCGGGGACCCTCGTGTGTGGGTCGACCTCGAGAAACGCGTCTCCAAACTCATCAAGTGTAAGATTACTTTTCTACTGCTCGTGGTTTTGCTCATTTACTAATATCTTAACGAATCTTCATTAGCATAATCTAAAATTGGAATCTCCATAGAACATCCAATGACGAGGCTAATTAAATTAGTAAGGGATGGCTCCGATTCTCAAATCAGGATTTGATTTTGAAATATCTTCAAAGAAATAAACTGGTTTACTCCTTTTGATGATTTCGGTGAAGTGGCGGGCTAGTGATCAGATGAGATGCAAGTGGTGCGACTCCATTCTTGCAGCGGGAAGAACGTTTGCATTTGCAGATATTTGTTCCGGGTCTGGGTGCTGTAGTACCATGCAATCATTTGTTATTTAGGCAGTTAGGAGCCGTCTCCACGAGCGAGAGAATCGCAGCGATATTATCGTCGTACCACGTCACTTGTGGAAACGGCCTCCTCTTTTTGACCTCAGCTTATATTTGAAAATGTTTATCTTCCAGATGAGCCATGGATGCTGCGGTTCGCAGTCAAGTTTTATCCACCGGAGCCGGCTCAGCTCCAAGAAGAACTCACGAGATACCAGCTCGTATTGGCCGTCAGAAGGGATCTGCTGGAAGGTATGTAGTTGATGAAAATGTATTAAAAAGCGTTTTAACAATTACAATTGATTTAGGAGGGCTATCTTTTGAACCCATATTGGACCTGTATCATGGGGATCAGGGTAGGATTGCCATCTCAATCTATAGTGTCTTTGATCATTCTTTTTTAGGATAGAACATCTAAAAGAAAGTTAGACCCCGAACTAAAACTGACGATTAGACCGAGACCTTCATTGTTAGGTTTTCGGTTGGCCTTTACTGTCTAAAGGTGGTCGCACAGTCCAGCCGAGCCGAACGCGCCGACTGTCAATTCAATAGGAAATGCTGCTGACGTCAGAAGCGAGCCGCATTTCCTGACGTCATCAGCATTTTTGGTATAGAAAAATGACTCCGGCGCGTACGGCGCAGATAAGTGTGCGATCAGGTTAAGTGTGTAGTCAGAGGCGTGTTCAGATTTTCAAATACCCACCTTTGATTAAGACTTTTGTTTAGTGTTAAGTTGACTCTCAATGTCTAAGGGGGTCGCCGGTAGTCAGAGGCGTGTCCTCATTTAACAGAAGCACTTGTTTTCATTTCCCTCGTCCAGGTCGTCTCCCCTGCTCAACCGTCACCCACGCACTCCTCGCTAGCTACCTGCTGCAGTCGGAGCTGGGGGACTACGAGGAGAAGGAGGCAGGGACGGGGCTCTGCAAGCAGCTGAAGCTGGTGCCGCCTTCGGCCTGCACGCCCGATCTGGAGGAGAAGGTCACGGAACTGCATAAAACGCACAAGTAAGATCTTGGAGAGTTGGGTTTTTAAAGATTTTTAGGTATGGTGGAGATGCTGATGAGATTGAGACTACTTACATCTTCTACTGACAAAAAGGTTAGGATTCTGTGTGGTAGTTTTTGGTAGGGAGTAGAGGTAGACCAAAGAACAGATGGATGGATTGTGTGAAAGAAGATATGGGTAAGAAGGGAGTGAATACGACAATGACGAGTGATAGGGGAGAGTGGAAGAAGAGAACATGTTGTGCCGACGCCGCATAAGCGGGAGAAGGGCAGGCAAATGATGATGATGATTTTTGGTAGGGACGCGAATTTGCTACTGATTTGATGACTGATGGATGAAAACTTTGACATTGAGTATAAGACTATAAAGGACCCTGACTGACTTGTTCTTAGAGTCTCCTGTCCACTCCAGTGTCCACCGTGCCATGGCAATGGCTTATACATGATTTTTGAAGTGAAAATTTCGTTGAGCATTTTTGAGATGGGATTATGGGATCTATTGAACTCAGACTGACAGTGTTACCGACACCACCGCCAGCGCCATCTAGTTTTGAACTCTGTAACTAAACACGGTACAGAACCTTTATCGCAGCGTTTCCTGCCGCGCGCCCGGTGACCATTCAAAAACTACACACGTAATGGTTCAAGTTTCCACTCCTGGCGGTCCTTCCACATTTTTAAACTAGCTATCTATATAGTTGTGATTCTTTCTAATCAAGTTGTTTGTTACAGAGGACAATCCCCAGCGGAAGCAGAACTCAACTACCTGGAGAATGCGAAGAAGCTCGCCATGTACGGCGTGGACCTGCATCCCGCGCGCGACTCCGAGAACGTGGATATCACGCTCGGAGTCTGCTCTTCTGGTCTGCTCGTGCATAGAGAGAAGTAAGATATCATTTACAGTCAGGCTCGTGGTCGTGCTTGCTTAGTCGTTCTTGATAGATCGTCGAGGTTAAGCAACGTTCGAAACGGTCTGTAAGTGGATGGGTGACCGCCAGTGGCATTTTCATCTGAGCGTTTCCGTGCTTCGGAGGGCACGTTAAATTGTCGGTCCCGGCTATTTAAGTCGTTAAGCCATGACGGAGGCCTTAAGGCGGCCTAAAAACTCCGTCACCAGAGTTGGCCACTGACTCATACGAACTTACTTACTTAGCGTCACCAACCCCCCTTCAGGGTAATAATATACACTAATATTATAAAGAGGAGAGATTTGTTTGTTTGAATTGAATAGGTTCCGAAACTACTGGACCGATTTGAAAAATTCTTACACAATTAGAATCCTACATTATCCCTGATGAACATAGGCTATAGTTTATCCCGGGGAAGTGAAGTCCCGAGGGAACGCGGGTAACACTGCGACGGACAGCTAGTAATAACTTGATAAAAACTCGTTTATTCAAAAACAATTATGTCTTCAAATCACGAAAGTTGAAAAAGTTTTCACACTTTCTTGTTTCCAGACTCCGCATCAACCGTTTCGCGTGGCCCAAGATCCTAAAGATCAGCTACAAGCGACACAACTTCTACGTGAAGCTGCGGCCGGGCGAGTTCGAGCAGTTCGAGTCCACGGTCGGCTTCAAGCTCGCCAACCATCGCGCCGCTAAGAAGCTCTGGAAGACTTGTGTTGAGCACCACACTTTCTTCAGGTAACTTGACGGAGAGATCATGGAGATCAGTTACAAGCACGTACATGTACGTACGACCAACGAATCTAGGCGTTCGTGAAGTTGGTTTGTTCTCATTGGTTCGATTCATGAGTTCGATAGTCGAATTAATGAGATTTTTTCCTAATTTTTGGTTTGTTCTCATTGGTTCGATTCATGAGTTCGATAGTCGAATTAATGAGATTTTTTTTCTCATTTTTGCGACCGTCTTACTTTTAATTAGCTTATCTGATGTACATTTCAAATGTTATTATGTTGGTAAATAAAATATTTATATGACGAGGCACCCTGACCCTTGGAGTTTTTAGAAACAGTGACGTCAGCATTGCTAACGTCACTATCTCCAACACTAGGCTCACTCATTGCAAACAATGAAAAACACGTGTTCCAACAACAATACTTTTATTAGTTTTACCAACCCTATCCTTTAAGCTATGTAACTTAAATAGGTAGGTACTCACCGGGCTTATTAAACACAAACTCAAGGCACAACTTTATTTCACGAAGGCTCGAACAAGAATGTGACTCCACTGTCCAACAGAACAAAGATGGACGGCGTGTCGTTATTACAAATCATAAATCGAGATACTTGAAAACAGTTAGCTTACAATCATTTTAAAATAGACGTAAAATCCTTTTAACATTTGTAACACTATTGCCTGTGATTACTTTTAATTATTTCAATTAAAACAATTATTAGGCAGTCAACTTCCTTCAGAAGTTGTACTAGCAAGACAAGTTGAATTTGGATTTAAAAATTACAAAGCTAAATTACTTTCTTTTAAAAATCATTACATGAATTTAGAAACACTAACATGTGGTTAAAGTTAATTATTTCAGTTAAACATTATTTATGCTGTCAACTTCCTTCAAAAGTTGTAACAGCAATACCAGTTTGAATTTGGATTTAAAAGTTACAAAACTAAATAACTTTCTAAGGATTACAAATCATAACATGAATTTAGAAACACTAACATGTGGTTAAAGTTAATTATTTCAGTTAAACATTATTTATGCTGTCAACTTCCTTCAAAAGTTGTAACAGCAATACCAGTTTGAATTTGGATTTAAAAGTTACAAAACTAAATAACTTTCTAAGGATTACAAATCATAACATGAATTTAGAAACACTAACATGTGGTTAAAGTTAATTATTTCAGTTAAAACATTATTTATGCAGTCAACTTCCTTCGAAAGTTGTAACAGGAATACCAGTTTGAATTTGGATTTAAAAATTACAAAACTAAATTACTTTCTAAGTATTACAAATCATAACATGAATTTAGAAACACTAACATGTGGTTAAAGTTAATTATTTCAGTTAAAACATTATTTATGCAGTCAACTTCCTTCGAAAGTTGTAACAGGAATACCAGTTTGAATTTGGATTTAAAAGTTACAAAACTAAATAACTTTCTAAGGATTACAAATCATAACATGAATTTAGAAACACTAACATGTGGTTAAAGTTAATTATTTCAGTTAAAACATTATTTATGCAGTCAACTTCCTTCGAAAGTTGTAACAGGAATACCAGTTTGAATTTGGATTTAAAAATTACAAAACTAAATTACTTTCTAAGTATTACAAATCATAACATGAATTTAGCAACACATAACATGTGGTTAAAGTTAATTATTTCAGTTAAAACATTATTTATGCAGCCAACTTCCTTCGAAAGTTGTTACAGCAATTTGGATTTGAATTTGGATTTAAAAATTACAAAACTAAATTACTTTTTAAGGATTACAAATCATAACGTGAATTTAGCTACACTTAACATGTGGTTAAAGTTAATCTTAAGATAATCTTTAACCACGTTAATAATTATTTGGTGTTGCCTACCAGAATAAACAATTATTCTTCTGTAGTTTAAAACTTGATTCAAACAATTAGTTTACATGAAAAATAATGGAAGATAAATCAATTAAACAATTGTAAAACATATTAAGTGGTCCTAAACCACTAGACTAATTTTATGATCAACCTGATCATCGTAAATTACTAAAATCAGCGGTTTTGCGCCGACATATATTTTTATTGGTGGTTAGGAATAATGTTTTAATTTATAATATTTAGGCTATCTACCCCGCGGGCGTGGTTAGCCCATAATTCCTGTCTGCCACCGTGGCACTAGGTGCAGTGGCAGGCGATAATATTGTATTACTGTGTGCCCCAATTTTTCATATGTGGGGTTGATAGCCATAAGTGTTACCGTCTGCCACAGCGTGGGGGCAGTCGGTAATAATTCCATTGCCTAGATCCGTTGCGTATTGTAACTGTAACTACTGTGACACATGTATCCGTCAACAAACTGTAGCGCATACGAACTTTTCCAGACTGACGACTCCCGAGCAGCCGACCCGCAGCACGCTGTTCCCGCGCCTCGGGTCCCGTTTCCGCTACAGCGGGCGCACGCAGTACGAGTCGCGCGCCGCCGCGCCGCAGCGCCCCGCGCCGCACTTCGCCCGCACGCTCTCCGCACGGAAACTGTCCAGCCGGAGTATGGACGGTAAGGATATCATAAGTGCTAGATAGACGTGTGTCCAAATAGCAGAAGACCAAGATAAAAGAAGAGATCAAGGAGAGTCCTTTGCACAGTGGGACACGATGAGCTACAACCACATATAAGTTTTTCTGTCGCAAAGTGTGTGTGCTTTGCCAGTACTTTAAAAAAAAAGCATCACGTGGAAACCGGCATGTCCTAGAACCTAAAAACTTCAAAACATGACATGTGTCAAGTGCACAAAAGGTTCGAAGATTCTAGATATAAAGGCTACTTATAATAGTTACCTTAGGTACCTATAATAGTTACCAAAACCAGCGCCTTGATTACGAAAGACATTGCGGGTTACCTAGACACATTTTGTAGCCCCACCCCGGGGCTTCTCCGATCGACTACACATTAAAAATTAGGTTTATTCCCAACGACCCCACTAACCTCCCCACTAGTGGGGTAGTTGGGACTAAAAAGTCCCAGCGACACCACTGCTCATGTCAGTGGGGCCGTTGGGATTTTTTATACCCAACGGCCCCACTAACATGAACAGTGGGGTCGTTGAGAATAATGAGGGTCCAAAAGCCCTGTTTTATTACCAGACATGTAGCCAAAAGATCAATTGTTCGAATTGGGAAGAAAAATCTCGATAAAAAAAAAATTACATTTCCAAAACTTTCCAAATTATGTCAAAGCAGCCCCGGTTCAGGTATGCTGTAATGATATCAATATAAATAACTTTAGGTATTCCTACCATACGCCTTCGATTGACCTCTAGAAGTCTCAGACGTGACAGAAACAGAGACGTAAATATTAATATTAATGCGTCGGAGTGAATGATGCGTTGTCAGAAACATGCGCATTTTATTTCGCGGTAATGTTGCGTCTATCTTTATATGCTGAACACAGTGCTGTGCGAGCCTCGAATTTCAAGTTCGAATCCCTGCCATGCATCAATTCCATATGAAGTTTCTGTTTCCTGTATCTTGCTCCTCCAAAATCCTTGGACTTTCGATAGATTGAAAATTATATAAAATTCAACAATGGTTGGTCGAATGATTGTAGCATAAACACTAGGAAAAACTCGGATAATACCAACCATTTACAATATAATTTGCAGCTAAATAGGCGGCTCAATTAGCACATACCACGGCACATACCAAAAAGATGAGTCATCATTGATTTTCGCAGAGAACTGTGCGCCAATTTATATGGGATTGTTTATTTTACGCGCCTGCTTCATTTCACGGATAACAGGTTCATATTGTTGAATTCTCACAAACATTAAAGAAGTTTTAATATGGAATGGGCTGTTAGATTACTGAGCGGTTGCAATCAGACCATGATTCTGAACATAATGAAACTTCATTATTATATTGACTCATCTAACGTCCTTTTCGTCATGAAATGAAATGAAATCTACTTCATCTTCAATCACCTAAAGCGCTTAACTATCTTAAACTAACATAACTTCAATACACTCTTAAATTTTTACCGAATACCGAAGAGAAAGAATGATTGGACATCATAGACGACAATACAGCTTTACTAATAACATCATAGGAGGAAAAGTGGAAGGAAGACGAGGAAGTGGAACGCCTAGAATCAATTTTATGAGTCAGATAAGTCATGACACTGTCATGTCGTTTATGAAAGAGAGATGTGGCGGAAGTTGCATCATTGCACCGACAAGTCAAAAAAGTCAAAAGTCAAAAAGCATTTTTTTTTTTTTTTTTTTTTTTTTTTTATAATGCTGGACAATTTCACACAGCATCATCTAGCCCCAAACTAAGCATAGCTTGTACTATGGGAACCAGATAACTGATATACTACTTATATACTTTTTGTTCGTAAATACATACATATTATACATAGAAACACCCAGACCCGAGATAAATATTTGCAGATCATACAAACATTTATCCCGCGGCGGGGATCGAACCCGCAACCTTCTGCGTCTCAAGCGGGCTTTCACCCACTGCGCCACAGAGGTCGTCATTTATTCAGTAGGACCGCTGGGATCACTTTGAAACGTCTTAAAACTAGGTGATTTTACTCCTGTTCCTTCGCGACCAATACCAAGAGCCGAGCTCTTTTAATGATGATGACGTTATTTCATTTTGTGTATAAGAACCGTTTGAATCGAAAAGATAGGGCCTCGACTTTCCATCCGAAGGGAAGGATGTTTCGTGTCCAGGCCGCGTATTAATAGATTTTTTGTTTCGGAAAATTTGTGCAATAACGCGAGCGCTAAACGGTGAAGGGAAATATCTGATTTCCTTAGTATTCGTTTTATATACGTTCGGTAGTAGGACGCCCTCCCGGCCAGGTGGAGTGACAATCTGCTCTGGCTGTCACAGGGGACATGACCCTCCCCCCCCCCAAATCGTACACGTCTAATAGTAAAATCTTGTGTGTTTGTGCAATAAAGTCTAATATTAGTGTAGTGACCCCCCCCCCAAATTTCAGGCTGTGACCGCGCCATGCTATGCTTTATTCTTTTATGCCAAATGAGTGTTGAGCCTCTGACTACCCCCTTAATAGACCTTAAACGATAAATCAAAATGCGTAGAGTTCTCTGTTGTGTGGGATGTGATTTTCCAAAACAGTCACTTTACCTCATCCAAGAGAAAGTTTCCCAGTAAAAAGTAAATACTGCCAAAATGAAAGATCAGAGCTATTCATATCCTGATCATTGATGATATCAACAAACACGACCTTGGAGGCGCATGAATATGTTGAACGGTTGACTCATTCTGATTGTCACCTTGCCAGACTGCATTGGATGATGTTATGCGTTAGTCACTAGTCAAATAATGTTCATTCAGATTTTCTGAGAAGTAAATGTAGTAAACAAATTAAGATCAGCTTAATATCCTACGTACTGTTTCGTAAGGACTAGTGAAACGACAGGGATTAAATAAATTCGATCTTATTATTGATACTTTGTCAGCAATTTTTTTTCTGGAAAAAAAAAAAACGTGTCTTCAAAAGTTGAAAGAAAATGTTTTGTTTTTTTTTTAAATTGAGAGATGCAACTCTACACTCTTCTTCTTGTCGTGTCTTCTTACGAACCAGGGTGGCGAAAGGCAAAAATGCGTCTCTTAGAGGCTTCTTCCATGCAGGCTACACTCATTTTGACCATTAGTACTTGGTTTATTTTTTAAACAGACCAGAAAACATTTACAGCCTTAAGGTGCATTTACACGGTGCGATACGATTTAGCATCGCACGCCAATTTTTCCCGTGTGAACGCTCATCGTATGCGATGTGTCTTAGTAAAATCGCATACGATGAGCGTTCACACGGGAAAATTGACGTGCGATGCTAAATCGTATCGCACCGTGTAAATGCACCTTTACCATGAAACGTGACAAGTTATTTCTCGGAATAAACCAAGAATACCCACACATTTTGACAGTTTACACTCAGGAATAACTTTAAACCAGGTTTATTAGAAGACCCTAAAATATATCTTGTTTGTTATCATTATCAGTAATGAAATCGATGAACGTTAAAATAACATTCCAACCCTTTTGAAATAGTCGTGAGATTCAAATAAATTACGCTACTAAAGTAAAACTCGCGCAAAATAAACAATAGTTATTTTTACTGGCAACCTTTCGTTTACACTCACATTGCACTCGCCACAGCTGTATAAATAGTTTCTATGGAAATGGACCGCAGATGACCTAACAGTTATTATGAAAACCACAAGTCTAGCCTAAACACAGCATAAAAGTTTGTATGAGTAGTTTAACTGGAGACGAACGTTAATTTCATATTCGATATTCGGCGGTTTTTTCGAATATTCGGTAAAGTAAGTAAGTTCGTATGAGTCAGTGGCCAACTCTGGTGACGGAGTTTTTAGGCCGCCTTAAGGCCTCCGTCATGGCTTAACGACTTAAATAGCCGGGGCCGACAATTTTACGTGCCCTCCGAAGCACGGAAGCGCTCAGATGAAAATGCCACTGGCGGATGAAAATCCACTTACAGACCGTTTCGAACTTTGCCTAACTTCGACGATCTATCAAGAACGACTAAGCAAGCACGACCACGAGCGCTTCGTGGTCGCAATATTCGGTAGAAACGAAAGAACTTTCTACCGGACCATACGTCTTGTCAAAACACACGTTGACAAAGACACGCTTTGGACTTTCGCGTTTGACTAGTATAACCGGGGGTGGTTTGTATAATATCAAACAAACACGAGTCCACAGGTCACAATAAAAGTTTATTACACGAAATACGAAAAACACAGAAAGATAATACAACAAAAGTTCGGACTTGGGAGAATAGAATGTTACCGCCGTTTCGACTGACCTCAAACTTATTCTATCCCTCCCCGACATCTCTCTTTCCCGCCTACTCATACAATACAACCATAGACGAGAGATGTCGGAGACCACAGACTAATTAATTATTAGCGTTCTCGGTATAAGCAATAACTAACCTAAACAATAATAAGGGGTGCCACTCACACTATCCCTTACACTAGTTATTTTGCAATGTAAAGAAAAGCATTGAAATCCTAAAAAAACAGAAAAACAGGGTCACGACTGTATCCCCAAGGCGCGGTAGACATTCTCTCAGATCTTTTTATATTCCAGATCCTTTGAAGATGTCTAAAGGGGTAGCCAGAGGCATGTCCAAATACATATTTGATACATGCCCACATTCTTGCAGAAGAAAAGCATTGAAATCCTGCTTAATTAAAAATAAATAAATAAGGATTCATAATTAACATACAAAAACGGAATTAAAGATTGTTGACGTCCACATTATAGTCCCGCAACCAAGCCCTTAATTAAATCAAACTATTCGGCCGAACAAGTCGGCAACATTTCATCGTACATAACCGAATATTCGGAAACTCTATTACCCACCTCTAGTTTTTACTACCGTCTAGACACAGTCTACTGCATAGTTAGTGCGGTAGTGTGAAGTAGGCGATATTAATACACTATTTACTCATAGACTATACACAGTACTGGTTTGCTAATTTCGCTCAGTTGATAGGAGCGAATTGACCCGTACAGACTGAACTACTGGCGTATTCATCGGTGCCTTTATATTTTTGCTTCTTAATTGATTTTGTTTGACAATTTTTTATAAGTGTTTTTAATACTTTTTTGAGAGAGGGACTGAAGTGTTGATAAGTGTTTTTTTCCAAAAAGTATTGAAAAAAAAGTGAAAATGGTGTTCAGTGACTGTTGGAATCCTAGTTGTGCTTCGCGTACGTAAACTATTTCTATTTTCATTTGTTTGTTGAGTAAACTGTTTGAACTTTTGTTAGCGTAGAGCTATCGACTTATTGATTGGTAACAATTTGAATTACAAAAGAACTTTGCATAGCTATCTTGCCGACTATTTTATCTTTGTTTTCGTTAATTTTGTATGTGTGCTCTCTTTCTACACTAATTCTATAAAGAGGAAAGATTTTTTTGTTTGTTTGAATTGAATTGGCTCCGAAACTACTGGACCTATTTGAAAAATTCTTTTACCATTGGAATTCAGCATTATCCCCTATGAACATAGGCTATATTTTATCCCGGGAAAGTGAAGTTTTCCCTAGTGAACGCGGGTAACACCGCGATGCACAGCTAGTTGGCAATAAATAAATTTGTATTGTATCTGCGAGTTAGCGATACGTGCTAACTGAGCTAATTGGTTTTTATTGTTTTTATTCAATTTTGTGGAATGGGCAATATCAATAGCAATATCGTCGTTATATTTTATAATAGTGCGACATTTATGGATCTCCCATTAGTCTATTAGTTCAGTTGGTTAGAGCATAGCCACGGATTGGCTAGCTCTTTGGTTCAGTCTGCATATCCGCATTTTTTATATGCAAAGAACTGAGTGACCTTCCGGGCGAGTCTGAAATGCATTGCAGAGTAATAATGGCAATATTTCAAACTAGCGACCCGCCCCGGCTTCGCACGGGTGTAATGCTGATGCTAAATATTAGGGTTTAGCCAGCGTTTGCAATGTAAGCGCAAAAAATGTATTAGTAATTCACGACATCACATTAGATACCTCTAAAATTATCAGTGTTCCTCTACTATATTATGCATGTATTATACATATAAACCTTCCTCTTGGATCACTCTATCTATGGAAAAATCCGCATCAAAATCCGTTGCGTAGTTTTAAAGATTTAAGCATACATAGGGACATAGGGACTGAGAAAGCGACTTTGTTTTATACTATGCAGTGAAGTATGGTTTATTTGTGGTTCTCGTAATGCAATACCGATAATGTGCTGGTGCCGCGAATGCATGCAGAGGCAGCTGGAAATATTTGAAAGCTTTCAATCATTATCATGTTTGTATTAGAGAGATAAATCTTGTCTTACGTCACGTTTGAGTAGAGTTATCTCTTGATTTTGTACTGTAGGTACTTTAGGTAGGTGTTGAGGATGGTCTGAATGATACGAGGTTTACTCATAACCAGTATTCTTAAAATAACATGAATTAATAAAACTGGATAGGATAGACTCGAAAGGTAAAATGTCTAGGAGCGGACACGTCCACGCCGGCGCCGGGATAGGATGCGTTGCTAGGGTTGCGCCGCTGTGAATCGATCGACTGCGTGTCAATCGATTTTACTTACTTTTAGTAGGTACTCTAACTGTTTGGGTGTTCGAATCCCGGCATTTTTTTTTTAAATCTCTTCGTTTAATAAAATCTCACTCATTACTTTTAATTAGAGGGTCATTTAAAAACACAAACGACATCCATTAGTAAATATGTACTTGGTACTTATAATATGTTGTTTTTCGTCTTTTTGTATTGTACTAACTTCTGCAAGATGTGGGCATGTATCAAATATGTATTTGTACATGCCTCTGACTACCCCCTTAGACATCTTCAAAGGATCTGGAATATAAAGATCTGAGAGAATGTCTACCGCGCCTTGGGGATACAGTCGTGACCATGTTTTTTTTTTTTTTTTTTTTTGTATTGTTTACTTGAAAGCAAGTGTAATTCTTGAATTTTTTTTAACTAAACCGGAACAACTTTCGTATAAAACTTATTGCGGATAACTCTGTCACGATTGTTTTTCTAAATCTTTAATCTAAATAAATAATCAGCAACGTTCTAAACGGTCCCTAAGTGGATTGGTGACCATTGGCATTTTCATATGAGCGCTTCCGGAGGGCACGTTAAATTGTCAGTCTCGGCTATTTAAGTCGAAGCCATGACCTGAAGCCATGGCCATGAGGCCTTAAGGCGGCCTAAAAATTTTTCACCAAAGTTGGCCACTGACTCATATGAACTTACTTTATTGATTATTTATTTATTACCTGATCTTTCAGCGTTGGCAGCCGGCGAAAAGGAGGAATCAGTGCCCGAAGCATCGAAGCGTCACACCATGCCGCCGCAGCCCGCTACCCGCCCTACTATCAAGGATAAGGTATTTTATTATATTCAATAAAATATACCACTAACAGGATTTAATTTTGGCACAATTTTACAGCGTTGAGGGCAACTACCTTTTCTTTTGTAGTTAGAAGGTTTTTTTCTCAGAAAACTATAGGTTTATTTTGAATAAAAATAAATAATTAAATAATGTAACTAATCGAACTCGCACATATCGAGCCATACGCCGAGGATGTCATAATGGATTTCCGAAAGCTGTCTAGTTATATTCGTTTATGTAATAGAACTTTATGCATGATTGTATTCTCATAATACTACGTAGTACATCCATTGTTGGAAAAAAAATAACTTATTTTTATATTAAATTGAAATCGTATTTTGAAAAAAGTTAAAAAGACTGTTACTTGAAAAAGCTTATTTTATAAATAAACATGAATGAATATCTGAGTCTTCCGCTCTGATTCACAGCCGTAAACTTTATATTTTCATGAACAGTGGACGTACTAATATAATTCTTATTATAAAATACTTCAATCAGATACATCATAGTAAAATTCAACAACTACATGAACGTTGGCATGTGTGCTACATACACATAATTACCTCATTTTAAATTAAACACTATGTACTGTACTAACCATTCTAACTTTCCATTTCTATATATTTTGTTTGGGTTCCAAAATGACTGACGTTTCACCTCATAATTCATAATCCTAAGAACATACGATATCGTGATTAAGTTGCAAACAAGAGTAATTTTGGAACACAAAACTATGCCCACTAAGGTAATAGTCGGATCCACTCAGTTTATAAATATAAAGTTAACCGATAAACATTCCAAAAATTATAACTCATCAAAGACAACGTATACGCCTCAACGAATCGCGTATGATCTTGTCTCAGCAGTACTTCCACATTATCCTCAGCAGTATTAGACAGTGGGAGGAGATAACATCTTAGCCTTCTTATTTGTAGTATTTTCGAACTGCTTTAAAAGTATTGCTATTACTTTGTTATATGCAAATTTAAGGCTCGTAAAAGTAGTACACTTAAAACGTTTTAAGTACTGAAAAGAAAACTGACTTCAATGTTTGACTCAGGGCGTCAAGGATAAGGTTTTTTGATTTTCACGAGTAATTTTTGAAGTTGATTGAAATTGAATGACTGTCAGTGATTAAAAGATATGATCCGGGTATTATCTGGGCATAAATAACGTTGGGTCGCATTGCACGCCGCGGGACAGTTCCGGCGCGTGTCGGCCGGCACCAGCGCCTCCTCCGCCAGCTCGCTCGAGGGCGACTACTGCGCCGACAGGCCTGACAAGGTGCCATTAACCTGCTCCTTGTCTTACTCCCTGATTTAGTTCTACTGTCTCTTATCCCTTTTCTCATGCTAACCTGCTCCTCCCTGATCAAGGCCATTAACCTGCTCCATCTGTAACCTGATTTGATACTCTTGTCCTTATCTCTCTCCGTCTTACAATCGAACTCTCTCCACTTTGCTTCATCCGATACTCTCATATTTGATGCTGCTATCTTCTCTTATCCTTTCTCTATTTTATCTTGTCCTTTTTCGCCATACATCCAGCCCGAAATTCTTGATTTCGCTATTTTAAGACCCTGTTCTATCTCGTAACTCCATGAATTAATACTACTATCTTCTCTTATCCCTCTCCTTAATACTCTTCTTACCTCGCTTTTCTGATCTCCTTTGCATACTCCTATTCTTCCTTTAATTCTCCATCAATCGTCCTTATTAATGTAGTTCTAATCATGAAAAATCATATTCATTTATCTATTTCATTTAAATCGTAATTAGTTATATCAGTAATTGCACTTTAGTGTATTCAGTTTATCATTAGAGTGGCATAAACTTGATTCGTAATCATGATTGCATTCAAACCAAAACGACCAAAAACTGTCAAAAATGAAAAGAACTAAACAGATTCGTTCTCCAAATTCCAGAAACCTCCTCCAGGCGCAGTCAAGGTTATGCCAACAGCGCCAGAAAAGAAGAAGGAAGAGAAACTGGCTGAACAGAAGAAGCCAGCTGAGAATGGTATGATTAGTTTGATACCTATTCAAATATAGGCCTTATATTGATTGGCAAAGCGTGTTTTTTCGTTTACTTGAAGGCGACAAAATTTCGTTAACACGACCTTTTCAGCCCGGTTTAATGTACTTCTACTTTCTGGCCATTTGACTTGCGTAGGATCTATGTATCCTTATTGATCGTAATTAATTATGTGGTTCCAGGCACGGACACATCCAGTGATCCCGGCATCACGAACAACACGGAAGGAACTCCAAAGAAGTCCAAGGTAAGTCACATCTTTGACAGAAAGACCAATTTCACAAGCAAGAATGGTAGCTAAAGCAATTGGACATCAATGTGACGTCCCAGAGTAGTCGTGTATTATACAAACTGTACATAAATCAATGTTAGACTATGCATAGGGCATGCATTTTTTTTAGCAATGTTTCACTCGAAAAGCAGCACATGCATTTATGGTTTATTTAATTTGTTTTTTTTCTCCCCTCCTTTCACCCCACTCCTACCCCCAGACCGGAGGTTTCGGATTATTCGGTGGTAAAAAAGATAAGTCGCCTAAAGAAAAAGAGGAAAAGTCTCCCAAATCTAAAGACAAATCGCCAAAACCCGATAAATCACCCAAATCGAAGGACAAAAAGGCCAAGGAACCAAAAACTAAAGTCGCAGTGCTCGATACATCAAATGACAGTTCAAATCTTGATAGCTCTCGCGAAAAGAGTCCCGCTAAGACTCCCACCAAGGAAGACAAACCTGGCTTTACAAAACCATACGAATACACAGATACCGAGAAGAGTCCAACTCGCAACAAGCCTTTCATTCAAGGAGCCTTCAGCTACGAGAAAGAACCCGTTTCTGATGAAAAGCAAAGAGCCGCTGGTGAAGCCCAAAGCCCTACAACAAGAAAGGCCGGTCTTGCCTTCAACTATGCTCCCGGTGAAGACAAGAGAGTCGCCGAAAGCGCAGAGAAACGCAAAACTCCTGAAGATCCAAGCAAGCTTAAAACACCTGGTATTGACTACGTTCAGTCAGCTCTACTAAAAGAACAAGCTAAGAATCTCATTGATCCAACACTTGCTCTTCTCGATGCAGAGAGAGCTCATCATGAAGCAGGAATCGCCGCTGCAGTGGCCGTTCCATTAGCGAAGCCAGCAGAAAACGAAATCCAAGTTGTCATCATCACTGGCCGATATAACCCCAAGTCCAAGAAACTTGATGACGCAAACGGCACAGTCCTCGTCACCAAGGGAACTATTAACAAAGCCAATGGCAAGGTACAGACTGACAAGGAACAAATCAACACCAAGTCTGGACAAGTTACATATACCGACCCTACAACAGGAAAACAAGAGACCAAGAATGGTCATGTTGATTCCAAATCTGGTCATATTCTATTCACTTCAGGGATCATTGACCCGAAGACTGGCAAAATTGATCCAACACTGGCCCAACAGTATTGCTTTGTCGAGAGAGCTAAGGACAAAGTTGGAGCTAAACCAGGAAGGGAAGTGGACCTGGTGGTCATCACAGCGAAATACGATGGGAAACATAAGAGACTGGACTCTTCTCACGGACACGTCGATGTTTCAAGAGCCGTTGTCAGTCCAGACGGTACAGTTTCGTCAAACTACGGTGTTATCGATCCAAGAACTGGTAAAATTGATTACATCGATCCCAAAACCGGCAAACAGGAACCGAAACAAGCCTACGTTGACCAGAAAACTGGCAACATTCTCGTCACAACTGGCGTTGCTGACCCGAAATCTGGCAAGGTTGATTCTTCTCTCGGCCAGCAGTTCAGTATAGTTGAAAAAGACGCCACTAAAGCCAATAGAGAAGTGCGGTTAGTTATTGTAACAAGCAAATACGACTTGAAGAACAGGAAACTAGACCCAACCTTTGCTCATGTGGACTCCGTTAAAGGTGTACTAAGCGGCACTGATGGCAAAATCTACACCGAATGTGGTATCATTGATCCCAGGACTGGAGAAATTCTTGTCACCGATGCTGCCTCTGGTAAACAGGAAGTCAAGCAGGCCACTGTTGATCCTAAAACAGGAAATATCCTTCTTCTATCTGGAGTTATCGACCCTAGAACTAACGTGCTAGACACAAGTCTAGGACAACAATACAGCATTGTTGATAAACCTACAGATACATTCGGTGCTTTGCCTGGAAAGGAAGTCCAAGTAGTCGCTATTACTGGGAAGTATGACTCGAAGAACAAGAAACTCGATAATCCTAATGGATTTGTCGAAACGTCACAGGGAATCATCAGTGATAAGGACGGCAAAGTTCACACCAACTTTGGTGTTCTAGATCCTAATTCAGGAAAGATTCACTACACTGACCCGAAGACTGGCAAACGAGACGCTAAACAAGCGAACATTGATCCTAAGACAGGAAGCTTTATCCTTACCTCGGGGGTAATCGACCCTAAAACAGGAAAAACCGACTCGTCACTTGCTCAGCAACTGACTGTTGTTGATAAAGATGCTCCTAAAGGTATCCCCGAGAGGTTCGCTAACTTGGTCATCGTAACTGCCAAGTATGACCCTAAGAGCAAAAAGCTAGACATCACCAATGCCCATGTCGACTCAATACTTGGGAAATATGATGACGACGACAAGGTACATTCCGAATTTGGTACCGTGAACCCAAGCACCGGTGAAATTGTTGTGACAGACCAAATTACTGGCAAACAGGAAGTAAAGAAGGCATCTATTGACCCTAAGACAGGTAACCTACTTCTCACTTCTGGAGTGATCGACCCAAGGACAGGACAACATGACTCGAGTTTGGGTCAACAAATCACAGTCGTCGACAAACCCAAAGACAAATTCGCAGCTGTTTCTGGCAAAGAGGTTCAACTTGTTATCATTACAAGCAAGTATGATCCTAAGTACAAGAAGTTAGACAATCCTAACGGTCACATAGATACTTCAAGGGGCATTGTCGCTAGCGATGGTAAAGTTCACACCAACTTCGGCGTAATCGATCCTAAAACAGGAAAATTCGAGTACGTTGACCCCAAGACCGGCAAGCAAGAACTCAAACAAGCGGTCGCTGACCCAAAGACTGGGCATCTTATTATTTCATCGGGAGTTTCTGATCCTAAGACAGGAAAGACAGATTCGTCTCTGGCTCAGCAGTTAATAATTGTAGATAGAGATGCCAAAGGCGTCCCTGAGAAGTTCGTTAACCTTGTCATTGTCACATCTAAATATGACCTCAAAAACAAGAAACTTGACCTGGCTGACGCTCATGTTGACACCATCCCTGGTAAAATCGGAGCTGACGATAAAGTACACACTGCATTTGGAGTTGTGGATCCAAATAATGGTGATATTATTGTAACGGACCCTATCACCGGCAAACAGGAAATCAAGAAAGCATCCGTAGACCCGAAAACTGGAAACCTACTTCTTACGTCATCTGTGGTTGATCCTTTATCGGGACAGATCGATCCCACACTAGGGCAACAGATTAGCGTTGTCGACAAACCTAAAGACAAGTTTGCGACTGTGCCTGGCAAGGAGGTTCAGCTTGTTGTTATTACAAGCAAATATGACCCCAAGACTAAGAGGTTAGATAACCCCAATGGATACGTTGAAGTATCGCGAGGTATCATCGCCCCTGACGGCCGTGTCCATACCAACTTTGGTATCGTTGACGCGAAGGCTGGAAAGATAGATCAGATTGACCCTAAGACCGGGAAGTCAGAGACTAAGCAAGCCATCACAGATCCCAAAACGGGACATTTGATTCTTACATCAGGCGTGATTGATCCTAAAACGGGCAAAACTGACTCTTCACTCGCGCAGCAGTTCGTAATCGTTGACAAAGATGCGTCTAAAGAACGTTATGTCAACTTGGTTATCGTTACATCAAAGTACGATCTGAAGAACAAGAAGCTAGATGTCAGCAATGCGCATGTCGATACTGTACCTGGAAGGGTTGGTGCTGATGGTAATGTCCACACTGAATTCGGCGTCGTAGACCCACTTACTGGAGATATCACTGTCATAGATCCGATTACGGGCAAGAGAGAAACGAAGAGAGCAACTGTTGACCCTAAGACTGGCAACCTCGTTCTGACATCCGGAGTTGTCGACCCTGTTACGGGCCAAGTAGACCCAATGCTCGGACAACAAATGAGCATCGTAGAAAAATCAAAGGATACGTTCAAACCCGTACCAGGAAAAGAAGCACAACTTGTCATTATCACATGTAAATACGACGCTAAAAACAAGAAATTGGATAACCCCAATGGACACGTTGAGACTTCAAGAGGTATCATCGCAGCTGACGGCAGAGTACATACAAATTATGGCATCATCGATCCTAAATCTGGGAAGATTGAGCATGTTGACCCCAAGACAGGAAAGACTGAAGTTAAACATGCCACTGCAGATCCTGCTCTAGGTTTCAAATCTGGCACTCTCATCCTAACGTCAGGAGTAGTCGATCCTAAGACCGGTAAAGTAGACTCATCACTGGCACAGCAACTTACTATCGTTGAGAAGGACACCAAACCAGTTGAAAGAGAAATACATCTCGTCATAATTACCACCAAGTATGACCCCAGGACGAAAAAGATTGACCCAAGTCAAGCTCACGTCGACACTGTCACTGGAACTCTAGGTCCCGATGGAAAGATCCGTACTGCCGTCGGTGTTATTGATCCTGCTACTGGAGAGATCGTTGTCACAGATCCTAAGACTGGCAAGTTAGAAGTCAAGAAAGCCGAGCTTAACCCTGCGACTGGTCACATGGTCATTACAAGTCAGGTCGTGGACCCTAAGACCGGGAAAGTCGACCCGACTTTGGTGCAACAACTCAGTATTGTCAACAAACCTGTTGTCGCACACGCCAAACCAGCTACCAAAGGCGAAGTCCGTCTTGTTATCGTTACAAGCAAGTATGATCCCCACACCAAGACCGTTGACGCCAATGCGGGAACTGTGGATGCCGCTAAAGGTTACGTCAGTGCGGAAGATGGGAAAATTCACACAGACTTTGGCATCATTGATCCCAGGTCTGGTCAGATTCTCTACAAGGATCCTGTGACTGGAAAGCAAGAATTGAAGCAGGCAGAAATCGATCCTAAGACAGGAAACCTTATTGTAACCACTGCTGTAGTTGATCCGACTACAGGCAAAGTCGACCAATCTTTCGCTCAACAGCTCACTATTATCGACAAACAGAATGTACTTAAACCTACGCCGCCGCCTGTAACTCAAAGGGTCAGCGTATCTCCGGCGAAACAAGTCCCTTCGCCGGTCAAAACTCCGACACCTACGCCGACGCAGACACCATTGCAATCGCCTGTGCGTACTTCATCGCCTATCATTAGTAGCTTTGCTAAATCATCGCCATTGCCATCCCCGGGGCACAAAGCATCACCTGTTAAACCGACTATGGCACCCCCAGAACCACCGACCCCCAAGAGGAAGATTGTTAAAATCATGGTCATCTTCACCAAACTCGACCCAAAAACAAAGAAACCAGATCTTCACACGGCTGAAGTTGAACATCTCACTGGTATTCTCGATCCAAATGGACAAATCGAAACGAAATATGGTGTTATTAACTCGCGAACTGGTCACATTGTGATCACCGACCAAGCTGGACAGAAACAGACCAAAGAAGGATACGTATTATCTGAAACTGGTCAGATCTTTATTAACTCAGGTGTTATTGATCCTAAGACGGGTAAAATTGACCCTTACTTGGGTATGATCATGAGTGTAGCAAAACAAGATGACCCAGTAGTCGAAATCACTACTATCACTGGGCCAATTGACGCAAAAACAGGAAAAGTTAACATCGAGGATGGTACAATTGAACTTACTAAAGGTAAAGTTGACGCAGAAACCGGACATATCTCGACTAAATATGGTGTCATCGACCCATCGAATGGCGTTATATTCGTCACAGACACGTCTGACACCAAGCCTGTGGAGATTAACGAAAATAACGGACAGATAACAATCAGAGGCGTGGTTGACCCTAAAACAGGAAAACATGATGCTAACCTGGGCCAAGTCATCGTTGTCGGTACACACATCGATCCGGTCGTCGAAGTTACAACCTTCGTCGGTAAGGTCGACTCCAAAAAAGGATTGATCGAACCCAAGCACTCCCTCGTTGAAAGTACCACTGGTCAATTCAATCCCGAAAACAACAAGATCGATACAAAGTACGGACAAATCGACCTTGTCAAGGGCACCGTCACTTACAATGACCCGAAGACCGGCAAGTTTGAAAGCAGAGACTTGAAGGTGGATCCTGTGACTGGACAGTTCCTACTCAGAACTGGACAGGTCAATCCCAAGTCTGGCAAGCCAGACAAGGATATCGGTAGATTGATCTGCCTACGAATCATCAAGAACAAGGTGGACCCTATCTCCGGAAAGCAGATAGTGACCAATGACCCGAAGAACGTCAAGGTCGATCCGAAGACCAATCAAATATGGATCGCCGGTCCTAAAGATCCACATACTGGTGATGTTTTGTACACTGCCGGTCAAATCGACCCCACTACGGGCTATATTATCACAATCTACGGCAGACTCGACCCTAAGACTGGCGTTATCGTCAGGACAACCGAAGTTGACAAGTCTCTTATCAAAGTGGACCCTGTCAACGGCCAAATTTACACAGCGACCGGAGAGGTTGATGAAAACAATGAGCCTCTATTCTCCGCGTCACAGGTTGACCCTGGCACGGGAGAAATCTACACCAAACTCGGCAAGATCGACCCGCGCACAGGCAGGCTGATCATCATCAAGATCTTCGTTATCACTCAGAAAGACGAGAAAGGTCGCGTCAAGGAAGTCGATCCTAAAGAATGCACTATCGATGAAACAACTGGCAGAATCATTACAACCAAGACTGTGTACTTGTACCAGATCATTGACCCGATTACTGGCGAAACCATCGATGTAGACCCTGATGATCCAAGACTGAAGGGAGCCAGAACAACCGTTACTCAAACCATGACGTTGTCTGGTAAGATCGATCCAGTTACTGGCAGAATAAAGACGGAATACGGCGACATTGACCCCGACACTGGCGATATTGATCCGAGCACTGCCGTCAGAGATCCCGTGACAGGCCAACTCATCTTACACTACTCACAAATCGACCCATCGCACTTCGAAGACAAGAGCGGCAACTATACCATCGAAAAGGAAACCGAAGACTTACCAGCCAACATTGACATTCAGACCGTCAACACGCACAAGTTCTCCACATTCGGCAAAGATGAAAGTCCACTGAGAGGTGATGAGCCCAAAACTTTCACAGAATACACAACGAGCGAGCACATTCGGCATCAAGGCTACGTCTCTTCCAATACCCCTCTGTCCTCAAAGATCCCCATTTCGCAGCGATCGAAAAAGACGCCCACGCCTCCCGTGGTCGTGAAGACGACCACGAAACAGCTGCTGACGAAAAACGACGAAGGCGTTACCCACAATGTCGAACAGGAAGTCGAAAACCTGGGCACCGGTGAAGTGACATTCTCGACCCATACAAACAAGGTGCGTTGTTTTCTGATAACCCCTCAAAGTCGGCCAAGGACGCCACCCTTATTTTTTTTACAATTTAATTTTTGTTATGTCCCTAATGATTTTTTTATTTTTTTGTGGCTTATTCACAAGCTTGTAGTATCGATGTTTTCCTGTATATAGTAATGCATGGTAGTCTAACCCTGATAGGCGGAAAGCCTTGAGCCGGAGGTTGGCGGCAAGAGTCCTTACGTGACCGCGAGGGCGGTTACCACGCGCACCGCGACCACTCACCACGACCTCGACACGAAAGCGAAGACGCAGCAGATGGAAGAAAGAACTGTGGCGCAGACCGTGACGTCATCAGCCACGAGGCAGGAACAGCGAGTCCTCACACAGGAGGTCAAAACCATGGTGACCACGGGCGATCAGGTACACAACCCTACATAATCCCTTGGAACCTTCAAGCATGGTTTTTGTTCATTGTTTGATTTAATTTTCTTTTATACCATTTAATTTTCGGTTCGAATTCACTATACTTTTGGTTTGTTTACTTTGTATTTGGCAGCTTTTCCGTTTTAATTCTATTCTTTTAAGCAAATTTGCTTATAAATTAAATCAATGTCTATGAATTATATGGTTTGAAGTATTCAAACATTAAGAACATGAAAGATTCATGAAAACTGAAATGCTCTAAATCAACACACAGAATAAGCTCATAAAGAACCTTCAGAAACTATTTTCTTTCAAAATAAAATCACTCAGTTGAGATTCGACTTCTCAGCTACTGAGCATGAAACTGAATTCATGAATGAACTCAATAAAGATGCATTTTGCTTGGCTCAAAGAACGATGTCTTGGCGAGTGCATTGTGCATTCCAAAAAGCTGCCAGTGCATGTTTTGTTAATTTTCCTTTTTTTTTTCTCCCTTTCCCAACGCATCGATCGGATCGGCTAACGCATTGATCGTCTGTGATACCATGTGTGACATCCTATCCAACACCTTTTATAACTGGCATTTTCCTTTCCAATCGACTCCTTTGGTTCTTCAAACTAATTTGAATGTGTGCGTTTTGAATCTTCCTTTCATAAAACTTTTTTGGAACCTGTCAATTCATTTTCGTTTCCGATTGGCTCTTTTGGTTCAAACTTTTGTTTTCAACCAATTTATTTTAAATCAATCCTAACCCATTGCATCCCATCTCCTCCACGTTTGGCCATTTTCGACTCCTATTAACTCCTGGGTCTTTAATCTTTTGAACCAATTCATTTTGAATCAATCCTAACCCATTGCATCCCATTCACTTCACGTATCACGGGCGACAGCTGACAAGACGCGGTTCAGAAAGCTCGTTGAGCAGCGGAGACTCTGGCACGCCGATCGACTTCGAGGAAGGCGCTGGAGAGGGACATTATTATGTCACTGTGAGTATGGAAGTCGGCAATCGATGCTAGATTATACAGCAGATTTGGTCACATGAGGAAATAGCAGAGTAAAATACTAATTCAAACAACGTTGTATGATCATTCAAAGTTTTCTTTGTAATCAAAGCAAGATAGCAAGTAGAGCAAGATAGTTAAGAATATCAATAGATAATAGATTCTAGAAATGGTTGTTTGTGAATAGGAGTATATTCCTTAGATGCCGTTTTGACGTAGGTAATGTAGCATGAATTTTTACAGTGACTGCATGATGCATCCTTTTGAAATTGACGTGTGACGAGTAGTTTCTAAAGTAATATGTTTTGATTAGTTTTTTTATACAATTTTTAATTTTTTGTAACCATAATGCAAAACACGTAAGTACAAACTCCTATGTCAACTCTCCTTACAATCTGATAAAGCAAGAAGCGAAAAACCGTTGGACATCAATTTATTATTATTTTGCAGAATAATTCAGGATTCATATTTATATTTGTCAGCGCAAAGCTTACATAAAACTTCGTAAAATGAATATGTTTAAAAACTAGCTTCCAAAATATAAAGGTAAAGAGCAATGGTCTAATAATACTCCCTTGTGTGACCCTAGGAGCCGGGTACGTACAGCACTACCACCACGTCCACTGTGATGGGCAACGCGCCTTTCGGCAGCATGGTTAGCGGACAGACTACCAGGGTAAGTCGATTGTAGCTTTATAGGAGGCTCGTGTTATTATTTGAATATAGTAACATTGTCGAATGCTTGGGTAACGACCAAATAATTTGACTGAAATATTTGACAAAACTTCTAATAACTAAAATGTATGGCGTAGCGACTTATTAACTAGTACGCACTGATGTTTTTTGAGTTCAAATAAAAGTTTGCCCAGTAACTGTTCACACAAAAACTTTGAGTTCTCCTCTGCGGGTCCATTACCAGTAAATGTGTTACACACTAAAGAGCATTGACTTATATTTAAGCACCCATTTAGACCACATACAGCTTTTTAACGATACATTCCACTTCAGACAAGCACTGGTCCTGAGATCAGCACAGAGACGACTGAGACTCACGTGGAAGGAGGCGAGGTGGTCTCCTCGCAGACTATCAGCTCGAAGACTCGCACTGTCGAGACCATCACCGTAAGTTTATGTGCAGTATCTTTGAATAATGTCTTTCAAAACAAAGCTTTAAGGGTTACCATGAGTTGATTGAAATGAGCCCAAACACGGATATTTTACTGTTATACACTAAAAAGTTCTCTTTATTTATTATCAGATCATACTATTATACTGTCACCAAAAACACACAAAGCGTACCAAAATTTAGCTCAACAGGCCACCGGGAAGCTTGTCAAATTCAGCTTGCATTTGGCCGGGACAAATATACAAACATTGCGAGTTAAACAAAAGCTTGTAAATCAACATCATTCACAGCCATTGTTGGGTATAGGCGTCCCTAAGCTTGTGCCATCCACCACGATCATGCAAAAAGTGAAGCGCTCGTGGTCGTGCTTGCTTAGTCGGTCTTGATAGATCATCGAAGTTAAGCAACGTTCGAAACGGTATGTAAGTGGATGGGTGACCGCCAGTGGCATTTTCATCTGAGCGCTTCCGTGCTTCGGAGGGCTCGTTAAATTGTCGGTCCTGGCTATTTAAGTCGTTAAGCCATGACGGAGGCCTTAAGGCGGCCTAAAAACTCCGTCACCAGAGTTGGCCACTGACTCATACGAACTTCCTTATGCAAAAAGTAATTACTTAAATAAAACTCCTTTTGTTACAGTATAAGACGGAGCGTAACGGAGTCGTGGAAACTCGCGTGGAACAGAAGATCACAATCCAGTCGGACGGCGATCCGATCGATCACGACCGCGCCTTGGCCGAGGCCATTCAGGTAACTAAAGTCTTACACTATCACCAACGGGTAGTGTGAACTAGGCAAAAGACGAGCGACATTGTCCTCAAAAAATGACTAACCACGAGAATGTTGGGTGAAATTTCTTCGCGAGATGTCACCTAGTGGACAGGGCTTTAGACTTAAGGCTCGTATACATTAGGGGATCAATTCAAAAGAGATTAAGCTGCTGATGTCATAAGCGAGCCGTATTTTTTGACGTCATCAGCATTTTTTGTATAGAAAAATGACTGCGGCGCGTACGGCGCGTGTGCGATCAGGTTTACACGAAACACAAGAACGTGAGCACAAAGAAATTAAAATATTTTGAGCATAAGATGGTTCTTAAATTCTGGTGGTTAAAACACTTTATAAATATCAATCTACCAATGGTTTGTATTGAAAGTGAATGTGCAATGTATTCTAACGGAAAAATTATGTTGTTACAGGAAGCCACGGCGATGAACCCCGACATGACAGTAGAAAAGATAGAAATCCAACAGCAAAGCACGCAGCCCTAGCCGACGCGCCTCACGCCATAACACCCGAGCGTTAATGTAAGCTACATCACTGCGAATATCTACCCTAAGTCGTCGACATACGGTCGATATCACATCAGATACAAACTGGCGCGGCCGGCTGGATAATTTAACTGGCGCAGCCGGATCGGAGTATCGTATGAAACTAGTTATAAGTTATTTAAAATATTAATTAATTAATAAACGTTAATTATATTGAATATTTAGATGTTGTGGCGTCGCGCACCTACGACTCACGTCGACTTGACAAATGCAATTTTGTATAAATAACTTAAGACGAGCATTTTTTCTATTTAAGCTTAGGCTAAGGCAAGCAGACATCAACTGGGCTTCGTAGTTTGAATAAATGTTGCCATAGTAAAGAAATATAATCTAAATTCTATCTTTTCGTTTTGTTTCAAAATCTCGAAGCAGATTATATTTACGCAAAAAATTATCATCGTGAAATAGCTTTAAAATGTCACACGAATGAGACCACCGTTTTTAGATTTAAAAAGTTTATTTTTTCGTCTATGAATGTTAAAATCATTACAATGTAGTGCGGGACTAAAATCGTTTTTACTCGATAGTGCTGTCACCTATTTTGTCAATTTCTCAACAAAATAACGGAAGCAGTTATTGTTAACTAGTTGATAACAAATATTCAAATAGTTTCCGTTGACAGAAAGGGTTAGCATGTTCGAGTACTGCAAAATATTTATCTTATCAATTAAAAGATGTATAATGACATGTTGCTATGGTCGGTATATCTAAGAATCACCATTTAGGTGCTACTATTTAGGAACTAGTATTTAACATTTATATGGCAATTGTGTGTTGTGCAAGTTATTTTATACGTAAATTGGTAGCTTTTTGCTGAGGATCGAGTTGATCTGGTGAGATACAATACAATTATGCTACTTATATCGGCAAAGTTTTTGTTATCGAATATCACAATTTTATTCGTGTTTCGATATGTTTCTGGTGTATCTCAGTGATTGAGGAATGATAAAATTATAGAGCTTAGTTGGTCAATGTTTAGATGTTTCACCTTTTAGAAGGCCAGTTGAGCATTTCGTTATTTTATTTCGATTGTTAAAAATAACGTTTTAAAAATTAACCGTTCAAGTAACGTTATAAACTCTCGTTTCGTTATTCGCAATAATTTTAAACAACCGGACATTCCAGATTCACAAACTAGAAGTCTAGATAAAACGCTAGTACATGACACAAAGTGTTTTATTTTCTTTTTTCTTAAGGTTACTTGTTTTTTTTGTGCGTGTTAGCGCTTTTTACTTTGCCAACGTTATTATTTAATTTGAACATCATTATAACAGTTATTTAAACGATAACGAATCATAAGTGATAATGTTTATTTATTTATTTATTAGTATACCACATCATATATATTAAAACATTTCCAAATATAAATTATAGTAAATACACATTTCTGATATATATAACAATTTACAGCTTTCACTATATATCGCATAATAATATGTTGATAAAAATAATAATAATTGAATAATGTTCGCAAAGTAAAGAGCTTATTATTTTAACAAGTTGAAATATGATACTGATATTGTACAATTATATGATTACATATTTAATATATTTAATACATGCTAGGTTACAATGTTTTCTTATATAAATATAAGTTTTTATTATATTCTATCAAGTTGTCACTGATTTTAAATCAGATTTTAAGTGTAATTTTCTTTACAATTATTTTTATAATTTTTTTATCAATTTGACACTATTTTAAATTTGACAATTTGTCATGGTTGTATCGCAATTATGAATCCTTATGACTAAAAATATGAATAAATGATTATAGATTAAACAGTTATTTTTTTCAATTTTTATTAATTCTACATTCAATTATGTTACGTATTCAAAATATTTTAGTTTTAATATGCGCGGTCGTGAAGAAAAACTCAATATCAATTCCTTAGTTTCATTCGGTAAAATTTAGATTCACTAAATTTTACCGAATGAAACTAAGGAATTGATATAGAGTTTTTCTCTGCGACTGTACCATTCGTCCCGTCTCTTTGTTTTGTAACTTTTTCTTGCAAATTTATTTTCGAATATTGTTTGCAAGCGAAAGATATTTATTGTAGATGTTTATTTTTCTAAATCCGTATAATTTGTGACGTGAGGTTATCAAATAAATTACAATAAAGATGCTTTGTTTTATAAATGTATTTTATTTTACCGTTATATTACCTTCTGGGTAGGCTCGCTCCATCGTAGACCTCATTCTTGCCTATGTTCGCCCCAATGTCACGAGCCATTCATATACTTAATTTTCTTTCTAAGAACAATGTGGATGTTTTTTCTCACAACCTGCCGAAACTCATGGATATGGCGCAGGTGTTTCTAGAGAATTTTGAGTTCTCCTAACTAATTGGTCTGTTATAATGTGTAGTTGATTTATTGAGTTTTATTGTGTTAAATTGTGTGTTAAAACATCGCTTTGGCTTGCTGTTAAGGTGTTTTAATTGATGATGAATAAATAAATAAAAATAAATAAATAAATAAATGTTAGTTTCGAGGTCAAGAGCCGACCCATTCATCATAAAAAAATATATATATATTTTAGGCAAAGCTTATTTATTTTTAGAAATTTAAAAGGCATTTATTTAGCAGGACCGCTGGGATCACTTTGAATCGTCTTACAGCTAGGTGATTTTACTCCTGTTCCTTCGCGACCAATACCGTGAAGAATCAGGGCAACAAACACGGTTTGGGGCCTTGCTTTTTAGGTAATCTATCTCAAAACTAAACATCCTAACTCCTAATTCCTATTCCTAATAATATAATAAATCTGAAAGTTTGTGAGTATGTTTGTATGTTTGTGTAACAATTACTCCTAAACCAGAGAACCGATTTGGATGAAACTTGGAATAGGCGTAGAAAATGACCTGGAATAGCTTATAGGCTATTCAAAATGTTGGTACCCGCGCGGGCGAAGCCGCGCGCATTAGCTAGTTTCAATATAAAAATGCACAATGTTAATCAACTTTCGTTGCTGACTGTATGTACCTACGGTAAATCATGGCGAACGGCTAAGTATTTCGTTTTTAATGGGAAAAACTAAACGAAATAGGATGAAGATATTGATAAGTACTGGGGCCGTATGAGCCATGATTTCTATCTTCAAGGGCCAATTTTCCAAACGCTTAAACACGGTCCCAACCTAGAACCAAATATTCCAAAACCGAAAAATTGGTCCTTGAAGTCAGAAATCATGGTGTTCCCACCATGATCGCATCCAAGTATTCATCAAACCAACCAAAAAAAAGAACGCAAATACGGCCTCTGTGTTGGTAGAAACGAACTCAATTTCTTTAGATGAAATTTTTTGAAATTAGTCTGAACTATTCGGGAAGCCGGTTCAAGCTCAGTCATACAAAAAGACAAGCGTGAATCATACGTGTTTTAAATCTAACATAACACATGCAATTGTATTCAAAACATGCTAAGCAGCATTCCGAAAACGTAACAATACAATGCATTAATGAGGTAAGGACCTACCTACTAACCACTAGTCACTCTGCAGCACTGGGGTACTTATAAAATTCAGTTATGTAGGTAGTAAGTACAATCATCATCATCAAGTAGAATACGCACAACCAATCTGTAAAAGCAGCAGAACCCATTTTTGATGGCGCCCAAAAGACGAAGACAGCGTTGTATAGCTGCCTCGCTCAGTCGCTTAGTTTGTTGCGTTGTGCTATCTCGCTTACTCTACCAAACCTGCGCAATCTTTTAGTGCATCTTACTTCAGACAGACAAAGATCGGTTGTGCGTAGTGTACCTATGTGTAATTTGCTCTTAATAAACCGCTTAGACCTACCTACATACCTACCTACAGGCTCATCTAGATCCTAGCGTTTTCGATTGGAAAATAAATGCAACTGTTAAGAGCCTGTAGTAGGTACCCTGCCATTTTGTAAGCGGGACAGCGAGTGTGATTTGTTCGACGTGTGAGGAGTACAGAGCTATGGATGCGCAGCGTTATTTACGGAGCTAAAACACTTTTTAGCTAATTAAAAGTACAAAAACAAAAAAAGATCAAAATTCGGAACAACGGGACCACGTAGTGTAATAAGCTGAGTTTAGATACAAAGTTTTACTAGTCTAGCTAAAGTATTTATTGAGTACTTTTGTTTTTAAGTAAAATTCAGAGGGAAGTTTGAAAATATTTAGTAATCGTGTTTTCACTACAACGGGGACTCAGTTTATATCCTCAACTATAATATGTATTTTTTTCAATAATATTGGTTCAATTCCTTTATAGATATGATCCAGAGTCGAAGCAGTTTTGAGGTAGTACGCGCCCTTAATTCATTAATATTGGAATCCTCTTGGAATCATCTTATAGATTATTTAACAGTTACCATCTAAATCTCCCGCTCAAATTCCTGCTTAACTTACCATAGCTACTGAAACAGTAGGTATAAAGCTACAAATACAAATATAACTTTATTTTGCCAACGAACCTATACTAGATACATTTAACTTACTGATGGTCCCCGCACGAGGTGTAAACCTGTGTCGCAGGAAACCGAGTTGTACAAACATGAGAGTACCTTTACGAACTAAGTCATCGTCACATCACAGAGTAATTACAGTACAGAGTAATAAAGCTGGCGATGGCGTCCCGCGCAAATTGCGAGTTCAACGAATCCGAGGAACCAACCAAACTAGTTCTCTGGCGCCCGCCAGCCAGACGGGAGTCGGTCGATACTCGCCTGCGCTCTGACGAAAATCTGCTTCAATTGACTTTTCACACAAAAACAACAAAATTCTAACTCAATCTATCTAAAAACATAACTTCGCGTATTTTATCGCGTCAAAAGAGAAGAGAAGTGCTAAAAGTGAGTGAATTGAAACTTGTTTTTGAAAAAAGAATTCTTGTTTTTTTTAAGTTCAGTGAACAGGATTTTGACATTCGGACTTTCTTTCCGAGAAAAAAGGTGCATGTTTACAAGGTAAAGATTATGTATTGAATGTGGATTTACCAAGTGAAATCTTAAAAGAAATTAATTGTTGCAAGTTCCAAGTGATTTTAATTCACTCTGCTTGCATGAATGAGTTTTTCTAGCTTATTGTGTACAGGTTTAATTTACACCGGTCGGAGGCACCTACGGCTCTTTTTACCTACTTACCATTGAGTTATCATTGCTACTTACCTACTTCATTATTTTTTTTAATTTGTAAAGCATTTTATGTAGATCAAAATAATAATAAAGAATAAAACCTAAAAAAAAGGCTAATTGAAATACCTAATTAAGATTTTAAGAACCCATTAAATATTGATTTTATCAATTTATTTGTATGAAGTCAAGCACAAAGTGATGATACGAGTAGAACGTTCAAATGCCTATATTCTTCGAAGCGCACGGACAATGAATTCATTCATTGACTATTCAAGACACGACAGACACCCGTTGGTAGGTAGGTCCCAGTCAATGGGATGTGATTAACTAATTTTAGCTTCTTTCTTACCATTTCCTTTTTAAAATCCTGCTTTATTTGAACACCACAGACACTATTTAATTTTTAACATTACAATTAATGCTGTACAATTTCACACAGCATCATCTAGCCCCAAACTAAGCAAAGCTTGTACTATGGGAACCAGATAACTGATATATTACTTATATACTTTTTTGTTTGTAAATACATTCATATTATACATAGAAACACCCAGACCCGAGACAAATATCTGTAGATCATACAAACATTTGTCCCGCGGCGGGGATCGAACCCGCAACCTTCTGCGTCGCAAGCGGACCTTCGCCCACTGCGCTACAGAGGTCGTCAAATTGACATTCATACCACGGGTTGGTGTCAAAATCCCCTTAGGAAAACTCCTTCAAAGGGGATTTTGGTAATTTTAGAGCGAGTGTCATAGAACACCAGGCAGACCACCAGCCAGATGGTCTAATGATATTGTGGCGGTAGCGGGAAGGCAATGGACTCGACTGGCACAGGATCGGAAAGAGTGGCGTGAAAATGAGGAAGCCTATACTCAGCAGTGGGTAGATGTGGGCTGATTAGATAGATAGCGTCTTACCATAAAACGTGACATAAAGTTATTCCACCGAATAAATCAAGAATAACCATACATTTTGACAGTTTACACTCCGGAATAACTTTATGTCACGTTTTATGGTAAGACGCATAGGGTAGAAGCTTAGATATCCCTTCCGTTTGGGTGTGAGGATACAGGTAGCGACCTAGGGATCTCTCATAGTAGGTAGAGCCGCTCTACCTGCCGAAACACCAAAAAGTTTCACGCAAAAAGTTGCACATTCATTCGAAAGGAATGCCAAGGATATAAAATAAGGCATAAAGTTGAATAATCGACTTTGATGAAGGGAGATAGAGCCTAAAATCAAGTTTTTGATAGGTAGGTTGGCCTACACCATTCCAAGAACTTTTGTCTCTACGTAATCGGTACGTGATCGTTTAATTTCACTTCAATAGCTTATTTCTATGGTTTCATCAATTTAATGCTTCACTGCCATCGTTCATTGCCTAACACCCTATCGAACGCTAAACACCTAAACATGATCGCACACTTTGACGAATTGACAGTTTGACGCGTTCGGCTCGGCTGGACTGTGCGAGCACGATTAAACCTCATTAAACTTACAAATCGAATGATAATGAACGTCTTTTTACGGCATATTGCGGACATCGGTCAAGTTGAATGACCATATTATGCATCGGTATGCGACATCAATGGCTTAATGATGTGATTTACCTAACATAGAATTATGTCGTAAGATCCCCTTTTAAAATATGTTCTAAAATCCCGATCTTCTACCTATAATGGAAAAAGCTTGGGACGCTGTAGTGCCTGCGATATAGCTTGCGATGGAAGCTTGCCCCGCACGTAAACCATCCTCTAGCTTCCATTGCTAGGCAAAGGACTCCCTCAAACTCTTCAGTCTATCTCCATTTGCACTAATCTCTCTCAAGGGGCATATTTGTCTCGCCAATATCTTCGATTATTGATATTAAAAGCTTAGACTTTTTATTTCATCCAATCTCAGTAAGAGCCCATTTGGTACAAGCCATAAAACGAAGTGGCAATAACACAGAAGTTATGATAAATCGGGGATTTGGCAGAAATAAACTTGAATCAAGGTTAGCACGCGTAATGGAACTTCAAATATAAAAGGGAATGTTGCCAGATATATCTCACTAGGCAATTTTTTATCGTGTCATTTCAGTCGTTTCGAACAAGTACGGTGAAAGGATTTTATAAAATAAATAATAGTAGATTATTCACCAAGGGGATAAAGCAGTGTGTTATGTCACGGGCGCAATATTGAATCCCAAGCGCATCGAAGGATTCTTTAGTTAACTCCCGAGCGACAGCGAGGGCATTTATTAGGTTTCAGGAGGGAGAAATGACTTATTTTTTCGAGCGCTTGGTGTGAAAATAAAAATTACATACATTTATTTCGATTTATTTGTGCCCAACGCAAGACGTCCACGCGGCAGACCACCACGGAGATGGCGGGACGAGTTAGATGTGCATCTTCCAGATTGGCCCACTGCAGCCATGGATAGAAAGACCTGGAAAAAAGGGAGGGAGGCCTTTGCCCTGCAGTGGGACAATATAGGCTGAAAATAAATAAATAAAATAAATAAATTTATTTCGAGCAAAAACTCATAGGTACACACAGAAAAAAGACAAGAATTTTTAACACACAGACTGACAGAAGAAAAATACACCAAGCTTAAGGACTAGGGAAACTTCTAGATAGGTGTCGCTCACAGCAATGTATCGTGTAGGGAGGGACAGTCCACCCTGGCAGCTATCATTGCCAGGACGGTGTTGGAGCCAAGCTGGCCCGCAACTTGCGCACCAGGGATGCGGCTCGATTGCGCATGGAAACAATCAACTAGGTATAAAAAATTTCACTGAATCACGGATCACCATAGCACATGGTTTAAAACCATTCATTCATCATTTAACTTGACTTCAACCGAGACTATTGTGTAGTCTTCGTTTTAAAAGGCACGCTATTTTTAACGGCCTACTTAATCTAAAGGTTCTTTAGCCCTTTTTGTGGCAATATGTGGTAGACCACACCTCGCTATAAACTACTCCTGCGGTCGCGTGGCTAATCTAATCTTGTATGTGGGTCATTTCACAATTAATCGCAGCTGTAATCTAGCTAATAAGACCTTTACCCTACGGTACGTCTTGGGCCTTATGGAAGTTAATGTTTTTGCCGACTCGCCGTATCGAAGTTCGAATTCGAAATCGAATTTCGAATTTGCTCAATTAGACATTCTTAATAAGATGTCATTACCTAGTACCAGTAACTTTTAACATCAAGCAGACTCTTATTGAGGGTGGCCAAGGCTCCGACAGGAGTATTATTATTCTGTGGGCCAAGGCCTGGTTGCACGCGGTTAACTTCTTTCCCGCATCGACAAAAACCGACAACGCTCGGCTTGGGCCGCTGCACGTTCGGTTGAGGCAAAGCATGCGTTTGCCGAAAGCGAGGCACGTCCTGGCTGACCGAGGATTTCTGCTCCTCGTGAGACTGCTCGCTCAGTCAGTACGCGGCTATTCAATACGGGCTGTAGATGACGATAACTTAAAATGAATTACTATAATAAAGAGGATAGAACTAAAGATTCACGGTTCAATAGGCTGCTGCGTTCCGGTTCATCAGAGACGGACCTTTCTCCGAAAGCAGTGGCTTAGAACGATCTTACGGCACTTTCCTATCTGAAGACAACAACCTTGTCATCATTGTCATATATACCCGTTGCTGGATGCTATCCACCACGATTTCTGACTGCAAGGGCTAATTTTTCAAACGTTAAACACGGTCCTTACCTAGGACTTTATTCCAAACCGAAAAATTGACCCTTGAAGTCAGAAATCGTGGTGGGGAGCATCCGAATATTCATCAAACGAACGAAAAAAGGAACGCGAATACGGCCACTGGGCGTAGGTCTCCATTAATCCACTCCTTTCGGCCCCGTGCCCTCCCCAAGTCAAGCTAAAAATACTTATAAAATAATAAAACTTGATAGGTGTTCAAGAAAGTTTTTTATTGTTTGAAATCTAAACTCTTAAACGGACGTTTCCAATAAATGAATGACTTTCAGTTCACATAAAGTTCGCACGAGTTTCTGGGAAAGTGCAATAGTCTCATCACTCTTTGTTGTCTTAATTAGAAAATTGTCGCAGTTAGTCAGCTCCAAACGCATTGACGTCTTTTCTGTGGACAAGGCCGATTAGGTGCTGGGGCCTGGGCAAGCTTATTCCACCTCAAACATTGTCCCAGGCACTACAGACTACAGCACCCCGTTGAGTGCTGTATAAATAAATTATCTATTTAGTAAAGATACAGGTATACTTAGGCCTAAGTTGCCTTAATATAGCAACGAAATGCGAGCAAAAAGTGAAAGCTGTTTGCCATTTTTTGCAAAACTTCGATTAATTGTTGATCATGATTCTAAAGCAATCATTCCATGATTTCGTGTTTCCAGAGGTCTACAATGCGAGAGAGCTTGCGTCGACTAGCCTCCGATGAGGCCATGGAGAGGAACGTCGGCAACAATAGGAAGGTGCGAGTGGAACTGCTGGACGGAGACCACATCACGATAGACTTGGATGTAAGTAACGAGTTCTATTTACTTACGCCTACTTTTTCAAAAACCCTAGAAAATAGTTAATTATACATTACAGGCTTACCATAGAACGTGACATAAAGTTATTCCGGAGTGTAAACTGTCAAAATGTATGGAATGGCTCTATTTAGCGATAAGACCGCCGATTGTATGTCATTGTATTTTTTGTTTAGTTTTCCATTTGTTTAGTTGTCATTGTATTTTTATTATGTGGTGTGCAATAAAGTATTTTCTATCTATCTATCTATGGTTATTCTTGATTTATTCGGTGGAATAACTTTATGTCACGTTCTATGTAGGTACCTAGACAATTTATTTATAGAAGCCTGCAGGCAGATCTTCGTCTACATAGATACTCTGAGATTGTTCTGAGGCAGGCACTAAACTTGTATTAGGGACATCCCTACACAGATTAAACGTTCCGCCATCATACGGACCGCTGGGATTTTCAAGTCTAGGTGATTCTATTTCTGTTCCTTCGCGAATACCGTGAAGACCAGGGCAACAATTGAAACAAACTATGTAGGTAAGACACCTTCAACTAAGAATAGCTGCCGTGAGCTGTTCCCATAAACAACCCACTTTACGAACAGCTCTAGCGTGTGGAGTGAAATCTTGGCAGATTGCATTAGCTAAATAAACTATAACTATTATTCCGTTGATTGATGGAATGGCTTCAAGATAATATTTGGAAATTCGGTATTCGAGTCCTATCATCATCATTGGCAACTCAGATGCCCACTGCTGGATACACCTAAGCCTAATACCTACTTCAAACAATCCCTAGGTAGCACAAAATAAACAAAAAAAAAACAGAATAAATAACGATTCTAACTCTAAGATATTGAATAATCGAACCGTATTGGATTAGTAGCGGCTCGCTCGACTACCAATATGAAAGTCGTGAGTTCAATTCCCAGCCTTTCATAAACTCCAGAGTTGGCTTCTTATACCTAATTTACAAACTCCTTGGTAGGTAGAATTAAACATTTCATGATCTCCGTTCCAGCGCTCGTGTAGTTTGCTAAGTCCACAGAACACTATTACTTCTAGTCTAGGACCAATGATCTTCTAGTCCTAGCCAAGTCGTTCTTGATAGATCGTCGCAGTTAAACAATGTTCTGATCAATTCTTCTTGTTGTTTCGGTGTACAATAAAGTGTTCATTCATTCATTTATTCTCTTGAGGCCAAAAACTCCGTCACCAAAGTTAGCCACTTACGAACTTACATATTGACCGTATCTTAAAGTTTGAACCTTTCTGGTCTCCATTCCAGCGCAAGTCCCGAGGCTCAGACCTGCTGGACGCGGTGTGCGCACACCTGGAGGTGCTGGAGACGGATTACTTCGGGCTGCTGCACGCGCAGCGCGGGGACCCTCGCGTCTGGGTCGACCTCAACAAACGGCTCTCTAAGACCTTCAGAAGTAAGTCACAGGCCTCTTCTGGTGGCAGGGGTTGCACTGGTTTCATCAGAGCTATATGGTGAAATGTCTTCTAGAATTGAATTGAAACTCCCACAAGGATTAGAATGTAATACCAAGCGTCTAATTTGAAAGTGAATAAATTAACCGAAGCATTCCATACTTTTCACGTAAACGCGATGGTCTTTAGGATGATTCGAAATAATGATCTCCTGAGAATAATGAAGAAATAATGAGGACTGGGCGCAATGGCGCTCATTAGGAGAGGCCGAGGAGCTGTGGACTGCTATAGGCTGTTGATGATGATGAATGTTCTCCTGCTACAATTATTCCTTGTCCGCCTCGTCCAAATACATTTAGAAAGTGTTGTTCTTTCAGACGAGCCCTGGGACGTGAAGTTCGCCGTGAAGTTCTACCCCCCAGAACCGTCAGACCTGACGGATGATACGTCCAGGTACCAGATTGGACTGGCTGTGCGCAGAGATCTCATAGAAGGTAATCTCATTATCTTCCAAGATTTATGCATCTCTACCTAAAATTGCACCCCTACGGGACTTGAACGTAACGTAAAGATCTATCCGACGACCTCTGTAGCGCAGTGGGCGAAGGCCCGCCTGCGACGCAAAAGGTTGCGGGTTCGATCCCCGCGGCGGGACCAATGTTTGTATGATCTACAAATATTTGTCTCGGGTCTGGGTGTTTCTATGTATAATATGTATGTATTTACAAACAAAAAGTATATAAGTAATATATCAGTCATCTTAGTACCCATAACACAAGCTCTGCTTACTTTGGGGCTAGATGATGCTGTGTGAATAGTCCAGCATTATTTAATTTTATTTATTTATTTAATTTATTTTAATTTAATTTATTTAATTTTATCCATCCATATAATTCTGATCCTGAGGCAGCGCCATCGACGCGATGATGGTCTTGTGTAATATAATGCAGCGCTGCGCTACTGGTATTCCACAGTAGCTTTGACTTTCAGTTCGATGGTCGTGTATTCAAATCCTGGCCATGTGCAGAAAAGGTCGCTATGAAACTCATAAATATTCTAGAGCACCTTGGGCTTGCAAACTGTCACATTATTAAGGAATGCCTATTTTTGCTAAATGTGGTCCAAATGAATGGAGGTTAAAAATCCCCTTAAACAATCCCCTGCATTGGGCTCATTTGAACCAGCTCACGGTAATCAAAAGATTGTTTTGAAAATGCTTTTTCTACAAAACGTATTTTGTTATCACATTCCAGGTCGTCTAGTCTGCTCAGGGATCACACACGCACTCCTAGCCTCCTACATCCTGCAAGCTGAGCTGGGTGACCACTGCGACAGCCACATGAGCCCCTCGCTTCTCTCGCAGCACCGCGCCGTGCCGCTCGCTGCGCTCACCCCCGACCTAGAGGCTAAGGTCGAGGAGTTGTATAGGAAACACAAGTAAGAGATTATGCTTTTCTGCTAAATACTCAACAGGACGTTGTATTGGGGGTTTCATGAGATGGAGCTGGTCCAGAAAGACTTGCTCAGCAACTTATCAAAGAATTAGATACCTACCGTGTGGAGCTGACGGATTTCACTCGAATCAACAAATCAGTTCTAACGAAGAAATCAAAATCTCGAAACCGATCGTTGTGTGTGATACGTCAACTGCACGTAATAATGTCCCACGTATCAAGCTATATTTAATGGTCCACTAACAAGCCTTGGCGAACGACCGTATTCGTGTTCCTTTTTTCGTTCGTTTGATGAATATTCGGTTGCTTCCCTTCCTACTTTCCCTTAGTTTTTCGGTTTGGAATATTTGGTCCTAGGTTAGGACCGTGTTTTAACGTTTGAAAAATTGGCCCTTGAAGTCAGAAATCATGGTGGGAAGAATCCGAATATTCATCAAACGAACGAAAAAAGCTTCGATCATGAGATATATGATCGAAGGAAAAAAGGAACGCGAATACGGTGCTACACACCAGGGTGAAGCAGGGTCCATACCCTGCGGTGCGAGTGAGTGAATACACAAAAAACTTTTATCATGTAGGTCTATCAGATAGCTCAGATAAAAATGATAATAGTAGCCTGTGTCTTCCAGTGGCCAGACACCAGCAGAAGCAGAACTGAACTACTTGGAAAACGCGAAGCGACTGGCGTTGTACGGAGCCGAACTCCACGCCGCGACTGACAGCGATGACGTTCCCATTGCGCTGGCTGTCTGCGCTAGCGCCGTCTCTGTCTACCGCGACGGGTGAGAGTGAGACAATTCTATAGCACTGGCTGTTTCTATAGTCTACGCTGGCCTCAAATGGCGTACCATCTCTGTCTATCGCTACAGATGAGAGCGAGACAATTGTATTACAGCTGTAATGCCAGTATCGCAGTCGAGCATTCCTTTGCCACGCCAACGTTCAACATTCTCAATGCCTACTGTATTGAGAACTTCTGTTAGGCTTTGGGAAATTTAAATTATATTTTTCAGGTTGCTAATGAACCGGTTCCCATGGGCGAAGATAACGAAGATCTGCTACAACAAGCGTTCTTTCACGCTCAAACTTCGAGCGAGTGAGTTCGATGAGTTCGAGACTCATCTCAGCTTCAAACTACCCTCCACCACGGCTTGTAAGAAACTGTGGCGCGGAACCGTCGAGCATCACATGTTTTTCAGGTAACGTTAGAGAGAGATAGAATGAGCGAGTGAGAGAGACGCATAGCTTCAAACTACCCTCTATCACGGCTTGTAAGAAACTGTTGCGGCCGCATGTCCTATCAATGGATATTGCGTTTTGAAAAAGTTATGAGATTTATACTAGAGCCAAAGCTCTTAATTGAGCTCCGGTTTATGCTGCGCGTCTTAGTCCTCAGAGCCGTTGTAGATTCTTTTAGGACACTTTTAGGTTGTTATTTGTTATTTATGGTAGAGTCAAGAGCACTTGGAAGCTCTAGATATATCACTAGGTACATCACTACATAGTATACATATATAAAACAAAGTCGCTTTATCTGTCCATGTACCCCTATGTACTATGCTTAAATCTTTAAAACTACGCAACGGATTTTGATGCAGTTTTTTTTTAATAGAGTGATTGAAGAGGAAGGTATTTTATGTATAGGACATGACGTATAATATAGTTGAGGAACACTGATAATTTTAGAGGTATCTATAGTCTTTTTCACGCCGGAACGTATGCAAGACACATTGAACTTGTTTCGTTTCACGTTGTGTGGCTCACAACAATTTTGAAACTAAAAAGTCAAGAAAAATAATTAAACGATAAAACATACAAAAAAAAATGTTTTTGTCTATTTCCTGTTTAATTATTTCATAAATTATTATAAACGAGCCATAAAATGTAAATAAACAAAGAATAAACATTTTCTAAAAAACTCCGCCAATTAACAGTACTGAGTAAAATGGAACGTAATCTATTAGAGAGTGCAAAAATGAAAATCGAAACAATCGATGAATCGATAAGTAAAAAAATAATCGTTGGTTTAGTAATTTTGTCTATGAATGAACCTTGTAATTGATTGAGATGAATTGATAGTAGTGAAACAAAAATCGATTTTGATAATCTCGATTAAACTTTAGGACATTACTATTAGACTGATTTTGACATTATCTCGAAGTGTCTTGCATACGTTCCGCCGTGAAAAAGACTTTTAATGTGATGTCGTAAATACACTCATTTTTTCCATATTAAATATCAGCATTGTACCCGTGCGAAGCCGAGGCGGGTCGCTAGTTATGTATATTTAAGCTTGGGACGGTCCCCGACGGCTATGATGCGCAGCTTACATCGCAGCTCAGCCAAGGGCTTGGCTCTGGGGCTCTTCTTATTGAAACCTCATAACATCACAATGAAGCATTATGAACTGTAGAGTCTTGGCATATTTTACCTTGCCGTAACACAGTTGTAAAACTAGCACGGAAGGTAAAGTTTCATACTAATGCCATCCTAGCAGTCTATATTTAGTCAGACAATACTTTAGCTATAGTACCTACCTACCCACATTGTTCCTATTACTTTTTTGTATTGTTTAAGTCTATTGCTAAGTTCTTTGTTTGATAAATTGTATTGTTATTTTTAAGGCAAACCATTTCTTTATTAAATAAATTTATCTTTATCTATCTTTATATTTGGTGGGATGCACTTTACCTTGCCTTAGGTTTTCTTTTCCTTCTTCCACAGACGCGAGTCCCCAGTGAAGGTAGACCGTATAGTAGGTTTCCCCCGGCTCGGCTCGCGCCGCCTCTCCTGCCGCCGCACGCTCCGCCAGCTGCGCGCCGAGCCCCCCGCCCCCGCCCCCGCCACCCGCGCCTGACCCCCTCTCTTGTCTTCTGATAGCTATACTGATGATGTGCTGCATTTAATGTATGGGGAGATACTTGGTTAATTTAATATGTTGGCGTATCGACCCAAATTGGGTCCTGGATAATAGAAAACCATCGGTTTTATTTTCATTTCATTTTATTCCATAACAATAAAATACAGTGCATAAGGATTTTTTTTTTTTAATTAAATAGGTCAGTGGGCAAAACGAGCCACACAGCCCCACAAAATATGACGCGCAGACGTGGAAGACCTAGGATGAGATGGCGGGACGAGCTGGACTCTCACCTGAGAACTTGGCCTGTTGCTGCGTTAAATCGCGAAGAGTGGAAGGAGGGAAGGGAGGCCTTTGCCCTGCAGTGGGACGACACGGGCTAAATAATAATAAAATAGGTCAGCATTTGACCTCACTCTGCCTGATGTTAAGCAGTAGTGAGGTCTAAGATGGAGCATAAAATACACAAAAAATATCTCGGCGTCTTCTAATGTGATAAATCCTGACCCACCTGCGGGGTATACTGATGTTGACCTTGGAATCGAATGAGTATGAGAGATGAAGCGAATCTGAGCTGTCAGAGAGTTCGTTTGTTCTTGCATCAGAGTAGGGCGTCTAGTTTTTCCACAAAATGTTAGCTATTATGATAGGTAGGTATCTAAGTTTAAACTAAGTGCCATTATTAGTGGGTAATGAATTTATGTTATGAATGTGCTCACGAATTTGTAAGACCCTTTAGGAAATGAAAATAATTTAGGCATAAATATTAAGATTTATAAAAATTACTTACCTACTCCAATTAATTAAGTACCTATTGTATTAGGTAGATTAAAAGCAAAGAACTGTCTTAGTTTTAAGCATTTCAATAAACTATTTTCGTATAAAATCTGTCTTTTTTATCTCCCGGTATTTATTGTTGGGTAGGTCAATAACAGTACAATCTTATTTTTTTATCTACTATAAAACTGGGTAATAACGTCGATAGCTAGTTAGGCTACTCATTTATACTTATAATGCTAGGTACCTACCAGACCTATAATCAAGTCCAATCTAAACTTACCGTGACGAGCCTCAATTTAGTTTGACTGGCTCCCCACTGGAGCAACTACTTAGTTTTAAGATAGATCCACCTAAAATAATGCTAGATGTGGGCATCTGCTAAAATGTATTTGGACATGCCTCTAATTTCCACTGTATGGTGGCCACTCATGGTATACTCACTGCCGTGTTTTGGGGAAAGGGTCGTGATGCTGTTTGCTTATTCCTGTTTGCGACATTCTACAGAATTCTACCGTGACGAGGGAGCTTAGCATCTTACGAAGATATCTTTAACCCGCCGTTTGTGACGTGAATTTGACTTACATAGTTTGAGACGCCGGTCTCACGGACCGGGTTGGCGCCATAACTCCTGTACTAACGGTGGGATACTCGAAATGAGGAAAGTACACGAAATCACAACTCAATTCGATGGCGGATAAAAAAGTTATTCGAGTTTTTCGACCCACCCGGTCTCACAGTCATACACGTCACAAACGGCGGGTTAAGATGGGTCCACATTAGAACAAGGTATCGAAGGCTGGTTTTCCTTTCACGCGTACCGTCAGCGCTGATAGAAGCATAGGCTTTATTACCAGTGCTTATCCAGCGTAGGGCTCCAAACTTACCCCTGAACTGGACGCTGTCTTTGATGTGCTCCGCGCGTTTTGAACTTCCAGGTAAGAAGGTGGAGCTATCTATAGATCGTTTTTCGACTTAGATTGTGATAGCTACTGCACGCGGCTTCGCCTGCGTGGTACCAACGTTTTGATAGCCATAATATGCTATTCCAGGTCACATCTATGCCTATTACAAGTTTCATCCAAATCGGTTCACTGGTTTAGGTGTGATTGAAACACAAACATACAAACAAACTCACAAACTTTCGAGTGAGATGAGTGGGATATTTACATAATATACGTGTAGGTATTATACCAATGAAGTACATAATCATGTTAGGTACCTACTAATGTCTCGGCAGAATTGACTGACATCGCTGATTTCTCTGTACAATCAGTATTGTACAGCAGCGCAGAGAGAAATCAGTTATCTACTAACCAGTGCCGGATTTATATTTTTATGAGTGTAGGCCACTTTATTTCTGCCGCCCCATGTACATACCTTTCTAAAATAATAATTTTCCATTTGTAGTAAAGGGGCCTCCTTTACAACAAATAGGTTTCGATAGGAATAAGTTTATTTCTATAGGGATTAATTGAAAGTATAAAAAACCATTAGAAAACCAGTAGACGTGTTTGACTTTTATCCTCTGAAATGAAGTGACCGTCCTCTAAAATCTGCCGCCCCTAGGACGCTGCCGCCCCTAGGCCGCGGCCTATACGGCCTATTTATAAATCCAGGACTGCTACTAAGGTAAGGATATTGATCCTTACTACATTGTAGTATTCTGACGGTCAGCGTGACAGGAAAACCAGCCGGGAATGGACTTAAAATATCCATATTAGAAAGTAACTCTGTCTGTCTGTTTGTTTGTTAACTTTTCACGCCCAAATCACTGAACAGATAAGGCTAAAAATTGGCATGGATAAAGGTTGTATCCCAGGGAAGGACATAGGCTACCTTATATCCCGAAAAAAATCCGAGGGACCGCGGGTTACACCGCGGGAGCGCAGCTAGTAATTTTATAAATGTGAAGTTTGTGAGGATAGTTAACACTTAGTCTGGAATAGCACAGAGGCTACCTAGGTACCTACCCTGGTAAGTATTCTTGAAGGACCGCGGGTAACACCGCGGGGCGCAACTAGATAACGGTGTAGATAAAAGCTCGTGTTGGGGAATTTTAGGTAGATACTGCTGACCTGTGCAAAGATAGGTACACTACCTACTTCACAATATCTTATCGCTGTATAAGAAAAAAACTTAATTGGGAAAACCATTCAGTATTTACATTAATAATAATTCCTATGATAGTAAATTACAGCTAATATGTAAATACTTAGCTAAATCTCTTTGGTTACATATATTTTTTTTTTATTTTTTTCACAAGTGACAATGTATTGTCTTTTTGTGAATAAATGATATTAAACCTTATATACTGCTGAACTTTTCACACAGCATCATCAAGCCCCAAAGTAAGCAGAGCTTGTGTTATGGCAGGTACTCTATTATATTATCTGGGGTTATAATAATGTATGTGGACCAGTTGGCGTCGACCTTAGCGAGGGTAGTACTACCTCTTTGCCATGGATTGGGGGAACAACACCTACCCCCAAAGGCTTGCAACCCGTCACTTAAGGAAAGCTAACTTCTTCAGGATATGAGCATCAATGTTTTTAGATACTAGAGTCCAGGAGTGCCTCTGTGATCACGTTCGATCTTGAATGCTTAAAAGATCATAGATTGTTACCAGTCCTGGGTATTTGGTATAGTGGTGGTATTTGAATGCTATTTTACTGGAAAAGAAGTAAAAATTAGTCAACAAATAGGTACTTAAGGTTATTTGTTTTTTATTACTATAGGTATTTTGAATGTTGTGAAAATGAATTCTGTGTGTAAAAATAATACTAGCTCTTTGCTGTTTCCCTGTGGCAATGATTTACCCAAACAGCTTTAGTAGGTACATATAAATAATACACTGGACATTATGTCGTTAGTGAAAAATACTTCTTCAAGAGGTTAGGTACTTGTATTTTATAGTGGGTCTGTTCTGGTGCATTTTGGAAAATAGGTACCTACTAAAAGTCAAGGTAAAGTAATTTTGATTTAACAATTATTTTATAGAACGTTTGAGTACCTAGTGTTAACGAAGTGGGGAACGTTATTTTCAATCGTGAAGGTCGTGGGTTCGAATCCCGTCTGTGCATCAAATGATTCGGAAAAGGCAATAGCGGTCAGTTGAGTAAATGTAACGAAATTCTAGTGTAAACTTGACCCCTCGCCTCGCAGACTACAGACTCGTTGTACTCGTTGTACTTCCCTACCTATGTTTGTCAGAGCATAGCTTTCAATCTTCAGTCATTAAACTTGGTAGGTCATGGGTGTTTGAAGATTGGCTGGGAATTCTGGGAAACAAATTGGGCTTCATCAAAAAATATTTTTTTAGACCTGCAGTCATGTGCCTAGCTGGTTTTTCTTCACGCGGTTTTACGAGCAACGTCAGAAAATCACAAAGTTCGAGCGAAGTGTTGATGCGGTCTATGGTTGCTGTGTGAAGCCTTTTAATTTATATTTGTCTCCAGATGTCCAAAACCCTTGCCATCCTAGCCTTAATGGTGGCGTCCACAACGGCGCAGCTAAATTGGCTCAACCCTGGAGGATCCATCACAAGCAGAGCGATGGGTGCCAAACCTCTCGGTGTGGCAAGTGATACTGCGCAGAAAACAATCAAGAGCAGCAGTCCGTGTAAGTGAATTAAGACATAAGGGCTGAAAAAAAATACCTTAGTAAGGACCAGTTCGTATGAGTAAGTGGCCAAATCTGGTGAAGAAATTTTCGGGCCGCCTAAACACCTTCCGCTGACTCATACGAACTGACTTACTATAAGGTTTAATGACTTGACGTATAGACTTTACAGCAAACATAAGGTCAGTACGAATTTTTGCCTTTGGTCTAAAGCTGGGACATCGGAAGCACGGAAGTGCTCAGTAGATGATGCCACTGGCGGTTACCCAAGCACTTACTGACCACTCAGAACATTCATTTGCTTAACTTCGAAGATCTTTGGGGGTATGAAGAGAGAGATCTCACCACACCAGGTCGGTCCAACTGGCCCACATACCTGGCTGGCCTTTCGGCCGGCAGTTAATGACGGATAGTTCTATATAATAAAATAAAAAACTTTTATTTTCCTTACACAATGTTTGACTATAAAAGAAGCTTAATTAAATTTAAATCTACTTAACTTAGCTGTGTTATGTGTGAGGACCGCCTTCAGCGGTAAAAGCCTCCTCCAGCTCTTACCATTTATCTCGCTCTCTAGCGACTCTGCTCCGTGTTTTACCAGCAATTTTTACGATATCATCTTTATAGGCTAACTAGCAAACCCAGCGAACTCCGTTTCGCCACCAGATTCTTCCTGAATTTTCTTTGCTATAAACCTCACGGAGCCCGAGACCTTTCCAACGAATGCAAAACCGTGGAAATCGGTTCGTGCGTTCTGGAGTTATAGCGTCAGGAAGGAAAACCCGACTTATTTTTATATAGTAGAGATTAAAATAAAATGAAATTTATTTGTTTAACAGCTTATTTTACAAAGTAGTTAGGTAGGTAGGTACCAACAAGGTGGTACAAAGTGGTACAAATAAGGCAAAGGATATGAAGTTACTTATTATGATGATAATCAACATCTGAGCCTTAGGCCTAGGTGAGGTCTAGTTCGAGTTTGTCGAGAATTGTCACTTGCGCAATCCAGGATTCAAATCTTAGTTGTGGCGATATTGGATAGAAGTCACCACAGATCTATCTAGAACGGGTGTACATGCTTAGTGGCAAATAGCAATCAGAAGTTACAGTGGCAAGTGGTGAGCATCTAGAAAAAAAGTGGATGGGTGACCGCTAGTGGCAGTATGCCTATTTAATAGGTTGTTTGCCGTAGTGCCTGGGACATTGACAAAAGTGTTGGCTGCTTCAGGTATGCTTTGTGTCATTTTTGTCACTTGTGTTGTGATAGGATTTATTTGCTCCAGGTACCACTATGAAACGGCTGTTGGGAGTGGAGTACGACCAGCTCTCCAGCCTGGTGGAGCCTTACTTGGACCAGCTGTCCCTCAACGTGATCTCCGAGTGAGTAGTTTGTTCCTTAGAGTATTTTAGATAGGAAGCATTTCCTAATGGTCAGGGTTTCTACTAAGAAAGTAACACCAGTACCTGCCAGTGACACATGCGATCGGCCCCTTGATTACGGATGTCGCGACAGGCTAATCTCGCAGTCACTGCTGTCAAACTTGAGTTAAACGGACGTAGTTATGCGTAAAGAAACCAATCCACACTCATGTCGAAATTGAGTTAAATACAATTCAGACTCGACATGAGTGTGGATTGCTTCCTTTACGCTAATCTACGTCCATATAACACAAGTTAGACAGCAGTAATTGGGAGATTACGCCTGTCGCGAGATCCGTAATCAAGGGGCGGGACCGGCAAAAACACAACCGAATTCACGATTTTTGACCTCGAGGACTTATTTTTTCGTCGTCCTCATTTTCGACCTGAGACCAGAGAAAACAATTCTTGACTTTGATTTTGTACATTTGATGATAATCCGTTATTTTATTATCCACAGCGAACTAAAAGCCACCTACAGGCTGGGCTCAGTAGCCACAACCCTCCCCCGCACCCCTGGCTATGATTTCCGAAAGCCCCTCGTCATCTTCGTGCACGGCTTCGTGGATGACCCCACGCACTTCGCCTTCCCTCTCGTGAATGAGGCATTCCAGGCCACAGGTGAGAGATAGTATCAGTTAAAATAATTAAGGCCAAAGATACAGATCTTTTTTGATTTGACTTTGTTTACTAAAGTAAACTTTAAACCATTTACAGGAAATTACAACGTGCTGGGGCTGGACGCGTCTTCTCTGATCAGTTTCCTGTACCTCCGCGCCAGCACCCTTGCGAGGTACATCGGAGAGAAGCTTGGAGCATCCATGGCTTCGCTGGTGGAAGGTGTGTGTGCTGGTGGAAGCATTTAGTGTTCCTGTGTATCGTCGACCTCTGTAGCTTAGTAAACGAAGGCTTACGACGTGGACGGTTGCTTCAATTACAATTTCCGCGGACATGTCTGTACGATCTGCAATTATGTTTCTTGATTCTGGGTATCATGGTTGCTCTGAATACCCCCTTAAACATCTACCAGAGTGTCTGAATGAATCTGATATTAATAGTCTACCTTGCCCTGGGGGACATCACTATCCTGTTCGTTTTAGTGCCATTTGAGTATAATTTTAGAAGTCATCTTCAAATTCTCCTTTCAGCTGGCCTCGACCCCAAAGACATCCACCTGGTTGGGCACAGCCTTGGCTCCCAGATAGCCGGGTTCGCTGGCAAGCAGTTCCATAACCTCACTGGGCATAAGATTGGCAGGATCACAGGCTTAGACCCCGCTGGACCTTGCTTCACTCACGTGGATGAGGATTTGAGGCTGAAGGCAAGCGATGCTGAGTTTGTAGACGTCATCCACACTAATGGAGGAGTTTATGCACTTAAGGATGCTGTTGGTAAGTTTTTTTCAGTAGAAGGGGGCAAGTAAAGATTTGATCCTTTAGGACACTTTAACGCTATAAACTACCTAAAACAAGTTTTATTGTTTTATTTTAATGTATCAGTTTAGGAAAATTTACAAATAGGTAAAAACAATACTAGTTAAAAACAATGTTGGGCTAAGTTCTGATAAAAATACCAACAATTCATAAATAATAAATAAATCACGCTGGAAATTTCACACAGCATCATCTAGCCCCAAACCAAGCTAAGCTTGTACTGTGGAAACCAGATAACAATTAATGAGATATGAGCACAGCACCAAAATATCAAGCGTTTCCTAGTTCCAAAATGAACTCCTGCTATTCAAATTTATTTATTTATTTCATTTTAAAAAGGACACCCAACATGGGTTACACTACACTTACATTTCAAAGTCAAAACAGTTTCTAAAACCAAGTGTTCCCATGCGAAATGTGATGGGCATAAGGCCAATATACCTACCTTATACATGGAAGTGACTCTGACTTCTAAGCACAGAGCTCTTCTAAGCATCTTGAACTCCCTATGCGTAGATCTTGGAGAATGTCCACAGAGTAGAGTTTTTCTACCTCAGGTCATATGGACTTCTTCGTCAACGGTGGAGAAAAGCAGCCTAACTGCATCTTCGATTTATGCGCCCACCAGCGTGTGGTGCATCTCTTCGCGGAGTCGGTGCGGTCACCTGACTTGTTCATAGCCAAGCGTTGCGCCAGCTGGGAGGACTTCAAGAAGGAACAGTGCTCAGAGGATACAAGGTATTGGTTAACGTTCTCTAGACTTTACAGCTAGAGCGTGTAACTTCTGAGTATGGTCATTTGTTCTGGTATTAGCCAGAACTACGAAAGCTAGAAGCATTTTCCAGGAGGAACAGTCGTGACTGGCTAAAAATCCCCACGTCAAAGGAAAATACTGCATGGGTGCCATTTTTGAATAGCATATTAAACTGAAGGTGGAGATGGTTACCACGAGCTCTTTAATCTAATGAAGCTGTAGCCGCGACTAAGTGTGCCCATTAGTTTTCCCGGTACTGTCTGATAGATATACAATACCAAAGTGTATGTGTGTTAACGAGTGTTTCTTCATCCTTCTTTCCAGCTTGATGGGTTACGGCAGTAGACCTGGTGTCAACGGGCGGTACTACCTGCGCACGGCGGTGGCCTCTCCCTTCGCATTGGGGACCAAGGGGCTCCGGGCAAAGAGTGAGCCTCGCCTGGGGCTTTTTAATCTTGGGGGAACCGCGAGGCTGCTTACTTAGGTTGGGTTGCAGATGAAAGTGACAAAGATAAAGTGTAAAGTAAATATTAAAAAATATAGAAAAATGGACAAGGTTTGACAAAGAAGAAGTCTATTAAGCTTTTAGTTTTTAAACATAATTCTTAAGTTTATGGTAGGTACTACTTTGAAATAAATAGTAAATTAATTTAGTAAATACATTTTTTTAATATTCTACTATAAGTAAACATATTCAAGTAAACATCAACTCATATAAATAAATAAATATAACATTGCATGCAACTCACTCAAGTCATAAAATTCAGTCAGAGATCGCTAAGGATGGTTACCAAAGTACTAATCTAGTGTTGCAAACACAGGTACTGTTCACGACGTAGGTATTCCAGATCCTAGGACGCTAAGATAAGCTATCTTTTATCCGAATAAGTTTCTAATGTTCTTCACGATGCCGTCCCTGTTTTCGTAGATAAGGCCATTCACATCTGATGTGAATTAACCTCGCGGTCCAGGTTCGACGAACATATATGTTCGTCACCACCCCTCCACACTATGCGTAACATGTTCGCCGAAATGATACGGTGTTCGGTTCGGCAGAATGTTCTAATTTGGACGCACCTCAAGGAAATGAAAATCATTTAGGCATAAATATTAAGATTTATAAAAAACTACTTATCTAGGTACTCCAATGTATTAGGTAGATTAAAAACAAAGAACTGTCTTAGTTTTAAGCATTTTAATAAACTATTTTCGTATAAAATCAGTTTTTTGTTTATATTTCCCGGTATTTGTTATTGGGTAGGTCTTCTTATTTTTTATTATACTGGGTAATAACCCGTAATAATAAGATAGTGTTGTCGACGTCGATATCTAGTTAGGCTACTCATTTATACTTTATACTTATAATGTTAGGTACCTACCAGAGATCAAGCCTATCTATAATATCTATACCTATAAGATCTAAACTTACTGTGACGAGCCTCAATTTAGTTTGACTGGCTCCTCACTGGAGCAACTATTCAGTTGTAAGATAGATCTACCTAAAATAATGCTAGGTTGCAAACTTCTGCTAGATGGGGGCATCTGCTAAAATGTATTTGGACATGCCTCTAATTTCCACTGTATGTTTGGAACTTCCAGGTAAGGAGGTGGAGCCATGGGCGGATCCAGGATTTTTTTCTGGGGGGCACAAGAAACAAAAACTGACAAAAATTTCACAATTTATTAACTTTTCGTAGTTAATAGGTACACAAAAATATCGTCTGGGGGGGGCACGTGCCGCCGTGCCCCCCCCCCCTGGATCCGCCTATGGGTGGAGCTATCTAATATAGATCGTTTTTCGACTTAGATTGTGATAGCTACTGCACGCGGCTTCGCCCGCGTGGTATATACCAACGTTTTGGTAGCCATATGCTATTCCAGGCTATCTATACCTATTCCAAGTTTCATCCTAATCGGATCACTGGTTTAGGCGTGATTGAAACACAAATAATAAATAAATAATGCTGGACATTTCACACAGCATCATCTAGCCCCAAACTAAGCAAAGCTACTATGGGAACCAGATAACTGATATACTACTTATACATATACTTTTTGTTACATACATATTATACATAGAAACACCCAGACCCGAGATAAATATTTGCAGATCATACAAACATTTATCCCGCGGCGGGGATCGAACCCGCAACCTTCTGCGTCCCAAGCGGGCTTTCACCCACTGCACCACAGAGGTACCACAGAGGTTGTACAGCAGCGCAGAGAGAAATCAGATAACTACTAAGGTAAGGATACTGATCCTTGTGGTATTCTGACGGTCAGCGTGACAGGAAAACCAGCCGGGAATGGACTTAAAATATCCATATTAGAAAGTAACTCTGTCTGTCAATTCAATTCATTTACTTATTGCGATAATGGGTAGGTACAATAAAGAGTCATGTCAGATTAAGGGTCGATTCACATCTGACCGAAGATCCGTCGCGTATTATCGGTCGCGGAACGCCAGAACTGACAAATGTATAGAAAAACACTCGACCGTTCACACTCGACCGATGATACGTTAGTCCGTCGAGTGTGAACGGTCGAGTGTTTTTCTATACATTTGTCAGTTCTGGCGTTCCGCGACCGATAATACGCGACGGATCTTCGGTCAGATGTGAATCGACCCTTAATAAAAATTACAGATCAGCCAATCTGTGTGTGATGTCTGTTTGTTTGTTACCTTTTCACGCCCAAATCACTGAACAGATCAGGCTAAAAATACTGAACGAATAGGATACCTAGGTAGGTACCGACTTATTACCCTGGTAAGTATTCCTGAAGGACCGCGGCTAACACCGCGCCGGAGCGTAACTAGATAACGGTGTAGGTAAAAGCTCGTTTGGGATTTTTAGGTAGGTACTGGTCTGTGCAAAGATTAAGTGTAGGTAGGGTAGGTCTACCTACTCCACAATATCTTATCGCTGTATAAGAAATAAATTTAATGGGGGAAAACCATTCAGTATTTACATTAATAATAGTTCCTATGATAGTAAATTACAGCTTATATGTAAATAGCTAAATCTCTTTGGTTCAAAATTGGATTTGATTTTTTTAAGTATATATTTTTTTGTTGGTTTCTTGTAGGTATAATCTCAGGTCTGGGTGTTTCTATGTATAAGATGTATGTATTTACAAACAAAAACTATAGGTATTCAGTTATTAGGTAACTGGTTCCCATATATTATAGTACCTACAAGCTTTATTTAATTTAATTTAATTAACTCGGTTATTACTTATTACTTTAATTAAATACAAAACTAACAATATATTATACAAAACAATAGTTACGATTAATAACGTCATAAGCTTTCTTGTTTTGGGGCTAGAAGACGCTGATAGAGCCGTGTTGGCCGAATGGGGTTGTACCTCGACTTTCAATCCGAAGGTCGTGGGATCGAATCCCGGGCGTGCATCAATGGATTTTGCGTTTCGTAAAATGTATATGCGCTTTAACACGAGCTCTGAACGGTGAAGGAAAACATCGTGAGGAAACCAGTTAGTATTCTTATAGGCGGCGATGGGCTTGCAACCTGTCACGTATGGAATATTAACTTCTGCAAGATGTGGGCATGTATCAAATATGTATTTGTACATGCCTCTGATTACCCCCCTTAAAAAAAGATAAAAAAAATAGCTTCAAAGGATCTGATATATAAAGATCTGAGAGAATGTCTACCGCGCCTTGGGGATACAGTCGTGACCCTGTGTGTGTGTGATGACGCTGATATGTCCAGCATTATTTATTTCTTTATTTTAATAAATGCATTTGCAAGGCGGCTAGTGATAACTTATTGAAAACTTGCCTAGGTACTATCAGCTGCAAAAACTTATTTTGTGCCACAGACAGAAGAATTAGTATACATAATGCAGTTACATTGTAATATTATTGAATTAAATTAAGTTAATCAACTTCTGTAATAAAATTTATCTACTAATAACAGGCTACTCCCTCATAGATCACCTAAAAGAATGCTAGGCCCCAAACCGTGTTTGTTGCCCTGATTCTTCGCGGTATTGGTCGCGTTTTTTTTTGAGTGATCCCAGCGGTCCTACTGAATAATTGCTTTTTGACTTGACTTGACTTCTTGGGACCATCAGCATTGGACGCTTTTTCTAAAATGGTGTCAGTAATAAATGAATTACTTAAAAGTACCTAAATATTTGTATTTGACTGTCATAATGTCCTAAGAATAGGAATACCAATGACTAAAATCATAAACAGGTTCAATTAGAAATTACATCATTCATGCACATAAAATATAGAGTTGGGTTTTACGATAATAAGTTATAAATCTATACTTCTAAAAGAGGAAAGATTTGTTTGTTTGTATGTTTGTTTGTTTGAAATGAATAGGCTCCGAAACTACTGGATCGATTTGAAAAATTCTTTCACGAATAGAATCCTACATTATCCTTGATGAACATAGGTTATATTTTATCCCGGGGAAGTGAAGTTTTCCCGAGGGATCGCGGGTAACACCGCGGCGGACAGCTAGTAAGATTATAAATATGTAAAAGAGCTGTATTGGCGTAGTGGGATGTATTAATGGCAGCATTAATGGATTTTTTGTATTTATATTACCTATGCAACACGAACCAAAGTTGTCGACATAGCTCAGAGAATTAGCAAGCTGAAGGCAGTGGGCTGGCCATATCTGCCGAAGAACCGATAACCGCTGGGGTAAACGAGTTCTTGAGTGGAGACCGCGACTCGGCAAACGTAGTGTAGGACGCCCTCCGGCCAGGTGGAGTGACGATCTGCGAAAGGCTGCTGGCAGAAGCTGGATACGTCAAGCTGAGGTCAGGGCGCAATGGCGCTCATTAGGGGAGGCCTATGTCTTGTGGACTGCTATAGGCTTATGATGATGATGAACACGAGCTCTAAAATGGCAAAGGAAAACATCGTGAGGAAGCCCGCTACTATTGTATTTTAAAAGCGGCGATGGACTTGCGACCTGTCACTTATGGAATGCTGTGAAAAATGTTGAATGTTGTGAAAAAGAATTCTGTGTGTAAAAATAATATTATCTAGCTCTTTGCTGTTTTCCTGTGGCAATGATTTACCTAAACAGCTTTAGTACATATAAATACACTGGACATTATGTCGTTAGTCCAAAATACTTCTACAAGAGGTCACTTGTATTTTATAGTGGGTCTGTTCTGGTGCATTTTGGGAAATAGGTACCTACCTACTAAAAGTCAATGTAAGTAATTTTGATTTTACAATTATTTTATAGAACGTTAGAGTAGTGTTTACCAAGTGGGGAACGTTGATTTTCAATCGTGAAGGTCGTGGGTTCGCGTCCCGGCCGTGCATCAAAGGATTCGGCAAAGGCAATAGCGTCCGGTTGAGTTAAGGCATAGGTAGGTTGAATTAGATGATACGAGAATTGGGACGAGAATCGAAGGAGTAACGAAATTCTAGTGTAAACTTGACGCCTGATGGAAATGATCTTATTGACACTACCTCAGACTCTTGGTGTAATAACAGCTATGGTCAATATATCAATTGAGACAGGAGTTTTTCCTACTCTATGGAAAACTGCCATTGTAAAGCCTATACCCAAAGTAAACCACCCAACGCAAATATCAGAATTAAGACCAATTAGTATTTTACCGTTTTTGTCAAAAATTCTAGAAAAAGTAATATGCATTCAACTAACTGATTATTTAGAAAAATCCTACATTATTCCATCCAAACAATCTGGATTTAGAAAAGGTCACAGCACTGCAACGGCTCTACTAGACGTTGTAGACAATGTTTTAGCCGCTCAAGATAGAGGCGAAGGCACTATTCTAACACTACTAGACTTTTCTCGCGCTTTTGACACAATTAATATCTCACTGTTGCTTTCTAAGCTTACGTACTACGGTTTTGACAGCGCAGCAACGAGGTGGTTTGCGAGCTACCTTAGCGATCGCTCCCAACAAGTAGAGCTGCGCCGCACAGATGGTACTGCCTTAGTTTCTGCTAATATGCCAGTAACACGTGGAGTTCCTCAAGGCTCCATTCTTGGTCCAATATTATTCGTATTATATAGTGCTGATTTAATATCTACCATAACGAACTCAAAATGTCATCAATACGCTGATGACCTTCAGCTGTATACATCTTTTAAGCCTGATGAATCTGGAATAGCAGTGGAAAGATTAAATGAAGATTTAGAACGCATAAACAGTTGGTGCACATTAAACAGTTTAGTTTTAAATCCAATAAAAACAAAGTTTTTGGTGTTGGGCTCTAGAAAAACTATTGACAATATACTCTCTCATGATCTTAAGGTAGAAATAAGCGGAGTCCCAATTGATCGTGTAAATGAAACCCGTAACCTCGGACTACTTATGGACGGTTCTCTGCATTTCGAAAATCATTTAATGCTCACTGCTCGGAATTGTTTTTATAGGCTATCTGTTTTATACAAAATGCGTGAGTACCTTAGCACTGAATTGCGTATTCATCTTTGTGATTCTCTTGTTCTTTCGAAGCTTAGCTATGTTGACAATGTGTTTGGGGAATGTTTGTTAGCGCGTTCTAAAAAACTAATACAGCGCATACAGAATGCTTGCGTAAGATTTTGTTTCCCTATCCCGCAACGAGCCCACATATCGCCTTACATCAACAGTCACAAACTTCTGAACATGTCATCGCGCCGTACTCTACACTTTGCTGTTCTGCTTTTCGGTGTCATTAAATTTCAGCAACCGCACTATTTGTACGAAAAGCTTGAAATCTCTCAGCGCCATATGCGCTTTGCTATTCGCCTCATCTGTCCTCGCCACAGAACGACTGCCTTTCGTGGCAGCTTTCGTTATGCTGCCACGAAATGTTGGAATAATTTACCTCCACCAATTAGAAACTCCAAAAATATTTACTCTTTTAAAAAATCATTAAAAAAACATTTATTAACTACACAAGCACAATTTCATAGGTAGTCGTTCTTGGCGTAACTTACATATGCAGTATTTATACTATTCATAGATTAGTAATTTTATTGTAATACCTAGTTTTATTTAGTATTTTTTTGGTAGCTACTTATTTTTAAATTTTTATTATTATTATTAATTTTAATATACTTAAGTGTTGAACATGAACATGCGTGTGCAGCTGTTGCCACACATAGACTCACCGGCGCCACAGAAAATCAGCGCTGCAGCAGCTATAAGTTGCTGCAGCACATGCTGAGTGGTGACCTATTTTGTGCTTAGTTATGTTAGTTCGTAAATATTGTAAACCTTTTTTTGCACAAAATAAATGACTTCTATTCTATTCTATTCTATTCCTCGCCTCGCAGACTACAGACTCGTATGTTTGTTAGAGCATAGCTTTCAATCTTCAGTCATGAAACTTGGTAGGTCATGGGTATTAGAAGATTGGCTGTGAATTCTGGGAAACATAAACTGGGCTTCATCAGAGGTCAAAAAATATTTATTTAGAATCTGCGGTCATGTGCCCTAGCTGGTTTTTCTTCGAGCAACGACAAAAAATCACAAAGTTCGAGCAACGTGTTGATGCTGTCTATTGTTGCTGTGTGAAGCGTTTTAATTTATATTTGTCTCCAGATGTCCAAAACCCTTGCCATCCTAGCCTTAATAGTGGCGTCTACAACGGCGCAGCTAAATTGGCTCAACCCTGGAGGATCCATCACAAGCAGAGTGATGGGTGCCAAACCTCTCGGTGATGTAATTGGAGTGGTCAATAAGGCGATTGATGATACGCAGGACAAATTATCAGACATCAAGACGCCTATCGACCAGGGCATAACACATCTTGCCAGCAGTCAGTGTAAGTGAATTAAGACCAATGGGCTAAAAAAAATATCTAAGTAAGGAACAGTTCGTATGAGTAAGTGGCCAGATCTGGTGAAGGAATTTTTGGTTCCTTAGAAACTTGCGATCTTCGAATAGGCTTTACAGCAAACATAAGGTCAATACGAATTTTTGGGGACCTCCGATGCATGGAAGTGCTCAGTAGATGATGCCACTGGCGGTCACACTTACTGACCGCTCAGAAAATTCATTTGCTTAACTTCGAAGATCTTTGGGGGTAGGAATAGCTGGCCTTTCGGACGACAGTCAATGTCGAATAGTTCTATATAGGCTAATTGAAATGAAATGCATTTATTTATTTAGCAGCTTATTTTACAAAGTAGCTAGGTAGGTAGGTACAAATTGCACAGTGTAGGTTATTGACTGGGAAGAAGGAGCAAGGTAGTACCAACAAGGTTGTAATAAGGCAAAGGATAGGAAGCTACTTAATATGATGATAACCAACATCTGAGCCCTAGGCCTAGGTGAGGTCTAGTTCGAGATTGTCGAGAGTTATGTCACTGGCGCGATCCAGGATACAAATCTTAGTTGTGGCGATATTGAATAGAGGTCACCACAGATCTATCAAGAACGACTAAGTAAGTACACAACGATCAAGGTCTACAAGACAACAATGGCAAATCGCTATCAGAAGTGGTGAGCATCTAAAAAAAACAGTGGATGGGTGACTGCTAGTGGCAGTATGCCTATTCATTAGGTTGTTTGCCGTAGTGTCTGGGACATTGACAAAAGTGTTGGTTGGTCATCGTGTCACTTTTGACAAAGCCAGTGTGGTGATAGGATTTGTTTGCTCCAGGTACCACGGTGAAACGGCTGGTGGGAGTGGAGTACGACCAGCTTTCGAGTCTGGTGGAGCCTGACCTGGACCAGCTGTCCCTCAACGTGATCTCCGAGTGAGTAGATGTTTCTTCCTTAGAGTATTTTAGGTAGGAAGCATTTCGTAATGGTCAGGGATTCTACGAAGGTGCCAGTGACACATGCGATCGGGACCGGCAAAAACACAACCGAATTCACGATTGTTGACCTCAAGGACCTAGTTTTTGGACAAAAAAACTCAAAAAACGTCATCCTCATTTTCGACCTGAGTCCAGAGAAAACAATTCTTGACATTTATTTATTTATCGATGATAGACGAGCAGCTGTTGCTGATATGTCTATATCACAGTGTTGAAATAGTCCGATTGTTCAGGATTGGTTAATCTTTTTAAGCTGATTTATTAGTTCGTAGCCAGTTGTCCAGCTTGTTCTTAAATGAATTGACCGAAGTGGCAGTAACAACGTCATTTGGTAGTGCATTCCAATTGTGAACCACTCTGTTGTCGAAGAAGTGATAGGCGGTAAGTAAGCGGGCGGGGTCACGAATGAGTTTAAGCTGATGGCCATGTGAAGGTCTTTGTTCATTCTTCATTTGATGATAATCCCTTATTTTATTATCCACAGCGAAGTAAAAGCCACCTACAGGCTGGGCTCAGTAGCCACAACCCTCCCCCGCACCCCTGGCTACGACTTCCGGAAGCCCCTCGTCATCTTCATGCACGGCTTCGTGGATGACCCCACGCTCTTTGCCTTCCCTCTCGTTAATGAGGCATTCCAGACCACAGGTGAGAGACAGTATCAGTTAAAATAATTAAGGTCAACGATACTTACTTAGGCTAGGAGTGAGGATTAGGATACCATAACCAGGCGCGGTCGCAGCCTAGGGTGCGTGCGTAGTGCGTAGGGGTGTGTACCTACTTAGCGTTACCTTAAAAGCAGGGGAATTTAGTCGACATTTATTTAAACGCTGGTCTGGATCTGCGATAACCAGTTAATGACTTTTAGTTATTAAGTAATATACCTACCAGGTATGCTTACGTACCAGATACGTTAGGATGTTGATAGGTCTATTAATTAGTAGTTAGCCGCGAGTGCCCAGATAATACCTGGGTAGGTATAGGTACTTAACATCTATAAATATTATGAGTTGGTACCTAGGTAACGTGTAGATGTCGCAGGCAGATCGATGAGGAGTTAGTCATTTCGAACAGGTCCTATTTTAAATCTTTTTGATTTAACTTTGTTTACTAAAGTAAACTTTAAACAATTAACAGGAAATTACAACGTGCTGGGGCTGGACGCGTCTCCTCTGATCAGGTTCCTGTACCTCCGCGCCAGCACCCTGGTGAGGAACATCGGAGAGAAGCTTGGAGCATCCTTGGCTTCGCTGGTGGAAGGTGAGTGTGCTGGTGGAAGCATTTAGTGTTCCTGTGTATCGTCGACTTCTGTAGCGTAGTAAACGGAGCCCTACGCCTAGGTGAGGTAGCCCGCTTACGACGTGGAAGGTTGCTGGATCAATTACAATTTCCGCGGACATTTCTGTATGATCTGCAATTACTTTTCTTGATTCTGGGTGCTACGGTTGCTCTGACTACCCCCTATGAATCTGATATTAATAGCGAGTGGAGATCCGTGGTCTCTGCCTACCCCTTTGGGAAAGAGGCGTGATTTTATGTATGTATTAATAGTCTACCTTGCCCAGGGGACGTCACGATCCTGTTTGTTTTTAGTGCCATTCGAGTTTAATTTTAGAAGTCATCTTCAAACTCTCCTTTCAGCTGGCCTCGACCCCAGAGACATCCACCTGGTTGGGCACAGCCTCGGCTCCCAGATAGCCGGGTTCGCTGGCAAGAAGTTTTATAACCTCACTGGGCATAAGATTGGCAGGATCACTGGTTTAGACCCCGCTGGCCCTTGCTTCACTCACGTGGATGAGGATTTGAGGCTGAAGGCAAGCGATGCTGAGTTTGTAGACGTCATCCACACTGATGGAGGAGTTTATGGACTTAAGGATGCTGTTGGTAAGATTTTTAGTATGTTAAAAGTTAAAATAACAACTTAAAGTAAGGAAGTAAGCAAGAAAGCAAGCAATAAGTACTTCTACGAAATGTGATGGGCATAATAAGGCCAATATACCTACCTAATACACGGAAGAGATTCTGACTTCCCCTTAATAAGCACAGAGCTCTTCTAAGCATCTTGAACTCCCTATGCGTAGATCTGGGAGAATGTCCACAGAAGTCTTCATCTTGTTTTTCTACCTCAGGTCACAAGGACTTCTTCCCTAACGGTGGAGAACAGCAGCCTAACTGCATCTTCCAGTTCTGCTCCCACCTGCGTGTGGTGGAACTCTTCGCGGAGTCGGTGCGGTCACCTGACTTGTTCATAGCCAAGCGTTGCGCCAGCTGGGAGGACTTCAAGAAGGAACAGTGCTCAGAGGATACAAGGTATTGGTTAACGTTCCGACTTTACAGCTAAGTTGAGCTACTAGGTGTAACTTCTGAGTATGGTCATTTGTTCTGGTAATAGCCAGAACTACGAAAGCTAGAAGCATTTTCCAGGAGTAACAGTCGTGACTGGCTAAAAATCGCCACGTCGAAGGAAAATACTGCATGGGTGCAATTTTTGAATAGCATATTAAACTGAAGGTGGAAATGGTTACCACGAGCTCTTTAATCTATGAAGCTGTATGTGTGTGGGCTCATTAGTTTTCCCGGTACCTAGTTCTGAAAGATGTACAATGTGTATGTGTGTTAACGAGTGTTTCTTCATCCTTTTTTCCAGCTTGATGGGTTACGGCAGTAGACCTGGTGTCAACGGGCGATACTACCTGCGCACGGCGGTGGCCTCTCCCTTCGCATTGGGGACCAAGGGGCTCCAGGCAAGGAGTGAGCCTCGCCGGGGGCTTGGTAATCTTGGAGGAATCGCGAGGCTGCTTATTTAGGTTGGGGCACTTGGGGGCTGTTGTTTTATCGGCAGTCCGACTTCACCCACCGGTTTTATGGGTTGCAGATGGAAGTGAAAACATGAGATAAAGTGTAAAGTAAATATTAAAAAATATATTTCGTTTTATTTTGAATTCATTGAAAAATGGACAAGGTTTGACAAACAAGAAGTCTATTAAGCTTTTGGTTTTTAGACATAATTCTTTGGTAGATAGGTAGTTGGTGAAAGAAGAGTGCATGCGACAGAGATGCGAATGTTGAGATGGATGTGCGCAGTGACGCGAATAGATAAGGTGAGAAATGAATATATTAGAAGTCTGAAAGTAGTGCCGGTGACTGAAAAATTGAGGAGCAATAGGTTAGCTTGGTATGGGCATGTAATGCGGAGGGATGAAAGTCACGTAACTAAAAAGGTAATGGAAATGAATGTGGATGGATATGTGAGTAGAGGTAGACCAAAGAAAAGATGGATGGATTGTGTGAAAGAAGATATGGGTAAGAAGGGAGTGAATACGAAGATGACGAGTGATAGGGGAGAGTGGAAGAAGAGAACATGTTGTGCCGACCCCGCATAAGCGGGAGAAGGGCATTCCTCTCTGTATTCTGTGATAAGGGCAGGCAAATGAGGTAGGTGGTACTACTTTTAAATAAAAACTAAATTAATTTTGTAATTTTTTTTTCAATCTAGGTCAATTTATATTAATATTAAATAAATAAATATAACATTGCATTCAACTCACTCAAGTCATAAAATTCAGTCAAAGATCACTAAGGATGGTTACCAAAGTACTAATCTAGTGTTGCAAACACAGGTACTGTTCACGACGTAGGTATTCCAGATCCTAGGATGCTAAGATAAGCTATCTTCTATCCGAATAAGTTTCTAATGTTCTTCACGATGCCGTCCCTGTTTTCGTAGATCAGGCCGGCCTTCGCCCTCGCGTAGGGCTCCTTCTCGTTTGTCTGGAAGTAGAACTTTCCCTGCGTGCCCGGTGCTGCAGCCAGGCCCATCAGACTGGAACAGAGATTTTTAAATTAGAATAAAATATGTTTAGAAGACTAGCGGGATATGTATTTTAAATCTAAATAGCCAATTTGTTCGACCACAGAAACGTTGTTTGGTTCAAACGAGATCCATAGAATAAGATTTTGACTATTTTGAATTAGGCTGAAATGAGCCCTAGCATAACTGTGGTTCACTGAGGAGTTCCATTGAACACAAAGCCACTAAATTTTTAAGTCTTTTCCGTCGTTGACCGATGAGGAGTGAGCTGTCCCATTACCTACTGCATTGTCACCAGGGGTTCACAGGGGTTTCAAAATTCGAGCGATGTTTTCCTTTCCCGTGTGATACTACGTATGACTTACTGGCATAGTGCACCGTAATTTTTGGACAGAAAAACTCATCGCACGACTAGATTTAAACCCATGACCTTAGGATCTCAAGGTAATATGAAAGTCACGCAGTTGAAGAGGAAAATTTTATTTGCCGCACCTGATATGTTTAGAGCAATTGCCCTTCTTGAACTCGTCGAAGTCGCTGCACCGGATCGCTGGGAAGCCATCTGGTTTGGCGATGGACTCTGCGAAGAGGGTCACCACGCGGCTGTGGCTGCACGACTCGAAGAAGCAATCTGGCTGCTGCGAGCCGCCGTTGGGAAAGTAGTCGGCATGGCCTAAGTAAGTTCGTATGAGTCAGTGGCCAACTCTGGTGACGGAGTTCTTAGGCCGCCTTAAGACCTCCGTTTCTTAAAATATACGGTGAAGGAAAACATCGTGAGGAAACTTGTTAGTATTCGTATAGGCGACGTTCGGTTTGCGACCTGTCACGTATGGAATAGAACCATGAATAAAATGTGGGCATGTATCAAATATGTATTTGGATAAGTCTCTGACAAGCCTTTTAGACAGTATATAAGTGTTGATTCTTACCAACAGTATCAGTCAAGCCGTAGACGCCACCGTCCGTGTGGATCGCGTCCACGAACTCTGCATCAGTTTCCTTCAGCCTGAAAAGACATGGCTTGTTTAGCTGCAGCTCGTCAGAAAATAAGCCTTTTTCAGTGTATTACGTACAGTTTACCAGGCTTGGTGGTCATGGTAAACTGTAAAAATGGCAGGAAGTCTTTCTTTTTACAGTGGTACGCTAACTGTAGCGTACACAGAGAAAAAGATAGACAGTTCCAGGGATATTTATTGAGATGAAGTACCTTAAGGGTCGATTCACATCTGACCGAAGATCCGTCGCGGATTATCGGTCGCGGAACGCCAGAACTGACAAATGTATAGAAAAACACTCGACCGTTCACACTCAACCGATGATACGTTAGTCCGTCAAGTGTGAACGGTCGAGTGTTTTTCTATACATTTGTCAGTTCTGGCGTTCCGCGACCGATAATACGCGACGGATCTTCGGTCAGATGTGAATCGACCCTAACCACTAGCATTTAAACAACCATATGAATTAAAAAAAACAGTGGCAATCCGGGAGTGCCAACAAAAGTGAAAACTTGAACGAGGTTTTTGGTTCTGAAGTTAAATAAAAGTACAAAAAAAATTAAGTGTAAAAAGTTACTGTCCTACTGGGATGAACTCGGGTCACTCAGAACCTGAGCTCTTTACACTTAGACCATTCTGAATGAATTAAGGTAGTGAGAGATGGTGTCGGTATTTAGGAAACAGTCACGAGACTCGCGACTCACGAGTTTGATGGTTTTTTTTAATCTCAAAAATACCCAACAGGCCATAAGAAGATTTCAGTTCAAAAAAAGTTTACCTCCTGGTGCTGTATAAATCATTAGGTACCTATAGGTTTATGTATTATGTAAAAGGTCTAAGTATTTATAAATAAGGATATTGAATTAATACGGTTTATTGATCCTACCTGTTTGTTTAGGTATATCTGTGAAGGTCAGTTACCTACATTTATTTTATTTATTATTATTTTATTTACAGCAGCAGGAAAAAATGCATTTATTTCAGGTGCAGACATCAAACGATTATGTTATCAATTACCTACGTATTTACATGTTTATTTTAATTAATTAGTTTATTTTGTACTAGCGACCCGCCCCGGCTTCGCACGGGTGCAATGCTGATACTAAATTTCTCTACTATATTATGCATGTATTATACATAAAAACCTTCCTCTTGAATCACTCTATCTATTAAAAATAACCGCATCAAAATCCGTTGCGTAGTTTTAAAGATTTAAGCATACATAGGGACAGAGAAAGCGACTTTGTTTTACACTATGTAGTGATGACAAATGACAAAGAGCTGGACAAGGGTTGAAAGGATCCAACTTCAACTTCAACTTTCAGTCTTTGTCCCGTGATACCGGGATCAGATTTAATTTGCCCCTGATCGCGTTAGTCCCTGATTAGTTTTCGTTTTCTCTTAGCTAAACCAAACTAGATTCTGCGAGCGGCTTCACCCGCGTGGTACCAACATTTTGAATAGCCTATATGCTCCAGGTCACTATCTACGCCTACACCAAGTTTCATTCAAATCGTTTCACTGGTTTAGGCGTGATTGATACACAAACATACAAACATCTAAACAAACTCACAAACTTTCAGCTTTATTATATAAGTGGGATGGGAAGTCAAATTGCAATAAGGGCAGGGGAATGATTACGTTATTTTCCTCGCTACTTTATTCAATAAGTGTTGGTAAGCAACCGTCTCTCCTGTAGAAGAAGCCAAGCTGAGAGAATGCCTATTCCATTTCAAATAATGTCCCAGGCTACAGCGTCCCGTAATTGTAGGCATAGGTTGCCTCCTGACGATGTATAAATTATTTAGTAGTTTAGAGGCATTTCCAGACCGATACGACATAGGCGCCTTCGAGAAAAGAGCCTATTCCTACCTCAAAGGCCGGCACCGCATCTGCAGTGCCTCTTGATGCTGCAGTTGTCTGTAGGCGGTGGCAATCACTTACCATCAGGTGTGCCACCTGCTCATTTGCCCCCTCTTCCATAAAAAATTGTATGGCTGTAAAGGCCTAAGCAGTAAGTGGAGGCCTACCTAAGGTTATCATCAATGTTGCAGAAGCAGGGTCCAGCAGGATCCAGGCCGGTGACCCTCGCGACCTTCCTCCCCGTCAGCTCCGTGAACCGTTTGGCTGCGAACCCTGCGATGTGGGCCCCGAGGCTGTGCCCCACCAGGTGGATCTGCTTAGAGCTGAGACGGTTCTCTGCAAAAACAGGAGTAGAATCACTTCTAAGGCTCAATGCATGAGGTTTGGCGAATCTTGCGGGCCGCGCTGGTTCGAGCACTTTCGTGCGGTTCATTCTACAAGCGTTTCTATATCTTGTACCATTGTTCATAAGGTTTATAATGGCTTGCTATAAAACTAATTGACGCGTCGCTTGCCAATTCAATGAGCATTGAGCCGAGCCGCGCAAGACGATTCTAAGCGATCTTCAAGGTCCTACTGAATAAATGCTTTTAGACTTTGACTATACAAAAAGTAGGTAAATACTTAGTTGTTTTATGCGCCTTTGTCCCCATTGGATGCTCATCATCTCCCTGCCCTTGTCCCACATTATGTGGGGTCGGCACATGTGTTCTTCCTTTCTCCTCTATCAGCCGTCATCTCAACACTCACTCCTTTCTTACTCATGTCATCATCACACGATCCATGCTCATTAGGATGCTATTATCTCGTTTCCCCATGAATAAGATACAAACGTTCATCGCAAGAAGAATATCAACAGACTCAGATCGCGTGTTCTAGTTTGCAAAATAATTGATTGCTAATTCTATCCAGTTAGATGCGTCATAACTACATAATTTATAATGACTATGTAGTTACATTGAGGTTTCCTCACATCGGTTTTTCTTTGTCAGTATGCAAATAAATAGTTACATTTTTAGGTTTACACCCAACAGACGGCCCCGTAGCACGTAGCTGCTGAAAAACAACTGTATCGAAGCACAGTAGACATTTCTTCAGATCAGAAAGCTATATTTGTCCGTCGCCGAAAAGAGATCACAAAAAGAATACAGCTTGGATGGGCTGCATTTGGAAAGGTGGACGATATTCTTAAGCCCCCCAATATTCCACAATGTCTGAAGACCCGCTTGTTCAACAAATGTGTTCTGCCCACAATGACTTACGGTGCCGAGACATGGACGCTCACACAGGAGGCTGTGTACCGCTTGCGAGTTGCACAGAGAGCCATGGAGCGTGCCATGCTCGGTATCCGACTTGTAGACAGACTTCCTAATGTGGAGATCCGAAAGCGTTCTAAAGTTCAGGACGTTGGGATCCGCATTATGGAGCTTAAATGGAGCTGGGCAGGACACATTGCGAGGCGAGGTGATGACCGTTGGAGTAGGGTCTTAACCGAGTGGTGGCCAAGAGAAGGCTATCGAAACGTTGGACGTCCGGCGGCGAGATGGGCAGATCACATTACCAAGGCCGTGGGCCGTAGATGGATGGGATTGGCGCGAGATCGTGTTGGATGAAGGGATGCCTATGCCCAGCAGTGGGCTAAATCGGGCTGTGGATGATGATGATGATGAATGCAGGAGCTTACACGTGAGAGGTTGCAATGTTGCATAACGTAAGCCATGAATAACAACTAATTAAGTATTACTTTACCACATTCATGACTAAACACATCAATCAGTGCCGCCTATAAACCGCAGGAATGCTAATGTTTACGATAATAATCTAGATTTTCTTGACGCACGTGTTTGCAAGTCCTACTGTAATTACATAGATACCGGATATAGCATGGCGCCTACGTTACCATTGTTGTGCAAACGTATTTACGCTGTATATCCTCTCTCTATCGGATAAAGCTGAGAAGATGAAATGAAATGAATGAAAAAAGTTTTATTGCAACACAATGTAACAAAAAGTAGGAAGGTAACTTATACTAGAGTTATAACATTGAGCCCTCGCGTCTAAACACAAGTGAAAACTTAGAGCGAGGAGTCACTATTACTTTGTAAGGTTTAATACAAGTATGTTTACTTCTGTAGGCTAATATACTTTTACAGTTCAACAAAAACCACTTTGTAAACCTTTTTGTGAATAAATACCTACTTTTTTATATATTTATTTACATAGAACCATTTGGTTGCAATTGGCGGTCTTGTCGCTAGATCACGATTTCTTCCAGATGGAGATAAGAGCCTATTTCACAACAATGTACCAGGCACTACAGACTGTGTCCAGGGTTGTAAAGATCGAAAATAATCTCAATAATACACGTAATAATGTAGGTTTATATTTTGATACTACATAGCTGAAGCTGAAAACCTAGCTAAGGAGGAAAATATCTTACGAAAGACCATCAAATGTGCAATAGAAGTCGTCTGCAGACTCAAAGTAGCTGAAACTAGAGGTAGCAAAGGAAGGAAGGTTCTTACTTATGACCATCTCAGCCAGCGCCTCGCCGAGTCGTTCGCCGATAAAGCGCACGTAGGTGCTGGCGCGCAGGTACACGAACCCGATGAGGGGGCTAGAGTCCAGCGCCAGGATGTCGTGGTGTCCTGGAGAATGTACTCGTATTAGATTTATGCTGAAACTTATTGTTTAAAAAGATGGATCACCTGTTAAAAGAAAGCTAGTTCCCAACCGTGTTTGTTGCACTAATTTTCGCGCTGTACGGTGAAAAGGAAAGAAACACAATTCGGGGCTTCCTCTATTGAACACAATGTGTGTTATATAGAATAGAATAACTTTTATTTTGTGTTTCATTGCGCATAAAATACGAGTACATTTAGAAACTGGCGGATAAACGACATACAAAGCTCAATAGATCTCGATATACTACTGCCAGTTAGGATGCAGTTAGCTTACTAATCGCTGAATAGAACAGCAGGCAGAAAGAAAGGCTGTTCTTTTTAATGGTATGACAAAAACTTTTCATTTATAAGACGGAAATAATATTCGAGACAAATCCAAAGCATTTAATACGATCTGGGATCTCTTGTTACTTCAGTGAAAACCCTTAGCAACAAAAATGGTGGTCCTAGCTTTCTTTTGTCATCTCAACTTACCGATGCTCTGGAAAGCGTTATTGACCTGCTGGAAGTTGTCCTTATCCGGGTTGTCAGTATATCCGTGCATGAACAGGACCAGTGTGGAGGCAGGATCGAGCGCGCGAGTTCGGGGCAGCTCGTGCGCTATGGAGCGCAGAGTGTACGACACACGCAGGTCTCTGAAGCAAGGGACTTTGTAAGATAGTAGTCAAGTTTTGAGCAACTCTATGTTAACTTACCATGAGTACCATGACTATCCTATCTCTGAGGAATCTATTGTAACGTAGAGATAAGTTCCAGCTAGAGTTCACGCTACGAGAAAAGTTCTGCAGAGTTTAACAGCACTTACGTAAGTCAGCTCTATTCCTCTCTGATCCACTCATCAAATCCACTGGGTACTAAGTAGTTGATTGGACATCTTATACGACATGACAGCTTTATTAAGAACATCATAGAAGGAAAAGTGGAAGGAAGACAAGGAAGAGGCAGGCCTAGAATCAGTTTCATGAGTCAGATAAAAGAGAAGATCGCTGTCATGTCGTATAAAGAAGTAAAGGAATCCGCATTGGAAAGGGAGAAATGGAGGAAGTTGCATCATTGCACCGACAAGAGCTGAGCTCTTTTTGATGATGATGACTAAGTAGTAAGTAGGTGCGTTTGAAAGGTAAGAACCTTTCAAACGTACCTACTACGCACTCACGCCACGTCCTAAATAAGAATTTAGGACGTGGCGTGAGATCTTCAGAATGATGCTTACGGTGAAATATAGTTGAGGGTGAGGTTGCCCACGTCAGGCTCCGCGAGACCAACCACCTGCTCGTAGTGGACCCCCACCAGCTTCTTTACGTTTGCACCTGGAATTAGAAGATGATAATAATCACCAAGCTGAAGGTTGCGAGTCGTAATGGGTTACCAGTTGGTGAGGCTGACTTTGCTTTGCAAAGACATCTATGGATTTTTAGGTTTTGTTAAATATATACGGGCGATTTAGAAATTTATTCATATTATTATGACCTGAGAACGATTTGATAATTCCTGGGGAAGTCAGGGTGGGTGGAAGTTAGGGTGGGTCCCTAGAATGACTTACACTGACTGCCCCCTACAAAGGAAATGGCTTCCAGAACTGGTTTTTTGGCATCATGAACTTCCTGGGTGATGGCATCAAAGATCTGTGCGAAGGCGGCCTGCTGCAGCATGGCCAGCACCGCCAGCAGCTGCGGCAGATCTGATGGGACCTGGAACCAGTTCATCCATTTATAACTTCAAAATCCCATCATTAATGAAGCCATTGAAAGTTCTATGTAAATCCAAAATTTCCGAAATTTTCTAAGGATACTTTTTTGTTTTTTGGAACGATTTTCTGGAACGAATTCGGGTGGTTTTGTTTTGTATTATTTTTTTTCAAAAAAGGAGGAATATCTAGTTCGGCTGTAAGTAGGCACCTATGATGTTTTTGCTTAGGAGTGTTCGATTTCTCCGTCAATTGTGGATCGATTTTAAATTTTATTTTTGCTTCAAAGGATTAGGATCACCTAGTTTTAACCTGATCGCACACTCATCCGTACGCGCCGCAGTAATTTTTCTATACAAAAAATGTTGATGACGTCAGAAAATGCGGCTCGCTTCTGACGTCAGCAGCATTTTCTCTATTGCATTGAAAGTTCGGCGCGTTCGGCTCGGCTGAACTGTGCGACCCTTAAAAGGATTATGATCATCAAATAAATAAGTTTTTATTGATTGTATGGCTTTTAACCGCGGATAACGTCACTAATACTATTAAAGTAACATTGTGAATCTTCCCTGATACAATTATTATTCAGTATGGTATACAGAGAAGTCATCCATATGGTATTACCATGAATGACTCATTATGTTAACTAAAACCGCAAAATTTTCATCTTACGTGCAAAACATTTAAATTACCGGCTATCATAAATAAATAAATAAATAATGCTGGACTTTTTCACACAGCATCATCTAGCCCCAAAGTAAGCAGAGCTTGTGTTATGGGTACTAATGACTGTTAGACTACTTTTATACTTTATGTTTGTAAATACATACATATTATACATAGTAACACCCAGACCCGAGACAAATATTTGTAGATCATACAAACATTGGTCCCGCCGCGGGGATCGAACCCGCAACCTTGTCGCGTCGCAGGCGGGCCTTCGCCCACTGCGCTACAGAGGTCGTCTTATGTGCAAAACATTTAAATTACCGGCTATCATGAAACGAAGACTTAAAATAGTCCCTGATCTAACCAGAGATAACACGATAAGCAAATGCTATCACGACAGCAATTGCTACGGAGACCAATGATTTAAATTATACTATGGCTGTGACAACTTATTACCTAAGTAAGTTCGTATAGGTCAGTGGCCAACTAGTGACGGAGTTTTTAGGCCACCTTAAGGCCTCCAGCCATGGCACACTTTCGATAGGAACAGCTAAAGTTGAACGAAAGAGTAACATTATGTGGGGTCGGCACAACATGTGTTCTTCCATTCTCCTCTATCAGCCGTCATCTAGCTCACATAGACGACTCCGCTACCAGCCGGCAAAAGAATATACTTAATTCAAATATGGGCTTTATGTCTTATCTACGTGTCTAGGCTTCACTATACCACGAAGGTGGAGGAGATCGTGGAATATGTGAAGAGGAAGGCCAACACCTTGGTGAGGGTCGAGCAGGTGGAGTCGCGTCATCCCCCCCGGTGGATTCCGATCTTGTCGCGATGGGGGGGCTCAGTAACCGTGGTTTGGAGGCCCACGGTGAAGCCAACAGGGATCCCAGGCGGGGACGCTCCGAGCGGGCTTGCGGTTGGGCCCGCTCTGGATGCGTCTGAGGCGGGTGCGGAGGACGGATTAATTTCTGTCCCCCGCAGTCAGGAGGGGTCGCGGGAGAAGAGGCGTGTCGGTGTGTCGTTGCCGTTCGCCCTATCTTCCGCGACCAAACGGTGGCGCACCGTTGTTGCGTTGGCGGTGGGGCCGCAGTGGAAGAGGAGTGTCGGTGTTACGTTGCCGCTCTCCCTGTCCTCTGCGGCCGTTTGGAGGCTTCTCCACGCGCAGCTCTTTAATTAGAGCGCGCAGTGGACGAAGGTAGCGGAGAGCTCTAGTGGTGAGTAGCGGACGCTAGGTGCGGGGGCACCTTCGTCCGCCTTGCACTGCTCACCACGACGCGGGGCCCGCCGTAAGGGCGGGGATCGCCGGAGGGGGACTGGATGTAGAGGCTCTGCCGGTTGCCCGGGCCCCCTCCATTCCAGGCGACGCCGGAAAGGCGCTGGGATGTTTAGTGGGTATACCGGGAGTCCCCGGGAGTCCCACATACCCCTCTCGCCCCCCGGCGGAGGGGATGCGTAACGCATTTTACCCAGCGACAAAAAAAAAAAAAAAAAAAAAAAAAGGTGGAGTCGCGTCATAGTGATTTTAAATCATTTGTGGTACGCATTCCAACTGAAAATATTTCGACCTTCACTAAAGAAGAATTCTGGCCGAAGAATGTGCTGTTCAGACGTTTTCGCGGACGATTACCGGTCGCAGCACATAATATCGTGTGTCACACTTCACCGACACTACGTGCTAGTAAATAAGTTTATTTTATAGGTATATGTTAGAATAAGGTATTAATGTTATAATATGGGCCGTAGTTTTAAGTATTTAACATCTTGTACTTGACTAATGTTGCCTGAAATAAGTTTGATTTGATTTGATTTGATTGCTCTTTAGATGTACTTTACATTGGCAACATAAATTAGCCGATAGTTCGCTGTATAAGACCCCTCACAGACTGCAGACTTTCTATCGGCCGGGTTATACTCATTACGAGCCGAAATATTCCGTCTCAACTATCTTCCGATAGAAAGTCTGTAGTCTGCGAGGAGGCTAAGCGAGCTTGCTGCCTGCTTACTAGCTGTCGTCTTAGTTAAGGGCGGTGCTGGAGCAGATTCGTCTAAGTGGTTTATTGTCGTAATCCCCACTAAGTTTTCCCCACCACTGGGAATTACGACAATTTAAAAAAAATATTGGCGGTTTCCCCACTAAGCTTTTTATCCTGATTGGTGGGGATTATGACAATAAAAATTACCAGAAAAGTATTCGATTTAAAACATACATGGAAAATCAACGGCTGAGCGGACAGGCGCGGTCACAGCCTGAAATTTGGGGCGGGGCGGGGGGGTCACTACTGAAATTTTGGGGGGGTTACTACACTAATATTAGACTTTATTGCACAATATACAAGATTTTTCTATGAGACGTGGGGGAGGGTCATGCCCCCTATGACCTCCCCCCTCGGGCCGCGCCTGTGAGCGGAGGCGTCGGCGTAGGTTTATAATCCTAGATTATAAAATATTTTGACTCACATAAAACTGCGTATTTCCATACTCATCTGTTGTTGAATTCCATGGGAGCACATAATAAGACATTTTTAAATAAGTCAGTAATTTTTAAATAAATATTATGAATTAAATAAGTTCTTTTAAGGACGTACAGGGTAATTACTTTTTATTTGTTACAAGTTACATTCTGATAATTATCAACGATTAATTAATTTAAATGCGACATAAAAATATACGCTTACAAACACTTAATTAAGCAATTCGAGATAAGTAAATTTTACTTTTATGTAAAAAAATAATAATATCATCGTATTGTTTTCAATTATGTATGTAAAAATTTCACTTATTTTATAAATAGGAACAATACTGGGTTTAACTATTTGCATGATCCAGGTTGTTCCTGGTTTTGTTTTCAATTTCTAAGAAAAAAAAACTTTTCCTGAGAAACTTCTGGCACTTATAGTACCTACTTCAAATTATGTCAAAATATTGGTCATAATGATAGAGATTTTGGAAATATTGAGACTTGTGAAGCATCAACATGTTATTCGACTTCCGTTGCTCACTGTACCTACCAATTTAGTTTCTGATTGACATAGGACATCCTATCATCCTGTGTCATGGATACATACATACATCACCACATAACATAGTCCTGCCTTACCCCCGTTTTCTATATTCAACGAACAGTCGTAGGTAAGGGCTAATTTGACAGCTAGAAACCGGGGGTAAGTTGGCTGTCAAACTTTTGTATGTAGAAACGAGTCGTAGCTGAGAAAGACTGCTTAAGTGACTGTTATACAGGTTGTAAAAAGACGTCTACCGAAGCCGAAAGGGGTAGGTACAGCATCCCAATAGACAACCAAATCCAAAAGGATTTTCCGAAATATGCACTAAATCCGGAGAAAACAGCGTTTGAAGAGTACTGTTTGCGTATGTTTTGGGCGCGTTTTTTTATGTAGATTGCTGGATTTTGAGTTTTAAATGTTTTTTTCTTTTATAAATGAAATTATTAGGTAGGTATGATCATTATTATGTTGTAATAGTAGTAAATAGCCGAAAATAACACAGCATGACGAAGCTAAGTAAAAAAAAATTTTTGCGTTTTTTTTTCGCTAAATATATTTAGAATCATGGTCTGATTACAACCCCTCAGTTTTCGGTAGCAGTCTTTTTACACCCTGTATAATTAGAATTAGAAAAAAATAAAAAAAATCCTTACCTTCATGTTCCTTCAACAGGTTAAATGTATTGTATGATGATAAATCCGCACAGGGCGGTAGGCCAAGTTGTCCTTTCACGGTCAACAGATCACTGACCACCTTACAGGCAGCTCGCTTTAATATGCTCCTGCACTGATTCATGAGAAGGTACTTAGGTATAATTTGCGCTAAAATCCTTAGGCCTCTACATTACTATACTAGCCTGCCTCTACTTCGCTCGAGGTAGATAATATCTTAGGTACTATTATTGAAATGTTGTAAGGATATTTTCATCTCTTTCATGGTTAGTCACTGGTTTATTTATGAAATCGGCACAGAAATAGTAATACACCTATTATTTAATTACCAAAAAAATATTAAACATGGTTTCGGTGTCTGTTACTGATCACATTTCTGTAGTTAAAACTCAAAAAAAGATTTAAAAAAATTATAACCTCAAAAGGAGACGAGACGAGTCAGACATAGATTTATGATAGCTACTGCGGTTTTACTGACTGGAGATGATAAGAGAACATAGTTCCAATGAGAGTCTGTACGTGATTGTTGTCTAGAGTATTTGTACAGTTTTCATAAATTATTGTTCGGTGTTGGTTGACTATAATCCTCGATAACTTTGTTATAGTTAAATAAAAAAAGTTCTGACCATGCCATTATCATTTTCTGCATCTGCTGCAACTGTCCTTTTTTTGGTAGTCATAAAATAGCGGTTAAACATCTCTTGAACTTGCCTTCATGCGAGTCAATAATATCCAAATCATATTTGGACTCCAAATCGTTGAATATTTGTCTTGGGTCTGGGTGTTTCTATGTATAATATGTATGTATTTACAAAAAAAAGTATATAAGTAGTATATCAGTCGTCTTAGTACCCATAACACAAGCTCTGCTTACTTTGGGGCTAGATGATGCTGTGTGAAATGTCCAGCATTATTTATTTATTTACTGAAGAACGATCCCCGAATATGAAGTTTTAACAGGTATTTGACAAATATATTGTAAGTTAACGTAAAAGGAGATATATAAATATAACCTACTCACGCACAACGATCTAGTTAGCCGTGGGAAACCCTTGACACTGTAAACCAGTTGTAGGTACACTCAGTACACAAAAAAGCAAAAACATTGATTTTTTTCATACAAACCTAAGTACATAATTAGGACACAACTAATTTCTCTGACTGGTAAAACTAACCCTTATTACGAATATCTAAGTAAAGTAAAAAAAATCGTTAATTGGCATAATAATCGTGTACAAGAAATTTGGAATCTATAGGCTCCCAAACTAGTTAAAAACTGTATTTCAGGAGCCGGTGGCTTCTCCAAAATGAGTATTAGCTAAAAATTATGACACATGCTAAAATATAGTCAGTACACAATCATTAGTTATAAATGTTATAACATAAAGTGACATAATTACCTAATAAAAATATTATAAAAAATATTTCAAAAAAACTTAGCATAAATATTTTTTATTTTTTATTAATGTTCAATAATTAATATTAAACCCTAATAATATTACAATCTGGCCAAGTAGGTCAATGAGTAATTGGTCTCCGACATAGTTTTGCATAAATAAATGATAATTATAAATAGGTACTTACTCTACTCACACTTTACGAGATACGTGAATGACATAAATAATTCTGCCGATTTAATCGTTCTTTTTTAAGGTGACTGTACCAAGTTATAAGATGGTCTTATTTATGTCAAGTTAGTGCTATTTATAATCTGTGTCATAAGTAGGAAGTTCTAGGAAGTGTTGTGTGTTTCTATTTTGATTCAGAATTTTCCACCATATATTTTTACATTGACAAGAAAAATGCAAATAAGTAATATCAACAAAGTAATAAAATATTTTTTTGTAATTTTTTATAGTGCTAATCCACGTATTTCATTAATAAATGAAAAGTCTTATCAAAATTTCGGATTGCGACGGGATTCGAATCCGCATCGATCAGACGATCCTCCTAATGCCGGAGTGCCTTCTTACCGCTCGGCCACAGAACCCTAGTTGTCGGCATCCAAATGAAGAAAGAAGAAAAAGAAGAAAAAATATTTATTTTGCAACAGTACAAACAGAAGAAAAACGAAGATAATAGAAACAAAAAATATATAAAATGTTGCAAAACGGGCCTTAACTCAGCATATGCTGGGTTGTGAACAACCAGCGCTGGTCTTCCGTTAAGGCCGTTTTGGGACCGAAAAATACTTAATTAGGTAGCGGACTAACAAATAACACAGCAAAATTAACAACACAATAACGTCATATAATATAAGCGAAGCAATAAATGGTAAACCTTAGTTAATTACATATTTGTTATAAAAGTGAAAAATGAAAAATAACTCTATATATATTATAATCTTACATACATATTTATATTATGTACATACACATAGGCAAACAAATGAAATAATTATGGGACATACTGAATAAATAGATAATATTAATAAATAGAAATAGCAAGTAGGTATGTACGTAGTAAGTACTTGGCTTTGATATTTATATAGCACTAGTATCGTGTTTAAGAAGTTCCTGCTTCTTTTGCCAATCGAATAGGTATTTCTTTAGATGCAATTTAAAACCATAAATACTTTGCAGGTTCCTTATCGGCGGTGGTATATTATTCCAGCATTTCGATGCAGCATAGCGGAAGCTGCCTCTGAAGGCTGCTGTCCTGTGCTTCTGCGTTAAAAGCTGCATCGAACACTGGCGGGGCTCTCTAGACCTCAAAATTGAGGCCTTGTTTAGCTTCTCAGTAAGATAAGCAGGTGCTTCATGCTTGAAAATACCAAAAAGAAGGCATGCTAGGTGAAGCTTACGTCTGTGTCTCATTTTCAATATGGAGTGCTCATTTAAAAATGGGGTTACATGGCCACGGAACGGTATGTCGAAGCAGAAGCGGCCACAAGCGTTTTGGACTCTTTGGATCAGTCTTTGTGTTTTTGCTAGGAGTCGTGGACCAAATACCACATCTGTATAGTTCAGCTTAGACAAAACGAGCGACTCTGCCAGCTGAATACGTAGCTCTTCTGTTATATATGGCCTCATTCGGTACAACAACTTTAACCTATAAAAACAATTCCTAACACATTCAGAAATATGTTCCTCGAACCGCAGATCACAATCTATTTGGAGGCCCAGGTTGCGAGCCTTGTAGACACGATCAATGGGTTCACCCATGATAGCAACACTCACTGTTGGGCTTAAGGCTGCTAGCTGATGCCGATTGCCGAAGATCATATATTTGGTTTTTGTAGGATTAAGCAATAGACTATTATGTTTAGACCATAAAGCAATGTTCGCAAGATCAGCGTTAAGTTTAATAATAGCATTATCGATTTCGGATGGCTTACAAGAAATATATATTTGTATGTCGTCAGCATAAATATGAAATTTGCAGAAATTTATATGAAACCTTAAATCAGAAGTATATAGAATAAATAATATTGGTCCCAAGATAGACCCCTGAGGGACTCCCCTATTTACAGCCATTGCACTGGAAAACTGTGAGCTACCATTATTAAGCGTGATTTTAACACATTGAAAACGATTGCTTAGGTAGCTGTTAAACCACTTTACTGCCTCTTGGTCAAAACCATAATATCTTAGCTTAGAAATTAGAAGATTAATATTTATAGAATCAAATGCCCTTGAAAAATCAAGGAGCACCAGTAGCGTACACATGCCTTTGTCTTATCAAATCTTTGATAAGCTCATATTTATCGGTTAAGTACTGATTAGCGCCATCTACACGTTTCACTAGTGAACTCCGGCTTTTGGAAGATCGTCTGATCGATGCGAGCTCGAATCCCGTCGGAATCCAAATTTTTGATAAGACTTTTCATTTCTTATAGTAATAAAATGCTTAATTTGATATTTGCTTAATAACTAAAAGTATTTATTTATAAAAAAAACATGGCTGTTGAATGAAACAATTTACATTCTCAATATTGTCCATGGTCTTGTTGGACTTAGACAGGGGCCGCATTATTCCCTCTTCTTATGTATATGTTTCTTACTACGATTTCTGACTTCAAAGGTGAAAAATTGGTGTGGAATACATATTTGGCCCTAGTTTAGGATCGTGTTTTAACGTTGATGCTTTCGACCGAATACGATGTAGTTCTTAGTTAGAAACATCCGAAATCCGAATATTCATCAAACGAACGAAGAGACCTAAAAATACTGATCCAACCTAACTGTTCGTAGTGTTTAATTGTAGGTAAGTTAGTAAGTTAGGTAGTTTAATTTAAATTTTTTAGTGCTCTATGTATAATCTGTGTTGTGTTGTGTGAGTAGGTGCTTGGTTTGTCGCTTTTATTTTGTACACCGCTGTATTTCTGTTTCGACTATCAAATGGTTGCCAGGAAGAAATCGCTTTTAGCGATATGGCCGCCCATTGTACAATGTTTTTTTTTATGTTTTCCGTGTATCATGTGTGTACAATACGTTTGACGACCTCTGTAGCGCAGTGGGCGAAGGCCCGCCTGCGACGCAAAAGGTTGCGGGTTCGATCCCCGTGGCGGGACCAATGTTTGTATGATCTACAAATATTTGTCTCGGGTCTGGGTGTTTCTATGTATAATATGTATGTATTTACCTCCCCTCCCCTCGATCAAGGGGTTGAGAAAGCTGCTGAGTATCTGTGAAAGATATGCAACTAAACACAGTTTAGTGTACAACGAAAAAAAGACGGAAATGATCGTGTTTAGAGCCGGAAAGGGTCCGGAAAGTATACCTGCTGTTAGTCTTAACGGGCAGGCTGTTAAAATTGTAAGTAGTTTTAAATACCTTGGCCATATTGTTACTTCCAACCTCAGGGATGAATCGGATATCGAACGACAGCGAAGGTCACTGTGTGTTGTGGGTAACATGATCGCGAGACGATTTTATAAAGCATCGCCTGACGTGAAAGTTTCTCTTTTCAAAACGTATTGTCAGTCTTTCTACACGTGTCAACTCTGGACGGATTATACTGTCGCGTCTCATGATGGCATTAGAGTCGCGTATAATAACATCTACAGACAACTCATGGGCCTAAAGCGGTACTGTAGTGTATCGGAAATGTTCACTGAGGCCCGAGTAGACACATTTAATGTCATCCAGAGAAAGCGAATTGCTTCCTTTATGTCCAGAGTTTACATGTGTAGAAACACAATTATAAAAAGCTTGGCCGATCGCCTTATGTTAACACTGACGTACAAGAAGTGGGTGAGTATCACCCATTAGATAGGTTAGGTATAATTTTTTTTTTTTTTTTGTGTTTTAGTGTTTTATTATTTTATTGAATTTTGTAATTTTGTAATTTTGTAAATGTAACTTATATGGACCTCGTCTGCAATAAAGATTTTTATTATTATTATTATTATTTACAAACAAAAAGTAATAAGTAGTATATCAGTCATCTTAGTACCCATAACACAAGCTCTGCTTACTTTGGGGCTAGATGATGCTGTGTGAAAAGTCCAGCATTATTTATTATTATTTATTTACAATAAAGAGTTTATCTATCTATCTAATCTTTAAAAAAAATAACGAAATTCAGTGCAAAAGACTTCAACGCGTGAGCTTTTTTTACCACCATTAGTAACAAAGTAAAAGGTAAGTAGGTATAGGTACCCAGATATTACAGTCAGCTAGGTATCTGCGTACGTCATGTTTTGGAACGTAATAGGAAAGCACATGGAATTTTAAGCGGATTGTACCTACGTAGGTACTAGGTACATTATATGCTATACGTTTTGGTCATCCAAAAGTTCCAAAACGTAAATCCTCCTAAAAACCGCCGTTTTGAAACATGACGTAAGCCGATAGCTAACTATATTAACTCTACTTACCTACCTACCTTATATTTTACTAGCAGTCCGTCGCATGTTACCCGCGGTCCCTCGGGAAAACTTCACTTTCCTGAGATAAAAAATAGCCTATGTTCATTAGGGATAATGTAGGATTCTATTGGTGAAAGAACTTTTCAAATCGGTCCAGTAGTTTCGGAGCCTATTCAATTCAAATAAACATACAAACAAACAAACAAATCTTTCCTCTTTATAATATTAGTATAGATTATCATCAGCCTATAACAGTCCACTGTTGGACATATGGGAGCATAATGAGCGCCATTGCGCCCAGTCCTCAGCTCGACGCATCCAGCTTCTGCCAGCAGCCTTTCGCAGATCGTCACTCCACCTGGCCGCAGGGCGTCCTACTACGTTTGCTGAGTCGAGAGTTATATTGTGGGTAGGTATATAACTAACGATAGTACCTATAGATAGATAGGTAGATTTTATTAATTCAGCCCAAAAAACTTCGATCAACAAAATTACTTTGTATGACGAGACGGGTGATAAAATAAGCGAGCGCTTTGAAGTCTTTTGCACTCAATTTTCATAGACGAATGAGCATAAAAATTGTTTTATAAGAGAAAACCTAAATTTTGTACTACACTTTTTCAAAAGAGGTAGGTAAGGTACTAACACATAACTACCGATTCCTTGTGGACATATTTAAATGACCGGAGGTAGTCTACCGCTTCGCCTTCCGATCATAATGTGGGTTCGAATCCAGCTATACGTACGAGTTTTTCAGCCCAAAAATATGAAAATTAAGCCTGCTCAAGCGGTGAAAAGTTCAAAAATCCGTTCACCACACTGATTTGAGAGAACTAGTGAATAACGCTTAGTCAGTCGGGTAAAAACATTTTCATGAGTTTTTAATACGAAACCTTCACTTTTAGCTGCTTGGCGGTCAGTTATCTGATTCATTACCTAATGAAAGTTTTTAGTGGGTATCGGAATTGTATGTATCATACAAACCTACAGGAAATGCCTCGTAATTAAATAACAAAGAATATGTAGGTATGTAAATACATAAGTATTAAGTACTAGCTGTCCGTCGCGGTGTAACCCGCGTTCCCTCGAGATTTCCTTCACTTTCCCGGGATAAAATATAGCCTACGTAGTTTCGGAGCCTATTCAATTCAAAAAAACAAACAAATCTTTCCTCTTTATAATATTAGTGTAAATATTGGGAGAGGAAGAGGAAGAGCGAGCATTCGTTAGTGAAGAAAGAATTGCTGCTCTTATGCGGCTTGTAGGTACACGATGACAGGACAGTGAGGGCAGCACCAATAGGCAAACAACAAACATGAAGCTGCCATGAATGCAGCAATCAGCATGCTTTATTTATGTTTTTTTTTTTTTTTTTTTTATGCTTTGCTTTATTTTTGTTATGTTCGTCTGTGTGTGTGTTTTCCCAAATAATTTTTTTATCTATCTATCTATCTTATCAGGCTTACGTATTCTTTGGCTTGCATACGACTGTCGCGCATGCGCTAAACGTAGGAGTGGAAATTACAAAATAAATAGAGATAATAGCGTTGCGAACCCAGGAACATATAATATAGTCTCCCAAACGTATACCACCAGCACCGCCATTGTCTTCTTTTACACATGAACCAAGAAATCTAGATAATTATGGATATTACCGTGCTTAGAATATCAACATTGATTAATGCTGTTGGCTATGGCAAGATACCTGTGTAAATACTTAAATACATAATTTAGGTATTTATTTATGGCTGAGTAGAATAAATAAATAATGCTGGACTTTTTCACACAGCATCATCTAGCACCAAAGTAAGCAGAGCTTGTGTTACGGGTACCTACTTACTACATGACTGATATACCTATTATTTATTATTATTTTTTTGCAGCCCACATTGTCCCACTGCATGGGTGGGACAATGTGGGGAATGGGTGCCCGACGGAAGACGTCCGCGCGGCAGACCACCAAGGAGATGGCGGGACGATTTGGATGTGCATCTACCAGACTGGCCAACTATAGCTAAAGACTGATATACCTACATACTTTTTATTTGTAAATACATACAAATTATACATATAAACACCCAGACCCGAGATGGATATTTGCAGATCATACAAACTTATGCCGCGGCGGATATTGCCATGATGATCCGAAGATATGAGTTCGAATCCCGGACGTGCATCAATGGGCTATGAGTTATGGGCTATGAGTTAGTGGCTTTGAGTTAGTAAAAATGTAAACGGTGATGGAAACCATAAGGGATTTTGAATTCTTCATCGGGAAACATCGCGCTTTCCTCTCGGTATTTTCCATCACCATCAACGATCAACGATTTAATCCATTGATTCAAGCTTCGGGTTCTATGTTGAGGCAAATCAGTGGGGCAGAAGCGCTCGTGGCCGTGCTTAGTCGTTCTTGATAGATCGTCGAAGTTAAACAACGTTCGAAACGGTCTGTAAGTGGATGGGTGACCGCCAGTGGCATTTTCATCAGAGCGCTTCCGTGCTTCGGAGGGCACGTTAAATTGTCGGTCTCGGCTATTTAAGTCGTTCAGCCATGACAGAGGCCTTATGGCGGCCTAAAAACTCCGTCATCAGCGTTGGCCACTGACGATGAATACGAACTTACTTTAGTGGGGCAGCACGGCTCATAAAATAATACGCAAATAATACAAAAATGTAGGTATTTATTGAATTTAGTAGGTACTTATTCTATATCAAGACCGCCGTTTTCTCGTTAGGTACCTTATATTAGATGACATTTAACAGGTAATAACAAAACAATAATATTTAATTGTAACAATATTATACTAAACGTATTTTCCATTTAGATTTACTTAGTTACCTACAATTGTGCGCTTGCGCTTCGGTTACGTTCGTGGTCATCTGCGAAAATTGATTGCTTTTTAACCGACTTCAATAAAAGGAGGAGGTTCTCAAGTCGCCTGTATGTTTTTTTTTTGTTTTGTATCTTGTTACGCGATTACTCCGCCAATTGTGTACCGATTTTCAAAATTTTTAATAAATTTTAATAGACTAATAAATAGAAAATACGTTTAGAATATTAATGTTGCAATTAAATATTTTCATATTTCTGTTTTAAATCAAATAAATCTATCCTATGATCAGTGGAAGACCCCAATGATGGTTTCCTCCACAGTCTTGATGACGCCGTTGGTATTGACATAGGTCATGCCGTCCTGGCCTTTCCCCAAGGGCTCTTCGCCGTTGGTCTGCAGATAGAAGTTGCCTTTAAGGCTGGGGTCCGTAGCTACCCCCATGTAACTGAAAAAGTGGAATATTAATCTATAAATAATAAATAAATAAATAATGCTGGACATTTCACACAGCATCATCTAGCCCCAAACTAAGCAAGGTTTGTACTATGGGAACAAGATAACTGATATACTACATACTACACGTTTTGAGAAAATGCCCCGATTCTGTTGTTCTCTGACTAAAGTTAACTAAACTAAAATGCTTCGTTCTTATTTCGTTAATGATATAGTCCAAAATAGAATGACTATTACAGTGGCATTCTTAAAATTTCTTAATTTTAGTAAAAATGAAGTATTTGTGGGTAGATTTAGTCAAGACCATTTTGCTTGCCGTGTAAAACAGCTGCTAAAGAAGCTCAGAGGCGCCATTTTGATTATACTTTTAGTTATGACACTTTCAACGACATGCCATTTTCGTCTTTAGTGAGAATATAATAAGAACGTGCCAGTTTTAGTTTTAATTAAGTTTAGTCAGTGAACAACAGAATCGCTTGTATTGTCTTCTCTTGGCGGGGGCACTATTTGCCAAATATTTGCAAATTCCTGATTATCCATTTAGATAAGTATTATTATTTTCAAAGGATCTTGAATAGGTACAAAACAACTGTATCCCCAAGTCCACGCCTTGGGTATCATCATCATCATCATCCACAGCCCGATCTAGCCCACAGCTGGGCACAGGCCTCCCTTTGCTTGTGCCATCCAACACGTTCTCGCGCCAATCCCATCCATCTACGGCCCACGGCTTTGGTGGGTATCAAGTCTTGACTTGATAGAGATAGGATGTTCTGTTTCCATGGGGTCCAGAGGCGTGGCTCCTTTTCAGAGAATTATCCAAGAGGTTGATTGACGAGACCAATGACCAAAGGGCTGGTGCTTACCTCGGACAGAGGATAAGTATAGCCATCCAACGAGGTAATGCCGCCAGCCTTTTGGGCACGTTACCTGCGGTCGGTGACTTGAACACTGTTTTTTATCTTTAGTTTAATTAAATTACGTAATTATGTATTTTTATGTTTATTGTTTCGTGTAAATATTCTGTAATGTACTCTATCTGTGTGTGTGTAAATAAATTGGATGTTCTTAAATACCTAGGTAAATACTAATAAATATTTGAGCACTTTTAATATCAAGGGGTTTTTGAATAAACACCTGTATCAATAAACTGTTCACTGTTTCATTCACCTGTTTGAATAAATAGCTTCCAAAATACAGTGTACCTACGATCAACGACTCCAGATATTCGTAAAGTTAGCCGTTTCGAAGCGCCATAGACGCTTTTTCATACAAAATTTTCTACTACGCATAGAAACGGCTATCTTCACAAATACGATATCTATCTTCATTCTATCTTCACGGCATTCGTGAAGTTAGCCGTACATTCATTGGCCGTAGGTACAGACCTGCTGTAATATGAAAGCACAGTAGTGCCCCCACCAAAGACGCGAAACACTTCTCTCGAAACGTTCCGACGTATTTTTGAACCGTCAGCTTCGATATAGCGCGATTACACGCTCGGCAAATCCTGCTCTTTTCGACGTACAGAATAGGGCAAATCTCTACCTTTATCAAAAACTAGCTGTCCGTCGCGGAGTTACCCGCGTTCCCTCGGGAAAACTACACTTTCCCGGGATAAAATATAGCCTATATTCATCAGGGATAATGCAGGATAATAATGGTGAAAGATTTTTTCAAATCGGTCCAGTAGTTTCGGAGCCTATTCAATTCAAACAAACACAAATCTTTCCTCTTTTTATTATTATATTAGTATAGACAAAAATACTCCAAAAAGAGGACATAGTTTGATCAAGTATTACAAAGGTAAGAAAAGTGGGCGAAGTACAAGATTTCAAAAAGGAGGTAAAGATCCACAATTTCTATGGATGGCTTTCTAGCCATCCATAGAAATTGTTGGTCAATCTGGTGGGTCTGTTCGCCGCTTGCCCCCTTGATATTAACCAGATTGACCAATTGCTCGAGGCTTGCGAAGCGTCTAATCGCGGCGTTAGGAAGCTGGAGGGCTAAGACGCACAGCACACCACTAGTAGAGCAAACCTCGGAGCTATGGGATGTCCTAGAAGTACTTGGCTCTACCAGTAAAGATCCCATAACTTTTTTTACAGTTAAACTTTTTATCACCATGTAGATTCTTGGCAACCAAATTAACATGGAATGCTTTTGGTGGAGTAATGCACCATATATTTGATGAAGTGATGCCATTAAATGAAAAGATGAGGAGCAACAGTTGGCATGGCATAAGAATTGAGCATGTGATGAGAAGGGAGGAGCTTCATGACTAGAAGAGTACTTGGTATGAATGTGGATGGATATACGAGTAGAGGTAGGCCGAAGAAGAGTTGGATGGATTGTGTAAAAGATGACATGAGTAAGTCAAAGTCAAAAAGCATTTATTCAGTAGAACCGCTGGGATCACTTAGAATAGTCTTAGAACTAATTTTACTCCTGTTCTTTCGCGAACAATACCGTGAAGAACCAGGGCAACAAACACGGTTCCCTAACCGTGTTTGAATAATGACAGGCCCCTGCCTGTCATTATTTTAGGTGATCCATCTTAAAACTAAAAGTCAAGCTCCAGTGGGGAGCCAGTCAAAGAGAATTGAGGCTTGTCAAAGTAAGTTTAGATGCTCATAAAATACAAGTAAGAAGGGAGTGAGTGCTGAGATGACGGCTGATAGAGGGGAATTGAAGAGGAATACAGTTGTGCCGACCCCCTACAGAGTGGGACAAGGGCAGTAAAATGATGAATGCTTACTTGATAACACCAGTGCAATTTCCTTTAGTGAAAGCATCATAGTCGTCGCACTGCATTGCGGGGAAGGCGTATGGGTTCAGGATTGAATACGCGAAGAGCTTGACAACGAAGCTATGGCTGCAGCTCTCTATGACGCAGCCGGGCTGCTGGGATCCACCGTTCGGGTAGAAATCCGCATCACCTGGGGTTGACATGGACTCTTATTTCCTGGCAGTTTGTGAACTGTAAGTCAATTTCTCATAACACGGTTCAAAAACGTCACAACATAATCTCCTCTCGCATGTAGGAACACTCGTGAACGCTCCATGGATGAATGAGCTGTCAGTATCACTTTACGCAAACAGAAACAAAGGACATTCAATCTGCGTTCATACATTTCTGCACCAAAAATTAAAAAGTGCCGGCCAGAAAAAAAAAATTATTTTATGTAAGAATGTTTCCAATATTGTTTTTTATGTGAGCCAACATAGAAAAAAATATCCACGGTTTATGAGTTATTTTCTAGGTGAGCGGTGAACCTGTTTACAGAAATAAGGGTGCTTTTGTTTAAAAGTAAGGCGCTGTCTCCACGAGCGAGAGAGTCGCGACGAGTCCGCCCTCATATCGTCGGAGAATCTCCACGAAAGAGCGATAATCTCGCCGCGTATCGTCGCGAGTCGTAACGGAATCGCAGCGTTTCCGCGGCGACTCGTAACGGTATCGCCGTGTTTCCTTGTCGAAATGTCCTGGCAACGCTGAAATGACGCTGCGTTTGACAGCGCGCCCGCTGCTAGTCGCGGCGGGCTAGCGACGATGTAACGACGTTTCGCGCGCTCGTTGCCACTCGTCGCATCGCGGCGATAATATCGCCGTGTGGAGACGGTTTCTAGAGAGTGTATAGAAATACGTGGCACGACGATAATATCGTCGCGATTCTCTCGCTCGTGGAGACAGCGCCTTATTCTCCACATTTATTCAACAATTATGTATTATATTATTGTCTTAATAACAATAACAGCCAATTGCTTTAGACTCGGCTGCTAAAAGTTTAGATTTTTCAAGTGCAAGATATTTTTTTGTAATCTAAGTTAGTAACAACCCTCTGGTCTTACGGGTTAGGTGTCAGTAAAAAATGTTAGTAGTAACGTGTTTTATTTAACAGGATAATAATATTTTTTCTGTCTGGCCGGCACTTTTAAATTTTTTGGTGCAATGTGAAATAAAATTATGTCCTTTACATACAACCCGCCTTTGTGACGTAGAACAACTGTACCGTTTAACTTAGGTACTTGTATTTAAACACTCAGGTCACTCACCTAGTGATCCGGGAAAACCGAGGACGCCGGCGTTGCTGTGGATGGCGACGACATGTTTGGCGTCGGTGGCTTTCAATCTGAAACATAGGTAAATAAATCTAACACGTTTTTTTACCAAAGTCAAAAAGCATAAGACCCAAGGGTGGAAGTTAAAAATTTGATGACGTAGCAAGTGATTTTTATCGTTCTTTGCTTATTACTCTTATTACATTACATTAAGTTAAAGAGAGTCAAGTATATTACTACCAAGGCAGTTTTGGCCTTTCCGTACAGGGTTTCTGGTTACGTAGGTTACATAAACCTCTGTCCTATGAAACCAAATTAAAGAGGTCAGAGAAACTGAAAGTTTACCTTCTTGTTGAGTGATATTATTCCGTATCCATGGATTGTTTACATGGAAACGTCATTTTGATGAAGGCTAATAAAATTAAATTTTGTTATAATTACTAAAAGTTTTTGAGAAAAAATTGGAAACAAGTAAAATTAATGATCTAAACTATGTCTTGTGCAGTGCCATGCTGTAGGTTTCATTCATCAAGACGCCAAAATAATGATGAAATCTTACGCTACCAACGGTAAATGTTTTTTGGTATTGTAGTATCAAAGTCTTAATTTTAATGCATTCGGGGGATAATTTCATACAAAATACTATCATGGAATCTTGTTTAATAAGGATTAATCGAATGCTATATGCAAAATATACAAATCATTTTGTTATCATAGTGTTGTACTCGATTCTATCGACATCGATAGTTTTATGTTGGTGGTTGGTGAGGCTGAACTTATTTTAAATTTTTTTTCCGGATTTATGGAATTTAGTACAAATAATAAATACTTAATTAAATGACTAGAAGGCTGCAAACATTCTAGTACGTTTTAAGATAAGATAATGTTTATTTAGAGACAAGTATTATACAAGCTTAAAGTAATGTAACAAACAATTAAATTTAGTTATAATAATAATAGTATAACTTAGGTATGTGATTGTACCTATTTATGCTTGCGTAAACAATAATGATGTGCGCTAAGAGCCGGACTAGATTTTCTGTGTCCCGCAGGCTTATCACGTATAAATTTGCAGTAGCAAAAGTGGAAGCAGCGCGACCGCGACCGCGACGCGAATGGTTGCAAATTGTTACTAAAAGCCGTATCATGGAAGCTTTTTGCCCGCCTGTCGCAAGGTTGTTGGTTGGATGCACTTTTTCCGTGAACACTAGCGCCACCAGCGATAGCAGCAATAAGCGGAAACAAATTTAATGCAGTTTTTAACGTTATCTGTGGTAAAATGTTCATTCCGTGCGCGTCTTTTTTGTTGATTTCATAATCTGTGGTTGGTTGACTTTGTTATTGCTTTGCTTTGTTGACGAGTTTTTTACCAAGAGTTTTGGAATAATTTGGAAAAGTAAGTTATCAATGAAGTACCTTTAATGCGTAGTTTTGTTTTCTTTCTGTCTCTATCATGTTCTTGTAATTTCAGTGGAACATCAAGTTTCCGCCTAACAAATGGACGAGTTGCTGCAGCACCTCATGATGCTCTCGAACCTTGCCACAGGCGTTGGTCTGTGAGCTAGATCAAAGGAACAAAACAAGACCATAGATCGTGGGTGGAATGATCTCTCTCGCTGCCAGGCTCAACGCTCACGGAAGAGGTGCCACTAAAACTGGGCAGCGGTGGAAACGTGTATGAATTCTTGTTTTACATTTAGATCTCAAGCTCACGTATCATGCTTGGGCACAGAATACAGAGGCTTGGGTTTCCTTAGGTAACAATAGCGGTTTTCTTTACGTTTTCTTATATTCCTAGTACTGGACGGACTTGAAGTTCAAAACTAAAAGTAGGGCCGCCTCAAGTAGACGGGAAGCTTGGTTCCCAAGACTAATGCAAAGCACATTTTTCAAATTACTAAGGCAGAAAGTTGAATTGGTACCGTACTTACTATGTAAAAGTGTAACATTATACTATTTCTATTGCTTTGTTGTTTCAGAAAACCCAGTTTATAGACAACCGTGAGGGTCCAGAAACCAAAACAACAGTGTCACGGAGGCAGCTGTTTTGACTGGTAAGTCTATTTTCTATTTTTTTTATTAATGACTAAATGTCATCGACACATTTAAAAATAAAAAAAATCTCATATTATATATATTAATATTTTTAATGTTTAAAAAAGTCAAAGCTGTATCTAGATGTATGGTCAGAATACAAGACTAGACTATTACTTAATTATTATAATGTCATCGACAGTTATCTTAATTTATTTTAACATTTTACAGGCCAAAGAATGAATCTATTGTATGTCACTGAAGAGAGCAGAGTGCAAGCAGCTGATGCCGCCATTATATCAACAGAAGGCGCGAATGCAGGCGGAGGCATCTCTCTATTGCAAAGGCTGTGCACGAGCCAAGTATAATGTTCAATAAATTATGACATGTGACGTGGTGATGTCGAAAAAAAAATAAAAATGTTTTTTACTTGCCCACTATTTTATTTTAGATCAATGTAGGTAAATATATAGGTACATTTATGATGACCTTACACAGTAGGTATAAAACACACAAGTATAAACATTAGATGGACATCAACATATACTAAGGATCATATAGAACTACACAGTAAGTATCAGTATTACCCAATAAAAATAAATAGTGATGCAGAGCTATGTTCTATAATCCCACAACTTCTTTACAGTTATAGAAAGTTGTTGACTACCATTTTGTAACTTCTGGGATTCATTCTGGTCCTCAACTTGATCCCTATGTGATTCTTGCTGATATATTTCAGCTTGGGTGTCTGTGGGTGACAGCTCAGGCACAGGACGCCTCTCGCTATTGGCCATGTGATGTAGGACACAGCATACATTTATTATTTTCGCTACAGTACAGTGGTCTTAAGGCAGCACTCTATGAACCAGTAAACTATGCCAACGGGCCTTTTAGTACTTCTATGCATCGTTTAACAGTGTTCCTGACCTTGCAGTGAACATTTATGTAATGTTCCTCAGGAGTCTCAGGGCCAGTATTGACAATACCTTGAGTAACCTGCAAGAAAATCATTTAAATAAATAAGTAAGCATATATATAATATTAGCAAGGTTTTAGTCAACTCACCTAAATTATTGGCAAGAGTTTGGTCAAAATTGGGGGAACCTACCTAAAAGCCAGAGAGTTTCCCCATCATTATGGAGTTGTAGGATGTGTGGATATATTTCTGACTGACGCCCAGATGAATGCATCATGGGTGGCTCATCTAAAGGTTGCATCAACATGTAAAATGTTCAAATCACTGAACCATATCTGAAAAACAATATAAGTATAATATTAGGTACCAATAATCATACAGTAGGTACTACAATAAACATTAATTGATGTAAGTTTAATTAGGTACCAAATTAGAGCACAATCCAACTACTTCATCATTATTTACATTGCTTATGTAACTTAGAGGTTATTGAATACTTATGTAAAAAAACAGTACAAAGCACATTCTCATTGAATAAGTAGCTGTAATTAATTAGAAATTACAACTTACATAGCACACACACAACTTTTACTTCACAAAATTTAACAAAGTATCTCAGCAATCGCCAAAAAACAAGTGCTGGGGTTGTTGCTAATTGTTACTTCAAAACGCCTTGCTACCGCTGTCGTGCTGCTGTCAAAAGTGCTTACGTAATATCAAATTGTACCAACAATACGATCAGAATGCACTTTTTAGTTTACTGATTGTCCGGCAGAGGGCGACCTAGTGCTCGATTGCTGTTGCTACTGTAACTGCTGATTTCTGCTGATAGCTGATACAAAATTGACGTCTGACAGAAATGACTGCGAGATTTACGCCTGTTGCATACTGGTCACGAGTTACATGATAGGCTTGCCGGTTCCCAGCGCCCCCTTTCGGATTAGATTTGTATGTATGTTTGAATGAATGAATGAATGAATGAATAAACGTTTGTTTGTTTAGTGATTGATGAAAAAGTTATACCTACCTACCTAGTAGGTAGAACTTTATTATTAGAATCATTCATGTTTGGTTAACGCTAACGTAAATCTAAAACTGTTTCAGGAAACCGTAATAATAATATAGACGAATGGAGCTCCAAACCGCAAGAAGCGCTTTGTAAGAAGGAAATGCAAAAGTTATAATTTAAACTAATGGTTGGAATGGAAGGAATCAAACTGCAAGTTTCTTGATGGTCCTTCTTGGATTGATCCAGGAATAAGGCGCTTAAATTCATCTAGCTTTAAATGATTCTAAACCTAAGTTAATAGCATTATGTAAGGCTCAATGCACATTGAATTGGGAAGCGACGCGTCAATTAGTTTTATAGCAAGCCATTATAAACCTTATGACCAATGGAACAAGATATAGAATCGCTTGTAGAATCAACGAGATCTGGTGAAGCCATCTAGCGGGCCGCGCTGGCCCGAGTGGTTCATTCTACAAGCGTTTCTATATCTTGTACCATTGTTCATAAGGTTTATAATGGCTTGCAATAAAATAATTGACGCGTCGCTTGCCAATTCAATGTGGCTTAAACCTAATAGTAGGTAGGTAAACTGAGTTATACTTTAAAGAAAATTCAATTAAACGACTGAAATATAGGCACATACATACAGGTAAGTAATAGCCAGTCCCTGCCCGTGGTCCACCACAGGTCCCGTAGTACCTACTAATCGGGTGTTAATGATATTCCTGAACACAACATACCTACTCCATACCCATCGGTGAATATTATGGAAACCCAATCAGTAGATTAGGATTGGTACCTACTTTAAAAATATTGTTACAAAATAAATACTTTTTGACTTTGTCCTCATTGATTTCAACAAAAAATAGCCCCCTAAGTAGCACTTTTTTCATGGTATTACGGAAGCTTACAGTCCCTGGAAGTTTTAGAAAATACTCAAATTTTTGGATTCCTAATTTTATGTTTAAAATTAAACGTTGACTATCTTAAACACAATATCGTAACTTTGGATCTAAACTTTTCTACTTGCACTAATGCTAGACAGCTGAGTTTTGTATGTATGAAAGTACAATTCAAGTAAATTTTTTAACAAGAAAATAAATTTGAAAATTCTACCTTTTTTTGATAACTTATTCGTTCCAATCGGACATTGGCGTCGATTCTGCTGTTCACTGAACGTTCTTATTTCGTTCTCGCTAAAGACGAAAATGGCACGTCGTTGAAAGTGACATTACTAAAATGCGTTTCTGAGCTTCTGTAGCAGCTGTTTTACACAGCAAGTAAAATGGTATTGACTAATTGTACCCACAAATACTTAATTTTAACTAAAAATAAGCAATTTTAGGAATGCCACTGTGATAGTCATTCTATTTTGGACCCTATCGTAAAAGAAATAAGAACGTAGCATTTTAGTTTAGTTAACTTTAGTCAGTGAACAACAGAATCGAGGCCATTCTCATTATAAAGCTTTAAATGCGTATAACTCGAAAACTAAAAAAAATCGTAGAACATAGGTACATGGGGTATTTCTGGATAGCCCTGGATTGGATGGATGTGAGAAACTTATTATTTTTCCTATTGACGTCACTGAGTGGACCACCCTGTATTTTAAATAATAGGTATCTGGGTAATAGCTATAATCAACTTTTAACTTACTTCTTCTTGTCGTGTCACTAGTTCTTCCGAACCAGTAATTTTAGAAAATTTTATCGACAAACAATATTTTCGATGACACTTATGTTCACATCTCTATTAAAATCTATAATTCTCTATGGAACAAATTAGTGTGTACGGAAAGGACAAAAGTGCCTTGATAGTAATATACTTGACTCTCTTTAACATATTGCTATGAACTTATGAGTAAGAAGGAAAGTACGATAAAAAAACCTTACTACTTGAAAACATTCTATCTTTTCTAGCGGAGCGGCCGCGTTTGATCATCTAAGATAAGACCGCTGTGACCGCTGTGATGTGACCAATCGCACAATACGAAAATGACGTGTCATGACAAAATACGTCATTTTCGTATTGTGTGATTGGTTGGAATGGCAAATAGGAATGGATTTCAAGGTAGTCAATAAAGGCCTCTGGTCTGAATGAATCACAGCTTTGTCAGACCTAAACCGGCTTTGCCGTAGTACCTTTGGTCCTCCGAGACGTCTTCGAAGCAAGGCCCAGCGGGGTCCAGGCCGAAGATCCACCCCAGCTTCTCCCCCGTCAGCTCCGCGAACCGCTTGGCCGTGAACGAGCAGATGTGAGCCCCGAGGCTGTGCCCCACCAGGTGGATGTTGTCCGGTACCAAGCCAACTAAAACGAAACATGATCATTTAACCAGAACACGGTAGATCAACTAACCAAATATAGCCTATAGTGTAGAAGGAAACTTGATATCGTCACAGGTATCTTTTCGTGCAACCTCGATCCTCGATCTTCGTTATAGGCAGAATCCCTCTAGGTAAATGAGGTATGAGAGATCACTTCCTAGCTGACTGCGACTGCAGGGCTGATATACAGTCGATGGCCCATCTTCAAAACTGTACCTTTATTTGGAAAAACACACACATAGACGAACATAACTTGTGCCCTACCACCTGCGCTAGGGAGGATCCTAAACGATGCCGCTCGTATCGCGCTGCGGCATGGCATCCTTTTGCTCATAATTCGTGTAAAATGAACCATAGACACAAGAGAAGAATATCTCTGACACCTGTATTTGCTCCAGTAGCTGTCTGTTGGAGCGCTGGTTTTCAGTAGCGCCGTATAGAGTAGTACCGTGGCGCAGCACTTGCTACGAAATTCAGCGAGTACTGCGTCGGGCAACTTCGCCAGAAGTGTAATGCAGGTAATGTGGATACAGGAAGAGTAGGTACCTATGAGTCGGATAGTAGATAAAACATTGGTGTGGAGTCGAAATATCTTACTTTTGTACAGTTCAGCCAAGGCTTCTCCTAGCCCGTTCCCGATGTGGTGCACGTTAGTGCTGGAGCCGAGGTATCCGAACCCAATGAGCTCGCTCGCATCCACGGCCAGAACGCCGTCCACTCCTGGAAAAACAAAGCTGGATTAATAATACCTACTTAAGTATATCCTCAAGGCACCAGTACCTCATCTATCCCTGTACCAAACATCCAGGAAGAAATCGCTTTTAGCGATATGGCCGCCCATTGTACAATGTCTTTATTTTTATGTATTCTCTGTATTATGTTCTTGTGTACCTACAATAAAGCGTTAATCGTTTATCTATCTATCAAATCCATTCCTTTTTATCCGTGGTACAGGGAAGCGCCGTTAATGAAAAAGAAGGTGCCTGACTGTGTAATGTAGTGTGATCCAGGGGGGGCACGGGGGCACGTGCCCCCCCCCCCGTGTAGGTTAGGTTAGATATTGGAATAGTCAAGATCAAAGAAGTTAGAGTGAGAATCCCTCAGGAATAAAATTATATGGGATCACCTCGAGCGTATTTAAACATGTCAAACTATTCAATGTTTGACTCAGATTTTGTAGTGAGAATGAGGTTTTTTGAGATTTACAGGAAAACTATCAATCCCTCAGGAAAAAAAAGTATGAGGACCACCTAGATATGTATACCCTTTCAAGCAAAAAAAAAATTTTTGGAAATCGGTCCACATTTTTCGAAAAGATCGGTGATTTTTTGAGTATTACGGGAAAACTATCAATCCCTCAGGAGTAAAATTTTTATGGGACCACTATGGTAGCATACCTACCCTTTCAAACAAAAAAAAAATTTTGGAAATCGGTTTACAACTGACGGAGATATCGATGAACATACATCCAAAAAAAAAAACATACATACACCCGAACATAGAACCTCCTCCTTTTTTTGAAGTCGGTTAAAAATATAACCTATTATCATCAAACAGTAACAAACAGTCCATACATTCATTCTCAAAAACTTCGCAATTATAATATTAGTAGGAAGTAACATGAATGATTTACCAGCGCTCCGGTAAGCATCATTGACCATCTGGAAATTGGCCTTGGAAGGGTTATCGGTGAAGCCGTGCATGAAGATCGTCAGTATTATCTTAGATATAATTTCGCTAAACGTAGTGGTAATATTCTCGTTGGCGTTGCTAATAATTGAACTGCCGATCGTGCGAGGCAGCTCCGTCGCCGCCGCGTGCAGTGGAAACGTCACTTGAAAGTTACTGTCAACATGAGGGTATACACATATATTACATGGAGGGTAGTCTATTATTAGCCTTATAAAATTTATAATAATAATAATGAATTTTACAAAGGCAAAGAATAGACTACTCTCTAGTTGTAGAATAATTATTATTCTATACAACGCGATAAATCGAAAATATTTGGTCGAAGGATAAATCAAACAAACTGCACTCAAAAGTCATACTGGAAAACATAGGTAGATTGGTACGTAAGCTAGAAATATACATATATTTCTAGCTACATAGGTAGGTTACTGGGTACGTATCGACAATGATGCAGTGTCCCAGCGGGATTAAGCCTCAATCTCAATCTAACTAACATGAAGCCATAAACGTTTTGAATTGCGTTAATTGTGTTATGCAAGCCTTCGCCTGCACTTGAGTCCAAGGGCGGATCCAGGATTTTCTTCTGGGAGGGGCACAAGGGGCGGACGGGCAAAAAACAAGTTTTTGTCTTTTCCCCGACCGTACCGCTCTAGCAAACGCGCTGAATAACATCTTTCATTTGCAAGTGCGTGAAAGGGATAATATGCAATGAACAAAATTCGCATTTTTAGACAAGAGTTTCATACAATATGTTCTTTCTGTTATTTTATTCATATGTTGGTGAGCGAAGCGAGCCGCAATATTTTTGGAGAAATTGACTCGAAACGGTTTTTTTAATAGCAAGTAGTGTATTGTTTTAAATTTGAAAAAAAATATGATTAACCAAATATTGCGTTATGTTTCTCTCAAGATGTCCATAGTAGATAAAGGTAGTGAAAATCGAACCCAAATCTTGCAATGCCAAGAACAAAACGATAGCGGCATTTCCATGGCATTTTTTTAAGATTTGCCGAAAGATGCGAGGGAAGCGAGCATCAATAAACAATTATTTGAAGACCTGTAGATATACAGGTAAAATTTTCTAAAATCAACCCCTATGAGTGATAACTCTTAAGGGTTTAGAAAATTTTATACGCTTTTATGTTATTTCACACGTGCCCCCGTGCCCCCGTGCCCCCCCCCCCCCCTAAATCCACCCTTGTTTGAGTCCTGCTTGAGTCAAGTTTAGTACATTATAATCAAACTTTTGACAACATCTTACATAGTTGTATTGTAGTGTTAGAAACCGCAGCCGCGGGACAACGGGCGGCTGCAGATGTGCGGGGAAGGGGTTCAGCTCCGGCTCCGGCTGGCCGCAGCGTGCTTTTCACTCCGAATTTTCATCATAAAGTTAAATTATATTTTGTTTGTTCAAGTTGTGTTTCATTTATGGGCTCTCTAATAGTAGGTACTTAGGTAAAAATTTGTGTGCTAAAAGGAGACTGGAAGAAGAGATACCTTAAGTTAGGCCGACTCCCATAGGTTAGGTAGGACCTTTAGGCTGTATTCTGTTTAGGTTAGGAAAATGGAACTTACGGTGTAGTGTAGACCAGGGGTAGGTCTTTGACGTCCGAAGCTCGCTCATCGGCGGTATGGTTATAGTCTAGTCTCAGACCGTTCTTCAATACATTGCCTGCAGTAAAAAATATCTTTGTTATACTAATTGTATGGATAAAATTTAACTACCTACTCACTAAATTCCAACTCCTAGATCAATATCTTCACACCTAAATCGAATCAAGCTATTTGAATCGTTGAAATCGATCTGTAGAGCTAAGCTAAACTGATCCAAGTCACGCTGACTGGCAGTGACCTGGATCAGTTTGTTTATCTTGGCAAGCGTGGCTAAATAAATAGAAATATCATAGCCCAAATGGATAATCATAAAAATATGGATACTAACACTGGCTCCCAGCTGTTTGCGAGATCGCTGTGGCAATGGGATTGCCTATGTCAGACATCTCTTTGCCGACAGCGCTCGCCCCTGATTGAACACCCGCCGCTATTTTCTCTACAAAGTTTAGCGCCAAGCTTTGTTGCAGGATGGTCATCAACACCAGGAGGGCTAGCTTTGACACCTAGATAAGGGAAAATTATTATACACCCATAGGCGGATCCTGATATTTTTGTGTACCTACTAACTACGAAAAATTAATAAATTGTGAAATTTTTGTCAGTTTTTGTTTCTTGTGCCTCCCCCCCCAGAAAAATATCCTGGATCCGCCCACCCCTATTTTTTAATTACCAAAAAAATTTAAACATGGTCTCGGTGTCTGTAACTTATCACATTTATATTGTTAAAACTCAAAAAAAGAGAAAAAAAATTATAATCTCAAAAAGAGACTAGTCAGACATGGATTTATGATAGCTACTGCGGTTTTACTGACTGGGGATGATACGAGAACGTACCTAGTTCAAATGAGATTCTGTACGTGATTGTTGTCTATAGTACTTATTTGTACAGTTTTTATAAAAATTTGTTCAGTTTTGGTTGACTACAATCCTCGATAACTTTGTGATAGTTAAATAAAAAAAGTTCTGACCATGCATCTGCTGCAACTGTCCTTAATTTTTTTTTGGTAGGTAGTCATAAAATAGCGGTATACATAGGTACATATGATAAAAAACAAATTAGGATCGCTACAGTAATACAAGACACTGTCTCGGATCATTCAAGATTCTATGGAGTATATCTATAATTACCTATAGAAGCCTAGGTAGAGTGGGGTCTTAAATAATTTTCAATTCTGACGGGATTCAAACCCGCGACGATCAGACGATCCTCCTAAAGCCGGAGTGCCTTCACTCGGCCACAGAACCACTGTCGTCAGATTCGAAATTCTTGATACGCTCATATTTATCGGTTTAACTAAATCTAACTTTAGCTAAATTTATAATTTTTTGTAATTTTCATATTGATAATGTGGTGTTAATCCACACTTGGTATTTCATTAAGAAATGAAAAGTCTTATCAAAATTTTCGATTCTGATGGGATTCGAACCCGTGACGATCAGACGATCCTCCTAAAGCCGGAATGCCTTCAACCACTCGGCCACAGAAACACTGTCGTCAGATTCGAAATTCTTGATAAGCTCATATTTATCGGTTAAGCAGCGAAACCTAGCTCTGTCTGTTTGTTACCTTTTCATTTCACACCCAAACTGTGCCCAAACTGCTGAACAGATTGGGCCGGGAGACATAGAAATAAGTACCTAAGTACAATAATAATATAAATCACCAATTGTAGAGACTTGTACCTGCGTGTATGGTTTCCGCAAATTCAAGTTCTTTGAAGTTAATGGTATGGTTGTAAAGTTAAAGTCGATATTAGCTATTATTCGATATTATAATATGAAAACACTTAGAACGATGGACATAATTGTAACTTTAAATGGTAAAATGCTCTCGTTGGTATGGTAAGTCGCGATCTGATGAATTTAGACGAGACCGCGCAAAAGTGAGCACGCACATTTGCTGCGTGTTCGATATTACTTCGAACACCAATCATATTGATGGGTATCAAAAAAAAGGAGATTACAAAACTATGAACAAGTCATATTATTATGTTTAGGTAAACTTAGTTTTGAATAAAAAATTGGCAATGAATGGTTTTATTCATACTTAGTTTAGGTTAGGTACCTACCCTATCTACGCATTGCAAAATCTCAAAGTTGACTTTAATACAGTCGGGTTTTTTTTTATTTTTTTATTGTAATACTTGATAGTACCTAAACACGAGGAACCCCGGGTCACACCGCGAGAGCGCATTAGTTAAGAGACCTAGGACCTAGATTATACCTACTAAGTAATTAACTGAACTCACCTTCATATTTGTTATATTAATATGATTTTCTTATTTTAACTTGGTATTTCTCTTTCCAGCAGTCTCTTCAAAAGACCGATTGTTGGATTTCGATCTCTTTTATAACGAATTCTTTTGTAAATAATAGATATTTAAATTCAAATTCGTTTATTTGTTCCATGTAGAGGGATATGAGCAAACTATGCAGGACTACCATGATACTACCTACACTTCGGCATTCGTGAAGTTAGCCGTTTGTATGCAGTGACCACTTTTTCGTACAAAATTGTTTTCTGCGCAGATAAACGACTAACTTCAATGTCTAATCTAGATCCGTTGAACGATGTTTAGGTAGCTAGGAAGCTGATGCCATATTTTAGCGGCCGAGCGCGCGTCTCACTTACCTACATACCTAAGTAACATAGGCACCAGCTTCTACAAATCAATGTCTACCGATGCAGCCAATATCCGAATGATACGATATTGTGTCGGTCGAAATTCTTTCGTGTAAATGTTGCTCTTTTAAATAAATAAAATAAAATTCGTTTATTTCAGATTACAAAATTGTCCATAGTTTGTTAGTAACCTAGGTACAGGAAATAAAAAAACGAATTTTTTTAAGGTTAGTAAAACATTTCAACAACATAATAACACAGCCGTATGCCAAGAGCGAACAATTAAGGTAATCCTTCTTTGATCACTCTCCGCACAAGGCACTTCAAGAAAGGAGAGGTGTAAATGTCTGCAACAGTGTTCGTTCAGGATGCTGTTGTGACATGCCAGATGGTTGCCAGATGGCATGAAAACCATCTGTGTAGTTCTGAGCAAACATCCCTGATGCGCTGCAGTACCGAGGCAATCTCAACAGCATCCTAAAAATGTTATTATATTGTACTCGTAGGCTGTCTAGCGATCTCCTAGTATGGCGGACCCATAGGTTTCCCGTGTAGAAGCTCTGACAGAACGCTTTAAAAAGCGTTATCTTGACTTGGTCAGTATAACGGGAAAATCTACGGGCCAACATATTACCCCGAACCGCCAGAGCCCTACGCTCCCTTTCGATGTCTGTCATCGTTAAGAAAAGCCCCAAGTACTTAAATTTAGTCACTTTATTTAAGTAATTGGGGCATTTTCTTCTTTTATCCCTCCATGCACATCAAGGAACGCACTAAGGTTGTCAGTGTCACCAAAAAGTCTTCTTAACTCAAGTAGCACTGGGCAAGCTATGTCTGCCGCATGTCTTACGACAAAAACCGCATCTTCATCTTCCAGACTGGTCAACTACCTATACCTAGCTAAAGATAGAAAAACCTGGAAAATGAGGAGGGAGGCCTTAGCCTGCAGAGGGACAATAATGGGCTAAAATAAATAAATAAAGGAAGCTGACTTATTTATTTGATTCAGGGGCGTGATTCAGGGGCGTGCGTTGTGAAGCACATCGTAAGATATAAACTCCATCACTATAAATAAAATAAAATAAAATAAAAAAAAATAAAAAAGCCTTTATTCTACATATTATCTATACCATTTACTTAAACTTAAACTATCACTACTATTATTTTCTACACTACTGTTTATATATCTAACTAATTCTACTCTTAATATGAAGTCGCCTCAGCGGCGTAGGCCTCCCCCAATTTCTGCCATGTGTCCCTCTCTCGAGCCTTCCTCATCCAATCTGGACCACACTGTTGGGTAAAGATGTCCCACACCCCATCACTATAACTGTATATAAACTCCATCACAAATTGGCCAAATAATTAAGTAAGTAGGTCTAAGTATTGTTTTCGTTCGCACTAATGTTCATACTCAAGTGCTACATCCTATTATTGTTGCTTTGAGTTTTGTAATTTCTTCATGGTAAAATTATGATTTTATAATGTCGCAGGCAACTGGTTTAATATAAACAGACATTCAACTAAACGCCTAGCCATACGGCGCCGTTCAACTGACGACCTCAATGATATGCAAGCCGATAGTTGAACGGTGATTAAATAGCTACAAAAATTGAATGAACTGGCTAGCTGGATGCTTAGGCTAAATAAATCTGGCCCATCGACGGCCGCTGCCGCGGCACGCTCGCTACGCGAGCTCACCTCGCGCGTAAATTGTCACTATCTTTTTTTTTAACTCCGAAAAGTCCCGACCGCCGCGCCGCGGGGGCGGCGGAAGGGATATGTGGGGCTTGCACCCACACGTAAAATATGCGCATAACCAAAGATTTACGCATAACACCATAATGATCATAGTCATTCCCGCTAATTCCCGTAGATAAGGCCGACTAACCCCCGGTTTCTATACTAAACGGACAGTCGTAGGTAAGAGCTAGGTACCTACGACTCGTTTCCACAATACAAAAGTTTGACAGCTACAAACCGGACATAAGTTAGCTGTCAAATAGGTTTTTTGACCTACCTACTTATTTCACCTGCAAAATTATTTTGGTGAGGCTAATACTTATAAGTAAGTACCTACTCAACATACCTAATTTAATATAAAATTGAAAATCACGTGGCTTGTCGTTTCCGCACCTATGTAACCACCTATTTCTTTATTTGTATTTGCTTATTTACTCAGTTGGATCTGTGTAAATTAAATATTAGGTAGGTTTATATGCAAAAACAAAAATTTTGGCAACAGTGGTTTAAAAGGTACCTACAGACTACTTAAACCTACTGCTGAAAAAGTCTAAGAAAGAGGCCCTTATGGCCATCAGCATGAAAATAAAAGTATGGATTCCATTACAGCCATAAAGCGCACATTACTTCCTAGGTACTGTCTTCGCTCGTCTAATTCGTCCGAAAGTGTGACGTACTGTCAGTCGACCTATCAGCCCTCGGACCAATCATTGGTCCTAGTATCAGCCCGTCATGGCAGACGGACTCTGTGCTCGACTGGGGGTAGACTACTTACTCCGTGGGGTAGACGTTCGGAGATACTTGACGTGGCAATCTTTGTGTGGTTTTATTGTACCTTACCTCGATAGAAATCGGGAATAGGAGGACACCACACCACAGTACCTAATTACCTATACTAGAATTTCCTGATTATATTTTATCTAAAGATTCGTTGTACCTACATACCTAGAGTAGGTGTACGCTCAACCGCTAAACTAATCTAGGCACTCTTCATTTGTTTTGTTAAGCAGCAGTAGGTACACGACTTCTTCATACAAATTTTGCCTATTGCGCATCGAAACGGCTAACTTCACAAATGCTTAGCTAAATCCTTCCTACCCATGCCTACAGTACCTACGGCGGCTTGTGCATGTACCTACCTACTTGTGTTTCTACTAGGAACACAGAGTAAAACTAGGAATCAGAATCTATGAGGTAGGTAGTCTTTAACCGGAAGGAACGGAACGTGTGACTTGACATGACAAGATAGGACGGATAGGACCTGGGCCCTTACCATGAAAGTACAAATCCGACAGTATCGGCCGATTTTTGGCCATTTGGTACTCCCAACTGCATCGTAGGTATTTCGGGTCTTTCGGGTCGTTCGGGACCCGCACCGACCGACTTTAATTTTGACGTTTAGTTTATTAGATCCTCAGGTTAGATTATAGATTTAGCATGGTACCTCTTTGATATTATCATTACTAGGGATGGGTCGATGCGCGCTGACTAGAACCGAAATGCGGCATTCGGCCTAAATTCGGTTTAAATGCCGAATATTCGAAAGTAACTATACAATAACATAATAATATTAACGGAACTGCTTGAATAAAATAAAACATCGAAGGCAGAGTGATGCTTTACCAACTGAGCAAATGCGCAATCGAAAGGGTATGGTTAAAATTTTGTTAGGTACGGTTGCTTATGGTAGATACATTTTAGTAAATATTTCTTTCCTTTGAGTCGCTCAGAATAATGTTAAGCTTCCAGGAGATAATTAAAATATTCATGCCGCGTCAACAAGACTTGACGTGCGTTTACTCGAGAAACTATCTAACTAGGTAGGTACCGAATTTCGGCCAAAAACGCACTATTAAAACCATAGACTTTGAATGTATAGACGAACAGTGACAGGTGAACGGCTTTATAAAAATTGAAATGTCAGTGTTCGTTTATAGTGTTGTCAAGACTCTTGAATATAAAATTTTATCGATACTTTTACTAGCGAAATTTTATGTAGGACAATTAAATAAGTAGACAGTGGGTACCTATTACGTTTATTATAATAACTACACTAAACACCACTGAAAAAAGATTGTGTACAATGATATGATCTAGAAGGCTTTTTGATCTCCAATAAGAAAATTCTCTAGGTATTTTGGTTCCATTCCTATAATTAGGTTCCTGAGAGTAGGTACGTATGAACAAGCCCATCTTGTTTTCAATTTGATCTGAAAAATAAAACATGAAATATACTTTGTTAGGTATTATTATTTACTGATATTGACTCGAAGATTTCATCGATACATTATGACGTCAGCACTGTGTCAAGCCCTAGCGTAAACAATCATTTTACAATTTTACATAAAATACTACTAAATTCTTCTTTAAGCAATGTAATTTCATGATACGTTTGAAGAGACACCTATTATTTATGATTCTAATAATTCTTTTACCATTTTCATACAAAAAATGACCAAATAGTGATGATGAACAATGCAGTAAATATTTACATAAAATACCTGTGAAATGTGTATTAATAAGGATTATTCTTGATGGGTATTCTAGATACGTACTTCATATTCATTCACTGCACAAGACACCATAGTTTTTAAATAAAATAAAATTTTACGACTTGATTAAAACTAAAGTCCACACCGCACGTTATTTTAAATTTTATAAAGCACGCTCTACACTTGCGACGCGCGAACGCGACGTATTACACTCGCAACATTCGCAGTAGCGCAGGAAACGCAGTCATTGTCTTGTGTACTGAAATAAACCTTTTTGAAAAAATAAGTAGGCCTACGGTTTTACCTATAATAATGAACTTGAGCTATCAAAATAAAATAGCACCTAATCATCGTCTTTTTCCCCATCTCATTTTTTTTGTTGTTGTTATGTCTAATTATCACAAAGAGCGCATAAAGTGTCACAGCAGCAGCAAAATACACTTCGTCATCCATTTTCTTTGATATCGTGATTTGTGAACGAGACTGCGAAACTTTGCGAGTGAGATACATAGTGCACATGTTTATCACGTGAGGTTCACAGCGCAAATCGCGGTGTAAATTCCCGCCGCGATACGCGCGCGAGTGTACAGCCCGCTTAAAAAGTTTCAAAGTAATGTGTCAATTTTTATGTCAAAATTGATTTCTGCGTTTTCTTTTTAATTCTTCAACCAGCAAAGGCAGTATTTAGAAAGAAGTTATTATTTCTCTTTTGGAAAGATTTATTTAATTTATTTTATTTGTGAAATGTTATTTTACTGTTCAAAATAATAAACTTCTGTAATCTTACAGATAAATTACAGCGATTGAGCAAATGGCTAATTGTTTATGAGAAGTTCCTCTATCTTTATATCTAAAATTGTATTCTGTCCGAACAAAGAGTACGCGTTGGTACCTTACTATCCAAACCTCTTTTGTGGATTGGCTATGTTCCTGACCGATTTGAAATACGATCTATGTTCATAGTACGACGGATATCGCAACATCGGTCGTGCTTCGCGTCGGGCCGAAACATTTGGAAAACGCTTTGCTGGACCATTGTTCATTAGTCTGTTGTAGTAGCAGTCTGCGTTTCATAAAAATAAAGGGTCATTTAAATACTCAAACATGTTTGAGTAGCTACTTCGAGCACTACATTGATTTTCTGAGTCGCCAAGGCGTCTCCGACAGAATAATCATGAAATGTACGTGTTAGCATTCTCTTAAATTTTGTGTGCTCTCCACTATGAACAAAAAAACATTTTCATTCAACTCATAATAAATACCTACGACTACGACGCTCGCCGATAGCCATTTTGCTATCGTGAATTTTGATATAAAATCAGCGATCGAGCTCGTGTCAAACTCAGACTATCGGTCGGAGTTTTTGCATTCATGGTAAGGCTAAACTTCAAAAGAAAGTTCGTGCGGGCTAAGCCTATAGAAAAAACCAATAGAATGCATTTCAGAGTACGACGTATATCGTTACATCGGCCGTGTCTCGGTCGGGCCCGACCGACCCGATGTAAACTTTCAAAGTGGGCCCCCTGATAAGACCTCAGAAGTATTATATATCTATCACTGTCGAATAAATACAAATCACTGCCTCAGATAAAGGACAGACAACTTGGCAGAAGCAGAGCAGAAGGCAGAATGATGCAGCATGCGCATGAGCTTCACGTTGATCTTCTTTCGCCATTTTTGGAGAAGCAAGTAGCTCGGCTATTTTATTTTTGTTTTCTCGTGTTTTACTAGGTTTTATTGGATCCTTGTTTGAGCCTTGGTTATGTAACAGGAGATTATAAATAAATAAATAATTGTGTAATTGAAGTGACAAGCCGCCATGTTTTCTTCTAAACCAAATTGACAGGACAGACTGACTGTCATGTTATGAATTTTAAACATTAAACTTGGCAGAAATAAACTGCTATTACTGTAAGTTGCCATAATATAATAAAAAAATGAACAAGAAGACGGCAGCATGAACTTGACGTTTGAGTAACCTCAAATATTTTCAAAATCAAAACATTGTGATGTATTACTTTTAGTAGTGCTTTTTGTTTAAAAATTACAAAATGAGTGATAACTACGGCGATAACGGTCATGACAGCTCTGATCCTAAGAGGAAATGGAGGAAAAAGCGCAAAAACTTCCTCTCCAATGCGAAGAAGTACGCTAAAAAGGGCCAAATGGGTCGCGGGACGAAGATGTCCGAAGAACTGTATCAATACTTCGTGGGGATCCTAGAAGCCATCAAAAAGGGCATTGAGGATGAAGATGAAAGACGTAAGTATATTATTTTGAATGGACTTAGCTAGGAAATCAGGCGCTAAAAATGAAACGGAACATGTTTTCTTCCACCACCACCATACGTAGTTTTTTTATTCTTTGTAGACTAAATACTGGGAAAGGACTATGTCTATAACAAGTTCAATTACTAACAATTTTGCCATTAAAGTGCCATTCAGACACAGATATTGACACCAAAAATCTATACTTTCAGACACTCTTGTAACCAATGTCTTGGAACGCACCAAAGGCGATGAAATTAACATTGTCAGCAACCAGCTCGGTAGTAGAGTCATTGAGCTACTCCTACCCTACTCCTCGGCCGAGGATTTGGAGCGGTTCACAGAAGCGATTGATCCTCACTTGAGAAAAATGGCATCAGACAACTTCACAAGTCATATTATCGAGACATTATTACGAGTGTCATGTACCCGTGCTACGGATCATTTACAAGGAACTGAGGAGGTACCTAAAAAGAAGGTTAAACTAGAGAATAAATACTCGGAAGAACACATAAAGAAATGCTATGATTATACGATAAAAATGTGTAAATATGTACTGAATAATTTGGAGGACTTTGTCTGGGATTCATACGCAAACCATATTCTGCGGAGTGCGTTGAAATGCTTAAGCGGGATCACTCTGCTGCCCGGGGAGAAGCCCAAAATGAACAGCATGGCTATTAAGAATGTAGATGATAACAAAGGTAAGACTTTAAAATGTTTTTTTTTATTTTTTTATTAATTTTATGTGTATATTTTGTATCTCATTATAAAAGAACTGTATTAATTGTATCAGAATAAATGTCTTAAAATCTATTATGACCATTTAATCTTAAAAATATTTAATCTTACAACGACTATAGATGCAAATGGATGGATGTAAGTTGCTTCTTCAGATTGTAATGAAAGTTCTGCTTCTTTCGAGTCGATGTATCACGCTATTCACCGACATTCGACCAGTAGGAGACCACATCATGAATTTTGTTCTTGAGGTTTCTCAGAGAGCATAATTATAGGCTTTTTATTCTGGAAAAGTTAGAAGTTATCATTAAGCCATGATTAGTTCTTCTTCCTGCCCTTATCCCACTAAGCCGAAGCGCTCGTGGTCGTGCTTGCTTAGTCGTTCTTGATAGATCGTCGAAGTTAAGCAACGTTCGAAACGGTCAGTAATTGGATGGGTGACCGCCAGTGGCATTTTCAACTGAGCGCTTTCGTGCTTCGGAGGGCACGTTAAATTGTCGATCCCGGCTATTTAAGTCGTTAAGCCATGACGGAGGCCTTATGGCGGACTAAAAACTCCGTCACCAGAGTTGGCCCCTGACTCATACGAACTTACTTACTAAGCCGGGCCACACACCAGGCATACATTTGTCACTCGATAATTGTAGCGCCACATTTGAAACGCGACACATTTAACGCCCCCATACATTTGTACGTGAGCACGCACACCGAGGAAACATTTGTGGCGGGCGCACTTTGTAGCGAGACGTTGTCCGCGCTACACGAATTCAAGATTCGTTTTTACACAAATTCGTTTTTTGTGTCGCGTTGGTTTACAATTGTAGCGCAACGATTGTGGCGACGTAAATAACAAATGTATGCCTGGTGTGCGGCCTGACTAAGTGGTCTCGGCACAACATGTTTCTTTCTTCCATTTCCCTCTATCCCTCGTCATATCAGAACTCATTCCTCTCACAAACATATCTGCATTCACACAGTCCATCCATCTTTTCTTAGGCCTACCCCACTGTATCCATCCATATTCATATTCATTTATGCCATGATTAGTTATGGTTTAGTTATGTTTAGCTATGTATGAACCATAAGGTGGCCTAAAACTTTTTTTTATCCAGGTATCCCTCCCCACACAACCAAGATGGACTACAGAGAGGTCCCAGAGGAGTTCAAGGAGCTGGTCCGGGAGTTTGCTTCACGTCTCATCTCCTGGCCGCAGTTCAAGGAGCTGCCGTACAAGAATGTTACCTCGGCGCTACTGCAAGTCCTGTTGTATGCTTGTAAGAATGTGGATAAGCATATTACTAAGGTAAGGTATAATTTGTCAAGCTTTTACATAGAAAACCAGCGCTACTATGCTTGCTTGTCAGCGTAGTAGTATCTATGCTGAGTCAGAACCTATTTGACTGGCCTAGGCTGCGCAGAGCGAGACTAATTTGCTCCGGTCCGTACGTACCTACCTGTATAAGTTTCTTTGTATTATGTGTTTTCGTTTATTCTTCTGTCTTTTTTTTCTATTTATTTGTGTACCTATTTTTAACCGACTTCAAAAAAAGGAGGAGGTTCTATGTTCGGTTGTATGTATGTTTTTTTTTTTTTTTTAGATGTATGTTCATCGATATCTCCGTCAGTTGTGAACCGATTTCCAAAATTATTTTTTTGTTTGAAAGGGTATGCTACCATAGTGGTCCCATAAAAATGTTACTCCTGAGGGATTGATAGTTTTCCCGTAAAACTCAAAAAATCACCGATCCTTCCGAAAAATGTGGACCGATTTCCAAAATTTTTTTTTTGCTTGAAAGGTTGTCCATCTCGAGGTGGTCCTCATACTTTTTTTTCCTGAGGGATTGATAGTTTTCCCGTAAAACTCAAAAAACCTCATCCTCACTCTAACTTCTTTAATCTTGACTATTGTAATATCTAACCTAACCTACTAAGTAAGTAATTACTTACTAACCTAACCTACTATATTATTTACACTTTACACTAAAAATGGAAAAATAAAAATTTTTGAAAAAAAAAATTTAACCAACTTCACAAAACACAAACAGACACTAAGAACCTACACTAAAAAGAGAAAAATAAGAATATACACATGCAATTATTATTTACAGTATTCAATTAATAAATTATTATGTTACCTATATTATATTTGAAGTCGGTGCCAACTATTCTATTCTAACTACTCGATACAATTTTGCACCCAAGTTCTATTGTACTCGTAATTTCTTCTTAGATAGTTGTAAATGCATAGTTGGCACCGACTTCAAATATAATATAGGTAACATAATAATTTATTAATTGAATACTGTAAATAATAATTGCATGTGTATATTCTTATTTTTCTCTTTTTAGTGTAGGTTCTTAGTGTCTGTTTGTGTTTTGTGAAGTCGGTTCAATTTTTTTTTTTTCAAAAATTTTTATTTAGGTTGTTTTATTATTAGGTTCCGCTCTGTGTTGTTTGTGCTTCTCAAATAAATAATATTCTATTCTATTCTATAGATATCTTCAAAGGATCTCGAATATAAAAGATCAAAGAGAATGTCTACCGCGCCTTGGGGATACAGTCATACAGACCCTGATTTTTTCTTTTACATAGATTCACTTCGTATTTAGGTTTAGATCTGTGGTCTTTGTTCAATTCAAATGATGAGATGGTTCATCATTGATCATGTTAATTTGTTTCTATTTATGGCTGTACTCGTATTTTTGTAAAAAAAAAATTTGTGTATAACTGTGAATAAATGTATATCTATGTCATATTTAAATCCATTCGATAATAAATAAACAATGCTGGACATTTCACACAGCATCTGAAATCATATGAAAGTAGAACAGACATCCTTACCTTACATCCTCAAACCCTTTAGCTTGTTTAAAAGATTTAAAAAGAAGAGGTGTACTATAACAAATAAAAAAATAAAAAACCCGACTGCTAGAAAGTCTTTTGAGGTTTGGTAATGCGTGAAGCGTTTTGCATGCATTCATTGCCAATTTGTTATTCAAAACTAAGTTTAAATATATGGCCTATATATACAGGGTGTAAACAGACGTCTACCGAAGCCGAAAGGGGTAGGTACAGCATCCCAACACACAACCAAATCCAAAAGGATTTTCCGAAATATTCATTATATCCGGAGAAAACAGCGTTTGAAGAGTACTGTTTGCGTATGTTTTGGGCGCGTCTTTTTACGTAGTTTGCTGGATTTTGAGTTTTAAATGTTTTTTTCTTTTATTAATGAAATTTTATTAGGTATGTATGGTCTTATTATTTTGTAATAGTAGTAAACAACCGAAAATATTTTTTTGCTTTTTTTTTCGCTTAATAGGGTAAACAGTACAATGATTGGCACCCTAAGCCGATTTTGGTCATTATCTATTAAAATCTCTGTTGTTGGAATTTAGTTTATACATTTTTATTGCTCTATTTGAAACTAGGATACCTAAGGCGTAATTAAAATTATACAACACCTCAAAAATAATGCCTTGTTTATTACCTTTTAAATGAAATTAAACTTAATTTTATGATAGGGTACAATCATTGGCACTCAAGTATAGTTATTGGCACTCTTTCATTGGTACAATGATTGGCACCCTGTCAACAGAATTACTCAACAGAACAGGTGGAAGTAAACGCTTAGACCTACTTAATGAAAATCTAGCATTTCAACTAATTCCCTATCTGTAATTCTGTGTTCGTTTTTTATCTTTTCTTCTTTTTTGGAATCTTCCTACGTTTGTAGGTACCTACTTTTTAGGGTTCCGTACCTCAAAAGGAAAAAAAGAACCCTTATAGGATCACTTTGTTGTCTGTCTGTCTGTCAAGATATTATATCTCGGGAACGCGTGGAGGTATCGAGTTGAAACTAAAACCGTATAACTACTCAAGTTTACGGTCCATTTAAGCTGTGAAGCCAATGCTAGGAATGGGTGCCGGAATTTTGACGTGAGTAACCGTGTCATGTGGGGTATCGTATGAAAGGGCTTTATTAGCAAAAGCTTAAACAGATTTTAATCATTTTTATGCTGTATTAAAGTTCACGATATATGATAAAAAAAATCCCTTCCTAAGTATACCTACCTAATAACTTTGGTGTATGTAGGTAGGTAGTACCTAACAGTTTGCACTGTTATACGTACCTCCTACTTAGTCTTTGGTACGGAGCCCTCGCGAGTCTGACTCGCACTTGTCCGGGTTTTTTTATTTTGTGATAGTTTCCTATAGTTTGGTGATTGGGATCCCAGTATTGTGTGTATGAATATTGTTTGACGTATGATATTGTGTGTATTAGCTATGTTTTACATTTTCTTTTATCTTCTCTTCTTTTCCTATTGTATAAGTACTGTGAAACGTTTGAGTATTGTGTTTATATGACCATCGATGGGGGTCACAAGAGAGCTTGCTCCCGGTACCTTCAGCCAAATATCAGTAAGGTATAGTCATTGGCACCATAAAAATGTACAATGATTGGCAGTGCCAACAACTAGATAGCAAACGAAAAGATAGTTTATTTATCAGCAAATCAGTTATATATTGAGTAAAATATTATTTGGCAAAGAAACCTACCACGTGAGACAATAAATTCAATAGTACAATCATTGGCATAGGTGCCAATGACTGTACCGTCATACAAATAAAAGTACAATCATTGGCACCAACAAAAACACCGGTTGGCCAATTTTGAACCGTCAAAGAGCATTAAAATACGCTAGAAATACGTTTTTTAAATAAGGTTCATGTGTAAATTTGTTTGCAAACATAAAAAATAATTGCTTTTTCACTAAAATTTGTAGGAACCAATCTTATGGTTTTTGATAATTTTTGAATCGGTTGTCTCATGCTTGCTACTTGTTGCTGTCATATCCTGCTAAGGCGAACATCCTCAACATAAATGAATTTTACCTCTGTGAAATTAAATATTCTATTAAATAAATTACTGTCTCCATAAAAAAAATGCTAGAAACTCTTATTTCTTGGGTTTTTAAGCCAGGGTGCCAATCATTGGGGGGGTGCCAACAATAGTATAGTTTACCCTATGTTTAGAATCATGGTCTGATTGCAACCCCTCAGTTTTCGGTAGTTGTCTCTTTACACCCTGTATATTCTTTTAATTCCCTTCATTTTGATACCCCAGGAAATAAGAGTCCCCCAACTTCTAAAGAGAAGAAATCAAGAAAATACATTTATTCATCAAACAAAATAAGTACACATGAAGATTAACACAAATGAAAATGATTGTTGAAAATGCAACCTACTCAAATGACCATCTTTACCTCTCCAGGATTTAGTTAAAAAGTTGTTGGACGAAGCGTTTGCCCCTGAAGACTGGGTGTCGCAGCCGGCTGATGATGAAAAGAAGGATAAAGGAGAAGTGAAGGAGAACACAGATGGCAGCACTGATGGCCTGCCGCCTGTGTTCGCATCGCAATCCGCTGTCAGGTGAGAAATATATCATTGGTTTGCGTTTTACAAGCTTTTATTTAGTAACAAGCGGAAATGGCAGAAATGGCATGAATCCTTTTTTTTTTAACATAATAAATTTATTTACAAAAACTAAGCTACTACAATATGTACATAAAATTACAAAATACAATAGAATCAGTCAAGCTATCTTAAGGATCGTCGTAAAAACGATCTATAGATAGCTCAACTGATCCAGGTCACTGCCAGTCGGAAGCGTGCCCAAAACACTGGCGGCATTGCCACGCTGAATGGCAATGCTGATTCTTTGTGCCAAAAAGTCGCCAGCCCTCGAATCACGCGACGCTTCGACCAGACGCCCTGAAAGATTTTTGAAGACGCGATGGGCCCCGGAACCCCACGGACCCAGGGTCTCGACCCCAAATGGTTCAAATATATAAACCCGATCAAGATTTATATATTTGCGCCTTTTGAGATCCTCAGCCGAATCTGCCGCCGCGCCTGAATCCTTTTGTATTGCAGGCTCTTAGAAGCGGCCCTATTCGTGGCTAAGAAGAAGACGTACACTCAGATCTACGCGCGCTGCTTCATCAACCGCCTCGCGCGCCTCAGCTCCGTGCCCATGTTGAACTTCACCGTGCAGAGACTGTTCGATAACTGCAGTGTTAAAGAGGAGGTAGGTTGAGGCAAGGCTGTTCGACTCTTAGTCCCTGTTTTCATGCTTCCTGTTATGTCAATTTTGACTTACAGAAACGAATCCGAAACGGCAGCTCCTTGTACACAAGTGACTGTAGTGTGAGAGACGTTGTGAAATAAGAGTTCATGTTACAAAAGAAAAGTATAGTCCCACAATATAGCAGTCTCTAGAGTGCCATAAACTTATGGGAGATGATGATGATCACCCATTTTTGGGGGTAGGTGTTATTCCCCCAATCTATGGCAAAGAGGTAGTACTACCTTTACTAAGATCGACGCCAACTGGTCCACATATCTTAGGGCTTTTCAGCCGGTAGTTAATGTCGGATAGTTCTATATAAGTTCATTTGCCAAGATAATGTCGCTTGCGCGATTCAGAACTTGTACACTTTTTTACACTTTTTGTTGGTATTCATAATGTTTCATATTATTTGATCCCAACGCCATCTAGTGATAATGCGGTGAAGCTCCGCAGTAGCTAGGTTGGCAACTGTGTTACGATGTCCTTGTAGTTCAGGCGATCGTGGTAAGAGGTCGCCACAAACTTATCTGAACCTGTGAGAGAGGCGCTGTTATCGCATTTGATGGTGGCAGAAAAATAAAACTTATTTTGTTAGTTCCTCTTTTGGCCGCCGGTCCAGATATGTTTGTGGCACACTAGAGACTGCTATACTTTCACCACAGTCGATGGATTTAAGCCGTTTCGATGTGCAGTAGACGCTTTTTAGGACAAACATTATTTGTAAGGCAACATCTAACATGAAATATTGTATGTTTAGTTCGAGCCGATGTTCGACGAGTTGTCTCCGGCTTTTGGCGTGGTGCTAGGCAGCGGCAACTCCGGAGTGTTGGTCGCTGTGGCCAAGGCGTGTCTGAGGCTCAACGCGAGGCAGGCGCACTTCCTCACTGTTAGTACATACATATATACATACATACATATATACATACATACATACACAACGCAATAAATAAAACTTAGGATTATAATAATACGAAGCTAGTAATCCTAAGTGCGCGCGGCTTCGCCGTGGTTCCAACATTTTGAATAGCCTATATGCTATGCCAGGTCACTATCTACGCCTATACCAAGTTTCATCCAAATCGTTTCACTGGTTTAGGCGTGATTGATACACAAACATCCAAATATCAAAACATCTAAATGTGTGTGTTATATCTTTAGTAGATAATAATACCAGCTTTCAACGCGATATGCCGTGTCTAGAACATTGTTAAGTTGAAAAAGTTGTTGTGAAGTTATATGTGAATAGGCATGATGACAGTAATCAAGTTTCGCCAGGATTGACAAAAATCCATTTATTGTCCTAATAATGTCGAGATTATTAAATTATTTAATAAAATAAATCTACAAAATACAACAATCCGCCATGATAAGCTGTACACCAATCAGAGCGCGTGACGTCATCACTCAATATAGATCAAAACTGCGCCTTTTGTTTCCTTTGAGCGTCTGTGCATGTAGTTTTTGGTGTTGCAGGGGTGAGCTGTGACGTCAAAACAGCCGCCATGACACCGACGAGCGTTTTGGGGTGAATTTCAAATATTAATTTTAAATTAGATTTTTATGTTTGAAAACCTTTATTTTCTACTGCTAAATGATATTTTTTCCACATAACAAATAATTCTGAACAACATAGAACAGATTTTGAAAAATTGTCATCATGTCTATTCGCTGTCATCATATTTTAAAGTGAAAACTGCTTAACTATTGAATAAAATGCTTTTTGAGTATGACTTCAATGGATCTGGAATACACAAAAAAGATTTGAGAGAATTTCTACCGTGCATTGGGGATACACTCGTCATACTATTATTTTGCTGTGCCAGGTGATTCCTTGCATTTTGTAAAAGTATTCCATTTATGATATCATTGTAAATAAAAGTTTCATAATATCCGCAGGCATTAGAATCAGCTCTGAAATGCTCCGAAGCAGAGAAGCAGAAGTACTTCTCGGTGGCTTGTCTACGTCTCACGCCGGTAGACAAACTAGACCTGACGACATTACACAAGGAGTACTTTATACACGTGCATGGCTCGGTCATACTGCAGTGTATTATGGACTTTCAGGTGAGGGGGACAGGGTTTATATTTGTTTAATTTCTGGCTCTTCATCGACAGCCATTGCCTAATAACGAAGTGATGAAAAATTTTAATATATGTAGAGTCACCATTTAACTATACTTGGAATAATTTTACAAAATAATTGAATAGAATAGAATAGAATATTGCTTTATTGCACACCATGATAAAAAACAACAAATAAAACAGATTTCGCTTAAATAATATGGTAGGTAAATTGAGATCTTCTTCAAGATGATTTTGGGCTTCTGCAAGATGTGGGCATGTATCAAATATGTATTTGTACATGCCTCTGACTACCCCCTTAGGCATCTTCAAAGGATCTGGAATATAAAGATCTGAGAGAATGTCTACCGCGCCTTGGGGATACAGTCGTGACCCTGTGTGGTAAATTGAGAAATGAAAAGGCACTCCGGCTTTAGGAGGATCGTCTGATCGTTGCTGGTTCGAATCCCGTCGGAATCGAAAATTTTGATAAGACTTTTAATTTCTCAATGAAATATCTAAGTGTGGTTTAAAACTTAAAAAAAAAATATAGGTAAGTAAGTACCTAATATTAAAATCCGTTCCAAAAATTTTACTAATACTGATAATCAGAAGATGTAGTGTTGAGGATCGAAAAAGGTATGTTAAGATGGTTTGGGCATGTAGAGAGGATGGATGACGGTCGTTAGACAAAGCAAGTGTATGAGGCGAGTGTGTATGGGACAGCTGGAAGGGGAAGGCCTAGGCGAACCTTCTTGGATCAAATTGGCGACATTTTGGAGAAGGGCCAGGTCAAAAGTACCCTAAACCGACGAGCATGTATGAAGAATGTAATGAGAGTGAATGAGGCGAAAGTTGTGTCAGGAAACATTAAAAATAAATTCGGAAGAAAAAGATTAGTTGCCACATTTTTTCTTTTTTTTTTCGTATATGTTCTATTGGGTGTGGACTCAATAGTAAAAATTTTAATAGAAATGTTGAAGTTCGAAATTCAAATCTCATTACTTATCTGTTCACATGAGGTTCAGAGGGAGAAATGAAATCCCATACAACTTTACCTCCCGCCGGCCATTTTGTTTTTTAGGAGGGAGAAATGGTTTACTTTCTGTTAAGAATGTGAGACGAAAAAATGTATGGTTTTCGAGGACCGGGTGTGAAAATTAGTTTTAAGACTATTCTAAGATCCCAGCGGTCCTACTGAATAAATCTTTGACTTTGACTTATCGCTGTCGATGTAAGTAATGTTGTTATTTCCCCAGCGACCTGGCAAAGCCGTGTCGAGCCTGCTGGAGATGGATGGAGAGCATCTGCTGGTGGTGCTGAGCGACGCGAAGGGAAGTCACGTGGTGGACGCCTTGGTGGCCGGACAACATGTCGGGGTTAAAGCCAGGGATAAACTCGTCTGGCGGATGAAGGTAATCGAAGAGTTGCTTTTTATTTTCTGACCCCCGGTTTTTATATTCAACCGACAGTCGTAGGTAAGAGCTACGACTCGTTTCCACATACAAAAGTTTGACAGCTAGAAACCGGCGGTAAGTTAGATGTCAAACTTTTGTATGTAGAAACGAGTCGTAGCTCTAACCTACGACTGTCCGTTGAATATAGAAACCGGGCATGAGTGAATTTGGTCACTATTTTATGTGTGAAAATTAGTAATCACATCGGGGTTAAAGCTGGCTTAGTCTTGGGCACTCTTGTATCCCTCGCTGTCTCAGGATTCTAGGCATGCACTCAGTCATTACCAGATATACCTACCACTGACCTAATGTGTGTCTTATGTAGATAGATGTAACATTTAACCTGTCATCATCATCTTCTGCACTTTTTCCAATGTATTTGTATGAATGAATAATTAATTAATGTTAATGGACCAGAGAATGGGTCTGAAATAAAAACTTTTTTTTAATTAACTCCCTCGTTCCCTCGATATCGCTCGGGAGTTAACTTAAAAATCCTTCAATGCGCTTGGAATACAATATGGCGCCCGTGTCATAATAAACTGCTTTACTTATCCCCTTGGTTAATAATGAAAAAAAAAAAAAAAATTAAAATGAAAAAATATTTATTACTCAGTACAAAACAGGAAACAATAGGTAGGTACACAGTACACAGTAGCAATAATAAACAAAGATATTATTACCTAACCTATCTAGTGTCGCACACAATTATTTATGTATTTACTGAGAAGAATAGAACGGGAAAAGCTTGCCTGTGGTCCCCACACTAGATTTAATCTGTATCGTAATCTACTATTAGATTGGTTATTCTTAGTTTTACCTAGAATGATAATAAAAACTTTGAACCATGTATAAGTAAAACCAAAGATCGGCGAAGTTAAGCAGCGTTCGAAACGGTCCGTAAGTGGATGAGTGACCGCTGCGAGCCATGACGGAAGCCTCAAGGCGGCCTAAAAACTCCGTCACCAGATTTGGCTAGACTCATACGAACTTAATTATTTTTATTAAATTTCTCTATTTCGTTGTTTCAGGGTTACTACCAAAAGATGGCGCTGTCGCAGTACGGTTCCCGAGCATTCGAGAAAATCTTCAAAGCGTGTTCCATGGAACAAAAAGTTAAAATAATGTCGGAAATATCGGACAAAAGTAACTTGCTCAACGGCACGCAATATGGAAAAATTATCGCTGAAAAACTCGATGTAGCTGCTTTTAAAATCTCGCAGAAGAAATGGGAGGATAGTTGGAGAAAGAAAGAAGAATTAGAGAAATAAATGGGACACTTTTTGAATAAATTGTTGACATATTAGGTTTTTAATTTCATTATTCAACGAAGCGCTCGTGGTCGTTCTTGATAGTTCGTCGAAGTTAAGCAAGCAACGTTCGAAACGGTCTGTAAGTGGATGGGTGACCGGCAGTGGCATTTTTATCTGAGCGCTTCCGTGCTTCGGAGGGGTTATATTGTCGGTCCCGGCTATTTAAGACGTTAAGCCATGACGGAGGCCTTAAGGCGGCCTAAAAACTCCGTCACCAGAGTTGGCCACTGACTCATACGAACTTACTTTTATTTTATTATTACTACCAACTAAAGAGATCGGTCTGCTACTAATCTGATTGAAACGTAAACTTTGCGAACCAAGAAAAAAAAGTAAACAGGGTCACGACTGTATCCCCAAGGCACGGTAGACATTCTCTCAGACCTTTTTTTGTATTCCAGATCCTTTAAAGATGTCTAAGGGAGGTAGTCAACAAATAAATCAGCCAAACTTAATATTTTCTTCCAAACATCGTTGCGTTTAACGCAACATAGGTAGGTAAGTCGTTTTATATAGACCAACATTCACAAAGCTTCAGATTAATTTATTAGAAAATACATACTTATGGGGTAATATTTTGGGGAAATTCTGTTAATGTTAATTCTACTTTTCTGCTTCAAAAAAGATGTCTAAGAGCCATATATAGCCTTCAAAGCACTGATTCTTTGCGTAGTATATTTAAAAGTGAGAAATTCTTGACACTTACATGTATTTATATACTTGAAACATGCTTATTTGTAAAAAACAATCAGTCATATTTTTTTGAAATTAAATCTAAACGCAACCTCCGAAATAAGTACAAATTTAATATTAGTATACCTCAAGTCAACAATAGTATGTTCCACAAAAGCGCTTTCTACTCTTCCATTAGAATATATAATCATCTACCTCTTCCGCTCAAATCGCTAAATGGTGATGCTTTTGGTAACAAACTAAAGAACTGGTTAGTTACCAAAGGCTTCTACAATTTGGAAGAATACTTCATGGAGAATGAATGTAAATAGTTTACCTAACATTTGTTTAGTTTTAAGTACTAACATACTATTAATATTGTACGTCCGAAAAGGGCAAACTGTTTGTACATTTTATTTGATAACAAACCGACCATCTTTGTTAAATTCAACAGTTTACAATAAAAATTTATTCTATTCTATTCTATACATTACCTCAGAATACAAATACGTACATTACTCTTGTTCGTTACAAAGCACGTCTAGATAAATAATTACATATTTTGTCTGTTTCAAACCCAATTGTCTTTATTAGCCCAAGTTTATAGGCACTTGGCAATCTGGACAGTCAGCCGAGGCGGTTGCTTTCGCTTGACATATTTTGCCTCCACAGATATACTCGCCCTTGCGTGGCATTAGGATCGAATCTGAAAGGACACCAAAAAAAGTTTTTCTAAAAAAAATTACTTATGTAAAACAAACCGATTTTACTCCTCTAACCCTAAATAACGAAATAATACAACGCTCAACACATGAAAAATATCTTGGCCTCTGGATGGATGACAAATTAACATGGAATTTGCATATTAATCATGTGAACTCAAAAATAACGGCATTACTCGGAGCCTTACGCAAAATAGCGAATTGTATACCACCTAAAGTACGTACAATCATCTACAACTCGTTAGCAAAATCACACCTAGATTACCTAATAGAAATATGGGGATCCGCCGCCGCAACGCTCCTTTGTCGATTACAAAGAACACAAAACAAACTTATAAAAGTTTTACACGGCTACCATTATCTAACACCAACTAAACAATTATATTCAAAAACAAAACTATTAAATATTCGACAGCTTTATATATATTCCACCTGCGTACTTATCAAAAATATCACTGATAAATCTATACAATCCAACATACAACTAACTAAAAAGGAAAACAAATACAATCTAAGGAATAAACATAAATTACATTTGGTGAACGCACGAACAAACTATGGATTAAAGACGATAGTATGTGAGGGGGTCCAATTTTACAATCAATTACCCAACAACATAAAAGAATGCGTAAATATAAACTTATTCAAATCCAAATTAAAAACACACGTATGTACAACATGTTTCAAATGACTTTGCCTACCTACAGAAGTGACAGCTCCGGAGTGTGATAAATACCTAAATTAATGATATGCTAATCTCATTGTAAAAAAACTATTAATTGTTTGTATGAGAAATAAATGTCTTTAAACCTAACTTGGTTGAGCTGATTCAAGCCTTAACAAGGTTTTATGCTGCTATCTTGCTGCTATTCACTGAGGAGTTCCATTGAGTACTTCCTGACTCTCCGCTTCTGACTCCATCATCAGATCAGCTCCATATTTTTACACCGTTGATCAAATTGCAGACATTGATGTGCCGAGTAACAACTAAAATCGGCTTATTTTGTGTCGAGTTTCATTCAACAGCTCAAGATTCCATTGGATCAGCTCGCTGTCACTATCATTTGTTTTGTCATCAAGTGCCAATTCAGCTCAATCAACCAGGATGAGTAATATTGTGAAACTCATTGCCGGTCTCTGTATTTCCCGAAAAGTACATTATAGGGGTCTTCAAATCAAGAGTAAATAGGTTCCTTCTTGGTAAACATACTCCATAAGGTAACATGGTTCATGGTAACATGCATGGTCTAAGGACCTCACTACTGCTTAACATCAGGCAGAGTGAGGTCAGATTATGTTGACCTATTTAATTAAAAAAAAAATATTCAGCTTACAAAAGACCGTAACAAACATTGCAAGTCAAAAGCTTGTAATAGTACATTACGATATTAGTGCGTAAAGATGGTTATAACATGCGAGGCGGAATTTCAGCCCGAGCCGCAGGCGAGGGCGTAATTGAGCCGAGCATGTTATAACCAATACGCACGTATATCGTACGACGTTTTTTAACACATTTGCGAGGAAACAGAAAAAAAAACATTTTAATTATACTCAATCTGTGAATGCACACTGTTGCTTTCCCGCCATTTTAACAGCGCGCTAGCGCTGCCTACTGGCGCCGCGCGGCGATTAGTTCGAAATTTGAATAGCAACAGCGCGCTGCTCACTAGCTGGAGGCACGACTCCAGCTCGGCGGCGATCAGTTCCATATTTGAAATGGCAAATAATGCTGTTATGGAATTTTTATGGACTATAACATAACTATTTGCTTTGATAACACACGCGTTTGTTATGGCCCGCTTTACATATTTAAAACCGGTGGAATTACATCAGCTTTACGAGCAAGGGTGTTAAAAAATACCTTACCTCGGCTAGCCAGTCTGGGTGACAGCGGGTCGGCCGGCGTGGAGCTGACCTGGTATACCGCCAAGAGAAGGATGATGGGAAACATCTATAGAAATTCAATAGGTTAGTTGATAAAATGCCTACCTTTTTAATCTACTACATCTATTTAAGTCGTTAGCCATGACGACGGCACCAGAGCTGTTGGCCACTGACTCATTCGAACTTACTTTTTTACCGGTTTACATTGGTCAAGGGGCAAGTAATAATCACTACACGTACACCTCACTAATCGAATGTGTTGCCAGAATACCTACCTAAACAGTAATTGAGATAAAAATAAAATGTTACCTACTGCTACGCGAGCGAAGCCGATGACGAAGACCTGTCACCAACTTTGTTGTATTTTGTCTTTGAGCCTTTCTGATAGATTTTTATTATGTTTACTTGTATTTATTAGCTATAACGATTTGGATTTATCTGTGATGTTATAGATAAGTTTGTAAATAAATAGTTATCTCACTTGTAATAAGTGTTCAATGTCGCTTGTACGCAAAAACAACACGTAGTTTTCGCGGACATTTTATTTGTTAGATTGTAACTTAATCCCAGCTCAATACCCAAGGACCCAAGTTGGGCCCTTGACACCATCGCAGACACCATGAAAGTACCTTTCTCACTGTTGTCTTATATTTAGAGTAAATAAAGCACTAGGTACTCACATAACGCTTCATGTCGCGACGAGGTTAATACTGAGACTAAGTAATGCGTATCTGGGGCAATACACTGTGCATTGCGTAGGTAGATAAATAAGGAAATATTTAGGTACCTACAGTAGGTAAACCACAGATTATGTAAGACCTACTTAGTACATATAGGTAACTTGTAATTAGTCAAGGCAGCCGATGAACTAAAAAAACATTTCAAGCTCCAAACTCGAAATTGCAATCAAAAAACGCAATCGACGAATATTTTTTAGTAATCAAGGAAATTGTGTGTAAAAATTGGTTGGAAAATGCGACCTGCAGACAAGAACAGAAGGACAAAAAGCCTCTAAAGGGAGGCGCTTCACTCGTTTTTATTGCGTATTCCTCCTTTCCTTAAGCTATTTTATTTCCGTATAGTAGAAAAAAAATCCTATGCATTGGATCTAAACGAATCTATTAGAACACAGAAGATCAAAATAATAATGAACGCATATTTTTTGAAATCAAAGTCAAAGTCAAAAAGCATTTATTCAGTAGGACCGCTGGGATCACTTTGAAACGTCTTAAAACTAGGTGATTTTACTCCTGTTCCTTCGCGACCAAATGATAATATGAATGAGTAGTTAAGGTACCTACCTACCTACTCTACTACCTAAGCTTTTTGTTAATGTGGCCTTTTTGCCTTCCTTTAATCCAGTTCATCCTAAGGTTGCATCCTAAATCGCTTACAGCGATAAGACCGCCCATTGTACCTCGCTTTTAATGTTTTCTTGTATCTTTGTTTGTATTTTGTAATGTCCATGTGGTGTACAATAAAGTATTTTCTATCTTGTATCTATCTATTTAGAACGAAATATATTTTTTAGTAGCCTATAGGTAGGTAGAGGTACCTAGTACCTACCGACAAATGCCTCCCTCAAGTCCACCGTCAAAGTATCACTTCGCGATCTTATTCTCTAGATCTCCAATCCTTCCTAGTCTAATTAAAAATAAAATGCTAATTAAAATAAAACAAATAATTAAGAATTTTGCTGCACCATAGCTAAACACGAATTAGTTCAAATACGATTTGCATCGGTTAAGTGCAGGAGCTTGTGGCAAATGATTTATCTTTACTATTTTATTTATTATAAAACAACATAATATTTATAATAGCAATAGTCCTAAACATAACATTTTAATATTTTACATTTATTTTATTACAAAAAAATTCACATAGACGCCCACGACACAGGCTTTGCCTAGTGTGGGGTTCATTGTAATTTGTTCCTATAATGTAATTTAACAATGTTTATGAAATAAATTATCTTATCTTATCTTGATCATTAAATGCATTCTGTAAATGTCACCTACTGAAGTTAAAATCCGTTTTCATTTGAATGAACTTCGATCAATCGATGGTTTAATTTAACTCAAAGTCAAAAAGCATTTACCTATTCAGCAGGATCACGGATCACTTAGAGTAAGGGTGGTCGCACAGTCCAGCTGAGCTGAACGCTCCGCACTGTCAATTCAATAATAATAAGAGCTCAAAAACGAAATAATCCGTATGTGGAGACTAGATAAAGTCTCCATTATTCCAATAGTTTTATCTTCAACTGGTGTAATCCCTAATCAACTATTTCAATCACTTGCTCTGCTAGACCTGCCAAAACATACGTTTGCACTTATGCAAAAAGCAGTAATTTTAAACACTTGCAGAATTGTGCGCAAATTTTTGCAAACCGACCTGTCTAGCAACGAGCTGACACCACTTATTAGGTCTCAACCAACGAGACCAAATGACACGCACTTGGCTTAGGCCCGTGTTTGTCTAAAAACCACCGATCCTGATGGGTCGAGCAGATAAAAGTCTACCCAAAATAATAATAATAATAACTTTATTGAGGAACCATTTACATACCTTAGTGATAGAATCAATAGAGGAATGCTGCTGACGTCAGAAGCGAGCCGCATTTTCTGACGTCATCAGCATGTTTTGTATAGAAAAATGACTGCGGCGCGTACGGCGCGGATGAGTGAGCGATCAGGTTTCGTAATCATAAAACAAATTTTACTCCTGTTCTTTCGCGACCAATACCGTGAAGAATCAGGGCAACAAACACGGTTTGAGGCCTATCATTATTTTAGGTGCGATCCATCCTAAAACTCAAAAGCCAAACTCCAATGGGGAGCCAGTCAAAAAAAATTGAGGTCGTCAAAGTAAGTTTAGATCCAGAGCGGGCTACAGACCATTAGTTTTAGATCTGGCAGACTACAGACTTTCTATCGGCCGATAGCTGAGACGGGCTATAGGTACTTTTCCATACTCATTACGAGCCGAAGTATCTTACGTCTCAACTATCAGCCGATAGAAAGTCTGCAGTCTGCGAGGAGGCTTAAACTGTTCAGTTAAAACGTTGGTATCGTGTGTAGCTTGTGTGCTTTTTGACTTTGACTTTGTAGGCAAAACTGCGAACTGACAGTTGCTGAATCTTCAAAATAACATTAAATAAATAAATAAATAATGCTGGACATTTCACACAGCATCATCTAGCCCCAAACTAAGCAAAGCTTGTACTATGGGAAACAGATAACTGATATACTACTTAAGTATATACTTTTTGTTTGTAAATACATACATATTATACATAGAAACACCCAGACCCGTGATAAATATTTGCAGATCATACAAACAATTATCCCACCGCGGGGATCGAACCCGCAACCTTCTGCGTACCAAGCGGACTTTCACCCACTGCGCCACAGAGGTAACCACATAACCAATGGTCTGTAGCCCGCTTAAAGTACAAAGAACTAACGCCTCAACTCAGAACTTTGTGGCTTGACAGCTTTTCGCAATTGGTAAACGGTGGCCTCTACCCAGCCTGCGGTACCCACATCAAATTCAACATCTTACAAACTGGGTGCGTATTATATCTAGCTCCTGTTCTAAGCTCGCTTGTAGCTTGTTATAAAAAGCGCGCGGTTATCACCTATGATACTGAATAGCAACAGCGAAGTCAACATGAACGGTTTTGTGAGTAGTCTATAACTTAATTCATCATTTCCAGTCAACAGTCCCATTGCTGTAGGCTTTATTCTCTGCCATTCATTCAACACATCACACAAGATAAAAATAAACATGATCACAAAATCCCCAAGTCGTGATAGAAATTCTCTCAGAGCATATTCCAGATTCTATGAAGATGTCTTTATTTTAACACAACATTTCCCTGCCCTTATCCTTTTATGTGGGGTCGGCACAACAGCTTTTCCTCTTCCACTCCGCTCTATCAGCCGTCATCTCAACACTCACTCCTTTCTTAACCTTATTTTAACACATATTTTATAATATGAAAACTAGCCTAGAGGCAAACAACTGATCAGACATCAAGTAATCTGCCTCATTGTGTGGACCATGTTGCAAAATCATCCTTTGGAATCGCTGCATGTTCGTGGACCTTATTTTAATCGCAGTCGGTATTTGGATTCACTTCGGGCGCCATATTGAAACCCGAGTGAAACGAGGGAGTTATGACTCTTCAAGCGCACTCACGAGTAAGATACCTAGGTCTCTTGGGTGCTCTTGAAAAGTCATATACATATAACTCTCTCGTTTTACTCGGGATTCAATATGGCGCCCGATGCCTGAAACACTACTTTATTCACCAGTTTAATATACTTTTATGCTTACGTTATTCTAGGCATGTCTTATCCCTTTATTCCTGGTGGCCTGCCAGACCAGCTCGTCCCCGCTCGAGCGAGAGCTGGCGTGTCCCGGAGGGAACTGCGGGCTGCTCGCCTCCTGCAGCGGAGGCAGCTGTGCACGGCCCAATAACTACCCTGCCTTAGGGCTTTGTCCTGGTGGCCACTGTCCAAGGACTGGACATAGCGGCATCCTAAGATCATGCCCTTGGGGAGATTGTCGGCGAGCTGGACATACCAACATCCTTGAATCTTGCCCTGGAGGCAATTGTGCGCGAATTGGACACAACGACATCTACAGAACATGCACTGGAGGCAATTGTGCGCGAATTGAACATACTAACATCCTTGGATCATGCCCTGGAGGCAATTGTAGGAGGGCTTTACACAGCGACATATCAGTATCGACATATTGTCATAATGGCGATTGCAGGCGGATTCAATGTATTGGAGGAAATTGCTCTCCAGATATCGTCGATCGAGGAAACGACGTTAAACAATCGACTAATAACATTTCGATTAAAAACTGACGGGTAACAGAGTTATCCTAATAATAAGGGTTCCATCTTTTCCTCTTGAGGTACGGAACCTTAAAAATTAATCAGTAATAAATACGTTTTTATTGGTATCCATTTTACTCACTATACATACTAAAGCGGGTATCACACTCCACGGTATTCAGGGCCCGGTAGTTATGGAGCAAGGCTTGCCGGGACCGTCCGGTCGCCCTAGTTAGGGACTCTAACTCTTATTACACCACTCCTTGATAGGGTAAGGGACCCTGAATACCGTGTAGTGTGATACCAGCTTTACGTACCTACTCCTCCGTGATGCAGTAAGCGAAGATGATAGATGAATAGACCAACACGGCTTATGATATAGATAGATAGATAGATAGAAGATAGAAAATACTTTATTGTACACCACATGGACATTACAAAATACAAACAAAGATACAAGAAAACATTTAAAGCGAAGTACAATGGTATAATGATGATTAATGATATATGATATAATGTTATCAATTAATTTATTAAATTTAATATTGGTGCAATTTAACCAGCTAAGTAGTTGTAGGTGAAATAAATAATAGGTAGGTCCAAAGCATAAGTATGTACCCGCCTCTAAATAGTTAGGTAACATAAAAATATCTCGAGGAGTCGATATCATCGAAAAAACCCTGGACTAAATCTAGACGCAGTTGATAAAAAAGTTTTTTCCTAAGCGACCAAAACGGTGGCCTCTACCCATCCTGCGGTACCTACAATCTACATACCCACGTCAACAACATCTTACAAACTGAGTGTGTAAAGTATATAACTAGCTCCTGTTCTAAGCTCACCTGTAGCTTGTTATAAAAAGCGCGCGGTTATCACCTATGATACTGAATAACAGCAGCGAAGTCAACATGAACGGTTTTGTGAGTAGTCTATAACTTAATTCATCATTTCCAGTCAACAGTCCCATTGCTATAGGCTTTAGCCCCCTCGCAGACTGCAGACTTTCTATCGGCCGATAGTTGAGACAGAATATACTTCTGCTCGTAATGAGTATGGATAAGTCTAGCCCTACTATCGGCCGATAGAAAGTCTGCAGTCTGCGAGAGGGCTTAACCTTGCACATTTACACGCGCCGTACGCGTCGCATTCATTTTTCTGTACAAAAAATGCTAAAGACGTCAGAAAATGCAGCTCGCGTCTGACAAGCAGCATTTTCTCTACTGAATTGACAGTTAGGCGCTCTCGGCTCAGCTGGACTGTGCGAACACCCTTATTCTATTCTCCCGCCATTCATTCAACACATCCTACCTACACAAGAAAAAAATTAACAGGATCACACCAAGTCGTGGAAGAAATTCTTTCAGAGCTTATATATTCCAGATCCTATGAAGATGTCTTTATTTTAACACTTTTACCTATTTTATAATATTAAAAGTAACCTAGAGGCAAACAACTGATCAGACATCAAGTAATCTGCCTCATTGTGTGGACCATGTTGCAAAATCCTTTGGAATCGCTGCATGTTCGTGGACCTTATTTTAATCGCAGTCGGTATTTGGATTCACTTCGGGCGCCATATTAAAACCCGAGTGAAACGAGGGAGTTATGACTCTTCAAGCACACTCACGAGTAAGATACTTAGATACCTAGTATTACAGTTAGATGTAATAAAAGTCTGGTAACTCGTTCTTTACCTTTAATCACTGTGCCAAGCATTCAATTCTTATCCTTCTACCTTTGTTGGCTTCACAATCTCGAATGCCGCCATTCACGAACGACTGCCAGTACTTTGGTTTCTACCGGAACAAATAACATCAAGTTGGTGCTTTCTTAGGGAATTGATGTTGAAGTTGTTCGTGCATGTTTACATATTAAGTATAAATATCTATAAATTATTTAATAAATGTAATATAATAAAAATTAATAATAACAGTTCATCCGGAAGTTGTTCCGTTAATTTGTAAATTATTTAAATGGTTCAAATAATGTTTTACAATTGACTTAGGTATATTTTAAATAATTGACTATGATTTCTAACACTAGGTCTCTTGGGTGCTCTTGAAGAGTCATATACCTATAACTCTCTCGTTTCACTCGGTATTCAATATGGCGCCCGATACCTGAAACTACTTTATTCCCTGTTTAATATACTTTTATGCTTATGTTATTCTAGGCGTGTCTTATCCCTTTATTCCTGGTGGCCTGCCAGACCAGCTCGACCCCGCTCGAGCGAGAGCTGGCGTGTCCCGGAGGGAACTGCGGGCTGCTCGCCTCCTGCAGCGGAGGCAGCTGTGCACGGCCCAATAACTACCCTGCCTTAGGGCTTTGTCCTGGTGGCCACTGTCCAAGGGCTGGACATAGCGACATCCTAAGATCATGCCCTTGGGGCGATTGTCGGCGAGCTGGACAAACCAACATCCCTCCTGAATCTTGCCCCGGAGGCATGTGTGGGAGAGCTGGATACAATAACCTCTTAGGATCATGCACTGGGGGCAATTGCCCGCGAATTGGACACGACGACATCTACAGAACATGCACTGGAGGCAATTGCGCGCGAATTGGACATACCAACATCCCTGGATCATGCCCTGGAGGCAATTGCAGGAGGGCTTTACACAGCGACATATCAGTATCGACATATTGCCATAATGGCGATTGCAGGCGGATTCAATGTAATGGAGGAAATTGCTCCCCAGATATCGTCGATCGAGGATCAGACGTCAAACAAACGGTTAATAACGTTTCGGTTAAAAACTGACGGGTAACAGAGTTATCTTGAGGTACGGAACCTTAAAAATTAATCAGTAATAAATGCGTTTTTATTGGTATTTATCTATTTTACTCACTATATCTACTTACCTACCTACTCCTCCGTGATGCAGTAGGTAAGCGAAGATGATGATAGATGACTAGATAAAAAAGGCTTATGATACAATGTTATCAATTAATTTATTAAATTTAATATTGGTGCAATTTAACCACCCAAGTAATTTTAGATCATCATTTCCCTGCCCTTATCCCACTTTTATGTGGGGTCGGCACAACAGGTTTTCTTCTTCCTCTCCGCTCTATCAGCCGTCATCTCAACACTCACTCCTTTCTTACCCATATCATCCTTTACACAGTCCATCCATCTTTTCTTTGGTCTGCCTCTTCTGCTACATCCCTCCACATTCAAACCTAACATTCTTCTCGTTACATGACTCTCTTCCCTCCTCATAACATGCCCATACCACGACAACCTATTACTCCTCAACTTATCCATCACTGGCGCAACTTTCAAACTTCCTCTAAGCCAAGTAATTTTTGATAAAACAAATAAATAGGTAAGTAAGTTAGTACTTAAATTACACAATTACCTACTTTAATTACATAAAATAAAGATATACCTAGGTAATATATATAGGTACCTATATACTAAGTAATTGTAACCCTGAGCTGCTAAACATGTGCCCAAACATGGGCATTTTACCTTCTGAATTGAGGAGTTTTGTAGAACAGCTCTTGATTCCATCATCAAATCAGCACAGTGTCACCATATTTAAAATTCAAATGATACCTACTTATTGCATGAGACATCTCAAAGGTAGGGTGGGAGGAGCTCGCGCAACAGAGAGGAGAGTGGCGCAACTGTTCACGAGACTGCAACTAATTTTGAAAAAGTCGTGCTCTTAAGGGCTCAATACTAAACGCATTGCTAATAAGAACCCACTTTAAGCTCTCCTGCACCTGCACCTATAGGCTCAAGCCCACGGATTTATAAATGTAATATTATTATAATTAATTATAATAATATTATATAATTATAAATGTCTCCATTTTATAAATCCGTGCTCAAGCCACATTGAATTGGGAAGCGCGCGTCAATTAGTTTTATAGCAAGCTATTATAAACGCTTGTAGAATGAACCGCTCGCACGCCGTCGTGTCCCGCTAGATGGCTTCGCCATATCTCGTTAATTCTACAAGCGTTTCTATATCTTGTACCATTGCTCATAAGGTTTATAATGGCTTGACTATAAAACTAATTGACGCGTCGCCTCCCAATTCAATGTGCATTGAGCGCCAAAATTCAATAATAATTTATTTATTAGAACCGCTGGGATCCGCTTGTTAACTGAAACGTTCGTGGTCGAATTTCCTTAGTCGTTCTTGATAGATCGTCGAAGTTAAGCAACGTTCGAAATGGTCTGTTGATAAGTGGATGGGTGATTGTCAGTGGCATTTTCATCTGAGCGCTTTCGTGCTTCGGAGGCACATTATAGTGTCGGTTCCGGCACTTTAAAACCATGAATGAGGCATTAAGGCCTAAAACCTTCGTCATCAGAGTAGGCGACTGACTCATACGAACTAACTAGGTGATCCATTGAAAACTAAGTTGGGCTTTGCAAACAATTTTTAAAGCTCGTATTCAAGATAACAAGATTCACCGTTGACGGACACGTCAAGGCGGACATCATCATCATAATTTTAAATGTCGGAGCTTGGACGATATACCTTATTTTCTGAGGCATTCCGTGGAACAGGGTCTTGACTCCAATAATTATATTAGCTTGCTGCCATAATTTTTTTGCATTTCTATCACCGAAAACTCTAAGGCTCGGGATAAATACAAGAGAGCGTGGGCGTGGCGCCATTTTTATACATTTTGTATGAAATATCAAAGAAGAGACAGGGCGCCACATAAAGTTATTCGTGTGGCGACGCGCCCGCGCCACGCGCCGCCCCCGCGCCTTACCTCATGTATTTGTCCGGCGCCTTATGGACCTAAGACCCAAAGGACCTTAATACGTACCTACACAAAAATTTTGCTCAATAGGACGTATGGAAGTGGGTCTTTGGCGTGCAAGTTTCACCAAGACAAACATAATAAAAAATAAAATGCTTCTAATGACATCAACAAACATAGTAAATAAAAAAAACGCTTGGTCTTTGAGGCGTTAGTTTTTTGTACTTTATGAGCATCTAAACTTATCTAACGACCCTCAATTTTGTTTAACCGGCTCCCCACTGGAGCTTGACAAGATCATCTAAAATCTCAATAGGGATTTAAAGATCATCTAAAATTGATCATCTTTCAAAGTGATCCCAGCGGTCCTACTGAATAAATGCTTTTTGACTTTAACTTTGACTTTAAACCCCCCTTTACCCCCCTTTAACTTTGACGACCTCTGTAGCGCAGTGGGCGAAGGCCCGCCTGCGACGCAAAAGGTTGCGGGTTCGATCCCCGCGCCGGGACCAATGTTTGTATGATCTACATATATTTGTCTTGGGTCTGGGTGTTTTCTATTTATGGTATGTATGTATTTACGAACAATTTGTATAAGTAGTATATCAGTCATGTAGTACCCATATCAAAGCTCTGGTTACTTTGGGGCTAGATGATGATGTGTGAAAATTCCAGCATTATTTATTTATTTTTGACTTTGTAGGTACACCTAATTCGTAATGAGATAATATGATCGCGTTATGCCTAGACAAAGACCTTTTGAGAGGTAGACTAGACCTTGTGAAAGGTACTACATCTATTGAGAACATTACCTATCACTGTTCTTTTTCTGAAGGCTTTACTCATAATAGTTCGTTCAATACCTAACGTTTATAAGTTAAACAATCATTGACAGAAATATCTTTATTTCATTGGACATCTGCAGTCTTGGAGCGTCCGCTCTGGATGAGACACTTCACTAACAGTTTCCTCCGAGACATTCAGCATAACGACGACAGTCGCCCCCAGGGCATCGTAAACCTAAAAATACAAAATTCATTATAAGTAATTTTCCAGCACAAAAACCCCACATTACCTATGTGGGGTCAGCACAACATGTAGGTCCTATTGTGTTCTTCCATTTTCCTTTAAAAAAGTAGGTAGGTACCTACCGAAGTTCGTATGAGTCAGTGGCTATTTCTTGTGACGGAGTTTTTAGGCCGCCTTAAGGCCTCCGTCATGGCTTAATGACTTAAATAGCATAGACCGACGATTTAACGTGCCATCCGAAGCACGGATGCGCTCAGATGAAAATGTCACTGACGGTCACCCATCCACTTACGGACCGCTTAGAACGTTGCTTAACTTCAACGGTCTATGAAGAACGCTAACGTTTAAGTGTTTTTTTTTACCTACCTGTATAAATATCTCTGTGTCCAATTCGCGCGCAATTGCCTCCAGAGCATGATCCAAGGAGGTCGCTATGACCTGCCCCCCCACAATTGCCTCCAGGGCATGTTTTGAAGGTTTTATCGTTTCCAATTCGCGGGCAATTGCCATCAGGGCATGATCCAAGGAGGTCGCTATGACCAACCCTCCTACAATTGCCCCCAGGGCATGATCTTAGGGTGTCGCTATGTCCAGCCCTTGGACAGTGGCCACCAGGACAAAGCCCTAAGGCAGGGTAGTTATTGAGCCGTGGACAGCTGCCTCCGCTGCAGGAGGCGAGCAGCCCGCAGTTCCCTCCGGGACACGCCAGCTCTCGCTCGAGCGGGGACGAGCTGGTCTGGCAGGCCACCAGGAATAGAGGGATAAGACACGCCTAGAATAACATAAGTATAAAGTTTACTAAACAGGGGAATAAAGCAGTGTTTCAGGCCTCGGGCGCCATATTGAATCCCGAGTGAAACGAGGGAGTTATGACTCGACTACCATCTGTAGGTACCCGAGGTGAATACCGACTGCTATTAAATTAAGGTCCACAAACATACAGCGATTTGCCAGCCAAGAAAGATTTGGCAATACAATATGGGCCACACCACACAATCAGGTAGATTATAAGGAATATACAGAAAGTCAGATCAGTTGTTTGCCTCGGGGATGAAGTTGCGATCCTGATTGTTTTTTTTGTATAGGTAAAATATCTATGAGATGTGTTGAATCATCATCATCACAGCCATCTAGCATCCACTGCTGAACGTAGCCCCCCCCCCATCGATTTCCACAGCAACCGATTCTGTGCAGCCTGCACCTAACGGCTCCCAGCAACCTTTACATGATCGTCTTTCCATCTAGTTGGGGGCCGTCCTCCACTGCGGTTTCTGGTGTTGAATGAATGGCGGAAAAAAAACCTCCAGTGGGAGTATTGGCTGTGAATGATGATGATTATGATGTTACTACTTACAAAACCGTACATGATGACTTCGCTGTAGTTATTCAGAAGATTAGTACTGCTCGCGCGCTTTTTATTTACAAACGTCAAGCTTAGAACAGGAGCTAGTCCCATCAAAACTTACGATACTTTTTGATTGGCAACTCGAGAAGCCGATGACAATGACAGCATGTGACGTTGGTTCCGGCCAAAGTTTTGGCGGCTGGCGTGTGATTTGAGTTTGTTGTTGGAAAATAACGAAATAATAATTATTTATTATTGGAAAATTTTGTTTATTAGGTAATTTCGGTGGCATTTTACTAATGAAGCCTTCGCAGGAGAATTAGCAAATGGAATGGGGGTGTAGGTATTGAAAAAGATTTTCCATTTAACGAAAGATTACCATTGCAGTTTTGAAGAAACAAGCCGCTGTGTTTTGTTCAATACCAAATTGACAGGACTGACTCACTGACTAACGTGAATTTATACTTAGGTACAATATTCCTACTCTCGGACCACAGATTGGCAAGGTCGTGGTTCAGACGTAAAAACCCACCTAATGTGCATTTTTTCGGATGCTAATTTCACTCGAGATACATTGATTACCACCTTCTCCTGCACCCAACCGACTCAAATTGTATGAACTAATTAGTATAATTTAATTATGGTGCCATAAACTTTTGAATTTAAATAATTTTTTTTAATACCTATTAACTTACCTAACATTTTAGACATGCCTTCTCATTAACGCATTAGGTAGTATTTTTTCGAATTATTTATTCAGCAATTTATAGCATTAAAAGAATTATTTATAGCATGTTGTATTAGTACTAGAGGATTCGATCCCGGGATCCCGAATCTCGGGATCCCGGGATCCCGGTCGTATTTGAGTCCCGAAAATCCCGGGATTAAATTTAACAAATCCCGAGATTTTCGGGATTACATTTTCTTTAAATAAGTCAGTAAAACTTACGTGAAACGTTAGATGCATTGTTATTTCTTTGATTCTAGACAATTTAAAAGACAAAGTACGAGTTTATTCTTGTAACTCTGAAGCATAAAACAAAATTTTCGTTATGGGTTAACCACATAAGAAGTCTGTAAACGGGTTACAAAAATTGCACCTTGCTGGCAATTTTTACTTACCAATAAGTCAGTATATTTGCAACTCGGGATAAATCATTTGCAATCTAGCTGGCTAGGTATTGAATATTTGCAATTCGAATATTTGTTAAAGAAATATCTTGACAATATCGCCGGGCTACATAGCAATATTACAGTATTTATTGCACTGTGTTTCGAGATATAATCAACAACTTGGCGGCTATACCATTGTAGCAACAAATTGTCAAAAAGTAGCCCATTTACGAGCACCCTTAAGTTGATTTGCTGAAAGTTGATGTAGTTGGTTTTATAAATAATTTACAGAAAAGCCTAGTTTGTTTATTTTAGAAGAAGTTTGGAGCACTGGTGGTCTAGTGGAAGCGTCCCTGTCTTCTGAAAGGCTGTGAGTTTGAATCAAGTCATGCATAGTTTTTGTATCGAAAACTAATTGTATGTTCACTATGCCAACTGCCAGTACACTCAAACAGTAAAGGACAACATATTGATGAAACCGCAATGTCGTAAAACCAAAAAAGTTTTAAAGATATGGGTCAAGTGCACGAAAGGAGCTTTTTCGAAGCACATTTAATTTATAATCCTATCACCACACTGGTTCTAAAGAACTAGTGACACGATAAGAAGAAGGCCTAGGTTCTACGACATGCTGGTTTCCTCACGATGTTTTGCTTCACCGTTCGAGAACCGACCTTAGGATCGAAGCTACTACTAGACCATCAGTGATCTACCTGAAAGAGATACGACAAGAATAATAAGTTTGAAGTACTTTAATTTTCTTTGACTGGCTTATTGAAGAATTTAATTAATATTAAAAACTTTTGAGAATATGAATTCGAATTTTGACACGGTTTACTGACTTTTTGTTGCAACTTTTCACTACAATACAATCCCGGGACTATCCCGGGATCCCGAGATTGGCTGTAGTGAAACCCGAAATCCCGGGATTAGAAAAAAGGGCCGGGATCGAATCCTCTAATTAGTACCTACCTACACCAAAACACGCAAAATTCAATTTCATTTCAAAAAAGACCGAAGACAAAATCCTATTTGGACACGACCACAGCGCGGTGGAGCGCCCTCTGGTGGCTGACGTTTTAATTACGAAGCTTGACGGGCCAAGCGATTGGAGTGGAATGGATATGTCGTTTGTAAGGAGCCCATGATCCATACAATCCAACTGCAATTTGAGCTTTGGCCTAGTGGGGTGTAGGTCCGTAGGTACATTCAACTTAATTCAGAAAGCGAGGTCGAATTCCGGTTATTTTTCAATAGGTTTTAAGTTAAATAAATAATGTTGGACATTTAACACAGCATCATCTAGCCCCAAACTAAGCAAAGCTTGTACTATGGGAACCAGACAACTGATACACTACTTATATACTTTTTATTTGTACAATATTATACATAGAAACGCCCAGACTCGAGATAAATATTTGCAGATCATAAAAACATCTATCCCTGGGCGGGGATCGAACCCGCAACCTTCTGCGTCCCAAGCGGGCTTTCACCCACTGCGCCACAGAGGTTAACAAATTTACAAATTTATTTATTACCAAAACCATTTTACAAAAGATCATCCGTAAAACTTTTTAACTTTTAAAGTGAAGGTGAAATAAGTTTTTATAGGTGACTAGCTGACCCGCGCGACTTTGTCTGCGCATTATTAGGAACAAAATGCAGGAGTCTTGAGTGAATTGAAAAAATATACAAACTATTAAACTCTTTCGCTTGATACAATAATCATTTTAACGTTAAGCTTTATGAATTGTTTTGAATTTCGATCGAATAAATAACTAATTTTGCGTTATGTTCCTCTCCTCTCAAGAATTTCAAGAGGTAATCTTGCAATGCTTAGAACAAAACGATAGTAAGTACCTAAGTTCGTATGAGTCAGTGGCCAACTCTGGTGACGGAGTTTTTAGGCCGCCTTAAGGCTTCCGTCATGACTTAAATAGCCGGGACCGACTATTTAACGTGCCCTCCGAAGCACGGAAGCGCTCAGATGAAAATGCCACTGGCGGTCATCCATCCACTTACAGCCCGTTTCGAACGTTGCTTAACTTCGACGATCTATCAAGAACGACTAAGCAAGCACGACCAAGAGCGCTTCAAAACGATAGTGGCAACTGGTGTGAAACTTGTCGAAGCGAGCGGCAATTTTTTTGAAGAAATTGACTCGAAACGTATTTTTTTTTAATAGCAAGTACTGTTTGGTTTTGAATTTCGAAATAAAACGATTAGGTAACTAATATTACGTACCTGTAAATTCGTGAGCAAAAAAACATAAGTAGGTACTTGAAATTTGAAAACAAACAAAAAGATCGGAAACTCTAAGCAAAAATCTCCATTTACTTTTCAAAACTCAAAATGATCGTATCATTAATAGAAACGCCACCTAGGAGCAAAGTATAAATCAGTTTACCCTCGGTGATATAGATGGCGTTCTAACTAAATCCAAGGAAAAAATATTTAAATATCAAAAAAGCATAACTTCGGAGTTCAGATATATTGATGGGTGGGAACACACATGTTACATGTTTATAATTAATTTTAAAATCATTTATTAAGCAAAATAAAAAAAAAACAAAAAAAATTTAGAGTGCAAAAAGTGGCTCGGGCGGTCACCCATCCTCTTTATGACCGCGCCCAGGGTCGCTTAACTTTTTTCCCCATACAAACTTGCAACCCTTATTTTGACGCCCCCCTAAGGTTATTGACAAAAAAAAGTAGCCTATGTCCATCCCTGGGGTATACTCTTTATCTATGCCAAATTTCAGCTTAATCTGTTCAGCGGTTTGGGCGTGAAAAGGTAACAAACAGACAGACAGAGTTACTTTCACATTTATAATATTAGTATGAATAGTATGGATGCCGTAAGTACACCCTGTGTACCTATTCGTATTAGGTAGCTCTAAGGGCTTGCAACCAGTCACTTAAGGAATTAAAATTTGGCATAAAAAAATTATGTTCGGAGGATTTTTTACCCTACGGGAACCTACGTGTAAAAGATTGTGCTGCTCCATGCAGCAGACTATGATGATGTTCGTGTCAGTTTCGATTGAAGTGCCATCTGTTGGTTTAAATTAGGAATGTGCTTGCATGGACTGCATGGGACCCTTCAGCCGTACATCGCCTGAATCTGACGCGTTCAAGAACCCTATTGATCATGTTGGATTTCAAGCGCTTTTATGTCCATCAATATATCCATGTTTAGGGATGAACACTAAGTAATTGTAAAGCAAGAAAAATAAAACACAATATCCATATCCATACTATATACTATGTACTATGTACTATATAATATTATAAATGTGAAAGTAACTCTGTCTGTCTGTCTGTCTGTTTGTTACCTTTTCACGCTCAAACCGCTGAGCAGATTAGTCTGAAAATTAGCATGGATAAAGGTTTTATCCCAGGGAAGGACATAGGCTACTTTTTATCCCGAGGGAACGCGGGTTACACCGCGGGAGCACAGCTAGTGAAAATATAAAGTTCAGATAATTCCTACAATGGACGGCCTTTTCACTGTCCATGGTCTGGGTGCCCATTGAGTATTTATAATTTACTTTTGTAGGTAAGTCCCCGGCAACTGACGATGTAGAGACGAGCTGAACTCTCTATAGTGACACAAACTTATCTGAACCGGTGAAAGAGGCGCTGTTATCGCATTTGGTGTTGACAGAAAAAATAATTTTAGAGTCAAATCGTTAGTTTCTCTTTTGGCCACTAATCCAGATAAGTTTGTGGCACTGTACATTGGTCCACAGGAGTGAAATATACGGAGAGGTCTTTGCTCTACCGACAGTAGGACATCACAATTATAATGACATTTAATGACAATAATTCAATTTCGAGTAGGCAGGTTCATTTCTAAGCACAGTAGGTAGGAAAGTAAACAAAACATCAATTTCAATTCAATTCAAAAAGTATTTATTTTCAAGAAACTTATACATTAACTTATATATATACAGTAGGTTATAAAATTTGTTCTTATAAAGTATTAAAAGTTGTAATTGGTCGGTTATAACGTAGGTATAGTACATATTTATTTAGTGAAGTTTAAACCTGTATCTGTATTATATAATTAAAAACGTTGAACCTTGCTCTTACTAAGTTAAAAACTTGACGTGATTCGTTATTCCAACTCCTTTTTCAAATTCCGAATTCAGAATTTGTAATTTTCATTTCAAATAGAGAACGGTTTTCAGATTCCTGCAGATTCCTGTCGACCACCGCAAAGAGAGGACGTATGCCACTGGCTATTTACAAGCCATGACGTCCTTTGTAATGTTACAAGCTTGTCAGCTAGATGAAGGGGAAACTGAGTCTTTGAGCTTGTCTTATAGACTTTGATAGCTGACATGGCTGCAGGCTAAGCCTTTGATAACCCTTGTTACTTTGTAACAGTTTTCTAAGAAATAGATTATTTTGCAATCTTTTGATCTCGGAGACATGGTAAGTGAAGTGCTATTTGCTTTGAGTGCCGGATAGAGGATTTTAATAGTAGATAGACCAAGGAGATAAAGCAGTGTATTATGTCACGGGCGCCTTAATGAATCCCAAGCGCATCGAAGGATTCTTTAGTTAAACTCCCGAGCGATAGCTAGGGTGGTAGGTAGGTCTCTATGGTAAACATTTTCATAGAAACATCAAAATTCAACTCTGAAGAAAAAGATTATTTGCCACTTGCCTTTGGTGTGGACTCAATAGTATAAATTTTCATAGAAATGTTGTAGTTTGAAATTCAAAATGAAATGAAATTCCATACAACTTTATTCCCGCCGACCATTTTGTTTTTTAGGAGGGAGAAATGACTTACTTTGTCTTAAGACTGTGAGACAAAAAAAGTAAGCATTTCGAGCGGGTAGCGTGAAAATAATGTTATTGTGAAGAAAATCTTTCAACTGGGTATTGTACGAACACCTACCTATTATGAAACGAAACAGAATCACAGGCACACCACCATCCACTGTATGTATCCCATTGTCAGATCTTTTTTGATCCTGATTGGTCCTACGATGGTAGCTATGGGTGAGTCTGGTCTTTTTTTTATCCAAAATTTTACTTCAAGTTTAATAAATAAATTCCTACCTTTTTAAATACACCGCTATTTTATGACTACCAAAAAAAATTTAAGGACAGTTGCAGCAGACGCAGAAAATGATAATGGCATGGTCAGAACTTTTTTTAATTTAACTATCACAAAGTTATCGAGGATTGTAGTCAACCAAAACCGAACAAAATATTATGAAAACTGTACAAATAAGTACTATAGACAACAATCGCGTACAGACTCTCATTCAAACTATGCTGTCGTATCATCCCCAGTCAGTAAAACCGCAGTAGCTATCATAAATCCATGTCTGACTCGTCTCGTCTCCTTTTGAGGTTATAATTTTTTTTTCTCTTTTTTTGAGTTATAACTACATAAATGTGATCAGTAACAGACACCGAGACCATGTTTAAAAATTTTTTGGTAATTAAAAAATAGGGGTATTAAAAAATAGGGGTATATCTATCTAGGTAGGTAGGTACTTATCTACATTAACATTTCATGACTTATTTGGTGCCTACTTAAATTAGGTGAGTGCCTAAATACCTAAGGTATGCAGAATAAATCAGTTAAAATATCGAAACTTTGTATTTTTTTATATTTTTAAAATGTAGGTTTTAAAACTATACTTTTTAAACTTCTAAATCTTGAAAATTACAGTCTTTAAAGGGACTAGCTACCGCGTTCGGCTTTGCCAACATTTCTGTATGTAGGTATCTAACCTACACCTATTCCAAGTTTCATCCAAATCGGTTTACTAGTTTATGGTGTGATTGAAACACAAACATACATAGATACCTAAATACTCCCTCACAAACTTTCGGCTTTATTAAGCTCAGTTGGCAGAGCGTCGCCACTCGTCAGACGTCGACGAGACGTCGAGACGTCGTCTCGTCGTGGGTTCAAACCCTGCATAGGTGCAGCTATGGGGATGCATTTATAAAATTTTACTAAAGCTTGATTTTTCATTTTTGAGATATTGATTGATAATTCAATTCCTTTCAGGGTTAAAGTTTCCCAATCTAAAAAATAAGGACTACTTATTATCATTTCATAATAGCAGCGTTTTACCTGAAATAAAACGCATATTAAAATACTTACCTCACTGGAAGCTTTATATTGAGAAGACGTCTTCCGTTTCCGTCGAAATACTATCAGTTTAAGTACTTTTTCCTTGTAACTTCCGCTCAAGTGGCGCCACCTGGCGGCAAGGCGTGTCACCATGTTTCGTAAAATGTGCCTCGCCTTCTTTTAATCATTGGCTCGAAATCACCAGGCAGAAATAAAAGTGAAAGCTTCCAGTGAGGTAAGTATTTTAATATGCGTTTTATTTCAGGTAAAACGCTGCTATTAAACTACTTGACCGTCACTGGAAGCTTTATATTGAGACCTGTTTGTTATCGCCTGGTGACGCCACTTGTAGAATATAAGTAGAATATCTATTTAGCGCCAATGTGACATTAAAATGTACCACAGTAAGTTTGAAATTAAATATGTTTTATTTTAAGTGACATACTACACACAGCTTAAATTATTTTAATACTGAGATAGGTACTCTTTTAAATTTCATAATTATTATTATTAATTTGAATTCAACTATAGAAATCACTTGCAAGACGAATCAATGTTTAATCTACGGGTATAAACAATTGTGTTATACTTTCAGATTGATTGTTACATCTCATTACTTTACGCCTGTAGAACAACTGGAATGTACGTATTTGCTGAGCGCCAGTTGCCTCGTGCAAGGATTTCGTCAAGCGGACACGACAGAGCGTGTGCTACCTGGGAGGAGCTGTAATTTAGATTTCATTGAACAGGGCTTTTATTCAACCTGCAAATGCAATTTCTGTTCGTGTAGCTGATTTAGCTACGCCTTTTACTGTAACAAAAAACAAAATATATATATATATATTATATGACTTGGCTACGTTACGTGTTTCATTCAATATCATTTCTCTATCCAGAATAGTGGTTAAGCTATATTGTAATTTGGAAGTAGCTTCCAACCAGACGGTCTGTTGGTAATTACTACTGTCGGATTTCGATCCAACCTGAGGCCGAAAAATAATACTATCATCAGATCTCATGCAATAATAATAAATAAAATCATTTATTGCAGACACATGAGATCCATATAAAACACACAAATTATATTTATCTAAAATAAACAGAAAACAAAATAAAATACTTAAGTAAAGCATTTTAGGTCGCAATTGCCACCCAACGTCTATACGTTGCCGTCTGTATCAATCTGTCGGCTAGGCTTCTAATAATTGCGTTCTTACACCTGTCCATTCTGGACATGAAGGAAACTATTCTCTTTCTTTGGATGCGTTAAAAGAGTCAACACGGGCCTCAGCGTACCTTTCAGAAGCGCTACAATGGCGCTTGTAGCCCATCAGATGCAATGATAAGAATCGTATGGTAAATAAAGTCAGATCGTATATACGTTTCCCTGAACCAAGTAATAAATGTAAGGCTGTATGTCACAATACTGGAATTCGTTATTCACATCTACCGTACAATTCGATAAAAATGAAGCGAATTTAACAACACTCTAGATTGGTGGTTTGTGATTTAATTTGGATTTTAAAGGATTTTAAAATTGCATTTCACTTCACTAGAACGTGAGAGCTTATAAGTTACTAGAGGTTTTAGATTGCACAATGTAGAAACTACCGATTTGTGCAAAGGTACAGTATTGTATGATAGGCGGTTCACTAAGTGCAAATCGGTCAAAAAATGAGCTAATAATAATCCCGTAGGATTTTTAAAATTACCATTTTTATCATTGAACCAAGAAGTCCATCGTTTCCATGCTACTTATTACTGATTATTATTAATTGTTCAGTGTTCCATGTTCGGCGAGTTAATACTCTGGAGATTAGAAATGGTGGTAGAAACCCACGCAAGAGGGGTTCCATGGAACACCGAACGCGTCGTCAAATATAGCTCTTTCAGGCGATCTTCCAGGTCTCGAGACACATAGTTGTACACTATACGCGCAGTCTTTGAAGCGAATAAGTCTATCATAGGTATACCCATTTAGGCGAACCATGTCTACACAAGCTGGTAGTAGATGCCACTCCGCAGGTTAGCTGGCGGTCACGTGACATAATAATATGGTCGGCGTGATTGTTATATTTGCCTGGGATATACTTACTGTATGTTGAATTGTACTGACCAACATCAAGTAAGCCTTACTTCACAGATTCAAAATTTTATAGGTTATGTTCATTAGCGGTAGACTTTGTACCTTGGTTTTTCAGGTGAGCGACAGCGGTTTTGCTGTCGCATTGAATGAGAACTGTGCTGTGACGCAGTAAGTGAATTTGGCTTCGAAGGGCCAACATCTATTTTTGGTTGTAACCAAATGAACATTTTGCATTTCTTGTAACTAAGTGCCCGTCGGGTTAATGTATTTGGCAATTCAAAGTCCACAAAATCAGTTCTTTTGTTTGACCGTATTTTCGGGTAGCGGGTAGGTATGCTTTTATCGATTGATCTGGTAAAGAATTCATGAACATGACTAACTGACGGTGATTAAATTCCCTGAGGAATGACAAGTTCAAGAGTCCTACAATCCTCTGTAATCTTTTAAAGTAAACATTTTTGTTCAAAAGCAAGGCTCACTTTTTCGACAATGAGAACAGACTTTTCTTGTGGTAGGGATTTTAGGTAGTCCCAAGGACTCCATGTTATACCCAGGTAAACTATGCTTGTTTGAGGTCTAATACCAGATGTTGTCTGTCTGAGAAATTTATATTCCATTCTACCCCAGGTTTTGTAAGGTTTGCACTGAGCACTTGTACATCAAAGATTCTGACATTCCACTTTTCTCGTAATATCTGATCAACCCAGTTTGTAAGAATGGAAAAGGTTTTTGGAACCGTGCTCAACCCGAAAAAAAAAAAAAAAAAAAAAAAAAGTCAAGTCATTTCAAGTAATTCTTTGTTGTATATTAGCTATTAGGCGTAGGTAGATAGCTCCTGTGTGCTTTTGCTACTTTGAAGTGAAAGTAAGCTTGGAATAGGTATATTAGATATATTTTACATAGCCAATCTTGTGGTCGCAAAAAATCAAACGCGAAACACTTACTTATCAGGTGGAGTGAAAGGTTCAATCAAGTACATAATGGTTTAGCGCTTTTAGATTGATTAAAGGGCTAGCTGTGCCTTTGGATTTCGGTACCAAAAATAGGGGTGACACAAAGCTGTAAGACAGACAAGCTATTTTTAGAATACCCTGTTATTTTGTTTACAATTGCAGTCATTTACTACTGCAGTCATTTACAGTCTACTGATACCAGAGTGTGAAAGGGGTCTTGACTTACATTGGGAAAAGTATATAAGTAGTGTATCAGTTATCTGGTTCCCATAGTACAAGGATTCGATATCCCTGGATTAATTTAATGACAATTTCTGGTGCCCCCTTTTCACTTATTCCAATGTAATTGCGTAAATTGACCTGCTTGAACAATTTCGAGTTATTGTTCATAATACCATCTTGCCGCATTTGAGCGACCTCTATTGTTCCCACGGTTGGGCCGCGAGCCTCTGTTGTGAAAGGAACCTCTGCCGATGTATTAGATTATGTAATTTTATTTTAAATGCGAGTTTACAAGAAACAAACTTTACACAATATGTTACCAAGAAGTATACTTTTATCTGAAAATAAATATCTTTCTCTTTAATTATTGCTCTCATACTGCCAGTTTGAGGGTTGGCCTCTGTATGGAAAAGCATGGTGACCACCCCGCGAGGGTGGGTTGTTATAGTGTGTTTGCACTGGGTGACCGGCCTCTTAACAAGAATACCAAGTTCCACGCGATGGAACTGTCGGTCTATGTTCGCCTTGCCCCCGCGAGGGGCGGCTGTTACTTTGATTAGCCTTGAGGCATGTCTTCTGTTTTTCGAGGCCAAACAAAATGCCTTACACACCGAGGGGTGCGCAAAAAACACACAATCTTTTCTATTGTAGCTGTAAAACGCTCAGTCTCAAATAATATAAGCAGAATACGGGGGTATTCTATAAATTTTATTTTTATTTGGTGAGGCTTTTACCAAAGAGATCTCTAATTTGGCTGGTAATGGTTTCTCTACGCATCTCGAAGGCTTCGGCTCGAGACCGCAAGTTAGTTGCAAAAAATCTGAGAATATTTTATGCAAGGCACTATGCAAGACTTTATGCAAGACTTTACTGTTCAGATTATCGGATTTCACCTCTATATTTACAGCCCAAGAAAGAAGGTTACGGATTGTTTCCTGTAACGCTTATTTTTGTTTTAGAAAGCAGTATGATATAGCTGCGTAGGATTTATCAGCATAAGACAGTTGGCGTAAGGTTTACTTACTTACTTTAGACATACTTTTATTTGCCAAAAAGCAAAATATCACAGACCTAAAAAATACAGTAACAAAAAAGGTAGAAAAATAAGGGGAATACGATAATAGCTAAAAGTGTCATGTATTAGTGTGCTACAGCAGCAAAAGGGTTTCGACTTCTAGTTTCTTTCCAAATTTATGAAATCTGGAGTATGGTTGTATATATTTTGGGCAACAGCGTTTCTTACTTCTGACCATAAGGTTTAGGTAAGCACTGCACTTCAAGCAACATTTTCAATTAGCTAACGGGAGTTTTAGGAACGGATGGTTCCTTTAGCTTTATCTCGATATCAATCGTAAAATCTGAGGCTAACATCTGAATAAATAGTGTCATCGTGACATGACAAAATGCATCACCAGAAAAAATGTTTTGCAGCTCACCCATATCCTGGACTAACTTGTTTATCTTGTGGTCTGATAAACCATGTTGCGCGTGCTTCTTCTTGTGCTTCGGTGGCGCCTACGTGCATCCGCCTCCATGTTATACATTACTACAAAGGAAATATATTAATATTTGCATGAACGCGTGTGTATCTACAATAATTATAAGACTGAAATAAAATTATATTTTAAAATAAATTGTTATTTAAATCAATATTTGCCTCAGTCTGTGGCTGAGCAGCCGAATATGTTTGGAATAAGTATTTGCTAAAGTGGGTGGACAATATTAAAAACGTTCACTGAAATAAACAGTTATTTAAAGAAATAACAGCCTGCAGCTGGGCCACCCTTCATCTTAGAAACTATGTATTAGCAAATAAGCACGTGGATTTTTCGAAATAATCTGTAAAAATACACTGGTAGGTAGATTTAAATAAAGTAGGCACGTGATCCGAACGGAAAAACCGTTAAAAGGATTGATCACGTGTAATATTTAATAGTAGGTACTTACAATTGTTCTTCTTTAACGCTTGCTAAAAGCTAAGCTTGGAAAAAACTCATCACTTCACTTTAAATTAAATTAATAATTAAGTACCAAGTACCTACTTAATATTTTTTAAAATATATAAAACCCTAGTACTTTGAGTAGTAGGTAGGTAAATTTGTTCAGAGCCAGAGCTGCTGAAGACAAGTTGCTTCGACGGAATCGAAACGCCAATGATTAAAAGAAGGCGAGGCACATTTTACGAAACATGGTGACACGCCTTGCCGCCAGGTGGCGCCACTTGAGCGGAAGTTACAAGGAAAAAGTACTTAAACTGATAGTATTTCGACGGAAACGGAAGACGTCTTAATATAAAGCTTCCAGTGACGGTCAAGTAGTTTAATAGTATTGAAACAAATTATAATTTTTCTAAAACATTTTATTCAAGAATGTGACGTTAAATCCCAAGACCATTTATTTTTGTAACTACAATATATTAAAAGTTATTTTATAAATTCGAAATATACATTATAATATTGCACTTTTATAATGACTAAAGTGAACTACAATTTACAATCAATGAAACTACCTATAAAATTAAAAATATTTACAACCTCAGATAGTTATGGACCTGACTATAAATACAGTCTATTATTTTTCAAAAAAAAAAAAAAAAATAATGCTGAACATTTCACGCAGCATCATCTAGCCCCAAACTTAGCAAAGCTTGTACTATGGGAACCAGATAACTAGTATACTACTTATATACTTTTAAATTAAATTAAAAATATGAGTAAAGATTAATTAAATAGTGGAAATAAAATTGCATAAAATATACATGTCGGTAATTTACCTTAATTAAGACAGATTTTATACAAGTAGGTACAATAAAAAAGTATTTTAAAATCAGGCCTAACCATATTATTATTTCTTAAACTTCCCCATTTACCTACATTAAAATCTAGGCTAACTTGTATTGCAATATATACAAAATTATTGTTGTCTGTGTAAAATAAATATATTAATGATAATAAATAATTATACCATTGAGAGGTACCTCAGTAGGTATCTACATTATATTATAACTAACAAATAGCTAGGTAGGTAAGGTACTCAAAGTATAAAGATATTAATTTGAAATTACATTATTTTTAGGGATACTTTTTATGATTCTTAATGTAAACGTCAACTTTTGATATGATCTTTTAACAATAAATATTTACAAATTCATTTGATACAAACAAATACTCTCATGGCACAAAAATATCTACAAAAATCAGGTAATAATAAGTTTCATTAAATCTATCGTATCTTTGGTAAAGTTACTTTGACAAGATTTCTGCCTTTCAAAATCAAAATTTAACAATAAGGGACCAAGAAGTCACCCTTGATATACACCATCGTAGCAAAACCTTGCACTATTTTAAAATCACTAATTTCGGTGATATTTAGGTCAACAATAACTTATTAAGAGTATGCAAACGAAACTCGAGAATAAAATACAAAATTACTCATATTTTTACAGGTAAAAGAGTCCAGCTCTATATAATCAAACGCATTGATAAGTTCGAGAAAATAAGTTACTAAACTAAGTAGATGTTGGTTTTTTTATGGCAGTTCTATAAATAGCAAAAGTGGTTTTGGAATGTTTGATTTCAAAAGACACAATAAATCATCTTTTTATCTCCTCAACTTCCTTGGAAGCTTGAGGTTGCTGTTGAGCCGTCATTTCTTTCCTATTCCGATCAGCCCCTGCGCCGTCGACAGACTCGCCAGGGTCATCCTCTCAGCACTCAATGTTCTCTCTGTGTTCATTCCGGTAGCTAGGGTTTGGCTGATCAGCCTCTCAGGGTTAATCAGCCGTTCTGGTATCCTGTCCTGACTGATCCTCTCTGGTAAGGCGGTGAGTGGTAGAAGACGGTCGGATGGCGTGGTGTTAGTTTGGGTGGTGGTGGCGGTGATGGGGGTGGAGGCGCGGGGGAGGGTCTTCAGGGTTGAGGGAGGGGAGGTACGGAGGAGTGCTGTTGGTTTCAAGTCGCGACCACTGCAGACCTGGGAAGAACAACAAAGTCTCGTAACATTTTGCTGTACGCACGTGATGAAATTGGTGGTTAAGTTAAAATATCTCAATAATCATCTTAGGCCATAAATTGGAATAGAATATGACAGAATTTTCAAAACATGATCATTTTAAATATAAGAAAATTAATCGCAACTAATTTCAAATAATCTTTGATATTTTCTGTTTCTATAGGTACAAACAACGCGTCAACTATCACCTCATTTCTAGCATACCATTGCAGTATTAGCTGGTAATTGTGTTCTATAATGGCTCCAGTCTCACCTGGTGGTGGTTCTCCCAGTCCTTGTGTTGGCAGAAGGCGCCGCAGTAGCGCGCCGCGTTGCAGCCCGAGCACGTCTCCTGCGCCTTGCGACCGCAGTTCCAGCAACACTACAAAAAAAGGAATGAATAAAAGGATATTCAGCACAGCAGAATTGAAATTTGTAGAGTACCTAGACAAAGTAAGTTCGTACGAGTTAGTGACCATTCTGGTGAAGGAATATTCAGGCCTGAAAGCCTTCGTCATAGTCCATGACCAAATACAATGTCAGTAGACCAGACACTAAGTCTGAGTCATTTCAATAATGTCCTTGTCTAGTATAGGCATAGGCTGCCTAATATCATGATCATCTTTCAACCCTTATCCTACTTTTGTATCGGTAGCTTCCAATTTACTCTATATTTCGTTATCTCAACAGTCAATGCTTTCAAACATTTTCCATCTTCCATCTACATCCTAAAGAAGCGCTCGTGGTCGTGCTTGCTTAGTCGTTCTTGATAGATCGTCGAAGTTAAGCAACGTTCGAAACGGTCTGTAAGTAGATGGGTGACCGCCAGTGGCATTTTCATCTGAGCACTTCCGTGCTTCGGAGGGCACGTTAAATTGTCGGTCCTGGCTATTTAAGTCGTTAAGCCATGACGGAGGCCTTAAGGCGGCCTAAAAACTCCGTCATCAGAGTTAGCCACTGACTCATACGAACTTACTTACTTACTTTTATCCTAAAGAACAGGCCTTGAACATAAAGCTGTAATCGTGTTGCTAAAACTCACATTCTGCTGCGAAGAGCCTCCAGGACTAAGGTCTCGGGGTGGTGGTGGCGTGTGCCGCTTGCCACCACGTTCTGCTGCAATCTCCAGCGCTTTTGTCTCCGCCGCGCCTACTGCACGCTGTAGTTCCAGCAGGGCTTGTCTCTTCACCTGCAGAATAACAAAATCATGGACAAATAAGCTTATGTTCCAAATAAAACTGTATCAAAGACGTTACTGATGGTGCGATGCAGTGTGTGTGCCTGAATCGAGGAGATTGGGTTGTTACAACATCTGAGTCTCTGGAAGATTACTTAGGTAATTTTTGAGAAAGACCTTTTGAATCACGTAAAATAGAGGTAGGTGATTCCATCCATTTACCCCTTCTTATTCGTTGTGGGAACACAGTCGCTTCTCCATCAGCTATTTCCTCGTCTGTTTTCTGTTCCGAAGAACTTTTCTGTACGTTCTATTCATTTGCCTTTTCTCACCTGGTTAACAGCGTCCTCAGCCCTCCTCCTGACCTCAGCGACCCTCTCCTCCGTCTGCCTCACCGCGGACGCCATAATCTCGCTGGCGGCGCGCTTGATGTCGCTGCTCTCTGGAGGCTCCGAGCCTGGGCAGTTTGGACTGCCTGAAAAATAACATCGTGAGAAACCGGCGAAGGAAAACATCGTGAAGAAACTAACAACTTTGTCAACTTAACACGTGTTTTATTGTGATGTGACGAAAATAATGTATTCTTCTATTTTGTTTCCAGTACATATAAATGTATTCCTGTAGATACGGCCGATTTAGAGAGGAATGAGGAAAGCTTACCTAGCACCTAAATGCTAGGTGAGTATTTTTCCATCTCAAACAATGTCCACATCACAGTCACACCACAGAGTCTCGTTGTAGGCATAGATTACCTCCAGTCGCTGTAATCATGAAAATGAAATTCAAATGAAAACTCACCTCTTTGTTGCAATATAGCCAGGGCACGCTTCGTCTTCTCCACCATGGACAGGATGCAATTCAGCATTGTGTTGATGTTCCGCCACTCGTCATCCGTCTTCAGCAGCGCGCCGGCCGCCAGTCGAGGCTCTGAGAACGGCGCGTTCATTGAGGATACGTCCCTCACTGAGATTCCACCTAGATTAAAAAATAAACATGATCACGACTGGCATGGTTTCTCTGAGATCTTTTATATATCCAGATCCTTTGAAGGTCTAGGAGTCAGCATGTCCAAATACCGTAAGCCGTGGTTAGTTTCTATCAGATCTTTTAAGTACCTATCCAGATTCTTTGTAGATGTCTAAGGGGGTATCAGCATGTCCAAAATATGTTTGACACATGCCCACAGTTTACTGAAGTTAGTATTCCATACGTAACAGATTGTAAACCCATCGCCGCTATTAGAATACTCATTCAGAAGATTATATAGTGTCTAAATTGTTGGCTACAACAAAACTAACTGTACCTAAGTACGATGACCTACATCACTGCAAGAGGTAGAGTATTCTGCTTCCCCCTGCTGTCCCGACTGGAGAAGTGTCTCAGTCTTAAAATTAAAACCCGTCGAAAAGTACATACCTAAGACCCCTCGAGGACTGCAGACTTTCTATCGGCCGATAGTTGAGACGGGCTATACTTCTCTATACTGTGTAGTGTATGTCGGCCGATAGAAAGTCTGTAGTCTGCGAGGGGTCTTAGTGTTCAATAAAATGACGCTTTTCCCGAATTTTCCCAAAAAACTTATGTGGACTACAAACATTTAAAAAGGAACTTTCCCAAGTGAAGATTTTACCAACGAACAACATCCAATCCTTACCATCTCGTCTCTCAAAAGCCGGCTCCCCCTGCCCATGGTAACCGTGGTACGCGTGTCCGTAGTCGAAGAGTCCAGCATTCCCTCCAGGGTACAGGAACGAGGGGTTCAGGAACAGAGAGGCAGGTGGTGGACGTTTGGCATGCGGAGGGTACTCCTCGTGCGCTCCGTTGGTCTGGGCATCGTAGAACCTGGAGGGAAGTCATGATACATGAAGTCATAGGTGATTCTACTATCGCTCGTTCACGATCGTGAAGTACCTAAAGGCCAAACCAAAATGCTTTCAGGGCATTTGGTCGAATGGTCGAAGCGAAGCATGATCCGAGAGTTGGTGCATAATTGGCACAGCGGATCATCATTGCCATGTGTATTTTGTTTGGTCACGCTTCTGTCACCTGGATCAGTTTAGCTATTTTCGATCTTGGTCTGTAGTAAGTAAGGTACTGATTACATAATTTTTACTATTGTTTTCGTAAATAACTAGGTGTCTATAATCAAAATACCTAGGTAGCCTCAGTTTTGGAACGCGTTATGTATGTTTGTGGGTGGTAGATTAGCGCTAGCAATTAGTGAGACAACTTTTACAGCAGATGGCGTTGAACGACCAGCGGCACATGTAGCAGATGTGATGGACAATCTAAGCTGTGGTTTGAGATATTTGCTAGTAAAAATCGTAAATACGCAGTACAGCAAAGACAAAATAATCAAGGTTTCATAACAAATATCTAATGTAAAGAAGAAAATAAGCGAGGATACAGTTTTTACAGGAACCAAGAAATCAAGAGTAAATAGGTTTCTTCTAGGAAAGCATGCTTCATCTTTGACCTCACTATTGCCTACCATCAGGCAGAGTGAGGTCAAATGCTGACCTATTTAATAAAAAAAAACCTATGACAAAGTTTGAATCAACTAAATCCTAATTAGCTAGGGAACTATAGAATTCCAGGAAACATCAAAGTGGATTTTCATTTTAAAATACGTAAGGACATCAGAAACTTGTTCTTTAAAACATACTAGCTAATGCGCGCGGCTTCGCCCGCGTGGTACCATCATTTTGAATAGCCTATAAACTATTTATTTATTTATTTATTTAAAAAGGACACCCAACACGGGTATACACTTCACATTCCAAAACAAAAACAAAGTGTCTTAACCCTAGTGTTCCCATAATTACAGGGTATCACAACATGCGTAAAACAACAACTTAAAATAAGTAGGCTTAATGCCTGCCTAGTCAGCAGAACAGTTTTGACTATTCCAGGTCACTATCTACGCCTATTCCAAGTTTCATCCAAATCGGTTCTCTGGTTTAGCCGTGATTGTTACACAAACATACAAACATCCAAATATCCAAACATACTCACAAACTTTCAGATTTATTATATTATATTAGGATACTTATCCTACATTCTAGTTCTTTGAACCAGTGTGGTGAAAAGATTTAGGCATTAATTCGGCGTTAGCTAGGCGCAAACAAAGCAAGCGCTTGTTGTCCCGATCATCATAGTACCCATAACACAAGCTCTGCTTACTTTGGGGCTAGATGATGCTGTGTGAAAAGTCCAGCATTATTTATTTATTTATTTATTTATTTATTATTTATGGCAGTGGGCTAGTTGTCAGCGAGTGGGCCAAGCTACAAGCGGAAGCAGTGGCTGGTGTTATCGCCAAGAATCTATGTCTTTAGTCAACCTTTGGATAAAAAAAACTAAAAGATTGGAAGTATGGTAAAGGATGGTGGAAATCATTAATGAATATGAATAAGAAAGATTATTGTGCTAGCCAAGCTCATCTCAGCGTCCCAGGCAATATGTTTCCATTTTTTTTAATGCTGGACTTTTCACACAGCATCATCTAGCCCCAAAGTAAGCAGAGCTTGTGTTATGGGTAGGTACTAAGATGACTGATATACTACTTTTATACTTTTTGTTTGTAAATACATACATATTATGCATAGAAACACCCAGACCCGAGACAAATATTTGTTGATCATAGAAACATTGGTCCCGTCACGGGGATCGAACCCACAACCTTTAGCGTCGCAGGCGGGCCTTCGCCCACTGCGCTACAGAAGTCGTTTCCATTGAGTAGTACACCTACATAAGCATAGGCAGTTGACGTTGTAAGCGTCTCTTTTTATAGATTTTTCGCAGCACCCAATTCAATTTAGGTATGCACCTGACGTTGTACCTATAAATCATCAATTAAAGACTGTCGTAATTTTCAGATTCTTGGCATCGCAATCGTTCATCTAAGTATTAAAGAGAAAGGCTTTAATACAGATTTCTCGCGATGGTTTATCGTTCCTACCACGCCCCAAACCCTCAGATTTACAGCGTTCTGTTCGATAGAAGTTTTGCATTGTCCATTACGTTGTTTATCGCCGATACAACACAAAGGGAAGCAATGCCCGAACAAAGCTCCAACTTATAAGATCTCTGTTGGAGTTTCAATGGGTTGAAAATCTGAAGTTCTTTATGGCGGAAGACAGAAAGATGTTAATTGATGAGCCAACGCAAAGGTTTATTGCGCGCGTTGACACTTCTGTTGTTGTTGTGTTGAGCCGTGTTGGCCGAATGGGGTTGTACCTCGACTTTCGATCCGAAGGTCGTGGGATCGAATCCCGGCCGTGCATCAATGGATTTTGCGTTTCGTAAAATTTATATGCGCTTTAACACGAGCTCTGAACGGTGAAGGAAAACATCGTGAGGAAACCAGTTAGTATTCTTATAGGCGATGGGCTTGCAACCTGTCACGTATGGAATACTAACTTCTGCAAGATGTGGGCATGTATCAAATATGTATTTGTACATGCCTCTGACTACCCCCTTAGACATCTTCAAAGGATCTGGAATATAAAGATCTGAGAGAATGTCTACAGCGCCTTGGGGATACAGTCGTGACCCTGTTTTTTTTTTTTTTTGAAGACACCAAAAGGTGCTCGCACAGTCCAGCCGAGCCGTACGCGGCAAACTGTCAATTCAATAGAGAAAATGCTGCTGACGTCAGAGGCGAGCCGCATTTTCTGACGTCATCAGCATTTTTTGTAAAGAAAAATGACTGCGGCGCGTCAGTGTACGATCAGGTAAATTGTACGGTCAAAATAGAAAAATCTCTTGAACACTGAAGGAAAACATCTAACAGTCTAGAACCTAGAGTTGGAATTGCGTAAGGAGCACGAACGGATGCACTTATCAGAGGGGTCGTGGGTTCAAATTCAGCATTGGCGCTTTAGAATGAATTTTGAAATCCTTAATTCTTTTTCGTCATTAACACTAGTTTTTCCGAGCTAAAAAATACTAGATAAAATGCTAAGCTTAATAAGTTTACGCCCAACATGAGGGCCTAATAAGTATTTATGAGCAACAACCAAAAAGTAGCACATGTCGCAAAATGGCGAGTTGGCAAACGCGGCGACCGCAACGCGTAAACAAATGGCCTTTGATCAGTTTACCGTTTACGGAGTTTATAGAGTTTATCTAAAAGCCTGCGGGCTTGCCAAATTGCGCGATGATAATTTACTGCTAAACAACGTGCATTTTGCTGTGAAAAGGGAATGCAGTTTTGTGGTGCTATCGATTTTCGGAAAGTACCTACAAAATATTTTGTTCTACGTAATAGTTATTTCTACATATTTGTTCCGTGTGTGGGATGGGACCATGGTACCTATTTATAGTTTTTGATACCCTACCTAGCGTGAAAAATCATCTGGAACCCGATAATCTGAATAATTTCAAAACATGCAAACGAAACAAACCAAACCGCAGTAATTTTCACTGTACCTAAGGGTGATCGCACAGTCCAGCCGAGCCGAACGCGGCGAACTGTCAATTCAATAGAGAAAATGCTGCTGACGTCACAAGCGAGCCGCATTTTCTGACGTCATGACATCAGCGTTTTTTATAGAAAAATGACTGCGGCGCGGTAGGTGTGCGATCAGGTAAAAATGCAATTTAAAGGCTTTATTCATGATAAATTGACACTCTATAATTTTTCATGGATAAGAGCTTCAGTTAAGCACCGCGAGGGTGCTGGGCGTGACTGTGGGTGTCATTAGTGGTGTATCTAGAGGCCGGCCATACGTCAGTTTTTAGTCGGTGAGAGTCCGACATTAACCCTTCCGCTGTCCCCACGGCGGCAGGTATCCATAATGGATTTTCTGACGGTACAAAAAAAAATAAGAAAAGGACCTACCTAGAGTTTGAAGAGCGTAATTTTCCATGAATTTAGTAGAGCTTAAGAACCTAGGATCAAACTTAGTTTAGTCAAGTAGAGTTTGAAGACCTTGTAGCTAATAAAAGTTTTATCGGTCACTTTTTGACACATCTGTCATCTGCATGGTTCCCCCAAGTGGTAGACCCCAGCAAGCATATCAGTCAGTAGCGACCACATCCGAATTAGCAATTAGCCAGAACAATCGCTTCGAGGACCTTCAAAGGATGACCGCAAAAAAATTCGTCAAATTCGCGGGAGCCTGCTACTGACAGCTAGTGGAATAGGGATGGGGAAAGGCGGCCATGTTCGGATTTCAAAATAGGTACTTAGTACATGATAATAGATCATGTACTAAGCTCTAAAGTATTTTGTAAGAAGAATAGCTTCTTACATACAGGGTGTAAAAGACAACTACCGAAAACTGAGGGGTTGCAATCAGACCATGAGGACACTATCGAAGGAAAACTACACAAAACCGACACAGTTATATTGAGTGTTGGGAACCATGACTCAAACCCTCATAAAGTCTACAGTGACTTGTGTATAGCTTTACATAAACTAAAAAACACTAATGTAATCGTGCTGCCAGTGTTGAAAAATTCACAACTAAATGAAAGCTTACTGAATACAAATCTAAAACTATTATGTAAAAACTTTCAAAATTGCACATTCATTGCTGTAGATAACAGTAAATACCATAATTATGGGGTAAAATATATAAGATACTTATGTAATGTAATAAATGTGTCTATAGATTATCAGGAATACAAAGTGCAATACTTGACTTTTAAAAATTTAGTCAAACATAGGAATTTAATTAACTGTCTTCAAGTTCCTGCGAATGAGGTAAAACAACAGGCCTCTTTGAAAAAATCCTTAGACAGAATTAACGATATAGAGTTTTTTCGTCACGAATAAGAACTGCCTAGAAAAATATAATGATAATGAATATGACAAGTCAATCACACTGGCTCCTCAACTAAGTCAGGTAAACTTTTTCTTCCAGAATTTATGTGGTATATCCAATAAAAAAAACGATTTAAGGGTTTATTTTAATGGGTTGGGTAAGGAGTTAGATTATATTTGTATTTGTGAGCATTTCTTGAAGAAACAGAATGTATCAGTCTTTAACTATGAGAACTATAATATGGCCTCTTACAACATAAGAACAGGTAAAAAAAGAGGCGGCTCCTTGATTTTGGCACTTAATAATGTAGTAACGACAGAACTAACTTTTTGTAAAAAACTGTACAAAATTAATTCTTTTGAAATATGTGGAGTAAGAGACACCAATTACAACCTCAATATCTGCTGTCTGTACAGAACTCCAGATATACATAACTTTAGTGACTTTATTACTAGACTCGAACAATTATTGGAACACTTTTTCGACAAAAGCTGTATAATTTACGGGGACTTCAATGTTAATTTTATCAAAGAAAGTAAATATCAACGCGAGCTCATTACTTTGTTGAGGTGCTACAACTTTAGGCATCTTATAACTTCTAACACCTTTTGGAGAAATGGTGCTGAGTCCTGCATTGACAATATCCTCACAAACCTCCCAGAGGCTAACGTAGCAAATTATGAAGTGGATAAAAATGGGCTAGGGGATGGCCATGCAGGCCTTCTCTGCACCTTAACCTTAAAAAGCACTTTTACAAAAAAAATTAACGAAAATTATTTTACAGCCAGACGTAGGGTTTTTACTGACTTGAATGCACATGCCTTTAGAGAAGGGTTACAGGATGCAAACTTATGCAGCTACAATGTAAATGGATTTTTACAGACCTTTAATAAGCTATTCAAAACTAGCTTTAAAAGGAAAAATATAAGGATCACGACAAGAAAAACTAGTCAAATAAATTGGATCACGAAAGGTATCAAAGTGTCAAGTAAAATGAAACGAGTTCTTACTACTGCAGACCAATCCTTCTGTCACGAATCAATAAAAACTTACAAACATAGGTACTTAAAAGTATATAAAAAAGCAATTGTGGCATTAAAGAAACTCGCGGTTAGGAGAGAATTACAGAAGGCCACCAATAAATCGAAGAAAATTTGGAATATAATAAACAAACATAGAAATAAGAGGGAAATGAAATCTACTAGAAATTACACCCTTAAAATCAACAATGAACTTATAGATGATGCTCAAAAAATCGCTGACATTTTTTCTGAACATTTTGATATTACCTCAGATGATATAACGCAAAAAAACTCAAAGGATAATAATGAAAACAGGACAGCTTTGACATTTCTTCAAAACGTTGAGAGACGAGCAAGTGACATGGAATTCAGCCCCACAAACAGAAACGAAATCCAACTTATAGTCAAGAAAATGGAAGTAAAGAAGTCATATGGGTATGATGAAATACCCATATCAGTCGTTAAGGACAATATTGACATTTTGGCAGAACCATTGTCAGTTTTCCTTAACAATTGCTTGACTTTGTGTATTTTCCCCGATCAGCTTAAGATAGCGAGAGTTATTCCAATATATAAGAAAGGGAAAAAGAACGATCCTAAAAATTATAGGCCCATCTCGTTGCTTCCTATCGTTTCGAAAATTTTTGAGAAATTAATAAGAGACAGGCTAGTAGCACATCTAAACTCGAATGGGATTTTGCATGAACGTCAATTTGGCTACAGAATAAATGTAGGAACTGTTGATGCTATAGACTATCTGGTGAACGACGTTGTCACAAACCTAAATAGAAAAATGAAAGTAGCTGGTCTGTTTCTGGATCTTTCTTCTGCTTTCGACACGATAGATCATAAAATATTGCTTGCTAAGATGGAATATTACGGAGTTAGGGGTGGGGTGTTGGATCTTGTGAAATCTTATCTAAGCAACAGAAAGCAGTTAGTAGAAATTAAAAACATTATTGGCGGGCAGGAAGTTATAACTAAATCTAAAATAGTAAATGTTAAACGAGGGGTCCCACAGGGTTCAATACTTGGACCAATATTCTTTGTGATGTTCCTCAACGATCTTATAGGGTTTGTAAACAGCGCTATTCCTGAAGCACGGCTGGTGGTCTACGCAGATGACACAAACGCTATTATTCCTGCAAATGATCTCGACGAACTCAAAATTAAAATTGACTCCGCACTTCTATCTTTTAACGCATGGTTTGAAGCCAACAATCTTAACCTTAACGTCAAAAAAACAAACATAATTTTATTCAAAACGACTTCTTTCAGGTATGATATAGATGACATAGTTTGCAAAGGGGCGAAGGTAGAGCTTTCTAATAGCGTTAAATTCTTAGGCGTACAGATCGATGCACTTCTAAATTGGAAGACGGAACTGGAGGCAATCGAAAACGCATTAAGCTCAGCATGTTATGCAATAAGATGCCTTCGGGACGAGGTGACAGTCGAACATCTTAAACTAGTGTATTATGCTCTCGTAGAATCAAAACTAAGGTATAGCATTAAATGCTGGGGAGGTAGTTACAAATATAATATAAAAAAAGCTTTTGTTATGCAAAAACGTGCCATACGTACAATAGTCAGAATACCACAATGGGAATCATGTAGAGAGTACTTTCTAAAACTACAAATACTAACTGTTCCTAGCCTCTACATACTGGTAACCCTGGTGGACGTCGTCAAACATTGGTGCCGTTACGAAACAAGAGAGCAAAGAATATCACGACTAGCAACTAGAAGAAAGGATATTGAAATGCCTTTCTGCCCTAAGCTCAATATTGCCACACATTGCAGTCGTTATCAAGCTGTTAGATTATTTAACGCATTGCCCAATGAAATGAAAACTATTGATAGTCCAAATGTATTTAAAATTAAATTGAAAAAGCTTTTGTTGAAAGGGTGTTACTACTCATGTGATGATTTTATTAATAATATTAACATGAATACTTGAATTTTCTATTTTGTTTATTGAAGATGACTGTTTTATTTATGTGACGTTGTTATTTATATTGATTTTATTATATTGTGCAACTAATTTTGTATTATATTTAAGTGATTTTATATTATGTGAGTACCAATTTCAAACACGATTATTAATTGTTATTGAATAAATGAACTTGAACTTGAACATGACTCTAAACATATTTAGCGAAAAAAACGCAAAATTTTTTTTTGTCTTAGCTTAGTCATTTTATTTCATTTTCGGTTTTATACTACTAGTACAACATTATAAGACCATACCTACCTAATATTTTCATTTATAAAAGAAAAAAAAACCATTTAAACTCAAAATCCAGCAATCTACAGCAAACAACAAGCCCAAAACACACGCAAACAGTACTCTTCAAACGCTTATTTCTCCGGATATAATGATTTTTTCGGAAAATCCTTTTGGATTTGGTTGTGTGTTAGGATGCTGTACCTACCCCTTTCGGCTTCGGTAGACGTCTTTTTACACTATATACTTTTTATGGAAAACAGTTTTTTTTAGGATTGAGATCCAACTTATTTTGTTGGCAAAAAAAATATGCTGACTTTCAACAAAAAAATCTAAAAACTACAAAAAATTATAGATACCTAAAGCGACATCTCTCCGTCATTTGATTCTAAATGTAACTTCGGACAATGAGCATGAGTTCACTAGTGAAACGTGTAGATGGATTCCAAGAATTTCGAGTCTAAAGTCAGGGTTCCGTGGCCGAGCGGTTGAAGGCACTCCGGCTTTAGGAGGATCATCTGATCGTCGCGGGTTCGAATCCCGTCGCAATCGAACATTTTGATAAGATTTTTCATTTCTTAATAAAAATATTTTCATTACAAAAGAGTTCCTAGCTGCCATAATTGCTGTATGTAAAGGTTTCCCAGATGTGCCACCTATAAAATCTTAATATTTACTAACTAAAATAAAATATTTATTTATTTATTATTTGGGAAACCAACAGCGATACAAGAGGAACTTAAAATAGGCTTTAGATACTAGGAATATGGCCAATTACAGGTTTCCACTTTAGATGCTAAATATACATGAATAATGGAAATAAAAAGTAAGCGGAACAAAAGCGGTAAAGGATAATGATAACAATACAGTAATATGTCTCTAAATATCTAGAAAAATACTTTATTTTATCCTTAGATCCTCCTTCAGATTTCCCAAACTTTGTAATCGCTTCGTCCGGCTATTTTTTATCCGTAACTTATCGCAGTGTTCGTCCGGCTTACAATACCCGTAACTTTCCGAAGCCAGCCCTATGTAACGACGGGGAGGGAGGGGGCTACAAATGACCTGTCCACAGCACTCAGGTGACCGCGATTATTGATAGAACTATTGTTTGCTTGCAATTATCGATGCTTTATGAAATCGTGATTGCTTTTTGAACTTCGTGTGAATTAATGATACACTTTTTACTCGGAAAGAGGGTAGAGTGTGTTTCATCAAATAGTTCCTATGCCGTCATGTTGGTAGTAGTGAAAATAAGTGAATGTATTGGTTTATGTGGGCCTCGTTACGTTTTTCTCTTTCACAAAAGTCCTTCGCCTTCAACGCTATCACTCTTTCACCACTTTTTAATGTTTTAGGCATCATTTTCTCAAGAAATTCCAATAAAACCACAGGGGTGCCAATATTACGGCATCGGAACTATTTGATGAAACGCACTCTAGTTATAAGTTGACGTGTGTATTGTACCTATACTTAGGTAGGTAGGTACTGTCCATGTTTCAATACTTTATTACCTACCAAGATTTTCTAATATAAAAATTTTTGAAAAAAAAATTGAACCGACTTCACATAACACATACAGACACTAAGAACCTTCTATGTACCTACATGTAACGCCAATGCCAGCCGGACTACGTGCCATGCCTAGTCCGTCTATCAGCCAAGCCAAGCCGCCAAGCCAAGCCAAGCCGCCAAGCCAAGCCAAGCCGCCAAGCCAGTTCAGTCGTACAGCTATACACTTCAAGCAAGCTGAAGCGGGCAACATTGCGACCCCTCCTACTATAAGTGGTGGGGATGAGCCCATAAATAGCGTGGGAGCTCATTTCTCGTCCTCTTTACTCCTACTTACTCAATACGACATAAGACTAAGCCATAACTCTGTCAGTTAATTATAATTTGTAATAAAAGTACTTCATCATCCTGAATATTTTATTACCTTCTGTTTCACTCAGAAGTGAGGATGAAACGTAATCGCCCTGAGAATTTGGGACAAGGAGTCCGCCCACCAGGATGGAGTTCTTCGACAGCTCGTCAAAGAAACAATGATGAAGACGACGATTCGCCTCCCGCTCGGAAGTTGCTAAAGAATCTACTAGAACAGGAAGTCAACAAGGCGATACTCGACCTCGACCATGAGACGACGACGTTCAGCCATACTAAGAATCATCGTGCTGCCTCACTTATTCCGGAATTCGATCCAGATGGAGAAGACGTAACGGTATCGGCGTGGTTGAAGAAAATCGATCAACTTGGAGACATACATAATTGGAACGACAAGGTTAAAGCATTCTACCTTCAAGACAAGCTACGTGGTCAAGCACGAAAGTGGTACAACAGACTGGAAGAATACGATTATTCCTGGGACGAGTGGAAAGATATGTTACTTCGAGCTTTCCCAAAACATCGTGATTTTAGCGTTCTGTTAGACGAGATGATGCAGAGAAAAAAAGTACCCGCTGAATCGATGACGAAATACTATCAGGACAAGGTATCTCTATGCTTTCGTTGTAAACTTCCCGACCGAGCCAGCGTTTCATGCATCATTAGAGGCCTACCCACTTCGCTACAACCGAACGCACGAGCATTTCAATGCGAGCGACCTGAGGAACTTTATGAAGCCTTTCTCTGCACTCTTGATGACTACCGCGGGTCGACACCGGAAGTTCGTCTGCCGTTGAAAGATACCAGACAACCCCAGGTAGAAAAGAGAATTAATTTGGAAACCGACCCGTGTCCGCGCTGTAAGAAAACTGGGCATATTTTACGCAACTGCACATTACCGGATCAACGTGTTTGCTTTAAATGTGGGGCACAAGGACACATTGCTACTAGATGTCATAGTTCCAGTTTTCATAAAAAAATACCTACATCCGCTGAAGAGAGCAGCAGTATCAAGGACATCAAGCTATTGCAGAATTATAATGACACCTACAAAAAAGTGACAAGAATAAACGGAGTCTTCGTAAAGGCGTATATCGATACTGGGAGTCAAGTAAATGTCATGAATAGTGAGATTGCACGACTTTTGGCACTAGACGTTAAACCTACCAACACAATATTGAAAGGATTTTCAGGTGGATTGATTACAAGTCGTGGAGAAGTTACATTCGATTTAGAAATCGATCAAATTCATGTACAATGCAAGGCACACATAACGGATATGAACATGGGTGATATCCACTTACTGATTGGTCAACCCGTTATTAATGACAACGATATGTCACTGATTGTACGCGACGGTACTGCGGTGTTGAAGCGTGATTCAGATTTTACTGCTGAGATTGATGTAGCGGAAGACCCTTATAAGTTCAAGGTAGTCACTTCAAATGAGGAAAATCTACCACCTGGCACTTCTATCATCAAGGTACGCGTCCTGGAAAACCGCAAGGACAACGACGTCTGCACAGCTCCACGCCATTACGAGTTCCAAGGAGTATCCTACTCCTTGCCTGCTACGCTGCTTCGAGGTTGCGAAGGATACATCAAGGTCATCAACACCGGAGACCAAAACATCGTGTGGGGAGACAGCCAAGTCTTAACGCGAGCCGAAACCTGCGAGGAGCCACCAATAAGGAGCCAGGTTAGTTGCCAAGCCATGCCATTATCTGCCAATGTTAAAAAAGCCAGTGCCATTGAGTTTGATAGTTCTAGACTTTCTGAGGGTTCTCAATTATCTGCTACAGTTCTAATGACCACGAGTGAGAGCAGCAGTCCTAGCATAGGTGGAATCCCAGTTTCTGAGATTCATATAGGGCAGTTAAAGGAAACCGATCGTAATGATTTAATTCAGTTATTAAATAAATTCCAAAACTGTTTCTCTAGCGGTACCAATGATCTTGGGTGTACTAGCTTAGTAAAAATGAAAATTAATCTGACCACGAACCAGCCTATTTATCGACAACCCTATAGGTTATCGCATTCTGAACAAAAAATAGTGAAGTCGAAAATAGAAGAATTATTAGATGCCAATATAATTAAAGAATCTGAATCAAATTACTCAGCCCCTATCATATTGGTAAAGAAAAAGAACGGCGACAGTAGGCTATGTGTTGATTATCGTGCGCTTAACGCAGTAACTATAAAAGATAGGTATCCGTTACCCAATATTGAGGATCACATTTCAAAGCTGTCCGGCAAAAAATATTTTACGTGCTTAGATATGGCTCAAGGTTATCACCAACTATTATTACAACCCGAAGATACACATAAAACGGCATTTATATGTCAACAAGGTCAATTCGAATGGGTTAGGGTCCCTTTTGGGCTTGCTAATTCACCATCTGTTTTTATGCGTCTTATTAACAAAATAGTCAATTCAATTCAAAAATCTCAAGCAGGCGAGGACGAGTTTGCTAGTGAAATTCTCGCATTTTTAGATGATCTCTTGCTACCCTCAGTAAATGTTAACTCCGGGCTAAAAATATTAGAAACGGTATTGCGAAAGTTTCAACTAGAAAATCTAAAACTAAATATAAAAAAATGCTCATTTTTGCAGAGTCATGTGACATACTTAGGACATGACATTTCCCAAAATGGAATACAACCAACGAATTCAAAGTTAACCTCAGTATCACAGTTTCCGGTACCCAAAAACGTTCATGAAGTTCGTCAGTTCATAGGACTATGCAGCTATTTCCGGAAGTTTATTTATAAGTTTGCACAAATGGCTCGCCCGCTTACTGATCTTACAAAGAAAAATGTTTTATGGATTTGGGATACTGAACAAACTGCCAGTTTTGAAGCTTTGAAAAATTGTTTGTGTTCAAAACCAGTGTTAGCATTATACGATCCGGAAGCGGAGACAGAGATACATACTGATGCATGCAAGATAGGAATTGCAGGTATTTTATTACAACAACAGATTGACGGTACTCTGCGACCGGTCATGTATTTTAGTCGAGTAACTTCTAGAGAGGAAAGTGTTTATCATAGTTATGAACTGGAGACACTTGCAGTAGTGGAGTCCTTAAGAAAATTCCGTGTCTATGTCGTAGGTAAACATGTGAAAGTGGTCACTGACTGTACAGCTGTGCGCGCTACTCTTACGAAACGAGATATTATTCCGCGTATTGCGAGGTGGTGGTTGCTAATACAAGACTACGATATAAGCATAGAATATAGACAAGGTGAGCGTATGAGACATGTTGATGCACTAAGTAGGAATCCGGTAGATACGGTGAACATTCAACGGCTAGAAGTTACCGATTGGTTTTATACAGTTCAATCCCAAGACGATAAACTGAGAATTATTATAGACCAGTTAAAAAATAGGTCTGCAGAATTAGAAATCACAAATAATTATGAATTTGTAGATAATAGGTTATTTCGAAAAACCCTAAACGGAAATCGTCTCGTAGTTCCCGGGCCAGCTAGATGGAAGATCGTTCAGATGCATCATGACGAAATAGGGCATGTAGGATTAAATCGGACTATGGACTTGATTAAAAATGATTTCTGGTTTCCTAAAATGACAAGATTTATTCGAAAATATGTAACGGCCTGTTTACATTGCGCGTACGGAAAAGGTGAACACGGAAAAAAAGAAGGAATGTTACATCCAATTCCCAAGCCTTCTGAACCTTTTAGAATGATTCACATCGATCATTTAGGGCCCTTTTGTAGGACAAAGAAAGGTCATGTGTATATGTTAGTTATAACTGATGCTTTTTCGAAATATGTGATTGCAGAGCCCACTCGAACGGTAAACTCAGTAGAAACGATTAGAATTCTTAAAAGAATATTCGGTTTATTTGGATTTCCAGATCGAGTAGTAACCGACCACGGGAAAGCATTCACCAGTAGATATTTTAAAAAATTTTGCACAGATCGGCAGTTTAAACATACATTAAATGCCATCGCGTGTCCCCGGGCTAACGGACAAGTAGAACGTACTAATCGAACTATTTTAAATGCACTACGTGCAACTGATCCTAGTGAAGCTGCGAATAATTGGTCTAATTGTCTTCCAGATGTAGTATGGGGTATAAACAATACCATTAATGACACCACTCAATTTAAACCTTATGATTTGATGTTCTCCCGAAGTGGTAGGTCGGTTTGTGATGTATCTATTCCAGGGAGGGTTTCAGAGCCAATTCAATCAAAACGTGTCAAAGCTAAGGCACGGATTGAAAAAGCCAGTTCTAAAATGAAACGTAATTTTGATAAACGCCGTAAGAAATGTAAAGTTTATAATAAGGGTGATTTAGTTCTTTGGAGACAAGCGCCTACTAGTAGTGCCTCTAGAGTAAACACAAAACTAGATGACGTTTATTCAGGTCCATACATTGTTATCAAAGTTGTCGGCAATGACAGATACAGAATCAGAAGTATTAAGGGTTTAAGAGGATACAAAAGCTTTATAGGATTAGTCTCAGCAGACTCATTGCGACCGTATCGCAGCGTAGTGCCTGTATCTGATAGTGCCAGCAGCTCTGATGAGCAACTTGAGACAGATGACCTAATTGATCTGTTAGAAAGTTAATTGTGGTTTCTGTTCCCATTGCGGGAGCAATTGTTGCAGAATGGCCGACTGTAACGCCAATGCCAGCCGGACTACGTGCCATGCCTAGTCCGTCTATCAGCCAAGCCAAGCCGCCAAGCCAAGCCAAGCCGCCAAGCCAAGCCAAGCCGCCAAGCCAGTTCAGTCGTACAGCTATACACTTCAAGCAAGCTGAAGCGGGCAACATTGCGACCCCTCCTACTATAAGTGGTGGGGATGAGCCCATAAATAGCGTGGGAGCTCATTTCTCGTCCTCTTTACTCCTACTTACTCAATACGACATAAGACTAAGCCATAACTCTGTCAGTTAATTATAATTTGTAATAAAAGTACTTCATCATCCTGAATATTTTATTACCTTCTGTTTCATACACTAAAAAGAGAAAAATAAGAATATACACATGCAAGTATTATTTACAGTATTCAATTAATAAATTATTATGTTATATTATATTTGAAGTCGGTGCCAACTATGCATTTACATCTAAGAAGAAATTACGAGTACAATAGAACTTGGGTGCAAAATTGTATCGAGTAGTTGGAGTAGAATAGTTGGCACCGACTTCAAATACATAGTATAACATAATAATTTATTAATTGAATACTGTAAATAATACTTGCATGTGTATATTCTTATTTTTCTCTTTTTAGTGTAGGTACATAGAAGGTTCTTAGTGTCTGTATGTGTTATGTGAAGTCGGTTCAATTTTTTTTTCAAAAATTTTTATTTTTCAATTTTTAGTGTAAATAAACACAGTGTGTAGTGTAAATAAAGTGTAAGTGTAAATAATATAGTAGGTTAGGTTAGATATTTGAATAGTCAAGATTAAAGAGTGAGAATGAGGTTTTTTGAGTTTTACGGGAAAACTATCAATCCCTCAGGAATAAAATTTATATGGGACCACCTCGAGCGTATAAACATGTCAAACTATTCAAAGTTTGACTCAGATTGTGTAGTGAGAATGAAGTTTTTTGAGTTTTACGGGAAAACTATCAATCCCTCAGGAATAAAATTTATATGGGACCACCTCGAGAGTATAAACATGTCAAACTATTCAACGTTTGACTCAGATTGTGTAGTGAGAATTAGGTTTTTTGAGTTTTACAGGAAAAATATCAATCCCTCAGGAAAAAAAGTATGAGGACCACCTCGAGATATAGATACTCTTTCAAGCAAAAAAACATTTTGGAAATCGGTCCACATTTTTCGGAAAGATCGGTGATTTTTTTTGATTTACGGGAAAACTATCAATCCCTCAGGAGTAAAATTTTTATGGGACCACTATGGTAACATACCCTTTCAAACAAAAAAATAATTTTGGAAATCGGTTCACAACTGACGGAGATATCGGTGAACATACATAAAAAAAAAAAAAAAAAAAAAAAAAACATACATACACCCGAACATAGAACCTCCTCCTTTTTTTGAAGTCGGTTAAAAAATCAAGTTGTTAAGCGTGTCAGGTAAGCTTCGTAGGTAATCCATACTTTATAATGCTACCTAATTTGCGGTCTCTATCTAACCCCTATGGGAAATATGACATGATTTTTGAAGGGAAAACTTCTTTAGGCGCGTTGGGCATTTTTGAGATGGGGAAAAATCATTGAACTCTCGGGCGACCTGTTACCGACACCGTTCGGCAAACGTTATAAATTGAATTGGAAACCTTGTACAGACGATTAAAAAAGTAGGTATAACTCACGGATCGCTGGCTCGTCTCTTCACAGCGGTCTCCGAAGGTTGCTGCTGGAAGATGTCGGTTCCATCACCCCCCGACTCCAGGATCAGGTGCTCGTGTGACCTGATGAACTGCTGAGGAGTCTGCGGAACAAACAAAATATGGAAGACCTTTGTGAGGCTGCCATGGGCTTGGTATCCTGTCTAATGGAGAATGGAGTTATAACTTCTGCAAAATGCGTATTATACATAGAAACACCCAGACCCGAGATAAATATTTGCAGATCATACAAACATTTATCCCGCGGCGGGGATCGAACCCGCAACCTTCTGCATCTCAAGCGGGCTAAGAAGATACCTACCTGGTACATAGCGTCAGAACTCAGAAGGTAACATATACCTACACTCAACAAGACGCTATAGAGCCTGGGAATATTGCTTGAGATGGCAAGAATAAACACACCTGAACCAGTCAATCGCCACAGGAAAGACAACGTCAACGTGTGATTCTGACTAGCAGGCTATAAAAGCTTTACCTGCTGGATATAAAGTCCATACCTGTTTAGCCCTTCGAGCCCTGGCCTGCACATCTCTCTGTGCCAGCGGCAGCAGCGCCCTGAGGAAGCCAGGTACTGAGGCCCGCAGAGGGTAGTTGGTGCACTCTTGCACGCCCGTCTGGAACTCCTCGATCGTGATGCTTCCTGCCTGATGAGGGAGCTGATGTGAGGACAGATCTATACACTCGATGATGATGTTTGAGATGGAATAGGCTTGCCCTAATGCTAATGCCCTAATGTAAATAATATCAAAAGGACCCTTGCGGGTTCAAGTCCCGCATGGTTGCAATTTTCGAGATATTTTCGATGATGAATGAATGAGGAATTCTACTACACGTCACTTTCTTACCACAAGGTTGTATATTAGCTGTCTGACGCGATCTGCGGTGTCAGCTCCGGCGTCGGTGGCGAACTGCTGCAACGCGGAGAGGAACCTGCGCAGACGCTGCAGTGCAGGTGTGCCGCGGGAGCCCTCTAACGGTGGCGAGAGGGACTCTGTTGATGATGCTGAGAAGAATATCAGGTTTAAGATAATGTATGGATAGAGAAAGAGATAATAATCATGGCACATAGCCTAGTTCTAATGCATAGAATGTGTTAGTTTATATGGGTTGTTCCCGTTGTGGTGTGGTTGTTGGGAACAAGATAATTTGTAGAATTCTAATATGCCTTTGTAAAATTATTCAAAGTGTTATAAGTGCACGAACACGCGACTCTATGTCATCACACTGTTGAGGGTTTAGAATATTTTCATGGGAATAATTGGTCAGTTTATTTCCATCGTTAACACCGAGATGGTAGCTGTTGATGATAGTTACCAGCAGTGCCGTTGTGAGGACTAGGCGGCCCAGGAGTTGGAGACGCCCTGGTCTCCTCCGTCTCCGGGGAGCGGTGCTCCTTGCCTGTCGTCGTAGCTGCAACAATATATGAATATATAACACCCAATATTCACAAACGTACCTATTTAGTCCTGACCCCACGCTGGGATAGACCATCTCATCAAAATTGGTTAATCTATGATCTAGGGTGCAAACAAATACACATCATCAAAATCCTATATCCAACAGGGACTATTCAAAGTGATCCCAGCGGTCCAACTGAATAAATGCTTTTTGACTTTAACTTTGACTTTGACAACGCTAAGTGGGGTCAACTCATTAAGTTTTCTTTCTCCACTCAGTCTTATAATTCGTCTCTAAATCTGCCCTTGTCATATCCATCCTGAGTCTTCAGAATGGAAGTGAAAGAAAGGTCACATGCTGTTGTCTTCCAAGTGGATTTGGCCAGCTAATTCCCAGATGACGTCCTCTTGCGGAGGTAAAGGAAGGTCTTCTAACTGAAGCTCTCGAATAAGTTTGAGATCTATGGCACTGTTTGATCACAGTCCAGGGTATTCCAAGCTATAGCGTTGTCCTCCGAGTGGGTTCGGCAGAATAAACAGGTGAGTCTATGCGGCCGCACGTAACTCATCATAAAGTTTACACAGCCCTCCCGTAGTCTATGGACCATCGGAGCTATAGAACACGCGGTGAGGGAGGCGAAGGCGGGAGCGTTTTAATCTACACTAATATTTTAAAGAGGAAAGATTTGTTTGTTTGTTTGAATTGAATAGGCTCCGAAACTACTGGACTGATTTGAAAAATTCTTTCATCATTAGAATCCCACATTACCCCTGATGAACATAGGCTATATTTTATCCCGCGAAAGTGAAATTTTGCCGAGGGACTGCGGGTAACACCGCAACGGACAGCTAGTTTACGATAACAGAAGGACCGAAGCTTCGCTCACGTGGTACTAACTATTTTACCCCTTTTCATCCCCATAAGAGTACCTAGAATTTCCAAATTCCGTTCTTAGCACTCCGTGTAGGTTTCCTCCACCTAATCCTGAACTAAATCAAAGTCTTAATTGTGCAGTGGAAGATGTCTGTAAAAATGTCACTTACAGCGAAACGTACACTCAGCAACGAAAGTCGCTTAACATTCGATGTTTCACTAATCTCAATATTTCCAAAATCTGTAACATTTTGACCAATATTTTGACAAATATTTGAAAACCCATGCTTTCCCAGGAAAAGTTTATTTTTTCTTAGAAATCGAAAACAAATGGCGTTCTAAAAATGAGACTGGCAATCGGCTTTCGTACATCAACAGCGTGGATTGTGATGAACTCCCACATTTCGAACATCACGTAGAGACACGAACGGAAGAGGTCACGGGTTGAAGTCACATACCTAGGTGCAATTTTTGGGGTACATTTTAAAATCTACTAGATTTATCGATTTTTGAAAAGTGACCGCATGTTTTGTAGCCACACGATCGAACTTCCGTTTATATGGACACAGGAAATCATAACCAAACACCATTAGGGACCTTACACTACGGAGTTTACCAATTTTCAACAATTTACCAGAAAATACAGAGTTTTTACTTTGTTTTAACCTCAGACGTCACCGACTGGTTTCCCCCTTGCAGTTCAAACTGCTTAGGGGGGTCACAAATTGGTGTAGATCTCATAGTTGGTGTTGTGAACTTGTGAGTATGAAGAAGTTCATGAAGTTCATGTTCATGTAAAAAAAAAGAAATGCATTCATGTATTGTTTTTCATATACTTAGGTAGGTACATAGTTCGTTGATATTTATTCACGAAACTAGCAAATAGCCTTCCTTTATTATGTAGATTCCTGCTGCATAGTATAATTTATATTATGTAAATGGTTCAGTTCATACTCAGCCGTTAGTTTTCCTAAAATAATGATGTAAATAAAATAAAATTACCAGAGCGTGTTTCTTATAAAACCTAAATCGCACAAAATCGAGATTGAACCTAAAACTTGTAATTTTATAGTATACTTAATCCATACTTGGTATGAGCATGAGTTCACTGAGTGAAACATGTAGATGGCGCTTACCGGTGCATAACCGATAAATATGAGCTTATCAAAAATTTGGACTGCGACGTCTAAGGGTGCCGTGGCCGAGCGGTAAGGCACTCCGGCTTTAGGAGGATCGTCTGATCGATGCGGGTTCGAATCCTGTCGGAATCCAAAATTTTGATAAGACTTTTCCACTAAACAAACATGGCTATCAAACCTTACTCGTAAATTAGATTTTAGAATTTCTTCACTTTAGTCCAATTACATAAATAATTTCTGTCTGTTAGAAAAAGCGCGCGTGTCGGTGACAGAATAAATAAAAGTTTCGTCGAAAAGCTAGTGCTGTGCCAAGTGCGGCCCCTGCCAGGGACACGCGTCCTTTGCATCGCTAGGGAGGGGAAAAGGGGTTATCGATGTTAATACGATTAGCTTCCTCTTAGAAGAGAGAATGGTACTACTGTCTGAACAATAAACAAAACTCTATACAATACGTCAAAGTCAAAAAGCATTTATTCAGTAGGACCGCTGGGATCACTTAGAATTGTCTGAGAACTAAATGCCAAGGGGCACACAGACTAAGACTAAAAAATCAGATAGTAACACAATAGTATAAGTTATAAACCTACAAATTTATTTAAAGTCTGAATAAACGGCTGTTATTATTATTATTTTCGCGACCAATACCGTGAAGAATCAAGGCAATAACTCGGAGATTTCGTGATTTGAACATAAATTTCTATTAAATAATTGTCATCTAAGTAAAAACAAGCAATAAAATGAAGGTAAATTCTTATGGATCTCATACTCTTACTAATTAGGATCGAGTGCAATGTCGTTTGAGCGGGAAGGCTTATCCCCAGCAGTGGTAGCAACACGCTATAAAGATGATGATGAAGTACTTATCTATGAGTTATTGGCCGAAAGGCCGTCATGGCTTTACAAATTTGTAGATCTTTTTAAATGAATTCATACGAGTATCGATATCGATAAAATAGATACACAATTCCACTTCTAATTCATTATCGAGTGCTGCGTGGCGACGACACCTTTCGTTTTCTAGCACTTTCTATTGTCGCTACAATAACGTATTTTAGGCCATTTTATGGCCAAAAAAATAGGTTATGTACGAGTTTAAGCGGATTTTGAATGAGTACTATTACAACTTGCAATATCATTTAAAAACATCGATATCGATATCCGGCAGTGTCGATACATGGCACAACACTACTGGATATCGAGTACGGCGTGGGGACGACACCTAGCCCGCAAGCTCTTTCGCCCGCCTCTACAATTACCCGCCAAAATAAACCTTAGCAATCTATTTCACGTTTTTTTAACCGACTTCAAATGTTTAGATGTTTTCTTTTGCCATTTGAGAGAATATTCAGGTGCATAAATTATTTCAACAAAAAACTCATCGTCATATCTATCTACCTACCTATTATAATTACATTTTTATTCATAAAACGTAATACCTACATAAATATAACAATTATCCCATTATCCCACTAATGTAATATATTTTTTCTAGCTATTCTACTACTATTAGCGAAGACCTGTAATTGGCTCACTATTTCTATTGTAGTTACTAAGGACACCATGTAATAGCTGTTGGTTTTTCAATAAATAAATGTTAAAAAGCTGAAAGATGTTTCGATGTTTGTATGTTTGTGTTTCAATCACGCTTAAACCAGTAAACCGATTTGGATGAAACTTGGAACAGGCGTAGATAGTGACCTGGATTAGCATATAGGCTATTCAAAATGTTGGTACCACGCGGGCGAAGCCGCGCGCAGTAGTATTCACCACGAACCCCACACAATAATGTAAAAATAAACAAATCATCAAGAACTACTGAAGGGAGTTGGTTGAAATTTAGCACAGAAAATAGATTGTAATTTGGAATAGCACAAAATCTACATTCTATCCCAGAAAAGTGAAATATTCCCGAGGGATCGCGGGTAACGGAGCTTGTAATATTTATATTCTTGACCAGGCATGTCTTGTAAAAAGGCTGTTTACGTCCTAGGCTGTCCTGTTTTGGTCATCCGTCGGTACGTTGACCTTTCGGGACGGGACATCTGGCTGCAGCGAGATAACGGAAACTGCGGCTTAGCCCCGACTCCGCATGACATCGATGGAACTGGAGAAATTGTATTTGCTTCTAGGCTTTGCTTTAATTTGCTCGGAAAGTTACGGGTATTGTAAGCCGGACGAACACTGCGATAAGTAACGGATAAAAAAAAATTGGTTGTCTGTAAAGTCGGTTTACTGACGATAGTTGAACGTGACAAAGTTTGTGCTTCTTTGTCGCTCGTTCCGCGCTCTCGCTTGCAGTTCAAGCCTTACATGGAACGCCTCAGAGCGAGGTAACGCCGTGGTAACGCCGCATTTTTTCGTGCGTGCAGAAAGAAAGAAAGAAAGAAAGAAAAATATTTATTTTGCAACAGTACAAACAGAAGAAAAACGAAGATAATAGAAACAAAAAATATATAAAATGTTGCAAAACGGGCCTTAACTCAGCATATGCTGGGTTGTGAACAACCAGCGCTGGTCTTCCGTTAAGGCCGTTTTGGGACCGAAAAATACTTAATTAGGTAGCGGACTAACAAATAACACAGCAAAATTAACAACACAATAACGTCATATAATATAAGCGAAGCAATAAATGGTAAACCTTAGTTAATTACATATTTGTTATAAAAGTGAAAAATGAAAAATAACTCTATATATATTATAATATTACATACATATTTATATTATGTACATACACATAGGCAAACAAATGAAATAATTATGGGACATACTGAATAAATAGATAATATTAAAGACGAATTATAAGACGTTGTCATGTCAATAAATAATATGTATTTTTTTATGATTGAAATTACATGAAAAATTCCCATCTTCATGCTTGTGAGAATAGATGTATAAAATAAATAAAAATAAAAAAAAATACTGGACTTTTTCACACAGCATCATCTAGCCCCAAAGTAAGCAGAGCTTGTATGGGTACTACATGACTGATATACTAGATACTTATATACTTTTTGTTTGTAAATAAATACATATTATTCATATGAATTATGGATGTATGTTATTCTTTAATACAAACTAGGGCCGGATTGAAAACGAGTCCGGATTGCAATCCCTACAAACAAAAAGTATACATGTAGTATATCTTAGTAACCATAACACAAGCTCTGCTTACTTTGGGGCTAGATGATGCTGTGTGAAAAGTCCAGCATTATTTATTTTATTTACTGATTTTATTTTATGAAAACTATCGAAATTTTGGAAAAGTCCACTCCAGCCTTGTGATTCAGACTTCATTCGGGTCGGACTCGGTCAGCTGTTCAACCGCCGCAACCAATCACGGTGCAGGAATTGATACAAAACTGACGTTTCTTGCACTGATTTGCGGTCGGTTGAACAGCTGACCTATTCCGAACCGAATGCATTCAGCTGAAGTCTGAATCACTAGGCAGGTGGACCAACTCGAGGTGGCAACTTTCAAGCCTAACCTTTCAAATAAAAGAAGATTTTTACCAATCTCCAGTAGCTTTGAGTTATCGGGATTTCGGGAACATACTTTTAAAATCTTCTCTCGTTTTTGAAGTTGGTAAAATTAATAATAAATAAATAATGCTGGACATTTCACACAGCATCATCCTAGCCTCGAACTAAACAAAGATTGTACAGTCACGGACAATAAGATGACATTTTAAATTTTATTACGGGACTTAATCGCGTAGGTTTATCATCGAGTCGCGAAAGTTAAAAAAAAAATGAATAAGATGACACTCCATACTTTTAAAATTGATATCACACTGAAACTAATAGATGTAGGTTAAAAACAAAAAGCGGAAATTGATTTCACATTGAACTAGTGGCGAAATCAATAAAAATAGATAGATAGATAGATAGATAGAAAATACTTTATTGCACACCACATAATAAAAATAAACAAAAATGGAAAACTAAACAAAAAACACAATGACATACAATCGGCGGTCTTATCGCTAAATAGCGATCTCTACCAGACCCAGACCTCATCAGTGCTTGCCCAGTGAAAATACCAGAACATTGTTGGACATGTTGACCTGTACATGGGTTGAAACATTATGGAGTGTATACATCTTATTGAACGTGACTGTACTATGGGAACCAGATATCTGATATTCTACTTGTATACTTTTTGTTTGTAATTATACAGTGTATATTAATGTAAACTTGTTGTTTTTTGTGAGAAAATAAAATTATTATTAACTAGCTATCCGCCGCGGTGTTACCTGCGATCCCTCGGGAAAACTTCACTTACCTGAGATAAAATATAGCCTATGTTCATCGGGGATAATGTAGGATTCTATTGGTGAAAGTAATTTTCAAATCGGTCCAGTAGTTTCGGAGCCTATTCAATTTAAACAAACAAACATACAAACAAACAAACAAATATTTCCTCTTTATAATATTAGTAATAGATACCATCACTTGCTATCGTATTGTATTTATCTCGCCGAGTGTACACCATTAATCAGTAGTTGTGTCAGTGGGCGCGCGGACAGGCACTCGACTCGAGCGCCCTCTGTCGGATGCACTGATCTATGGATCCGATGACAAATGTTCTATTCTCTCGATAACTGGAACTTCCTGGCGATCCTAAGGTCGTGGGATCAAATCCTGTTAAATATAACTTCTTTTTTTTTCATTTCATAAATTCTTTGAAAGGATTTTAGTGTGATTTTAGGTGGGATTCAAGTCAAAGTCAAACGGTGTTTTATAGCAAGTTAGATCGCGATAATGTCTTAGTTTTGTAATGTGTTTATAAAAAAGTAAGTTCGTATGAGTCAGTGGCCAACTCTGGTGACGGAATTTTTAGGCCGCCTTAAGGCCTCCGTCGTGGCTTAGCGACTAAAATAGCCGGGACCGACAATTTAACGTGCCCTCCGAAGCACGGAAGCGCTCAGATGAAAATGCCACTGGCGGTCACCCATCCACTTACAGACCGTCTCGAACGTTACTTAACTTCGACGATCTATCAAGAACGACTAAGCAAGCACGACTACGAGCGCTTCTGTTTTTATGACATTACTTTTACGTTTTTTTATAAAACTCTCAGTCATTTTTCGCTGTTCAAAGTGACACTAAAATCTTTGTTTCTATGAAACATACTTTGTGTTTCTGTTATTATCAATTTCGTAATTTCCGTGCGTTTGAAAGAAACTGTGTTTGACTAGAGTTGGGATTATTTTGTAATTTTTCAAGTCCTCCAGTCAGAGGCATGCACCGCGCCGAATGAAACGTCAGCCGCACGCCGCACTCGCCCGCGGGAATAGGGATGTCATCTGTCGATGGAATTGTCGACATCGATGAAAAGCTTCATTTAATTATTTGATAACTGCGCCTCGCATCCCGGGTGTTACCCGGAATCCCACAAGAGTACTTCCAGACCCAGCCCGTATATTTAACGCCTTAACTATTACGTAAAACAAAGTACTTTTCAAGTTATGGCGTGACCAAGGGAAATAAGGGTATTTTTTTTAATAATAGATTGATTCCCAAATTACTTGCACTTATTCTATTTATTTGCTTTATTGATTTTATTGCACACAAATAACTTAAATTCAATTGGCGAGCGCAATGCTGAAAGTACCCATCTTTTAAATAAACTAATGTCTGGAAGAAATCGCTCACAGCGATAAGACCGCCCATTGTACTTCGCTTTAAATGTTTTCTTGTATCTTTGTTTGTATTTTGTAATGTCCATGTGGTGTACAATAAAGTATTTTCTATCTTCTATCTATCTATCTATCTAATGTATGAAAAGTAAATAACTAACAACAAATAATAAGAATTAAACTTTGACGGAAATTATTAACAACAAAAAATTAATTATTCACATTACAAGCTAACATTATGATATTATATAAAAACGATCTTTTGAAATTAATCATCGATAAAATACGAAGTAAGTCATTTAATAATGTCCCTTACATCCCAACACTAGCAGTTGTCGTAAGCACGCCACGATAAAAGCGCAGGATCTTTACAGAGTTGATCTTGAACCCTCGGGCTCCGGGCTTACAACAGCCTGCGTAGCACCCGTAGCAAAGGCTCTACGAATTATTGTAGAGGGTCTACGGTATCTCTACGTAACACCACCAGTGGTAACACTGTATTTGTTTAGAAAAAGTGTATCGTGCATTTTCAACTCATTTTTGTGTGACACAGGATTTTTAGCAATTTAGGATTATAGACAGATGCCATTTTCACAATACAATTCTGGCATACCATTCTTGCCTTCTAGATAGATAGATAGAAAATACTTTATTGCACATAATAAAAATAAACAAAAATGGAAAACTAAACAAAAAACACAATGACATACAATCGGCGGTCTTATCGCTCCGTTGATTATGAGAAAGCAAGAGGCAAGAATTGTATACTAGAGTGCGTTTCATCAAATAGTTCCTATGCCGTCATGTTGGCAGTAGAATGTTTTAGGCATAATTTCCTCAAGAAATTCCAATAAAACCTTGAAAAACCTAGAGATACGTCTTTGTAGACGTCTTTGTAGACGTATCTCTAGGTTTTTCAAGGTTTTATTGGAATTTCTTGAGGAAATTATGCCTAAAACATTCTACTGCCAACATGACGGCATAGGAACTATTTGATGAAACGCACTCTATAGTCTTTTTCACGGCGGAACGTATGCGTGACACTTCGAGATAATGTCAAAATCAGTCTAATAGTAATGTCCTAAAGTTTAATCGAGATTATCAAAATCGAAATGAAATGAAATCGTATATTTGCTAGAAGCATGGTATGGTGTGTACAGGTGTTATTATAATGTTGTGTCTCGAGCACACTTCGCCAACAGGCATGCAATTATAATAATATGAGGATTAATAAATGATTACAAAACATATATACAAAATGATTACATTATTAGGTTAAAAATTATTACATTCGTTCAGTTAATTATCCTAAAAAAATCGTTTATGTCATAGAAACATTTATTAACTAGCCACTCATATAGTTTTGTCAATTTTTGTTTCACTACTATCAATTCATCTCAATCGATCAAGGTTCATTCATAGACAAAATTACTAAACCAACGATTATTTTTGTGATGCTGTGTGAAAAAGTCTAGCATTAGGTATTAAGCAACAATTTTTTTATCTCTTTTATTTCTCTAGGCTTCAATACCTACAACTTCTCGCTATTAAAACATGTTTAAAATTATCTAACTAAATAAATAAATAAAAAAAATAAAAATTCTTTATTTCAGATATTTTGTCCATATTGTTAAGTATTACAATACAAGTTTCACACACACCACAGCTTAGACCAATGAAAATGAAAAGACCAAACCTATGCTACTACACATGAAATATACCTACTTAAATTAAGATAATTTTGATAGTTTGATTAGATGTGCACTCAGTGATAGGTATATGTTGCCATCACTGAGTGCACCCCCAACCAGAACCGCATGACGCAGCCGTCCATCAGATCATATAGGTCATATAGGTTAGATAAAGGTTACAGTCCAATGTTGTAAAATTATCTAAAAAATAACGTCCGATTTGTGTATTAAGTAGGCTAAATGCGCGTTCAATAATACAAACCAGTACAAATCACAACGATAATGCTGGCTTGTCGGGCGCGCTGAATTCTTCATGTGACAGTTTTGTAACAGGCTGATGTACTATTCGATTACGATTAAAGATTATTTATTTCCCATAAGATTTACAAACTAAATCACTTACTGAGAAACCTTATATTATACTAAAAAGTATTTACACATTATTAAAATACAGTGAGCGATAAATAAGTTTTTTAAAAGTATTACAATAAACATTAATTTCATTTTACAATATCATAACAAAACAGTAAAATCAAAAATGTGGCGAAATAAATCGGATAGTTTTAGAATACGTAAAACCGAAGCAGAACTTTGTGCGTGTAGGAACCAGTTGCACCGATAAAGTGTGTGAGCGAACGCTTTGAGTTTTCCCCGGTTAAGTTAAATAAATTAGCGTTAGGTACTTAAATACATCTTCTTCATTCAACTTCTTTTTTATAAATAAATAAATAAAAATATCGAAGAAGGAAAAAATCGAAGAGGAAAAATGATTGGACATCTTATACGACATGACAGCTTTATTAAGAACATCATAGAAGGAAAAGTGGAAGGAAGACGAGGAAGAGGCAGGCCTAGAATCGATTTCATGAATCAAATAAAAGAGAAGATCGCTGTCATGTCGTATAAAGAAGTAAAGGAATCCGCATCGGAAAGGGAGAGGTGGAGGCAGTTGCATCATTGCACCGACAAGAGCTGAACTCTTAAATTAGATGATAAAATAAAAATATGGAAATGTTTCATGATTGTCTTCAAGCTAAGTGATTAGTCAAAGTCCAAAAACAAACCATATTCAGTAGGACCGCTGGGATCACTTAGAATAGTCTTAAAACTAATTTTATTCCTGCTCTTTCGCGACCAATACCGCGAAGAATCAGGGCAACAAACAGTTTCAGGGCCTATCATTCTTTTAGGTGATCCATCTTAAAACTAAAAAAGTCAAGCTCCAGTGGGGATCCAGTCAAACAAAGTCGTCAAATAAGTTTAGATGCTCATAAAGTACAAAGAACTAACACTTCAACAAAGTAAGTGTCCTGTTCCTTGCCTTGCCAATCTAGTATCATAAACGCTCGTGGTGAAGCTCTTTAACTTTCTTGATAGAACGTTGAAGTTGACCAACGTTCTGTGCGCTCACTTAGTCGACTAGGTGACGTGCTAGTGGGATTGTCAATAAGCGCTTCTGTGCTTCGGAGGGCAGAGTACTAATAGGAAATGTAGTGTTTCCCTAGAACCTACCATGCTCCTAAAACCCCTCGCAGACTGCAGACTTTCTATCGGCCGATAGTTGAGACGGAACATACTTCGACTTACTTCTCAATACTCATTACGAGCCGATTTATGTTCCGTATTTATCGGCCGATAGAAAGTCTGCAGACTGCGAGGAGGCTAGGGCACATCGAACAGCCACCCAACCAAAAATATTTCACTCTAAACATGATAGATATCAAAATGAATCACCCTGTGCATATCTAGGCGGTAGCCGGGCGCAGTGGGCCCTCCCCGTGCAAACAACATAAATAAACGGCGTGGGAGCGCGCCGCCTGCACGGATTATACTGCGGCCGGTAAACTCGCAGCGAGACGCGACTAAAAGTCTCTACTAGCATAGCTAGATTAACGAGGCGGTAGGTATTATATCTGGGGCGGTAGCCAGGCAAAGTGGGAAAAATAAATCGTAAGCAGGATAGTCATTCTCTCAGATCTTTTTATGTAAATATTCTAGACCCTTTTAATCTAAGGGAGTAGTCAGTCTTACAAATAAAAGTGTTTTAGGTTAATACACATTTTAAACTTTCGCGACTCGAAGACATTTTAAATTTTATAACGGGGCTTAATCGCGTAGGTATAACATTTGTTTATTTACCTCGACGTTTCAGTAGCGTTACAGCTACCGTGGTCACGAGAAGACTGCCCGCCGGTACTCGTTCGCCTCTTCGACCGATGAGAAACTACCCTCATTCGGTCAACACAAAATAACATTAGGGTCGCGACACACTACACTGACAACATCCAAGTTAGTACTAGACGTTCTTACACGACCCGAACACTTTTTTATCACTTTTTTTTTATGTTTTAGGTTATCCTTGATAGAGTTACTTCTGGTCACTTCTCTCTAGATTTTAAAGAGCACTGGTGGTCGGAAGTCCAAAATGCTGGACCTCAAACAGAAAACCTCGCGAGGAGGCAGAATGTATAACCTAAAAGTTCGAATTGTGTAAAGTGTTTGAAAGGGAATCTATGAGGAGCACTTCAAATTCTTTCTCGTCACTGCACTTGGTAAAATCATATTTGAAAATAGCCTTAACATTTTAGTTTATTTTCCGCCCAACGGTTGCCTGTAAGATATCCACTGGCCGCCCATAAGTAGTAAGCCCAAGTTTTTATTAGTTTCTTGGTGTACAATAAAGTGTTCATTTATTCATTCATTTACATTAATTTACCCATTTAGCCTATTTGAAAAGAAATATGGGTCTTTGTCCCGGTATCAGTATCTATGTAAAACTCGCAGCGACTTTTAGTCGCGCTGTGCTATTCGTGCTGCTTTCCGTCTCAACACAAAACGATAATAGGAATTATTGTGAAACGTGCAAAATTAATCAGACAAAGGCAAGGAAATTATTGTTTATGGAAATGCTTTCAGCATTAAAGTCTTTACAAAGGGATGGTTTAATTAGTTCTAGAATAGTGTCAGCTAGGATCACCAAGTTCGAGCCTAGGTATTCTAAATTGATCTCAGTAATCCTACTGAACAATTGAGGATCAGAACTGAATTTTTGATCAACTTCAAAAACATTTTGAATTGAGGAGTTCATGTTTTTTCATGTATGTACTAGGTATACCTATGTCCGTCAGTGGTCCGACTTTGAAAATAACTGGTTTTTCAAAGTCATCAGTTCGAGGTACAGTTAGTTCCTCATGAACCTCAGGTTTAAAATATTTATTCTCAAAAGAATTACATTAAATTCACTTAAATGAGAACTTAAAATTACTTACTAATTGTGTGAAAGAGCATGCAGCATACGTTTTTATGTAGGAAAGTAACTTAATTAAAACAACGAAAAAAAAGAATTTAATTCCTGAAAGATCGATAATTTACCCTAAAACTTATAAACCCCTCATCCAGGTTTGTAATTTTACATTCTTATATTAAACTAGCGACCCGCCCCGGCTTCGCACGGGTGTAATGCTGATGCTAAATATTAGGGTTTAGCCAGCGTTTGCAATTTAAGCGCAAAAAATGTATTAGTAATTCACGACATCACATTAGATACCTCTAAAATTATCAGTGTTTTTCTACTATATTATGCATGTATTATACATATAAACCTTTCTCTTGAATCTATTAAAAAAACCGCATCAAAATCCGTTGCGAAGTTTTAAAGATTTAAGCATACATAGGGACAGAGAAAGCGACTTTGTTTTATGCTATGTAGTGATAAATAAAATAAATAATGTTGGACATTTCACACAGCATCATCTAGCCCCAAACTATGTACTATGGGAACCAGATAACTGATATACTACTTATATACTTTTTGTTTTTAAATACATACATATTATAGATAGAAACACCCAGACCCGAAATAAATATTTGCAGATCATATAAACATTTATCTCGCGGCGGGGATCGAACCCGCAACCTTCTGGTAAAAACATAGGTAATTCAAAAAAACGTAATAAAAATCTCTAAGCATTTGTGTATATAATGTTATGTAATATTTATGTAACAAAGCGAAGCTCACAATAGTGGTGGGAACGAGCAACTGTTACTGTCGATCATAATCTAGGCGCGGCGGCGAGAGGCACGGACGCGGGACACGGCCCTAAACTCGCTGGATAAACCATGGGCCTAAACGTACCTTCATTTAACATTTTAAATACCTACACAAAAATATTGGAAGACACCACACACAGCGTCAACCAAAGTCAACGATCTGTAATATAGCTGGGAGGCGGTGCAGGAATCAAACTACAGATCTTGAATGCTAGTACTCTATATTCTTCTTCATCTATTAGTATCAGTATTTAATACACTTATTGTCACGTATAACTGATTCAACTATCAGAGACGTATCTCTTTCCTCCTGTTCCGTCAAGACCGTGAAGACCGTGAAGAACCAGGGCAACAAAAACAAACACGGTTTGAGGCCTAGTGCACTTTTTTATGACCATCCATCTTAACACTATCCATGCTCAACAAATGTATTTAAGTATATGTATTGTATGCCCTTTTTTTTTTTTTTTTTTTTGTCGCTGGGTAAAATGCGTTACGCATCCCCTCCGCCGGGGGCGAGAGAGGTATGTGGGACTCCCGGTATACCCACTAAACATCCCAGCGCCTTTCCGGCGTCGCCTGGAATGGAGGGGGCCCGGGCAACCGGCAGAGCCTCTACATCCAGTCCCCCTCCGGCGATCCCCGCCCTTACGGCGGGCCCCGCGTCGTGGTGAGCAGTGCAAGGCGGACGAAGGTGCCCCCGCACCTAGCGTCCGCTACTCACCACTAGAGCTCTCCGCTACCTTCGTCCACTGCGCGCTCTAATTAAAGAGCTGCGCGTGGAGAAGCCTCCAAACGGCCGCAGAGGACAGGGAGAGCGGCAACGTAACACCGACACTCCTCTTCCACTGCGGCCCCACCGCCAACGCAACAACGGTGCGCCACCGTTTGGTCGCGGAAGATAGGGCGAACGGCAACGAAACACCGACACGCCTCTTCTCCCGCGACCCCTCCTGACTGCGGGGGACAGAAATTACTCCGTCCTCCGCACCCGCCTCAGACGCATCCAGAGTGGGCCCAACCGCAAGCCCACTCGGAGCGTCCCCGCTTGGGATTCCTGTTAGCTTCACCGTGGGCGTTCAAACCACGGCTAATGAGCCCCCCCATCGCGACAAGATCGGAATCCACGGGGGGGATGTATTGTATGCCCTAACCTAACCTAACAAATATACCTAGCCTCACAAAAAAAGAAAGTGCTCACATACATACCTACTGCTGAATGGTCCAAAAATTTAAAAATAAAATTTTTAAGATTAGGTCTATTTAAGTTATGTTCATTTAAGATATTTAAGCGCTTTGGATTCTTCTAAAAGCTTTCTATTTATTTTTAATCAATCATTTCATTTAACTTCTATGATCTATCAAGAACCATTAAACAAACACGACCACGGAAAGTGTGTCTCGTGTCTCTTCCATTGTAGGAGTAGCTATGTAAGAATCGTTGCTATAAGCCTCTGTTTGCCGGCGCCTAGCCCGGAGCCCCGATAGGTTTTACTGAACGCTTTCAACGCTTTCTGTCTCGCTTCAATATGAACTAAGCCTTGCATTTAGTACATTTATAATTTAGGAAAAAGAAAAAAGTTGTTTTTTGAGGACAAATTCATTCATTCATTCATCGTGTCAATGTGCTCATATGCTCTCTATATTAAATTTGCTTGCTCCAAAATGAAGCCACCGCTTTAGGGACAAATAATAGACCAAATTCGTAAAATTCGATAAAAGAATAGAAAATATATTTTTTTTGTGAAGACACAAAAGATGCAAGAACTTGCACATTACACTTTTACACCTTACGATGGTAATGGGCCGAATACGGCATACCTAAAATGTGGGACGAATGCAGATGTTTAGAAATGGCCCGAAATTCTGCGGGACGAAAATGGCATAAATCAAAAATTTGAAAGAAAAGAAAGAAAGAAAATTCATTTATTCAACAAATCAACTTAGTAGGTAAGAAAATAAAACAATAATAAATTTAACACAAATGAAAAATGACTTGAAAACTACTCAGCAAATTGCCTAGATTAGGGATCAGGCAAAAAAAGAAATTTGCATATTCTACACTATTTTACTCCGGTTCTAAGTGATGTGGTCCCATGGTACGCATATTTTCTTATACCTACCAAACGACGTAGAATCATATTATGGTCTGTCTATGGTTGAGATCGAGGGAATATTTCAAACTTACATTTTCTCCTCTCCGTAGTAGTTGGTTGGTAATCCTTGTCGGGCAATTCTTCCTTCACTTTTGCTTCCATCTGTGAACAAAACAAAATATTAAGTCTCTTGTCTACGTACTAAACTAGTATCAGTCGTGGAAAGGGAGATTAATGTAACGAGTCCAAAGTTATTAAAAAAAAAGCACAGCAAATAGCTATAACAAGTACCTATAACCTTTGTCCTCAAATGTCATCACGTCGATTGCCCCATTGATTTAAGGATTGCCCATTGGCTCAGTCGGTTAGACCGTCATCGCTACGTATCAGCGTAGCGATACGTAAAAATCCTGCCCAGGTGCAATTTTGTTTTTTTTTTTGTAAAATAAATAGGTCATTTGACGCCACTCTGCCATGTTAAGCAGTAGTGAGGTCTAAGATGGAGCATGCTACCTAGAAGAAACCTATTTAATCTTGATTTGAAGACCCCTATATTGTACTTTTCGGGAAATACAGAGCCTGGCAATGAGTTGAAAAATGTAGACTCAAAACGCTTTGAGAAACGAACTCTGGGAATGTCGCCCATGTACAAGTGGCGTCTTTCCGGGAACCTGTTGGCCCGATAGAAGAATGGGGATGGCGGAACTAAATTATGGAGTTCTTGTGCACACTCTCCGAAATGGAGTGGATTTTAAAATCTTCAAAGGAACTTCATTTGTCTTGCTTCAAGAATAATGGAAATATTCCCAACGACACTTGCCTCCCCATCAGGGATGACCCCAGGTTAGTGGGGTCGTTGGGAATATATCGAAAAATGTCTACCGTGCCTTGGGATATAGGAATCATGACCCTGTTTCGTACACTTCATGACCAAAGCCGTGTACACCAACTAGTACAGGCATGCGGATTTCCTAAAACATAAAAGCTACACATTCGGAATCTTTATTTTCGCCTAGCCTTTCCGTTTGAACGATTCTAAGCTTTATAGTGATGTAATAAAAGTGTTATTTCGCATGCAGCTGCTTCTTGCCAGATGTTGGAAAATGAACAGACCACCAGATGACCAGACGCGCTTATTCTACAGGATGTTCTTGAATGCTGATTGTAATATTCATGAAAAATTTAATAATTTGCATCACACTCTGAATTAGAATAAATGAACATTGCTTACGCATGTTCAACTATTAAAAAAAAATTTGATTATACGAATAAATCTTTTTATTAGCCGTAGATATTATGCGTTTTTAGTGTTCCGTACTCAAAGGGTAACGACGACTCCACTGTCCGTCCGTCTGTCACCAGGCTGTATCTCATGAACCGTGGTTAGACAGTTGAACTTTTCACAGATGTAGGTATTTCTGTTGCTGCTTTACAACAAACGACGATTTATCAAGAACGACTAAGCAAGCACGACCACGAGCGCTCACCACCGCGACACCAGTGGGAACATCGGAACATATCTCTCTCTTTGACTGGCTCCCCACTGGAGCTTGACTTTTAGTTTTAAGATGGATCACCTAAACGAATGCTAGGCCCCAAACCGTGTTTGTTGCCCTGGTTCTTCACGGTTGGGTCGCGAAAGAACAGGAGTAAAATTAGTTCTAAATTCTAAGTAATCCCAGCCGTCCTACTGAGTAAATGCTTTTTGACTTTGACTTTGACTATCGTTTTAATATTCGCTTCTATACGCAACAGAGTGCAAGCCAGCCCTAACAGTATCCTCAACGTATTGTCCAACAGACTAGATTGTCCAATAAACCACCACTGGATACTCCTTCATGTAGGAGTTGGATAGATTAGGTTAAGTTTATATTATGTTTCCCCCCCCCCCCGTGGATTCCGATCTTGTCGCGATGGGGGAGCTCATTAGCCGTGGTTTGAACGCCCACGGTGAAGCTAACAGGAATCCCAAGCGGGGACGCTCCGAGTGGGCTTGCGGTTGGGCCCACTCTGGATGCGTCTGAGGCGGGTGCGGAGGACGGAGTAATTTCTGTCCCCCGCAGTCAGGAGGGGTCGCGGGAGAAGAGGCGTGTCGGTGTTTCGTTGCCGTTCGCCCTATCTTCCGCGACCAAACGGTGGCGCACCGTTGTTGCGTTGGCGGTGGGGCCGCAGTGGAAGAGGAGTGTCGGTGTTACGTTGCCGCTCTCCCTGTCCTCTGCGGCCGTTTGGAGGCTTCTCCACGCGCAGCTCTTTAATTAGAGCGCGCAGTGGACGAAGGTAGCGAAGAGCTCTAGTGGTGAGTAGCGGACGCTAGGTGCGGGGGCACCTTCGTCCGCCTTGCACTGCTCACCACGACGCGGGGCCCGCCGTAAGGGCGGGGATCGCCGGAGGGGGACTGGATGTAGAGGCTCTGCCGGTTGCCCGGGCCCCCTCCATTCCAGGCGACGCCGGAAAGGCGCTGGGATGTTTAGTGGGTATACCGGGAGTCCCCGGGAGTCCCACATACCCCTCTCGCCCCCCGGCGGAGGGGATGCGTAACGCATTTTACCCAGCGACAAAAAAAAAAAAAAAAAAAAAAAAGTTTATATTATGTTATATTTTTATCTGTAGGTATGTAATAACTCACTTATTTAATTTTATTTTGTTTGTAATGTAACTAACAATTTATGGATTTTTTGTCTGATTTAATAAATGAAATTGAATATTCCCGAATCCGCCTGTAGGTATTACCAGGTCGCAGGTGGCGCGTGTCTTGCGTCACGGAGACCATAACCAGCGCAACCGACAGACATCCACCTACTCGCTCTGGACACAAACATCTGTGCTTTTTACTTCCAGGAGATTCTCGAAATAGGAGTAGGTAGGTATAACTTATTGAATATTAAACAAGTATTACAATATGACGACCTCTGTGGCGCAGTGGGTGAAAGCCCGCTTGGGACGCAGATGGTTGCGAGTTAGATCCCCGCCGCGGGATAAATGTTTGTATGATCTGCAAATATTTATCTCGGGTCTGGGTGTTTCTATGTATAATATGTATGTACTTACAAACCAAAAGTATAGTAGTAAGTATATCAGTTATCTGGTTACCATAATACAAGCATTGCTTAGTTTGGGGCTAGATGATGCTGTGTAAAATGTCCAGCATTATATTATTTTTAATAAAAAAAAAAAAAAACCGACTGCACGAAAGTCAGTTTATGAAATTTTATTAAGTTACGTGTTATGATTATATTTTAAGGTTTTCCCATACTTATAAATTTTATTTGTAATTCCTGGTCTACTCCTACCGTAAAAGATATCACTGAAACGCAAACCAAACTAATTACATCAAGTTTAATTTCTCCAATTATGTGTGAAAGTAAAAATTGCGCCACCTGCGGCCCACACCTGCGCTAACGAGCCCTCCCCCTCTCGCCTCACACCGACACCCCCTGCCCCTGAAGCTGATGCTGAAAAACGGACAACGTACAATACGTTCAACAAATCTCTGCAATCTTGAAGTTAACCGTTTGTCTGCGCAGTGGTGTTTTTTCATACAAAACTACTGTAGTCTGTGACTGTACATCGAAACGGCTAACTTCACGTAGGTATGCTTAAAGATTGCTTTTAGCAATAAGACCGCCCATTGTACTTTCACCCTTCTACATTTATTTGATTTCTCTGTGTTTGTTATGGTGTATGTGCAATAAAGTGTTTTCTATCTATCTATCTACCTATTCCTAGTCCCGTTTAACGTAGTACATTAAGTAATTGCTATTATGAAATTACTTTAACCATCCTGACGTCTGTGATGCAGTGGGCCAAGGGTTGTAATGCAAAAGGTGGTTGTAAGGGTGGTGGCACAGTCCAGCCGAGTCGAGCCGAACTGTCAATTCAATAGAGAAAATGCTGCTGACGTCAGAAGCGAGCCGCATTTTCTGACGTCATCAGCATTTTTTGTATAGAAAAATGACTGCGGCGCGTACGGTGCAGACATTGTGCGATCAGGTTAAGTTTGATAAAAAGCAGCCGATGTGGTATTCTAGGCTATTTATTAATGCCTGTGCCAAATTTAATTCAAATTCAGAAGTTTTTGCACACATACCCACACACACACACACACACACACACTCACACACACACATGCTTTTCACAAACTTTCAAGCCGGGTCTCCTCATCTCCTGCGACACTGTTTTTGTGTTTTCTAACACCTAACATCAAACATCTAACAAAATATGGGCGTAGTCTAACATTTTTGTATGTAAAATATTGTCCGAGGCGGACGGAAAGCGTGTTTTGTTAGAATGTTTTGTTATTTTTGGTCGCAGGTGCCACGGCTTTATAACATGAATCCAAATGGTCCCGCATCGAGAATCTGACTCCGCACCTCTTGCGTCTTGCATTCGCGCCGCCATCAAGCTATCAAAAAACGTCCGTTTTATACCGGGCACGTTAATCTGAGAACCGCAGAAGGTTGGGGGGGTTGAACGGTTTAGAAACTCCGTGATTGAGTTTTGTTCTCGGCACCGAATGCTCTGTAAAATGTTACGGACGTTTCTATATTTTATTTAATAAAGTTTTACTAGCGTCTTTCTGGATTTCGGATTTCCGTTTTCTAGACCGGACAACTGTACTCTGTTTTTTAAGTTGGTGTAGTATCACACAGCATCTAACATAAGTAAAGGAAAGCTTGTGATGTTTGCAGATCATACAAACTTTGGGTCCCATAGCGGGAGTGGAACCCGAAACCTCTGCGTCGCAGGCGGACTTTCGCCCACTGCGCTACAAAGATCGTCCAATAAATAGGTAGGTATTGTAAAACCACATAATAAATAAATAAAAAAGTAGGTACCATTTATTTCAGGCAACACATATAACAAATTATACATTCATAAAATGCCATTGGCCCATATTTATACATACATAAAAATAATGTAAATAATGTTGGACTCAGTCTAAAAAAAACTAGAAACTCATCCATTTTTTGAAGTCGGTAAAAAATTTAATACGAACTTTGTAATTACTTTTTAAATAAACTTGATTACGACTGTATCCCCAAGGCGCGGTAGACATTCTCCCAAATCTTGGATTATGTTCGTAGAAACAAGGCTTAGCATTCATTCTCCACTCCACAGAACATCTCTCCATTGAAAGCCAAGTGCTGGCGATGTATTCAGCGCCACATGGCGGGCACGTGCCCCCGTCACGGGTTGCACAGCTGCGCGGTTACGAGCCAAATTGAAAACGATATGTGCTTTTACGTACTGGGTATTTTTGTAGGAGTATGAGAGTGACGATGAATGAACGGGGAGCAATGGCATGGTCTTTATACCTTGAATTCTCATTCATTTCATTCATTCATTCAAAAAATATTTTAACTTAATCTTTCACAACTTTCACCAGAAAACAACACGACCATTCTGACTGAAAATAAAAACAACTATTGTTTAATAAAAATGTACTTACCTTAACCTACCTCCCTAAGTAATTCCAAAAAATGACATTTGTCAAAAAAACTTAACTCAATCGACGCAATTTCCCATCCAGGAACACTTTCCCAAAGTACTATGCCTAATCAAATCGTAAGTTAAGAAATGAAAAGTCATATCAAAATTTAGGATTCAAACGGGATTCGAACCCGCACCGATCAGACGATCCTCCTAAAGCCGGAGTGCCTTACCGCTCGGCCACGGAACCCTAGTCGTCGCAGTTCAAAATTTTAATAAGACTTTTGTGGATTAGCACTATAAAAATTCATCATCATCATCTCAGCCATCCAGCGTCCACTGCTGAACATAGGCCTCCCCCATAGATTTCCACAGCGATCGATCTTGTGCAGCCTGCACCCAACGGCTCCCAGCAACCTTTACAAGATCGTCTTTCCATCTAGTGGGGGGCCGTCCTCTGCTGCGATTTCCGGTGCGTGGCCTCCATTCGAGAACTTTTCTGCCCCAACGGCCGTCAGTTCTACGAGCTATAAAAATTAAAAAATTATAAATCGCAAGTTTTTACAAAAAACTCAAAATTAGATACGTTTACATTTTGCCACAGCCTGCATATTTTGACTTGATAAAACCTAAACCGTTTAATAAGAACCCCAGCACCAAGGCCCTGGCTACCTAGCTACGCCACTACGCTTTAAAACAGTGAAAATGACCACAAAACGCTTTTTGTGAAAATGTCACAAATAGTTCAGCGAGTGGCCGCCAGATGGCGCCGGAAGCCACACGCCACACTGTTTATCCTGCAGGACTAGAGTATCAGAATAGACGCATAACAAGTAGAATGCCGACGCAAATTGGCTGAAGGATAGACGTGGTGGCTGTGAATGCGTTATCGCACAATTATAATGGGTTTGCTGAAGGTGGTGGTAGTGAACGGGTTAACTGATAACTTGTAGAGTTTCGAACTCAAAATTCCAGGGATTCAAAAGATATCCAGACCACATTTAAAGTCACCACTTGGCTAACACTGCTTTTGTAAATTTTGTACGCTTCCGACTGGCAGTGACCTGGATCAGTTGAACTATCTATAGATCGTTTTTACGACGATCTTTAGATAGCTTGACTGATTCTATTGTATTTTGTAATTTTATGTACATATTTTTGTAAATTATATTTATATTAATTCCCCTTTCGAACTTTAATTTACAGTTTCTATTGCACACGGTCTTTCAGTTTCACACCCCTGGCACACGAGTAGATGGATCAAACAGTAAGGGAGCCTGTTGAGCGTAGGTATAAACCAATATGGTTTTCACCTTACTAGCTCAAAAAGGGCGCTTTTGCCGCGTAAAAACAGTGAGCAAAACTCTACTTTGCTCACACTGTGAGGAAAAGTGATTTGAATTTAGAATACTGCAAGCAACCAATGAGAATCGAATATTACAGGCCGCAGCGTGCGCCCGGCCAGGCGGCGGCGGACTAGGTACCCTGGTGGCAGGACTGTAGCCTGCTACTTGAAGGGCAAAAAAACTAGCGGGAATTGGTTTTCCTTACATCTTGTATTTTAGAAATAAAAAGTCTTATGTATCAAAATTTTCGATTCCGACGGGATTCGAACCCGCGATGATTAGACGATCCTCCTAAAGCCGGAGTGCCTTCGACCGCTCGGCCACAGAACCACATGCGTCGATTTAGCAATTCTTGATAAGCTCATATTTATCGGTTAATATCATCGCGGGTTCGAATCCCGTCGGAATCGAAAATTTTGATAAGACTTTTCATTTCAAAGTCAAAAAAGCATTTATTCAGTGTAGGACCGCTGGGATCACTTTGAAATTTCTAAATGAAATACCAAGTGTGGATTAGCACTATTAAATTACAAAAAATCTTGTATTTTTTCGCTAGTAAGGTGAAAAGTTGTATGTATCACACGAGAGCAAAATATTTTGTTGCTTATGCTTTTGAATCTCTCACTACACTCAGGATTCTAACATAGAATCACTCGCTACGCCCGTGATTCAAATATAGAATCCTTCGTTTTTTCGAGATTCAAACTCAGCACTCGCAACAAAAACGAATTTTGCTCTCTTGTGGAACAATGTACTATTGACTCTTTTATTAGTAAACACCTCACCAAAAACATTTCAGGTAAATAACTTGCCAAGACAAAAGTTCTCAGATTTCTGCTGTGCTGTTGTTTTCGAATCTTGACTCTCTGAGCCGTTGTAGAGTCACTCAAAGCACTTTGGTGACGCAAAGTCACTTCATGGTAGACGGGCAGGTCAATACATCTGTCCTTCGAAGAACGGAAGCTATTGATAATATTTAGCACCTAAACTATCCTCTCAGTTTTATCGGTCTTATCCACAGGAAAGACAACATATCCCACTCATTTATTAAAGCTGAAAGTTTGTGTGTTTATTTAGATGTTTGTATGTTTGTGTTTCAATCACGCCTAAACAATTGAACCGATTTGGAATAGACGTAGATAGTGGAACAGCGTACCTGCGTACCTGGAATAGCATATAGTCTATTCAAAATGTTTGTACCATGCGGGCGAAGCCGCGTTCAAAAGCTAGTATTATGTAAATTGTAAAGCTAGTATACTGAATAATAGTTATCTGTGCTTTGGTTTATTATTGTATCTTTTAAACCTAGTATACTGCTATCTACCCTCGTGTGCAGAGCCAGCTGTCACCAGCATTAATATAGAAAAGATCTCTCGCGCCATCTGCCGGCATAGACTCGCTTCCAATTTGCGAAGCGAGGCTGTTTCTGGAATACTAGCAAGCCCGCGGCTTCGCTCACGTGGTACCAACGCACCTACTACAGCCTACAGTTTTAAGATGGATCACCTAAAAGAATGCTAGGCCCCAAACCGTGTTTGTTGCCCTGATTCTTCACGGTATTGGTCGCGAAAGAGCAGGAACAAAATTCGTTTTAAGACTATTCTAAGTGATCCCAGCGGTCCTACTGAATAAATGCTTTTTGACTTTGACTTTGACCTACCCCTTTTCAGTCCCTCTTAGAGGAATGTTTCATCAGATCATCTCTAGACAAGGACTCAATTAAAACGGCAGGAAGATGATGATGATACAGGGTGTATCAAAATTTACCACACTGAGCGTAGCTGTACTTAGAATAGAACACACCCTGTAATATTAGTCGGATTTTAAAAAATAATTTCGCAATCAAACCATACCTTCGGCTAAGCGACAATCAGCAAACATCATTAATTCCACAGCAGCAGTAAAATCCAGAATTACGCGCGTATATCGGGATATACAAACATCGTGTCTGTTTGTCCAGTGTTTGCAGCAGATGGGCCGACACTGATTCTAGTTCACACAACGCTCACGATTACTGAAATTACGTTTTAAAAACTGAAAAAGATAAAACTGATTTGAATTTTTGAAAATTACCTACAAGAAATTTTTAGGTTTTTTTGAGTTATAAAAGAAAATATAATGTATCTTGCCGTTTGTACCGTAGTACAAAGGCCACTGTAGCAGTCCTACGTCGTAGGGATGCTTGCTACGAATCCCTACGAAAACGCTACGATCTTAGAACTTTTTGTGCAAACGAATTTGTGCCAAAATTATACAATCGTTCAACATACTTTTATGGTTTTATTCAGTGACTACTCGTACTAGTGTCTACTATGACCACAGCGGTGTGGCGATTGCTCAGATGAGTCGAAAGGCGCAAGTTCGATTCTCGCGGCGCTTAAGTTTGATTGACTGATTTTCATATATTTTTTTGGGTCTGAGTGTTGTGAATGCAGCGCTTTATCGAATAGATTACCTACAATCAAAACTGAAACAATTCCAATGATAAGTAAAAATAAATAAATCCCCGTTACAAATATGTAAACTTAACCCTTCCTTTGACAGTCGGGTAAAAAGGACCCCCAACAAACTATGACACTTCATAATTTCGTTATCTGTGGCGTCGCGTACATTAGCCGGACAAATGGCGGACGCCAGCAAAGCCTGAACTGCAAAAACAACGAAAACGATGCTATAAAGCCTTGCCGGTTCCCGATAGGCTCTGCCAGGCACGAATCTAGGAAAGCTAAGCTTAAGAATTTAGATTTAAGATGGATTGAATCACCATCATTGTAACCGCCTTTAAAAAATGAGGTTCTATTAATCGGTGGTATGGGTTTTTTAAATAATTATACTATAACGTTGTCCAGAGAAATGGGATACTAATAGTATACAACATC